>CM028130.1:864155000-864755000 GCA_016271365.2 Neoceratodus forsteri | reverse complement strand
TGAATGTAAACAAATATGGTGGCCCCCACGATTGCACAGACTGCAAAACACTATAGGAAGGGGTCGTAGGTCGAGGCCAACTTTGCCTCTGAATTTCGGCCAATCAGGAGCCAGCATGTGCCAGAGACTGTTTTCCTGGGAACAAGCATGACCAATCCGGCATGAAGTTCAAACCTGTTGAAAGGGACTGTTTCCAGAGGTGATGGCCAGATCAGTCAGACAGCCAAGTGAGTTACTGTGTGTCTAGGTGTGGGCTGGTGTGCCACTGTCTGTCCAGGCACTGCAGTCCCAGCAGACTGAAAGTCTTTGGGATTTCAGCTAAGAGGCCCGATATTCAAAAGATTGGGCGCTCATGGGTCTTTGCCCGCACAAACCTGGGTTTGCGCTGGAGTCCCATATTCAAAAGGAGCTTTTGCGCAGGCAAAGAGGGTTAGTGCCCACCCAAAACATAATTTTGCATGTGGGCAAGGGGAAGGGCATGGCAATGAATATGCATGCAACTCCATATTCAGCGGTTTGACGCTGTGCGAAAGGGTTTAGCACAGTCCATTTGCGCAGCATAAATACTGCCAAACAAAACCCTGACTTAACTCTTGGCAACGCTAGCGGTTGCTGGAGGTAGTGCAGCCAACTATCCAGTTGGCTGCTGGGAGAGCACACTTGCCCATGTAGTCCCTGATCTTTGGTGCTAGTGGTAACCCACCTCCCTCCAATCCCAGCCCTGGCTTTACCTGTGTTATCCCTGGTGATAGTGGTGCCCTCCCCCACTCCCATACCAGCCCCGTTGTACACTTTAACATCCCTGGTGGAAGTGGTGCCTCCCCCCATCACCAGCCTGGACATAAAAAAAACCTCTCTCTGGCATCCAGTGGTCCCACTGCGGCACTGGACAACCCCGACACTCACTGTATCCACAGCAGTATTGCTGCAGGTGGATACGGCGACCGGTGAAGCCCTCCTCACACCTCGGCCAGCCATTGTATGTACAGCCAGTGAGCGTGCTTCTTATAGGACATTGCATGTCACCCTGTTCTATAAATAAAAGGTGTACCCTGACTGTGTATGTGGCAGCCAGCCAAGGAGGTGTGAGGAAGGCTGTGCCGGTCACCATATGCACCTGTGGCACCATCACTGTAGATACGGTGAGTGGGGGGGGTGACCAGTGCTTCCGGGGGTACCACTGGACACCAGGGAGGTTTGTTTTGTATGTCA
This sequence comes from Neoceratodus forsteri, assembly GCA_016271365.2. NCBI lineage: Eukaryota > Metazoa > Chordata > Ceratodontiformes > Ceratodontidae > Neoceratodus > Neoceratodus forsteri. The sequence continues at coordinate 864,753,788 of CM028130.1, read as the reverse complement.
GGGCTGGTGATAAGGAAGGGAGGACACCACCACCACCGGGGATATGAGTGTATGACAGGCTGGCATCAAGGGGGGGGGGCACCGCTATCATCAGGGATAATATTGGTGAAGCTGGGTCTGGGATCGGAGGAGGGAGGGGTTACCACTAGCACCAAGGATCCATTTATTTTAAAGAACAAGCTGGTAATCAGTGGGGGGAGGGGGTACCACTAGCACCAGAGATCAGTTTATATTAACCGGCCAGCAGTCCGGGGAGTACCACTAGCTCCAGGATTGGTTTATTTTAAAGAATGGGCCAGCATGCAGTGGGGAGGTACCACTAGCACTAGGGATCCAATTATATTAAAGAACAGGCTGGCGATTGGGGGAGGGGCCACCAGGGATATGTTTACATGGCTCGGACCGGGCAGTTGAGGGGTGGCGGTGCCGTGCTAACATGCCTCCCTACCCATGCAAATGAGCATGCAGATTACCCTTAGTGCCTTGCGTGCCCAGTGGACTCATTTGCACGGGTCCCTTTGAGTACCGGAACTAGCACTCTGGTGCTGTCCATTCTAGCGGAGTATTTCGGAAGCCATGTCTGGGAAGCCCTAAGTGGCTTAGTGCTGGGCTGACGTGGTCCTGTATTCAGTCGAATGGTGCCGGTGCACTGTTCCAGTAAATGTAGCATCTTTGGGCAACCGGGCAAGCGCAAGGCACAGTGCAAAGTTTCGCACTGCACTTTGCACATATTTGAATATCGTCCCACAAGTGTTTATGTGAGAAAAAGAAGAAATTGTAACTAAACCTACAGGTTTCAAGACAAGTTGCAGCTGGATTTCTTTCCTGCCCCACCACAAGCTATTCCTCTCTCGGGGACAACCTCCTACAGTGTCTGCAGTCCAGTAAGGCCCCTTGCCTTGTTATAGGTCCTGAGCCTCAAGAAAGACAGCAAAAGGGAAGTGAAGTGGAGAGAAGACAACAGCAAGCCTGAGGAAGCCTACATCCCAGCCGGGAGTAACTGCATCCAGCCTGTTCTACCAACTTGCAATGAGAGGTACTGCTTGAGGCATCAAACCATGAGAAAATTCCAGAGTAGAGCCGTGCAGTTGGAGAAAAAAGTTTATTGTACCAGGAACTAGGGTGAAGTCCTGGGCAGGGCTGTGCAAGTGTGAGAGACCCAGGCAGAAGATCTTTGGAGGTCAGCCAGCCACACATTCCAGTGGATTACAAATAGGGGCCCCTTTTAAACTTGCTTCCAATCAGTTTAAACAGTTTCCATTTGTGTTCTGCAGTAGTTGTGTTAAATTATTCAGGAAAAAACAGCAACCAGATAATGCAGCCAAGCTTCAAACGAAAAATGCAGCACACAGAAGAGTCGAGCTCAGGCTTCTCCAATTAAAGAAAACCCAAAGAAATGATGAGGTATGTGATTCAGAAGCCCACTTTATTGTTTAAAAGGACCTGCTACTTCTGAACAAAGCCAAATATTTTTGAGCACTCGCCTTGTGCTTTCTCAAGGCATGAATTGGTGCTCACAGGTGTGTGTTAAAAAGCAGGCCACTTAAAGGAGCCATACCCATTTCATTACATTCCAAAGTTAAAAACAGTATTTGCACATAAATAACTCCATCATTTCCACACAACTCTTCACCAACAAATAAAACTTAATATCCAACCATTTATTTTTTTCCCTGTCCCTCCCTTCCTCAATCTTAGAAATCGTGAATTGTCTTATTTTTTTTTACGTGCAACACTGGAACTTGAATCTTGATATTTATAGCAAAAGTTTCATGAATTTGTAATTAATAGGAAGTATGTCATGATTGACCTCCCACATTAAAGGTCAACTATAAAAAAAGATACAGTAGAGGCACTACATCTGAATATATGCTCCATAGGGACGCACTAAAAGCCACCTATGCTAGTAAAACACTTTGGGGTTCTTTTTTCCTATTCCTTTCTTACTTTTTTCTTGATTCCCCCCCCCACATTCTTCTATAAAAAAATAAGCATTTTCTAATGATTTTTCTTGCACTTTAGTATTTATAGCACGCTGAGATTACATGACGAAATGCATTTGGATATGTCTGTTTAGTGAATATTACAAGCCGAACATGAAAAGATGTTTAATAGAGTTCGGTGACCTCCCATCACAGAGGTCAACCACAATGTAAATATGAAATAGCTATCTGTAGCTTCATACATAGTTAAAATAATGGTTGGATAGTAAGTTTTATTTGTTGGTTAAGGGTTGTGTGGAAATTTTGGACTTATTTATGTGCAAATACTGGCCCACATTTTCAAAGGAGATATGTGGCGCGAAGTAGAGATGCGCCGACCATCTCAAAAAATGCGCCAAAGTGTGATATTCAGAAGACAGAGATGTGGCATGCATCTTCGGATGCGCCATCCCATGGAAATCCTCCGGTGTCTTGGCCCACCCCGTGCAGCTGTTTTTCCCAGCCGCACGGAGCGGGCACGGGCACCGGAGGACTGCAGGAGATCGGGGAGCCTTCCCGGTCACACGGAGCGGGCCAGGGTGCAGCCAGCAAAGCGGAAGACCAGGGGGGTTTTCGGCCAGTCCAGCCGCAGGGAGCTGGGTGGAAGTGCGCCAGTTGGGTGCAGAGAAAGGCAGCCAGCCAGAAGCGCCGTGGGAGATATGTAAGCCTGAGCAAGCTTTAAAAAGCTGCTCGGCCATACCTCCACAGGAGCTGTTTTTCCCAGCTGCACGGAGCGGGCCAGGGCACCGGAGGACTGTGGCAGATCGGGGGAGTCTTCCCGGTCGCACAGAGTGGGCCAGGGTGCAGCCAGCAAGGTGGAGGACCAGGGGGATTTTCATGGTGGCCAGTCCAGCCGCAGGGAGCCAGGTGGAAGTGTGCCAATTGGGCACAGAGAAAGGCAGCCATTCGGAAGCTGGTGGGAGATACGTAAGCCTGAGCAGGCTTTAAAAAGCTGCTCAGCTGTACCTCCACAGGAGCTGTTTTTCCCAGCTGCACAGAGCGGACCAGGGCACCGGAGGACTGCGGCAGATTGGAGGAGCCTTCCCGGTCGCACGGAGCGGGCCAGGGTGCAGCCAGCAAGGTGGAGGACCAGGGGGATTATTTTTCCGCACCACCCACCCCAGTCCCAACCTCTATTAAATGCCGGGGGAGGGCAGAGCAAGAGCATCAGGAAGGATCCCATTGCTGGACAGCAAACAAGCGGGAAGGAGCTGTGCACTGTACCCAAAAGAGTGGACGGAGTAGGACCTGGAGGAGGAATGAGCATCTGGTCTTAAGCTCATTGCTGGAAGGGGGAAGGGCAATCTGGGTGGTAACTGGGCACCTTCTCCAGCCTTTGGGCAAGGAATTTTCTAATTGCCTTGTAAGGAAATTTTTTGTGGCTTGAGGTGTATGCATAGTCTTTAACACACTTGAATAGGGCAGTCTTAATTTGGCAGTCAGCCCAGCGGGCATTGGGGGGGCCCTCCGGGCTCTGGTATTGCTTGGTCAGTTAGGGATAGGGCAGCTGACTTGGAGGGAAATGGGGCAGGGACCACAGATGATGAGGGCTGGAATCTTTGGAAGGGTAGTGGGGTGTGCAGGGTGGCCATGGTACTAGCCATGGCCTGGAGGATGTGGGGGTCGTATGGTCTGCCAACGGATGGCTCATCTCAAGGAGGATGTTAGGAGGCTGTGTTGGGTGGGGTGGAGGGAGAAAACGAAATGGGCTCTCAGGTGGGGGTGAGTTGGGAAGAGGGCAGTGGGGGGAATTATGGTAGAAGAGAGGTAGGACCAGGGGAGGCATCCAGTAGGGGTGGAAGCAGACAGGAGAAGGTTGGCACGAGCTCATGGGACCATGCTACCTTAGAGGGGGGTGATGGAGTGGGCCCTAGAGGAAGGAAGGGTGCACCAGGGGAAGTGGGATAGAGGGGCAATGAAAGGAGTAGGGATCAGGGGGCCTGGCATGAGGTTAGGACAAATAAGGCCCGAGGGACCAGGAAGGAGCTTAGGAGGACAGAGCAGGGTTGTGATCAAAGGGGGAGTGAGCCAGCGGGGGGACGGGGCATTTGGCATTGAGAATAAAAACAGATTCATGCCCCTGGCACAGACAAAGAACGGGGAAGGGGAGTTACCTGGAACCGGGGACACCCCGGAGGAGGCAGATCAGAACGGGATGGCAACAGGCTCAGCAGAGGCAGATGGGAGTGGGAATGGCAACAAGCTCAGCAGCCGAGAGGAGGAGCTGCTCCACAGCATGGAGTCTCTGGGAGGGGAGGATATGAGAGATCTGGTAGGAGGTAGGTGAGAGATGGAAGACAGAACGCTGTGGGAATGGATAGGGACGGCAAGGAAGGGAGAGCTTCAAGTGAGGAGACCCTGGGAGGGGTGGAGGTGGAGGAGTTACTAGGGGATGGGTATTTTGCGAGTGGTTGGGGTTTTGCAGGGGAAGAGGGGGCAATATGGAGAAAGAGGAGATGGGGCCAGTAGGAACCTCGGAACCAGTGGGGCAGGCGGTTCCTTGACCCTGGGGGAAACATGGTGATGAACCCGGGGCAGGGGGAAGACTGCTAGTGATCGAGGAGGAAGGGTCTGTGAGGGACAAGAGGTGGGGGCAGGTGGGACTCTTGTCCCTGGAGAGATAAGGGGATGGACTAGAGTACAGTAGGGGGCAGGGAGGTGGGAGAGGGGATCGGGGCTGTGAGGAGAAAGAGCTGGGGGCGGGGGGGGCCCCTTCACTCATGGAATATGGGGATGGGTCTATATGCCATTGCAGGAATGGAAGTGGCCAGGGGAGACAGGTCAAAGAGGAATAGGGGTTGGAGAGGCGGGGATGGGACAGAAATTGGCATAAGGGGGAAGGAAGAGGACGTTAAAAGAACGGGAGGGGCAATCAGGTTGCAAATAGGCGTATGGAAAAGGAGGTGGTAAGAGTGCTACTCTTGAGTGACTCCATGATTAGGGGGATCAGGTGGGGAGGGGGGAGATGGAGACCTCTTGGGATATCAAGACAAAGAGTATACCTGGCTTGACGGTGCACAAGGCCAAGCACCTGATCTTTGTTCTGGTGAGGGAGTGTGGTGGGACCCCTGGCATCTTGGTGCACCTGGGAACCAACGATATTGAGGGGAACAGTGAACTAGAGATACAGGCTAGGTTCAGAGAGCTAGCCAGGGTCTGTCAGGACATGAGGTGCTCGGTCTCCTTCTCGGAGATCCTACTGGTTCCTAGGGCCAGTGTGGAGAATAAGCAGAAAATAAGAGAGGTGAATGTATGGCTCAGGGAATGGTGCGAGAGCAGGGGATTTGGGGGGGGGGGACCTGGGAGGACAAGGAACTGTACGTTAGGGACAGACTTCACCTTGGTTCAGAGGGGAAGGAGATCCTGAAGCTTAAACTGGCAGGGTTCATCCACTCCAGGTGGGGTTTAAACTTGTGAAGGGGGGAGGGTGGAGGCTCCCTGACAGGCCAAGCCTGGAGGGACCAGGCCCTCTTCCCCAAAAAGGGGGAAGGGGCACAGATTAGGTACACTCGATTGTGCAAGAGGAGGACCTTGTATGCAGGGACCCAGGAGCCCTTAGGGCAGGGGAAATGGGGGTAAGTGGGCACATTGAAGGGTGGTCCTGATTAACGCCAGGAGCATGGGGAACAAGATGCCAGAGCTACAGGCGCTGTTGGAGGGTGGGGTGGATGTGGCAGCTGTCACGAGACCTGGGCCACTTCCAAACATGACTGGGACCTAAACATACCAGGATTCATCACGGCAGATAGGACAGGAGGAGGGAAGGGGGGAGCATTTATCATTAAGGAAGGATTAGGGACAATCAAGATTGAGGAGGGAGGGAACAGTAGAGGCCTTATGGGTCATCCTACAGGCCCGGGGGAAGCGGGTGAAGATGGGGGTGGTATATAGACCACCTGGGCAGGGGGAGGAACAGGAGGAGGGCCTGGTGGTGAACCTTAGGGACCAATTTGGGAGGGGGAGGGTAGAACAGTGGTACTGGGGGATCTGAATATGCCAGGAGCAGACTGGGGACTAAGATGTCCTCATCGGGCAAGGAACAGTGCCTGCTGGACGTCTTCTGGGATGCATTTCTTGCCTAGCTGGTGACGGATCCAACACGGAGGGGAGCATCCCAGATGTGGTCCTGGCAGATGGTGAGCTCATCAGGGACCTAGTGGTTGGGGACCCACTGGTGGGAAGTGATTATTCCACGATCTGGTTTTCCTGGACCGGGGGATAGACCACATAATAATGTTGGTGGTAGATTTTAGAGGGGCAGACTTTGGGGGGATGGAGAGGATCTTCATGGGCCACCTGGATGAGATCAGGCCAGGTATGGGCACTGAGACCAGGTGGGTAGTTATAAAAAAGGGCTCCTGGAGGCCACCAAGTTCTGCACAATGGAGAGGCACAAGTGGAGCAGAGCTAAGAAGCCGAGCTGGTGGACAGGGGAGGTCCAGGAGGTGGCAGGGAGAAAAATGCGGCTTATAGCCGATACAAACATTTTCAGGGGGATAGATCCAAGGGAGAGTATGATAGGACAGCCAAGAGGGTCACCAGGGTGGTGAGGTCAGCCAAAGGGGGGGGGTCGGAACAGATACTGGCACGGGATTAGAAGGGGGGAAAAGGGTTCTTTAGGTATATCAAGGAAAGAAAAAAAGGGAAGGGGCAAATCAGTAGACTTCAGTCAGGGAGTGGGTGGGTGGAGGAGGCAGGAGCAAGCGAAGGTACTAAATTATTTTTTTGCCTCCATCTTCACCAGGCAGGATGAGGGGGTGGCACTGCAAGGGGAGGGGGGAAGGGGACAAGCAGATATAGTAGGGGCAATGGATGAGGAAATCCCCATTGGTAGAATGTGGGAAGCATTCAAGGCCCTAAGAGCTGACAAGGCACCAGGCCCAGACGGGATCAATCCCAGGGTGCTTAAGGAGCTGACTGATACCCTGGCTGCACCTCTGCCAGCCTCTTTAACTCCTCCCTTCAGACGAGGAGGGTGCCGCAAGACTGGAGAATGACCCATATCATACCTATCCACAAGGGAGGCTTGAGAGAGGAGCCAGGTAATTACAGGCCAGTAAGCCTGACATCGGTAGTGGGCAAAGTGATGGAGGTCATCTTGAAAGAGAGGCTGGGAGGGTTTCTGAAGGCACGGGGCCACCTAGATGATCACCTGCATGGTTTTGTTAGGGGCAGATCATGTCAGGCTAGCTTGGTGGAGTTCTGCGAGGGGGTGACGAGAGAGCGGGATCAGGGCAGGCCAGTGGATGTCCTCTTTCTAGACTTCAGCAGGGTGTTTGACTCTGTGCCGCATCCCGGGTTGCTAGTGAAGCTGGGGGATATGGGGGTGGGGGTGCAGTTGGTAAGGTGGCTAGGGAACTGGCTAGTGGGGAGGGTACAAAAGGTGGGGGGGGTCTCATTTCCCAGGAGAGTCATTAGCGGGGTCTCACAGGGCTCAGTGCTGGGCACACTCCTGTTTAATGCTTATATCTCAGATATCAGAAGAGGTATTAGGAGTGGGATGAGCCTATTTGCCGATGGCTCGAAACTGTGGTAGGTGGTGGAAGAGGAGAGGGGAAGCTGGCTCTCCAGGAGGACCTGGAGACCCTGGGGAGGTGGTCCTGCACCTGGAAACTAACGTTTTTTTTTTTTGTTTTTTTTTCCATTTGCAGTTTATACTGATCTGCCACTAGAGGCATCTTATTTTTCCTATTAATCCTCCAACCTTGCATCTGCCTTTTCCTGTTCTAATCACCGTTCTCCCCTGCCTTGTTCTCACTTTTAGCATATTGTACTCTGAAGAAAAAAAAAAACTACTCCACAGCGGCAGTCACACTCACTGAAGGTCAGTTGTTCCCCTTACCCTCCCAACAGAAATAGCAATGGGCACCACGGCTGTCACACTCAGCCTACTCATGGTTACCTTCTTGCTCTGCCCACATCCCATCCTGTCGCCCTACCCTCCACTTTGAGCCCCACCCCCCTCTACCACCCCACAGCAGCCAAACCCCTCCCCCCACCCTGGACACCCCTATTTTTCCACGGCACCCACCTCCAACCAATACCCCCTCCCCCCCGGGATACCCTGGGCCCACCCCTTCCGTGCCATACCTACCCTCTGCACCTTGCCCATCCCTTGTACCTCCACTAGTAGGACCTCGCATCGATACCTGGCTAAGGGTCCTGGTTGCTACAGACCGCTCATCAGATTAATTGCTCTACTCCTTCTGCTCTCTGGGAACATACACCCGAATCCCGGGCCGTTGTCAGCTAGCCACCCCACACCCCACTCTAGTACTGGCCTCAGCATTGCAACCATGAATATTTGCAACCTCCTAAAAAAATCCGCCGCTCTCCAGTGCTGGGCTGTGCAACATCATCGTAATGTTATAGCACTAGTCGAGACCTGGCTCTCGAGAAAAACTCCCGACTCGGTTATCTCCCTCCCTGGCTACACTCTGTTCAGGGAAGATCATATAGGCAAACGTGGCGGCGGGTGTGCAGTCTTTGTGCGTGACACAATTTTAGGCCATGCTCTTCCTACCCCCAAGCTTGGTTTTAGTGCCCAAGCCCTCACCCTCAAGGTTACCCCTGACCCAACCAGGGGCCTCTTTTTCTCACAGTCTCTTACATATCCCCGAGGGACCAGGGACCAGCTGTCTACTCCTTCATTGATTACCTCACCACACTCCCACACAAGGCGGAGCAGCTCATCCTAGGTGACCTTAATGTCAATTGGCTGAGTACCACTGTCCCCCATATCAGGGATTCCTTTGCTGCCCTAGATATGACCCAACTAGTTACCTCACCAACTAGATTTAACCGGTCAGGCAGTTCCAGCTCCCTCCTAGATGTGATTCTGTCAAACCACCCCCATAAAATCAGGGATATTAATGTACTACCAGACTCTCTTAGTGACCACTCTCCTGTCCTCTGCCATTGGTCATCCCTCACACCAAAACCAGTGCCCCAGGTCACCTCACGCCGGCGCTTTCGCCCCGGGGGTCTCAGAAAGCTGAAAACGCACCTAGCCCAGCTTGACTGGTCCCCAGTCCTACTCGCAGCGGATATTGACTCTGCCCTAGCCTATTTCTCCAGTGCCTTCAGCAAAGCCTCTGTCCTTTTCACCCCCCGACCAGAATCCATACCAAGAAACACAGCACCCCATGGATCTCCCCATCCCTCATCCAAACACTGAAACAAAGAGATAATCTCTGGCATATTGCTGTCGAGACAGGCAAACTGGCTGACAGACAAGCCTATAATGCAGCACATAACAAGTGCACCTGGGCTATAAGGCAGGCTAAGGCCAGATATTATCAAGCCACCCTTGAATCTACTTGGGGCTTATCCCATGCCTTCTGGGACAATATGAAAGAGCTCAATGGAAAGACCCGCTCCCCTCCACCATCACTACTCTCCATAGACGGTACCGTCACTACTGATCCTCCCTGCACAGCTGAGTGCCTCAATATGGCTTTCTCAGATCTAAGCTCTGTCCTCCCCAATGACTTTATTGACCCTATCCCTGCCTCCACCCCCCCCCCACCTTGGGTTGCCCCCCCTTTCTATCTGTGTGCCATATCACCCTTTGAAGCCAAGCCTCATCTGCAAAAAGCCTTAGCTAGCAACAACCCCAGCTGTGATCCCCTGGACTCCAGGATTCTCCGACTAGTCCTAGGTACTGTACTAGCCCCTCTCACCAACCTTTTAAACTGGTCACTATGTCTTGGTCAATTTCCCAGTGCCTGCAAAATTGTAGAAATCACCCCTATCCATAAGAGTGGAGACAGAACCTCCCCTAACAATTTCAGGCCCATCTCCATTCTCCCCCCTCTCTCCAAAGCACTAGAAAAAATAGTGGCCATTCAGCTCTCTGAGTATCTGGCCAAATACGACCTGCTGTGTCCAGAACAAAATGGATTCCGCCCTTGACACAGCACCACTACAGCCCTCCTGGAGTTCTCTCAGCACCTCCACTCTGCTCTCAGCTCTGGTCATGTTGCAGGTACAGTGTTCATTGACCTCTCCAAGGCCTTTGACACTGTCTGTCACCCCCTCCTACTTGACTCCCTCCACCAACTTGGCTTCTCCCCTGGCCCACTGGCTTGGTTCACCAGTTACCTCTCTGCCAAGTCACAGTGCGTGAAGGTAAACGGCACCCTGTCCAGTACCCTGCCTGTTCTCTCGGGGGTCCCTCAGGGTTCTGTCCTGGGCCCCGTTCTGTTCAGCCTATTTCTCAATACCCTCCCCAGCTCCTGCTCGGGCAATATGGTACTCTATGCCTATGATGCGGTTCTCCTTCCCTCCCACCCTGACCCCGCATCTCCACAGGAATCCCTGCAGCACACATTCAACCAAGTCGAAAAGTGGCTCCTTGACCACCGGCTGGTCATTAACCTCAAAAAAAACAAATCTATCCTTTTTTCGCATCACCAGAATAAGGCCAAAAATGCCCCCCTCTGCATTCTCCCCAGTAATGCTCACCCTCTTCAGCAAGTGTCATCCCACAAGTACCTGGGCATCACCTTCGACTCGGCTCTTACATTTCACACCCACATCAACACCCTGTCCTTAGCCATAAACTCTTGGATTGGCCTTTTCTATCGCCACAGAGATTGCCTCCCCCAAACCACTCTCCGACCGGCCATCAACTCCTCCATCCTGTCCGTAGCGGACTATGGCCTACCTATCTACGCTGTGGCTGACAGTACCGCCCTCACCAGAATCCAGACCTCGATAAACAAAGCCTGCAGGCTCCTGACCAGTGCATCCCTCTGCACCCATACTTGCCTGCTGTATTCCACTGCCAACCTGCTCACCTTGGAGGAGCGCCTGCACTACCAAACCTGCTTACTTGCCAAAAAATCCCTGCTAGGGCTCTTCCCCCCCCCCCCCAGGGGTTACCACGTCCCTGCGGCTTGCATCCCCATCCGTTGCCACCCGTAGCTCAGTTAAGGCCACCTTTCTGGTGCCCCCTACCAAGACCTCCCTAGCCCAAAGGTCCTTCCACTATCGCAGCCCCACATGGTTCAACTCCCTCCTGCTCTCTGTCACTAAGTCTAGCAAAATTGGTCCCTTTAAAGTCACTCTCCGTAACCACCTCTTTGGTGCCCAAAGCTGTAGTTGCCCTTAATCAAGCTAATGTTGGGGTCCCTCCCCGTTTCTTGCCCATAGCCATGACAATGTCCATTGGACTGCTCCCCCCCATCTTTTTTTTTTTTTTATACGATTGCTATTTACTGCATGTAACTTTATCCCATAAACCACTGCTATATTGTGTTCTTTTTGTTATCTGTATTGCACCTGTATGTTACCACTGTTGTATCTGACACTGTAACCATGTCTACCCTCCCTGCGATGAGGTGCCTTTGTAAATGAGTCCCTGCCTCAAAGGTTGTAAATCCGACTTTCAAAATAAATAAACAAACACTGGGAAATGCAGGGTGCTCCACCTGGGGGCCAAAAACCCAGCGCATGTGTACACCTTGGTGGGGGGGAGAGACACTGCAAGTTTCTAGGGGGGAAAGGACCTCGGGGTGGTGGTGGATGCCAAAATGAATAACTTGGAGCAGTGCAGAAGGGCTGTGGCCCAAGCTAATAAAATGCTAGCATGCACTGCCAGGGGGATAACCTCAAGGAGCCGAGAGGTGCTCTTTCCGCTGTATAATTGCCTGGTTAGGCCGCACCTTGAATACTGCATGCAGTTTTGGCGTCCTTACTTAAAAAGGGATATTGCTCTTCTGGCGAGGGTCCAGAGGAGGGAAACCAGGATGATACAGAGTCTGGGGGAAAGGCCGTATGAGGAGCGGTTGGAGGAGCTCAACCTGTACTCGCTGGAGGAGAGGAGGAACAGAAGGAATATGATAGAGGTCTTCAGGTACCAGAAGAGAATAAATAGGGTCAACCTTGAGGGGGGTGCTGCAGATAGGGGCAACCAGGGGGTACTTGATGAGGCTGGTCGGAGGGAGGCTAAGGGGGGAGACAAGGAAGCACTACTTCTCGGAGAGGGTTGTGGAGCCCTGGAATGCACTGCCTGCGTAACTGGTAGCTGTTGGAACTGTGGAGGGGTTCAAAAGAGGCTGGGATAGGTACAGGGGGAGGGTGCGGCCCAGAGCCTCACCGGGGGGAGGGATCTTGGGGGAGGCTAAAACAGTGGCATGAGAGGACACTGGTCCACGAACAGACTCGATAGACCATTGGGCCTAATCTGCTAGCTTGTTAGTATGTGGTGCAAATAAAGGGGGCATTCCCATGAATATGCCGTGCATCGCTATATTCAGCTAAAATGTGACGCACATCTGCTGCGCATTTTGGAAATGAGCCATCAAAAGTTAGGCATACAAAAGGGTGGCCTAAATCAGCCAGCTACCCACAGGCAGGGTGCAGAACTGCAGGCAGGCCATCCAGAGATAGCCCTCGGAGGTGCACAAGAACATACTGCAGGCACCCACACACAGCAGTCATGCCAGGATGGATGAACCCTGAGCCACAGGTGCCATGTGACCACCAGCACTGTCCAGGGAGCAACACCACACCCTGGACATAGACACCCAGCAGCCACATGCCAGTGCTGTCGTGTGCCCCCCCCAGGCACACCAGCAGGACGGAAGGCCACACTGCGACACATGTGCTAGGAGCCAGCAGCCCAGCGGCCTGCAGGGTGCCACCTGGTGGTGGCATGCACCCAGGGTGATGTCTGTGGCAACGGTGCCCAGGTTGCCTGGTGGTACTGGTGTCTTCCTGGCATGGGCCAGGGACTGACCAGTGGTACACACACACACACACACATGGTGGTGCACACAGGTGGCACCCACCCAGGATACCTGGTCACTGTCTGCACACTGACATCCCTTGCAGTGTCCACCAGGTACCCCCCATACTGGGGTGTCTGGGGCACTGCAGGTGATTGTACGCAGCATATGGAGCTGGTGTATCACATGCATGTGGCATCATGATCAGCCTATGTCACCCTGTGCCCATCCCTGTTGCATGTCCAGGTGGCCCCTGTGGCCACTGTCCAAGTGGGCCTCCTGTACCCCTGTCCAACTCTGTACATAGCTATGGGTTGTAGCACTGTACCCAGGCTAATGCAGTCCACCCACCCCCACACACTGCCATCCCAGCACACCTGCCTGCTAGGCTGCAGTACCTCCTGTTCACCTTTGTGGGGTGGTAGGGCAGCCCTGCAAAGCTGGAATTGAGCATGCCTGGGGTATGCAGATGGCCTGAATACATTCCAGTAATGAGCTCCAGCATGTGGGGTTTGGGTTCGGAATGTGCAGTGAGGCCATTTGCATATCCTGGCTGAATATTACAAAGTTACGCCATGCCCATCTCACCTGTTCCAGCACATTTCCCTATGTACCTGCCTGTGGTGTGCGGTCCCCCCTACCTGAGATGTACCGAACATCTTCAGATGCGTGATCGCGCATCTTCAGGATATTCAGCTGGACATGCTTGAGTGCATCTTCTGGATATACTATTTTTTGGGCCGACGCATCTCAGATGCGCGGCGCAGGCACTTGCGTGATTTTGCAGGGGACTTTTGAATATGGGGGCCACTGTTTTTAACTTTGGAATGTAATGAAATGGGTATGGCTCCTTTAAGTGGCCTTCTTTTTAACACACACCTGTGAGCACCAATTCATGCCTTGAGAAAGAGCACAGGGCAAGTGCTCAAACACGTTTGGCTTGTTCTGGAGTAGCAGGTCCTTGTAAACAAAAAATTGGACTTTTGAATCGGATACCCCATCGTTTCTTTGGGTTTTCTTTCATTGGAAAAGCCTGAGCTTGACTCTTCTGTGTACAGTAGTTGTGTTAAGTGTTTTACTGTCAGCCTTTTAAAGCATGCCACCGAGCTCCACCCTGCGTAGCAGCATCAGTGTCCCCAGTGTGGTATCCACTGCAACATAAAAAGAGAGCTCTCACCCCTGACCGTGGAGGGGCTTTTAAAACTCATTGAGTCTGGTAGACGCCATATGGTGTCGAACCATCCATTACAGAACCTGACCCAAAATGGCCACCAGGACTCAATGAGTTAAGCCAGATGCACACACAGTGGAGTTTGAGAACTGGGGGGGATTGGGCAGGATCTGTGGAGCAGTGCTGATTGTTTTACTGCCTGCACAGTAATAGCATTTTTGACTACTTAGGGTATAGAGTTGCTGCTACCCCCATTGCTCCCATTCAGTGACAGTGCTGGGGGGTTAAAATATAAGTCAAAATGGACATGCTGGTATAAAAAATGTGGATCTAAAGAGGAACCTATTGGGTCTAAATATAACAAATAGATTTTGAACAGTTAATGTTCCTTTCTTTTAGATATTGTTTTAGAAACATAGAAACAGACTTTCATGGCAGATAAGGACTGCTTGGCCCACCAAGTCTGCCCATTTCTGTACATGTTGGATAAGCTGCAGATACTAGTTAACCAACAGCCTATTTCTTCCTAACCCCCACCAGAATTGCCTTATGTCTGTCCTATGCATTCTTGAATTCCCTCACTATTTTTGACCCCATGACCTCCTCAGGAAGGCAGTTCCATGCGTTCACCACCCTCTCTGTGGAAAACATACTTCCCCACGTTGCCCCTGAGCTGTCCCCCCTCTATCTTCAAATTGTGCCTTCTTGTTCTTGCACATCTCTTTTTCTGAAAGATGCTACCCTCTTGGACTTTGTTGATTCCCTTGAGGTACTTGAAAGTTTCTATCATGTTCCCCCTCTCCCTCCTTTCCTCAAGGGTATACATATTAAGCTCCTTTAGTCTCTCTTAGTATGGCGTCTGGTGCAGATCCTCCACCATTTTAGTTACCCTCCTCTGGCCTGGCTCCATCCTGTCTATGTCCTTGCGGAGATGGGGTCTCCAGAACTGCATGCAGTACTCCAGATGGGGTCTCACAAACTGTCTATACAGAGGGATAACTTCCTGTTTTCTACTGGTGATGCCTCTCCCTGTACATCCCCTCCAGCCCTTCTTACTGCCTTTTCACATTCCTTGCTTACCTTTAGGTCATCTGATATGACTACCCCAGGTCCTGCTCCATTTGTGTTGTTGTTAGTACCCCCATTGTGTACTCTTCCTCTGAGTTTTTGTTTCCCAGGTGCATTATTTTGCACTTCTTTGCATTTTATTTAATTTAAGCTGCCATACTTTTGACCATTCCTCCAATCTTGCCAAGTCCCTTCTCATCCTTTCTATCCCACCTTGTGTAACAACCCTGTTGCAGATCTTTGTGTCGTCTGCAAAGAGGCATACTTTTCTTTCCAGTCCTTCTGCAATGTCACTTATAAAGACATTAAAAAGAGCCAGTCCCAGTACTGAACCCTGTGGTACCCCACAAGTAACCCCCCTTTCTTCAGAGTGTGCTCCATTTACTATTACCGTTTGTGCCCTGTTGTCCAGCCAATTCCTTACCCAGGCTACCACCCTGGGACCCACTCCTTGGCTGGTTAATTTGTTTATTAATCTTTTGTGCAGGACTGTGTCAAATGTCTTGCTAAAAGTCTAGGTAGGCCATGTCCACAGCTCCTCCCTGATCTACTACTTTGGTCACCACGTCAAAGAAATCTATTAGATTCATCTGACATGACCTTCCCGCTGTGAATCCATGCTTCCTTGGGTCTTGTGCCCTGCTGGCCTGTAGGTCCTCAACAGTTCTTTCTTTCAGAAGTGATTCCATCATTTTCCCTACTACTGAGGTCAAACTAACAGGTCTGTAATTTCCTGTCTCTGTTTTGCTCCCACTTTTTTGAATGGGAATCACATCCATCCTTCTCTAGTCCTCAGGTACCACACCATCCTCCCATGATTTGTTAAAAAGGGTAGTTAGTGGTGTCACTAGTTCTACCCTTAGTTCTTTTAGAATTCTGGGGTGAATCCTGTCGGGTCCCATTGCTTTGGCCACCTTCACTTTCAGGAGTTCTTTCAGAACCCTTTCTTCTGTGAATGGACTGGTATTGTCCCCCTATCCAGAGTGCTTGTATTGATTGGATTAGGTACTTCCCCCTCCTCTTTTTTTGTGAATACTGAGCAGAAGTATTCATTCAGTATCCCTGCTTTTTCACTGTCACCCTCTGCCCTCCCACACTCCCCTTTATTAAGCCTCACTATCCCTCCTTTGATCTTTCTTCACTCCCAAATGTACCTATGAAATGTTTTATTCCCCCTTCTTAACTGAGTTGGCTATCTTTTCCTCAGTTTGGGCCTTTGCTAGTCTTACTGCTTTCCCCATTTCCTTCTGCTTTAACTGGTACAGTTCTCTGTCTTGCTCCATCTGTGTTTCCTTATACTTCCCGAATGCTATCTTTCTCTCCCTAACCTTCCCCGCCACCTCTTTTGAGAACCATACTATTTTTTTCCTTCATTTTTGTTTTATTTGCTTCACACAAAGGCTTGTTACCTCTGTGATGGCAGCTTTGATGTTTCCCCATTGTTTCTCCACCCCTCTTTCTTGCCCATTTGCTAGTGCTTTTCTGAGGCACTCACCCATTTTGCCAAAGTCAGCCGTCCTAAAGTCCAGTACCCTCACATTTGTATGGCTTGGCTCTATGGCTGTGTTTATCATGAACCACACTGTTTGGTGGTCATTTGTTCCCAGATGTCTACCCACTTCTAAATCTGAGATCCACCCTCTGTCCCCATTTGAGGGTACCAGGTCTAAGATTGCTCCCTCCCGAGTGGGTTCCAACACTAGCTGTCTGAGGCATGCCCCCTGTAGGCATCAAGAATGACCTTGCTCTTGGATGTGGCTGTAGCAAAGGTGCTCTAGTTAACATCTGGCATATTCAGGTCCCCCATCAACAATATCTCCCCTTTTTCTGCCATCCTACGGATGCCTTCTATCATTTCCTTGTCCATTTCCTCCCCCTGAGACAGGGGTCTGTATACAACCCTTGTGTAGATTGTCGTGCCATTTTCTGTCTCCAGCGTGACCATAGTGCCTCATCTCCTCCCTGTTTACCCTCTAGTTCCGTTGCTTTGATCCCTTCCCTTATGTACAGAGTTACTCCTCCTCCTCTTCTACCCTACCTGTCCCTCCTGTAGATTCTGTACCCTAGTATGTTGACATCCCAATCATGGTTCTCTGTGTACTGCCATGATATCTAGGCTACCCTCTTCCATCAAGGCCACTAGTTCAGGGAGCTTGTTACCCAGACTACGGACATTGGTACTCATTGCCCTCTATTTTTTGATGGCCTTTCCCCTTTTAGCCCCATCCCTGTCCTTACTTCCTTTGCCTTTTTCTGCATTTATTCCTGCCCTTCTCCCTATCAACTTCTCTATTTTGGTGCTTCCCTCACCAACTACCCTGTTTTTTTTGGGGGGGGGGCTGGGATTTTCCTGCTCCTTTTCAGTGCCTGTCCCCTTGGATAGTTTAAATGCTTGCCAGTGCACCATTTAAACCTATCACCTAGTATCCTGGTTCCCCTCCTGGACAAATGCAGACCATTGCACCAATATAGACCTGTATCCCTCCAGGTGGACCCCCAGTCCCCAATGAAGCAAAAACCCTGAGCTCTGCACCGGTTTTTTAACCATTGATTGAATCCCATGGTGCGGAGCAACCTACCCTCACCCATGCCATAGACAAGCAGCACCTCCAAGAAGGTTACCGTACGTTCTACTTGTCTAAGGCCCCTCCCCAACTCCACAAACTCCTCCTGCACTGCTCTGATCCCATTCCCAGCAAGGTCATTTGTCCCTAGGTGGACAGTGATGTCCAGCTCCCTCCCCTGTGCAGCTGCTCCCGCGATCCTGGGGATTCGCTTCCTGTCCCTCCAAGCAGTGGTGCCGGGCAGGCACCTTACCTCCCTCTCCCTCCTCCCTCCCCCAGTTCTACCCCCCTTTAACAATTGAGTCCCCCACCAGGAGTTGTTTCCTTCCCCTGTGGGGTCCCGTGCCACCCTCCTGTGGGTCTCATTTGTGGAGGTTCCCAGCATCCTCCTTGATCTCCACTGTGGGTGCCTCCATAGAAGAACCATGCTCTGCCAGAACAGCATATGAACTGTGAAGAGGTACAACTGGAAGAATGTGCCTCTGTTCCATCACACTCACACTTCCTGAGCCCACCATGGTCCAACCGCTCCTCTTTCTTGGCAGCCTCTGAGGAATCGACGGCAGACCTGGTGGTCCCTGTGTGGGAGAGGAGATCCCACGAATCCTGGCCAACTCAGTCTGGAGACAAGCAACCTCCTCCCTCGGCCCAGAGAGGTGCCTGCAGATGGGACAATACCGCATCCTCCAGAATGTCACCCGGAAGACTGACGCTCCACAGCTACTGCACTGCAGTGGCTATGGAGTGGCAGTCTTCCGGGAGGCTTTTTTTTTTGAGCCGATGCATCAGTTTGGACCCACTGGCAATGGAAAGAAGGGTCATTTTTGACCAGGATGCAACTTTTGCCCTTTTGGGGCATGTCAGTGCTGTCCCTACTCCAATTGTTCTTTCCATACCCTCCCTTTGAAATAAGCTGTTTGAATTGCATTTTATGATTTTGGGGGTGGGAATGTGTGGGCAGTTTATGCATTTGTTCCTGGGGGGTGATAGCCTTATGTTTCTGCATCCAAGGACTGCATATTGCCACCCCAGGTGGAGGCACTACGCTGTGTTAGGCCAGAGTACCACATCCACAAGGTGACCTAGGCCATCCCCCATCGGGAGGTGTGGAGAGGTGTACCCTGTGGGCCCTGTACAGTCCACTACATTAAAATAAATATATCTTATTGACAAAGAATCTGAAATGGGCATTCCGGCAGAAATGGAAAAAACAAACACATTTTAAGACATTGGTTTGATCAGGACATACCTTCTTATACAAAATGGTATCAAGACCTCTTACTTAATCTGAGAGTTGAGCAAATGACTGCTAGTCTCAATAATATACATTCTTTGAGAAAAGACTGGGTAAGTTGCTTACTTTGTATTTGATCACACAAGCTGGGGACTCCTATAGCAAACTATTATTTGGATGTCTGTGCAATTGCATGAAGTGTTGTATGGCATGCATGGTTACTAATCAATATGGGGCTTGTGCCCATCTGCTGGAAACTGTTACTACCCTTCCTTTTTTTTACCCTGATTTTCTGACGCTCATAGCGCCTTACGTTGCCAAACCTCTAACCAGAATATTTAACCTAGTCCTAACCACTTCATTGGTGCCATCCATATGGAAATTTGCTAGAATAGTACCTATTTTTAAAGCCGGAGATCCCCGTTCACTAGATAAGTATAGACCCAACTCGATATTACCGCATCTGAGTAAGCTACTGGAAAAAATCATCCATCACCAACTCTAGGAGCACATAATCAAATATAACCTCTTTTGCCATAACCAGCATGGCTTCAGAAAACACCATGGCACAGCATCGGCCCTGGCCCACCTAACCAGTCACATTATTAGAAACATGGATGCAGGAAATGTTACAGGTGCTGTCTTCGTTGATCTCACCAAGGCTTTCAACCTTGTCGACCATCAACTACTACACAACAGATTAGTGGGCCTTGGGTGTTCAGAGGGAATGACAACCTGGTTCAGAAATTACCTCCAGAACCACCACCAGAAGGTCACTGTTAATGGTGCAATATCCACAGCTAAGGCCATAACCACTGGAGCACCCCAGGAATCCATACTGGGCTGTCTGCTCTCTGCTGTTCTCCCTGGTTATAAACCCACTACCCAAGGAAAGCCTCACATGCAAGGCCATCCTCTACTCAGATGATCTGGTCTTATTTCATAGTGCCAAGTCCATAGTAAACCTCCCTTCCCAGCGAACATACAGCTATCAAGCAGCGCACACCTGGTTCCTGAAAAACAGACTGCTGGTAAATACCAGTAAAACTAAAACCATGCTTCTGGGATCGAAACCAAAATTAAACACCCTGGCAAACAACCCATCTCCCCTAACTATCCTAGGCCCTGATGGCACACCACTCAAGAACGTGCCTAGTTTCAAATACCTGGGTGTCAACCTGGACCCCTTCCTGACTTACTCGGTACACGTCAACTCCACTATTCATTGAGTAAATCAGAATATGGCAATGGGTTACCGCCTTCGCCAGCACCTGACTCCAGAAGCCAGACTTGCCATCGCCCAGGGAAAGCTCCTCCCTCTCCTTAACTACTGTGCCCCCATTTACTCCCACACCTCCTCTAAACTACTCACCAGATTTACCACTACTTGCAACAGTATCTGCAGATTCGCCCAATGGGCTCCCTGTACCACCCATCACTGCTTCCTTTACAAGGCACTGGGATGGCTCCCCCTTCAGGCGTGCTGTAACTACTCGCTTGGATGTATAGTAGATAAAGCCATCAGAGATGGTGACATATCCCCCACTCCTTCGTCCTCAGAAAGAGACATTGCCTCATCCTCTAAGAAGCTGTAGCATCCCTCCTCTAGCAGTCCCAAGAATATCAACAAAACGGAGGAAGAGCTTTCTCCGTCGTAGCACCCAAACTATGGAATGACCTTCCTGTCACTCACCACTCCCTTGACTTGCACACATCTTTCCAGATGCACTGTAAAGTCTCCTTAGAGGCAATAGCAAAATGGACTTGCTTCTTCCTGTATGATTGCTGCTTCTTATATTACTGCTCTATCACTGTCTCACTGAAACAATGTCATTATGTAAATGTTCCTCATCATTATCTGTAACTGTAACTGCTTCTCAAACCTGTACCCTACTGTATTTGTTCTATGTAACTGAAATTGTAATGTTTCCACTATCCTATTGTATGTGCCATCTGTATGGCTCAGGTCGTGCCTGAAAACGGTCCACTGGACCAGTGCGCTTACCCAGTAAATAAATTCCCTCATTGTATATAGTTGATTGAGGCTTAGGCATGTTTTGTTTTGTATTGTTACTGTTTGTTTGTATCATACCATGTTATATTGTTCTGTGTGATATTGAAAATCAATAAAGTATATTAGAAAAAAGCAGTCTGCACTTGCTTCAGCCATAATGGACGTTCAATTTTTTTTTTTTTTTTTTTTTTTACCAGTTCTGGTGCTCCAGATTTCACCCGTACCTGTACAATAGGCTACACAAGTCATTGTTTTGAAAGAATAGGTGCTCGGCTATGAGCCCCCCAAAATAGGATATCCTTGGACCATCTCTCAGATATCCTGAGAGTGCTTTGGTGAACTAGACGAGGTTGCTACATGCTCACCTTGCTTGGAGAAGCTGGTGAAGCAGGACTACATAACGCTTTATTAAATCTGCTAAAGGTATGGCATCATTGCCACAGTGTATGTAGCCTTTCCAGAAGAGCTTTTTGTAGAACCCGTAGGTGCTTCAGAACTTCTGTGTGTTTCTGTGTCTGCTTAGGAGGAAGGCATATGAGCAATGGACCGCGTGAGGTAGGAGGCTCGGAAACGGCCATTCGGGTTGTCCGTAAGCACAGAGTTTGGAGAAGCATGGAGTTTTGAAAAGAAAAAGGAAATTGGAGATTTGTAGAAAACAGTGACGTTTCAGAGCCTCACAGCTTTTAGGGTTACCACCTGTCCTGATTTTCGAAGGACAGTCCTGATTTGAGCAGGTGTGTCCTGCAAAAAAACATGAAAAATACTAAATGTCCTGATTTTACAGTAGGAAAACTTATGTTCTAACTTTCTACTAAATGTTCCAGAAAACTACAATAGCTTAACTAAAATACCTTAAAATAATAAGAAACAATAGAAGCTGCTAAGAAACTACAATACTTAGCCTTAATTCTGATTATATAGAGAAAACAAGTCTGTTGCATCGATCAAGGTTAGGTATTGTCCTGCGAAAATCCTGTTTCAGTAAGAAATGTCCCACTTTGAGCTTCTCAAAAGGTGGTGACCCTAACAGCTTTCCAATTAACTTTCTTTAAGTGGGCTACCACAGGCTGTTGCACAAAAGAGAGTGAAAGAAACCAAACATAATGAAACAAGAACTCGCTATTCCTTTTCTTTCTTTTTGGGAATTCTGCTGAAAGCCGGGGTACATGCGGACTCTGGTGCTAGAATAGAATAAGGTTACAAAGAGAATTTTGGAAAATGGTGAAATTTTGATTACCTGATAAAATAATTTACAAATGACTTTTTAAATACTTTAACATTTTTAGGATCCATTGGTCTTAGAGTAAGGGTGAGGCTCGCAGAGATGCCGAGTCCATGATCACCCTAACATACAGCACTTCTGTACCAGCCTGCAGTATATTTGGATAACTCTGTTGCAAATATTAGCTAAGGCAGTTTTAAGGAGGATTACAATTTTATAACTGTATGATTTGTTTTACCCTATTCCTGCAGTTTTAAATCTCGTACCAGAGGATCATATGACCTAGGTGCGTAAGTGCACATGTGCTGAACTGTGCGTTCAGATCCATTCAGTCGCTAGTGACTGCCGGGCAACTGTACAGCTTTGCTGTAATCTGCTGCACTAAGATTATTTTAGTAAATCTTTCTGCTTACCAGCGCGGTTGAGAAGGAAATTCCGGGCCATTAGTTAAGGATCCAGGAGAATCCGTACATACAGTATGGTACCGAGAGGACTGTAGAGGCAGTGGCTTTAGTGGCAGGAAAATTCTAAACAGCAGATGGTGTATCGGTGGTTAGGCAATTCAGAACAAATATAATTTTTTTCAAGGATATTCTTGCAAGTAAGTTACCTATCTGGGGCAGCATGAAAATCTGAGTGGAATATAGTTAATTTCTATACTGAGGGAAAAAAAAAAGAAAATCTTTGCTGTATACTCAACTTTTAATGTTAAGGCTTAAAAGTATAGGCCCAGATATTCAAAGGGGTTGCGCCTGGCACAACAGAGTTGCGCTGGCGCAACCCCACAGTGTGCCCGGTAGGATATTGAAAGGGCTGCCAGGCGCAGAGCAAATCCCAACGTGCCGGGGCACAATGTAATTGTATGTAGCGCAGATGCAGGGGGTGTGCCCGTGCATATGCGGCACAACCTGATATTCAGCCCAGGATGTGCGGCGCATATGCTGGCGCAACCCTGCAGTGCGCTGCAGAGGAGGGCTCAGAGTTGAGTCCGTGAGGAGTGGGAGCAAATCCTGGCCACCCACAGGTGGGCTGCTGTATTGCAGGGTGCAACACAGAAGCCACAAGCTGTGGGTAGCCACTCGCCCACCCAGAACACCGTCCTCAAGCACACACATCACCCTGGTGGTCTAGTGGTCCCCCCTCCCTTCTGATTCCCCAATAAATGTAAAAGACGACTGTCCCTGGTGGTCATTCACATATTTGGGACTGTCTAGTACAGTATGCCCTGCAAGCCTATTGGTCCACATTGGGGACCAATGGGCTTACAGCCCATACTGTACCTGTCATTTGCCGGGTGGCTGGGTGGTATGCAGGCAGGTTGCTGTCACTACCGATGGTGAGGAGTGAGGTGGGCAAAGGGTTCTGTGTGGGTGGGGGGTGCCACTGGATCACCAGGGATATTTCTGATGGGGATGTACCACGTTCGCAACGGGGGGGGACCACTAGACCACCAGGGACGGTCTTCTTTTACATTTATTGGGGAATCGAGAGGGAAGGGGGAACACTTAACCACCAGGGAAGGTCTTCTTTTACATTTATTGGGGAATTGGGAGGGAGGAAGGACCACTAGACTACCAGGGGCTGTTATGTTGTACATCTACCGCAGTCGTGGCTACAGGGCGGGGGATGCCCCGTGATCCCCACTGCACACGTCATGCTGTGCAGGATGCCAGGCGCAAGTTGCCGGGCTGTCCTGTGCAAGGCATGCAGATGAGGCCATAATGACATGCAAATGGTGCCATTTACACCTTGCATATAATATGGCCTCATTTGCATGCCCCCCGCCGAATATCACAGGTGATGCACCTAGCGCAACTGCACTTGCGCTGGCGCATCCCTGTGCTCCCTATCTGTGGCTTGCGCTGCCGCAGTGCCACTGCACCATGTTCAGTATTGCGCTGACCATGCCATATTCAGTGGTGCTGTGCCATGGCTCATCTCCGTTGAATATCACCTGGACCTGGCCCCAGCGCATCCCAGTTGCGCTGCACCCAGGCTTGCGCCACTGCCTGGCACAGTCTAAATATCCAGGCCTTAGTATATAATTAACAATTTTAGCGCTTTTAGAGAATGGAGGCTTAATTTGAGGGAGATGTTGCGTATTGTTAAGGTCTTACAGTGGTCTTATAAGGTGGTAAATTAAAGGACCTGAGGAATAATAAGGAGGCTGAATAAGGCTAAAGTATTCGGCTAATTAAGTATAAAGCGATATGAGATAATAGAACCTGTAACTGTGAAGTTTGTTTTAGAACAGGAAATGGTTAAGATTATCAGTATTATCGGTTCTCCTTTTTTTTTTGTTCTTTTAAGATTATCAGTATTATCGGTTCTCCTTTTTTTTCATTTTTTTAAGTGACTGATTTGCATGTGGATGAAACTGAATCTGAGACAAGAAGGGCTGTAAGATATACAAAGCACCTGCATTTATACAGAGTTCTACCGTGATATCGAATGAGAAAGGTCAAAAGATTCCAACTTTCGAAAGACTGCCTAAAGATTCTCTGAAAGCTATCAACATCATTTCAAGATATTGCATCTGGAGTAAAGAGACTAGATCATAGGATTCCTTTTTAGACCTTTTTTATATTTTAGTTCTTTAGGCTGGCAAATACTTAATTTCATTCCACTTTATTATTGCGCCTATCATTGTACTCTGTTATTGACGTTTTATTCTATTTGTTCATACGAAATACACTTTGGCATATCTAGCAAAGTTGTTTGTTTTTTAGTAAATCTGATTTTATGCCCAATAATGGTTAATATCATAAGATTGGTTCTTTACATTTACATTGGTTTGTTATATAATAGAGCGATATTCGCAGGAATTCTCTCTGGACTGAGTTCTAAAATTTGGCCATTAGGATAATAATAAATTCAAAACAAGTGAATACCAGACAACAGAGAATATTTAATCGAGACCTTTCTCTTATGGCACTGAAATTACCTAGTGCCAGGAAAAAGAGACAAATAAGTCAATCTAAAATTACCGACCGTATGCCTATTCTTACTGAAAATAAGAGTAGAAACTCAACCCCTAGTAACAGAATCAGTAATTCTCTCCCTATTCTGACTGAAATAAAGTCTCCCAACAATTCCATTAGACTTACTGAAAGATCAGTTAACTCTACAGGGAAGTTGATTATCACTCCTAGACACCTTAAAAATAAGTGAACCCCATACTTCTACTGTTTGGAAGCGTAACAATACTGTTAACTCGGGGGAGTTGAATACAACCCCTTGACACAGACTCACTTGGCAGATCAAGCCTCTACTCCCAAAGTGCCAACCTCAGAGCGCAGTCTTGTGAACAGTGTAACAGACAAGGTAACCCTCCTGTCTGTTTTTTGTGAGTTCGGATCAACCTTTGGTCTCCAGTTCTGGAGGGATTCAAACTGTTAACCTCTTGTTAGCATACCCAATGCACAGGCTCAGATATATCTGTCTTCGGGGGGCCAGATATCTTTGCCTACGGGCACCTAACCAGGTACACAGAAATGAACCCTTCAAAATTTTAATAAAGACCTCAGATTTAAAACACTTCTCTTTCCAGTTTGGTACCACCATACAAGCTATGTCTGCTGTCTGCTATAACCATAAATATTTCTCAGCAAAAGAAAGCAATTCAAAGACGGACCAGGTTTTCTCTAAAATTAGAGCTTTTATTAAAATATATAATAATACGTCAAACATACAATACAGAACTCTTATATCACAAGACATACATATTTTTAAACATTTAAAACAGTGCAATTCCTACAACAATATTTCGATTTTGTCTAGCTTTCTAAATACCCATTTTCAGTGCTCAGATGTTTTCTTGGTCATTGTCAGATAAAAAGTGACTCTGTAGTGAAACAGAATAAGCTTTACAAGCTGTATCTGCCAACCCCTTTTGGATGAGGTCATCCAGCTCCTCCTCTGTCACAATATCTAAAAAAATATATATTTCTATACAACCACAGGATGTAATTTCAAGTACTAATTCTGCAACCTTAGCATAACTCAAGTTTCAAATGACACTTTCTTTGATCTCATGCTGTACCCTCCTCATACAGGCTTCATATGAGCATTTATGACCTCGCACCTCTGTGTAATAACCTGTGTTTTCTCTTCAACATCATAAACCTTTTTTTATGATTTTCCCTCTTAATAAAGTTAACCCAAAACAACTCTGTAATTAACTCAAAGAAACAGGATCCTTGATTAAAGTCTTCCAGGTAACACATTGTCTCTAAAAACTGAGTGTGTGATACATGCTGTCAGCAGTTCTCTTGGCCTGCAGCTGTGACCTGAAATCGGGGGAGATGGGGGAGGTCATTCCTAGAGTATTTGATTTTTCAGCAGAGACAGTCATTAATACATTTTATATAAAAAAATATTATACAACACTCAGAACGGGCTGTCTGCGTCACACCCCTAACACATGGAACATTAGTGAAAATATCTTGGAAGAGAGATGTGTTAGATAAAGTTATTCAGAACCTGCAAAATACAATTAATGGGCTTAAGGGGTGTGAGAGTAAGCTTAAAAGTACTCAATACTGTAGGAATTGCTTACAGAACGTACAAACTAATATTACTGCACACTCAATCGCAGATAATCTTGAGTACCACCCTGTCTAAGTGAGGATCTGATCCATTTAATGAGAAATCAATATTGTGCTAATTTGATACTTATGGAACAGCTGGTAATTAACAAACATATTTTAGAATCAGTTATGGAAGATGTAGCTATGAATACAGCCAAACTGGATGGTGTATTATGTAGATGAGACCCGGAAGATCCATGTAGTGATTCTAATACCTCCAGAGGGCACACCTGACTGGGTACATGACAATTCGCTCCCGTATTTTCGCTCCCTGTCCTTTCACTCCTGACAGTATGCTCCCACGCAAACTCGCTCCTATGAGAACACACTCCCACCCAAATCACTCCCGCAGGGTCTTTCTTAAGGGACCAAGTTCAACTGTGCAGTTTACTTCTGGGCTGGTGTCTAGAAGGCTGTTGAAGTCTGAGCTCTGCTCTGTGAGTGTGAAGCAGTGTGAAGCTAGCTTAGCTCTGGCATTGAAAAGTTTAAAGTTCCGAAGATCTTAGTCCCATTTCATTTCGTCAGTCCAGCTCATAGAGTTCATATACATTTACATTCTCAAGTAAAATAAAGAGGCTATACATACAGTACTTAGAAAATAGGTTACACAAAGTCTGTAAAAACTTACAATTTGAAGGAGGAGAAGACATAGCTATAGGCAATAATAGTTTCAGTGCAGAACAGCCCGACTCCCTGATTTGGATAAAAGCATTAGAATTTGTTCCCATGATGAATCTTTTAACTTGTGCTGAACATGTAAGTTAGCTGTTCTATTGTCTGTTATTGTGGATTCTTTTAAAAGTCTGATGTTATATCTGATTTTAAGCTATTTTATGGTGTCTGTCTTAAAAGCTACAATTTTTACGATATTCTACTGAAGGCTCGATGTGAACACAACACAAGGCTGCCTGTCAACGACTGTGTGTAGACGACCAATGGACTAATCGATTTTTGGAGCATTGTACTATTAGATTATTGGGGTACAAGACCAAATGGTAAGGCATGGACTGCTGGATGGGCATTTGAGCTGCAAAAGGGAGTGAGTGGGGGAGCGAATTGCCAGGGAGTGTAATGTCATAGGTGTGAATTGACGCCGGAGTGTACTGTCAGGAGCGAGAAGTCCGGGAGCGAAAAGACAGGAGCGAATCGTCGTGCTCCCCACCTGACTCGATCAGGCCAGATTTTAGTACTGTTCAGATACCAGATAGTTCAACCACAGTATTAAATATGAAACCCCACAGGCTGAAGAAAAATGGCAGGAAACAGAAAAACAAGGGGAAAAATAAAATCCTGACGCATCTTCTAGAAGTTTGGTCACTGATTCTGGAATAGAGGTATCTGCTGTTGGAACTGCATTTAGTTCAGACTTGAAAGTAATAAGTGACTGTTGTGGTTCAACTAAGGCTCACACTACTGAACATACACAATGGCCATTGAGCTCACATTTGAGCAATTTAGTAAATGAAATTGCTCTATTAAAACAACAATGTAGTGTTCCTCCTGTAGTAATAACAGGAGTTTTCTCCAATATGGACATTCAAGGCTCTCAGAGAAGGAAACCAACATTGATAAACGCATGGGAAACACAAGTAAGATGGTGATATTTGTAGATAACTACAACAGCCTTCATAATACAGAGAGATTGTCCAGAAACTCCCATTCTTCATCCTCTGATAAGATTTATGGGTCCCACTGACTGGATTAAATTACAGAAAGGGAAACAAATAAT
This sequence comes from Neoceratodus forsteri, assembly GCA_016271365.2. Classification (NCBI taxonomy): domain Eukaryota; kingdom Metazoa; phylum Chordata; order Ceratodontiformes; family Ceratodontidae; genus Neoceratodus; species Neoceratodus forsteri. The sequence goes on along the minus strand of CM028130.1, from coordinate 864,725,482 downwards.
TGAAAAAATAAGAATAGATCTGGAAATAGAAATTTGTATGGAAGACATTGTAGAGGTGAATGAAATTTTAATAGTCAGCTACTTTGATTGATGTATTATTCATCTCACCTGTAGTTGACAAGTATATATGGTTGAATAGTTTTGCTATTCAGAACAGATGCATCACAGTTGCTTTCCCTAACAGACATCTCTTTAACATTAATGAGTGTAAAATGGAGAGGGCATATGAAGTATATGTTTATTTTTTGCCCATTTGGCATGGAACACCTGACCAATGAAAATTATCACAAGTTAACTGGTGCCCTGTGTAACCTATTAATGAACTTTTTACAGATCCCACTGGGGAAAGAGGGCATTATTTTTTTTTCCCAAACGAACAGGCATTGGCAGCAGGTGAATATTTTAGTTAAAAATAGAATACTAGCTGATATGATCCTACAAAAAGCCAATATGCTTGACCCTCTGAGATTGAATATAGTGGACTCAGTTGTTTGGGAGGAATCATTAGCATTCAGAACCCCATTATCCCATTATACATGTTGGGTATCCCATCAAGAGAGCGCGTCATTTTGAGCAAGGCAATACGAGCGAAGTGAAAATAGCAAAAGTAAAAATGGCTATGTGCTATTAATCGCTATGCGCCATAAATAGCACAGTGGAATTGAGTGCATAGTTTCATTGTGTAGCTGGAATAGTGTGTGGGTTTGCTCATCGGGCTCCTTTTGAGCTGGCCGTTTGGTGTGGTGGTTAAGGTAACCGCCTTTATGTCAGGTTGGAGGCATACAACTTTTTTTATTTCGTGGAAATATAAAGTACTGTGATAAATGTGCTGTATTTTGTCCCATTATCCTCCCCCAATGTTCCCCCCTACCTGTAGGTTCCCCCCCAATGTTCTCCCCTTGCCAACATCTATCTCCCAATGTGGACCCCTCCCGAGTTGCCCCTCTTCCACAGTACCAACCCCCCCTTGAGTTGATTATGTTAAGGTTGGGGGGTGCACGGGGCATTGCCCCCCACATAAAATGAATAGTTGCATCATTCATATATGTCAGATATAGTGCCAGTAGCTGTTTCTGCAAGGTGCTCTAGTGCACATCACTATTTTTGGTGATGTGCACTTACTGTGTTCGTAGTCGCTGTTCAATATTTGCCGGTATCACATGGAATCACATGATGTACCACCAATAGTTCCACTAGCTAACAGATTTCTAACTTTGGCCGGATATAATGATTGACTTACAATTTTTTCAGATGTTGCTTCTGATCTGAATACTAGTCAACCCCTCATAAATGTAAATGATAATGAGTAATATGTTGGATTCTCAATACTGTCATGGAATATTGCAGGTTGGGATACAGATTTGCTGGCAACAATTGGATGAGCTTTGTTATGAAATCTGTTTTACTGTGTTTTCAAGAAACTTGGCACAATGGCGATAGTAACATCAGTATAAATAGTTTTGAGATATTTCACTTTCCTGGAACCAAGACTCAGAAGTTAGTAAAGTGCTCTGGTGGGCGTGCTACTTATGTGAAAATTGTCAGCTTTAAAAAAGTAGAATGTTATTAAAAAAAACTCCAGATTTTATTATCAACTTAGTGGGCAGTGACAATCAGAATCTTATACTTATTAATAGTTTTATTCCAGTAGAAAATTCACATTTTTATCATACAGATTTATGGGAGGGGCTTTAAGTACACTTACAATGGAAACCTTACAAAAATATCCTGATACAGATTTGCTGATACTTGGACCTCAATGCTAGAATTGGCAATTTTGACAGTCTAATTGATAATTCTTTATTTGCATTTACGAATACCTTACCTTATGTGGCAATTAGAACTACTAAAGATACAAAAACAAATAATGCTGGTTTACGTCTTAGTATCTTGAAAGAATTTAATCTCTGTCCACTTAATGGTAGGTTGGAAGGCAACAAGGAAGGAGAATATTGTTATATTTCCACAAAGGGCTCTTCCCTTGTGGATTTTGTACTACGGTCTGGTTCATAAAATTTCTGGGAAAAGTTATATATCCCAATCCACTGGGGGAAAATTTGTACTTGATTAAGGTTAGCTGTAGTTGTCATTATAAAATTGTATATTTAAGTCTATATTTATTATATTGATAGATTAAAGACTAGAGAGAGTTTTTAACTTAGCAATTCATTGTATTTGGTAGGTTAAAGATTATAGTGGGGTTTTAACCAAGTAATATTACTGTGTTTGCAGTAAAGTAACTGCAACTTTATTGTTAAGAAATACAGTGGAATTTTTGGAGAAGTAAATTAAAATAAGGGTCCTCAGTTAAATTATCATTAGATAGGGACACATAATCATGTAAATCCTTTGAACAGCCACATTGGGTTTGTTAACTAAAATAGGGAAGAACATGTAAAGGGGTATACCTTTAAATCTCCTGGGGATTTTTGTTGAAATAATATGTTTGCTACAGATATGTGCTCCAGTAAACAAGGTAACCTCCTCCCTGAAATCTCTTACAGCAATATGCACTGGTTTACATTTAAGCACTGTACCATGAAAGGGTGTTGGTATATAGGTGGATTTACCATGTCTGGTGTGGTTCGGTCACAAGACTGCAGGCCAAGTGACTTAACCATGCCAGAAGTGGTAAATCCACCCATATACCCACACCCTGGAGTGGTATATTGCTATTATACTATGATACTTTTTTTTATATACAAAAAAAAGGCTTTTTTGTTTTTTTTTTCATTTATTTTTATGTATGTGTTACTGCACTGCAAATAAGCATTTGTCAATGCCGAATGTTTGCTTGCTGGCATTGGCAGTGGTAATGTAGAAGTTACAGAGCTGCGTAATAGGAATGGCAGTGAAGTATTGAACTGAAGCCAACCCCACCACCACCCTGCAGAGAGTGACAGGCATTGGGGTGTGCCTTTGGGTCATCAGGCATAACAGCCACGCCATTTCACCACACCCCACCCTGCAGACACTGACAAGTGTCACGGTGTGCCTTGGGGTCTTTGGCCCTTATGCGCACCCCATTCCATCAGGAAATACGTGAGATGGGTGCGGTATAGGAGAATGGTGAACTTTGGGGCCAAAGAGTCCAAAGCATACCTCGATGCCTCTCACTGGCTGCAGGGTGTGGAATGGTATGAGCATTACAGGCAAGAATCCCAAGTCACACCCCTGATGCCTGTCATTCTCTACAGGGTTGGGCATGATGGCTGGAAACCCTAATACCTCAGGCATTGGTATTTTCACTCCAAATTTTCAACATGGTTTTTTTGTGACCCCACCTCATAAACAGTGGCAATATCAGTTTGTTAGCCAAAAGCTGCTTATGCACAGCGACTTCGGCATTTAGCACCACAGGTGCAAAAACATTCCGAACAGGATGTAAAGAATGACAGCTGTACTGTTCATGGGAAGGTGTAAAAAATGGCAATGTTGCAAATCTGCAGTAAAAATATTTAAAAAACTGGTGGTCCGCAGCGTGCATAGAAACTGTGCAACGCACACCGTAATATTATTAGTTTGGGGATTTTTACAGCAGATTGTCGACACAAGGCATTTTGGGACCTCCGATCATGAGCAGTGTCACTGTGATTTTCTTTATCTCTCCCGAACAATGATTTCCCACAGCGACCACGCATTTCTGCGCTGAAAGTGTGAAAACACATTTCGACCATGTTGTGAAAAATGACAGCTGTACTGTTCATAAGGAAGTGTGGAAAAATGCCACTGGTGGAAATCTGGACTGAAAATATTACAAAGTCATGAACTTACAAGGGTGCGTGGAAACTGCACAATGCTCACTCGTAACACAGTCATTTTATGGACTTTTGTCACCAAATTTTCAACATAGCCATTTTAAGACCTCTGCTCATGAACAGTATCACTGTGATTTTCTTAATGTGTCTCATACATTGATTTGCACCCGACTAGCCCATTGTGCTTCATGGGGAAACACATTTTGGGCAAGATGTGAAAATGACAGCTGTACTGCTCATAAGGAGGTGTGGTAAAATGGCAATGTTGAAAATCTGGACTGAAAATATTGAAAATTGAACTTATGAGCGTCGTGGAATCATAGCGCATGCCGTCAAAACAGTCATTTTTAGGAATTTTCCACCAAATTTTCAACATAGGCTTTTGAGAGCCCACCTTATGACAGTGGCAGTGTCATTTTGTTACTTGGTCCCGGGTGATTTTATTGCAGTGACTGCGAAATCACCTTTGAACCCGATAACATACATGACAGTGAGAGCATTCATGAGAAGGGGTCCTCAAAACCCCATGTTGAAAATTTGCAAAAAATCCCAAAAATGCCTGAGATATGCAGCAAAATTGAAAAAACCCTATCTTTCCCATTATATAGCTTACCGGCATTTCCTCAGTTCGTGGTCGGCTTTGAAGAGTGCAGACGTGTTCCCGGTCCACCAAAGATCATCACGCCGAGGTCCGGAGGTAAGTATAGGGTGGGGTGTGAGGAGGCAGGGTGCGCAGTGGGTGGGTGCGGGTTGTGGGAGGGGTGCAGGGAGAAGCTCCGAGGGACAGTTTTTTATTTACAGGTTTATTTTTTTACTGAGACGATGAGGGACGTTTGCCACACTGGGGTGGGCTCCCAGCATGGCAGCTGAAAGGCTGTTTGTGGGGGCTGGAGCCGATGGGGGATTGGGCACCCCGTCGGCTATAACACGTTTTTGCTACGCTGGGGTGGGCTCCCAGCGTGGCACCTGTGGATGCTGGGGAAGACAGTGGAGCGAAGGGGGATTGGGCACCCGTCGGCGACGGCATCTGTGCCATGCTGGGGTGGGCTCCAACATGGCACCCTGTACTCTGGGGAAGACAGTGGAGCCCGACGGGGATTGGGCACCCCGCTAGGCTATACAGTGTAGCCACGCTGGGGTGGGCACCCAGCGTGGCATGTGGAAGGCTTTTGGGGAGCGGCAGCACAGCCGACGGGGATTGGGCAATTCTGGCCGGCTATATAGTGTGTGCGTGGGGGCAGTACGCAGTATGTGCGGTGTGTAGGGGGAGCGCGCAGGAGCAGGCGATATCTTATTGCTGCTCACTGAAGCATAGCTCCCCCTTTCAACTGTACTCCACTGCATTTTGGAGCTGTCATAGACAGCTCCAGCAGGCATTGGAGAACTGCGGCTGCACCTGCAAACACACTGCCTGAATTGGAAGAGGGCTGCCACACCTCTGAAAACTCGGATGATGGCACTATGTTTCTTGCACATGCGTGCAAGCAAACATAAAAATAGTCCTTTGTTGCTAGGGCTGTCTTTGGTTGCCAGGGCTGTTGTCATGGCTGTGATGAATCCTAATGCAGCTCTTTTTTTATTTTAGTTTAAATTGTTTTTTTTTTCTATTTAAGGAGAGGGCTGTGATTCATGCTGGACTACTCAGCTACAGTGGCACTGTCACGCAACTGTGATTGTGTGGCGTGCCGTGAGCCATAATGGGTTGTCATTATACAGTGTCCAGATTAAAGCCGAGTGGAGACAGGCAAAATAATTATGAGGTGAGCGTGTGGAAGTGATTATGGGGAAACAGTTGTTTTTGTATCTCATTTAGGTTTGCATTGCACACTGTGTTGTTTATGAGGTGAGCTACCACAGTGCAAGTGACAGCATGGGACTAGAGGGAGCAAGTGTTTTCGGAGGACCTGGCATTGACATATAACAGATTTGTTGGGCTCAGGCGGTGAAGTTTACATTTTAAAAGGAGGTGAGGCAGGTGGGAGTTTTTTATAGCTCATTTTGACATTTTTTCTTATGTTTCGGAGGACAGTGTACTTAGTTGAATAGACAATTTCTGTTGCGGTTTTCTGTCATGGTTTAGTGAGAAAGCAACATGGCGGCTCAGACTGATTTTCTTTTTTTTTTTTCTGTGTTTGATGAGATATGTCTGACTGGCACCTTTTCCAGTGGGTACACTGGAGGATTTATCACACTGAAAAAGTGCCAGCCAACCAATCAGATTTCAGGGATTGGGCATTTGGATTTACCCCATTGAATAATGTAAAATTGGTCCCAAACAAATTGGAGTAACAAAAAGGAGAAACCCCTCTAATAAAGTAAGAATACAAACCAAAATTAAGCAAATAAAGACTGATCACATGTTACATGGACAAAAGAACCAGGTGCTTTTGCTGTCTATGATTCTCAGTGTGGATGTGGAAATAAACTCAGACCCTACAAACGGGCCCTTAAAAATAATGCATTATAATGCTAGAAGTCTTATAAACAAAATGGATTTGTTTAAAACATGGACATAACTGGAGCTACCTGATATCATTATACTAACTGAAACATGGTTGAGCAAGAAGATTGATAGTAATGAATTCAAACTAAGGGACTATTACAGTTACAGACAATGGGAGATTTCAGTATGCTGGATGTGGCTTGGACTACCCAGGCAGCTGCTTCAACCAGAAGCAGAGGTATACTAGATTCCCTACAGGGGGCAGGACTCAAGCAGCTAGTGCTTGATCCCACCAGAGAAAAGGCGATTCTGGACCTAGTACTGACCAATGAGGACAGAATCACAGAAGTTCAGATAGGACAACTGGGGTCCAGCGACCACCACATAGTGTGGTTTAGCATTGGGACAGGGACTCAGTCCAGTCACATAAAGGCGAAGGTTTTAGATTTCAAAAGGGCAGATTTCACTGAAATTAGGAGATATATGAGAGTAACCCTGGAAAAGTGGGCGGTGAGAGATGGGGGTGGTAAATCAGTGGGGGCACCTAAAGGGAGCCATAGTGGAAGTGACAAACCAATGCATCAGGTTGGTGTCCAAAGGTAAGAGAAGAAGGACGCCACTATGGTTCTCAAAAGAGGTGTCAGACTAAGGGCTAAAACGGTGAGTTTCAAAAAATATAAGGAGACCCAAAGGGATGAAGACAGGCAGGTGTACCAAGAGTGTTTAAGGGAAGCGGGGAAGGCTGTTAGTGCAAAGGCGTGGACTGAGGAAGGATTAGCGCAGACGGTGAAGAAGGGGGACAAGACATTCCATAGGTACATCAGTGAAAGAAGAAAAATGGGGGGGGGTTGTAAGGCTCAAAGGGGATGAAGGTGAGTGTAAGGAGGGAGACCTAGACAAGGCAGAAATATTGAATAAATACTCCTGTTCAGTATTCACTGAAGAGGGTGAGGGACCATAACTGGACAACAGATGCAAAGGGGGAGGAGAAGAGGACACCAGTCCATTCACAGTGGGGAGAGAGTCCTGGAGGAGGTCATGAAACTGAAGGTGGACAAAGCAATGGGGCCAGATGGCATACACCCGAGGATATTAAGGGAGCTAGCAGCACCTCTGGCAGCCAAATTCACCACGTCACTCAACACACGAGTGGTTCCAGAGGATTGGAGGAGGGCACATGTAGTCCCTCTGCACAAAAGTGGTAGTAGGGAGGAGGTGGGGAACTATAGGCCAGGCAGCCTTGTAACATGTTAACCCTCTACTAGTTATAATTATATTTGTGATATAAATATATGTTTATTTGAATGTCTGCTTAGGGAAATGGCAGCCAGTAGCTTTTAAAGGGACCCGACCTTTTGACCCCAAAGGCCCTGGCTTGCTGAAAAGAATTGGCTATAGTAACACTGACCTAGTGAATGAATTAAGAAGCTTCTTTTGACATCTCCTGTCGTGCCTGTGTTAGCTGTTATATAACACATTATAAAACTTCAATTACTCTGAAGTCCAGGAAAGCCATAGAAGACTGCATCTTTTACATCATCCTAGGAAGCGACAAATTTTAACAGCTATCTGTTACATCTCTCACCACTGGGAGAGAACTGTTTGTCAGGATGTGTTTTCTAAAGATCAAAGGCGAATGCTCTGGTCAAAGAGACTATCATATTTTGATATTGCTGTCTGCGAATTTCAAGTAAGCAGTAAAATGACACTCTTTTGGATATACTTGGTCAGGTTACAAATTAATTACTGGATTAACAGTGACCTCATGAGCAGTGACCTCACAGAATGGGAAGGGCATTTTGGCTTATTATCACTTCGTCTGAAAGGAGTGGGAACATCTATTTCTGGACTTCTAAGAGAACACACACACAGTGTGTTCTGGACTTTAGGGCACTTTTGTCAAGAATAGGTAATACCCAACTGAAACTGAATTAGAAGTAGAAATTCAGTTACAAGGCATTTTGTTTTCGTAATCTCCATTTTTTTTGACTGTAAGCATTAATGTATTTATGTTCTGTGTTTTTTATTTATTTACCATTTTTAATTTTAGTAAACTTTTTTTGGGTTTCCTTAATTCTGCGTGAGTCTTTTCTCATTTTGAATGTGAATGCTGGGACAGTCATTGAGAGGTGTGACAGAACTGTTACGGGCTTATAGTGTGTTACCATTTTGCAACAAGGTAAGAAAACACCTATGTCTCAACTGAGTCAAAAAGGGGAAGTTGTGAACCAGGCTGGGTGCCCACTGGGTTAAGTATTGCACTGCATTTCCCGGAAGAGGATGCAATATCTGATCCTGTTAAGTGGGTGAGCTAGTGAAAAAGAGGTTCATATTTTACCTCAGGACTCGAGGCTAGTAGGGGATTCTGACCCAAAACAGACAGGAGGGTTACCCTGTTTGTCTCCTGTTCACATATTGCACTTCGAGGTTTGGCACTGTGGAAGCAGAGGGCCTGACCTGCAGAGTGTGTTTGTGACAAGCCTCACCTCTGTAGTGGGTAAGATCATGGAGGCAGTGCTTAAAGAAAGAATAGTGGCACACCTGGAATCCAACGGTGCCCAGGATCTGAAGCAACATGGATTCACTGCAGGACAATCGTGTCAGACGACTCTGATTGATTTTATTTGACTGGGTGACAAAGGAAGTAAATCGGGGGGGGGTCAGTGAACATCGCCTACCTCGATTTCACCATGGCCTTCGACACCGTCTGAGATAAAAGGTTGATTAACAAGATGGGTAGTCTGGAATTGGGACACAAGGTGGCAAATTGGGTTAGGAACTGGCTAACTGACAGGAGGCAGAGGGTGGTGGTAAATGGAATCCAATCCAGGGAGAGGGGGTGACCAGCTGAGTACCTGAGGAATCAGTCCTTGGGCCAGTCCTGTGCAGTGTCTTCATTAGTGACATCATAGAAGGGCTGGAGGGAATGGTCTGCCTATTTGCAAATGACACTAAGATCTGCAACTGGATGGATACTCCAGATGGTGTTGGAAGAATGAGAAAGGGCCTGGGGAAGCTTGAAACATAGTCTGAGGTGTGGCAACTTAGGTTTAATTCAAAGAAGTGCAAAGTAATGCACCTGGGACATAGGAACCCTGGGGAGAGCTACAGAATGGGGGGGCTGACAATCACCAAGGAAGAAAGAGACCTGGGGGTTATTTCAGATGACTTAAAGGTGTCTAAGCAGAGTACAAAGGCTGCAGGAAGGGCCAATGGCATGCTGGGGTGCATAGGCAGAAGTATCCCTAGCAGAAGGCGGGAGGTAGTGATGCCATTGTATAAACCACTAGTGAGGCCTCACCCAGAGTACTGTGTGCAGTTGTGGAGTCCACACCTTCGCAAGGACACTAGGGTAGTGCAGGGCTTGCACCACAAAATATATGAGGAGACTTGCTGGAGGACAGGAGGGATCAGGGGGACATGATAGAAACATTAAAGTACCTAAAGGGCATAAACAAGGTGCCAGGGGGGACATCTTCCAATATAGAAGCAGTACAAGAAGGAGGGGGCATGATATGAAATTAGAGGGATGAGGCAGGTTGAGGGGAAATGTGAGAAAGTTTTTATTTCACCCTGGTGGACACATGGAATGACCAGTCACAGGAGGTGGTGGGAGCGAGCATAATGGAGGGATTTAAACATGCCTGGGACAGGCATACAGGAACCTTAGAGGTAGGAAGGACTGGTGAAAAGCCACTGACCAGATAGGGTCAGAGGCCACAAATAAGTATAGGGCTTGACAGGCAGGCTGGATATGCCTAGTGGCCCTGATCTGCCGACAATTTCTATGTTTCTAAGAAGGACATGAGGGGGGCATTGATGTATGTTAAACATTCTCTGGGTCAATCAAAGGTACTATTTTCTGGAATCACGGAAAGTATAGAATTCATTCTGGAACAGATATATTAAGCCAATTTGATAATTGGTGCAGTATACTCTCCACCTAAAATAAAAACTATGGCGTTTGAACAATTTGCACCGCATGTGATAGATCAGGCTACAAACAAAAATGTAAATTTGGTTGGAGATTTCAGTGCTGCTCTGGGTGGACAGAGGGGGCAGAAATTAGATGAGTCACTGCAAGGTCTTCACTTGGTTCAGTTGATAGATTTCCCTACCAGAAAAGGGAAGATAAGTAGTCCTAGAAACATTATGGACCTAATATTTGTCACCCCTGACCTGTTGGTTTTGTAAAATGGAGCAAAACCACTAAATTTGGGAGACCATAATACTATTACTATTCAAATAAACTCAGGTGGTACTAAATCAAGTCAATACTCCCCGATCATTAGAAGATGCTTTAAAATTATAATAATCAAACTTTAACAAACCAAATAGCAAACTTAAGATGGTATAGGATTGCACTAATCCCCAACTTGGATTTGGCTGTAAAAGAATTCACCAATATGTTTTTAGACATTTGTAACAGGTGTGTTCACCTAAAGAAATATACACAAAAACCAAAACAACTACCTTGGTTAAATGATAAGTTTTAAAAACTAATTAAAGAAAAAAAAACAGCTTTGGAAAAAAGCAAATAAAATACAGAACCAAGAAACCTGGGATAAGTTCAAGAGAGTAAGAAATAAGGTTACACAGGAAGTTAGAAAACTTAAGGCGTACTTCTATAGGCAAAAAGCAAATAGCACAAGGGACCCAAAACATTATTGGTCACTAATAAAATCTTAAACAATTCCAACAAAGAAAACAACAGAAATTAATTTTCATAGTGATGTACAAGTCATTAGCCATAGGCCATGTGACTCGCCAGTTCTCAGCTGTGGTAGAGAAACTTCTCTCCCATGAATTTGTCCAGTGATCTCTTGAATGCATCCATTGAAGTACTATAACTACATCCTTTGGCAGACTGTTCCAGACCCTCACTACCCTTTAAGTGAACCAGCAATCATTTGCTTCCATTTTATACAGTGCCCCCTTTTCGTTGTAAATCGTGGCCCCTATTATCCCTTGCAGATGTTCTTAATTCCAAACTGATGCATTCTAGAACTTCCCTGCTTTTCATCGTCCTGTAAACCATACAAAGATCCCATCTGGTCCGTCTGTATTCCCAATGAGTATAGGTTTAACTGTACCAGCCTTTCTCCATAGGGTCTACTGGATCATTTTTTTATTTGGTCGCTTTTCACTGAGTATTCTCTAGTAATTTAATGTGATTAATTGTCCTGGGTGCCCAGGATTGCACACATCACTCCAGGTGGGGGTGTATCAGTGACCTATACCGGGGACACAGTACCTCCCTATCTCTACTCACTATGCTATGAAAATACATGCCAACACCTTGTTGTTTTTACTGACCCCCTTCCAGCATTTTTCATCCTGTGACATACTGCTAGTCATTATGACTCCTAGATCTCGCTCACACTGGGTTACCTCAGTTTCTTCCCCATACATGTAGTGCACTGCTCTTTTGTTACTACTTCCCATGTGCATTACTTTGCATTTTTCCTTATTGAACATGAGTTTGTGATCTTCCCCATTCCATGATGTTTTCTATCTTGTTTTGCAGTACTTTAGCTGCCTCTTCACTTTCCACCACTGTCCCAACCTTAACATCATCTGCAAATTTAGAATGCAAGCAATTTTTAAGATGCTTGTACTGAAGAAATGAACAAACCAAACAATGTAAGTCGTAGGACAGACCCCTGAGGCACACCACTTGTGACTTCTATCCATGATGATACGTGTCCAGCAATGCGTACCCTTTGCCTTCTACCCAATAGCCATAAGTCGATCCATTTAGTTATATTAGTTGGCATCCTCATCTCCTGTAGTTCCTATATTAAGATATCATGGGGCATACTATCGAAAGCCTTTGAGAAATCCAAAAACAACACATCCACTGGGAGTCCGGCATCCAGGACGTTACTAACAGGCTCAAAGAATTGTAAAATATTAGCCAGACATGATCTTCCTGCTCTGAACTTGAGTTGTTTAATGTCTTCTAACCCTTCTAATGTAACGTGTTTCATGATTTCACCCCTAACAAGCTCTTCTAACACTTTGCCAACTATTGAGGTAAAGCTAATGGTCCTATAGTTTTTCACCACTGCTTTTGAACCTTTGTTGTATATTGGCACAACCGTTGCCTCTCTCCACTCGTTAATTACTCTTCCTTCACTAAGGGAGGTTGAGAAATTATCTGCTAATGGGCCTGATATTTCATATGCCAATTTCTGCAGCAATAGGGGTGCAGTTCATCTGATCCTGGTAACTTTTTTGGTTTTAGTTTCATAAGCTTTTTTTAACACATCCTTCTTGGAAATCAGGATTGTTTTAGTACCCCTGGTGGTAAGGTCTTCTTGCACCCCCTCTTTAGGCAGGTGGCCACTCCTGAAATGGATGTTAAAGGCTTCTGCTAACTGCTGAGCATCGTTTATAACAGAGTTCCATACTATAATAGGTCCCACCATCTGTTTCCCTTGTTTTTACTATTTATGTATTTGTAGAATGCTTTTTTATTATCTGCTATACCAGCTGCCAATTTAAACTTGCACTTTTTTTGAGTCTTTAATTGCCTTCTTACATTCTCTTAACCTATCATTATATTCTGTCCAACCCTGTGTTGATGGTGTCTTTTTGTAGTAGTTTTTATAAGCTTTTTTCTTGTGTGTAATTTTCAGTTTTTAGTTTTATATCCCTGTTTAACCAAACTGATATTGTTCCTCTGTTATTTCACATACTCATCTCTGGTACATGAGAGTTAATACAGTATTTAAGTTTAGTGTACAGCATGTCCCACTTGCTTTCTAGGGTGGTTCCATCAAAGTCCCTTTTCCACTCCCATTTTCCCATGTAATCCTTGATTTCTTCAAAGTTAGCTCTGGAATAGCATTTTACCCTGGTTATTCCCCTGATTGGCTCCGATTTGGTCCTATACACAAACTGTATCATATTGTGATCACTATCACAAAGTGTCTCCCTTGCAATACAGTCTGTGAGTCATTTTATGGGAAATGGTGAACCCGTACCACCTAAAGAGGTGGTTAATAGTTCTCACAATTATTTTATTCATCTTCCATACTTAAAAGATCTAAATAGAATAAACAAAGATTTGGGGTCAGATACTAAAGGAAATGAAGAAGATATGTGAGAAAGGTCAGTACCCAAATTCAGATTTAAAAAGGTTATTAAGAAGGAAATAACTAAAATGATACATAGGTTAATGACAGACAAGGCCCATGGACTAGATAGTATAGAAACCAGGTTTATAAAGCGTTCTGCAAGTGAAATTGCACAGACATTGATGGAATTATTTAATCAGAGTTTAATAGAAGGTATTTTTCCAAAAATATGGAAACAGGCTAAGATACAGTAGTTCCAGTTTATAAAGGTGGTGAAGCCTCCAATCCTACAAATTACCGTCCGATTGCACTGCTTTCAATAATATCAAAAATAATGGAAATAATTGTTCGTGTCTAGTTAATGAGTTATCTTGAAAAATATAATAAATTGACACCACTGCAATCTGGATTTAGGAAGGGACTGTCCACAGACACCGCACTCATGGACTTTGTTGATTTGGTGGCCTCCAAGTGTGGCCTCCCTGCTTGGAAAAGCACGAGCTGTGGATGTGGTGTTCGTGGACTTGTCCAAAGCATTTGATTCAGTGGACCACAAAATTCTACCAAGTAGACTTATAGCAATAGGTGTTGCAGAGGAACCCCTGAGCTGGTTCGGTTCCTTGTCGGAGTGGTACCAGGTGGTTACAGTACAAGGTATTAAATCAGATTTGGTTTTGACATCTTGAGGAGTCCCCCAGGGATCAATATTGGGGCCCATACTGTTCCTCACTTATGTAAATGAGCTCCCAAAGCATATAAACAAAACAAACATAAGATTATACGTGGATGACACCATGTTGGTGTCAGAAGGAAATGACACTAGGGAAGTAGCGTTGAAATTGCAAAGTGATTTCAATGCTTTGCAAAATTGATTTACAAATTCCAAACTGATTTTGAATTCTAAAAAAACACAGTCTGCGTTATTTAGCCAACCTCAAACAAGAAAACCAGAGAAACAGACAGACTGCAAATAAAAACAGTAAACGGATTGGTCCTTACTCAGGTTTCCATATACAGTATAAGTACTTAGGAATTCAAATAAACCAATATCTTTCTTTTGAACAGCACATAAACCAACTAACAAAAAAGATAAACTCTAGAATAGGTGCCATGAGGAGAGTATCAAACTGACAAAAAAAGATCGCTTAAAAGTGACAAATCAGTTAATTATTCCAGTTATGGATTATGTTGGTCATGTCTTCAGTGGCATAAATAAAAAAGTATCCCAGAAACTAAATTCTACTTACCATAGATTGGTTAGGTTTGTGTTAAAATGTAAACATGATACTCATCACTGTCATTTATACCAACAATAAGACTGGGTTTCACTAGACCAAAAAAGGGCTAGGATGTGGACAACACTATTATATAGGATTTTTAGAAATGGAAAGCCTACAGGACTCCTGGATAAACTGGACTGTCCAAATAATCATTTTCACTTAAGAAAAAACAGGTCAAGAGAAATAGTGGTGCCAAAAGTGAAAAATTGCTTTGGGAAACGAACATTTAAATATAAAGCAGCAATAACATGGAATAAATTGCCACCTCAAATACAAACCCTTGAAATGTCTGTGATATCATTTATGGCTGTAATGAAACAAGAACAGCATCATACTTGTATTTGTAATGTTTGATTTTTGGGCTGTATGTATTTTATTAAGTCTGGGTATGTTCCTCTTCCTCTATCCACTCACTGTCCTATGCCCTTGCCAACCACTGCTCAGTAAACTGCTCCTGCAGCTTACTCTCCAATCTATTCTACCTCAGACACTCCTATATTTCTTCTCCCAGTAGGCCCAATGGTGCTACTTCACAAAGCACATCCAACTACTACACTTGATACCGACTTTTGAGCTAGCTAGCTTGCACTTACCCCTATCTCATTATATACCACAACCCAATACCTTAGCAGGATTTCCTCATTGTAACTGTTACTCTCGACTATTAGGGTATATGTATTAATTGACACTCACCTAGTCCTGTCAAACATATGCAGCTTTATCATCTAATTATATGTTTTCAAGGTATAAAGCATGACTTCCCCATGTAATTGCTATTATACTATAAGTAAGGGTAAATTGTCATCTACACCCAACTATTTCTGTCAAACGTTTTCAACTGTATTGTAATTGTATGTGTATATATATCAGGACCTGGACTACCCTTGTCCTCTTCCCCACTGTACCCCTCCCCCCAGGTCACACTGGGAGATGAGCAGTTCTTGCTCAGTGTGCTTTTCCTGGTGAAACTATTTCAATAAATAAATAAATAAAATGTTTAGCCCTTAAACCTATGTCCTGTTAAAATGTCTTATGAAATGTTATTGTCTATGGGCTAGATATTCAGACATGCGCTAAAGGTGAGCGCAGGTCTGGCACAGCGCAAGTCAGATGCACCATGGGGAAGAGGGAGCCATATCCAGAAGATGTGCCTCCGAAATGCTCCGGTGCAACCAAGCTGAATATAGCAAAGATGCGCCGCGGCCCAACCACAGATGCGTCGGCGCAACCAGGAATGCATGGGAGCAGGCCAGAACACAAAACCCAGTGGGCTGAGCAAGGGCGACAGGCTGCAGGGACACACAGGCAAGGAAGCAGAGGGGCACAGGACCTCACCAGCATGGCACATCCGGGTACACAGATGCACCATCCTGGAGGCAACACTGGGCACCAGGGGATGGTGCACATAGAGCCCTAGCCCACCAACCGTGGAACAAGCACTAGGCCAACACATCATCACCACTGCCATGCCAACGGCAGAGCCCATGCAAGAAACACCCACTCGGCTGGTCCGCAGGGTGCCATGTCCATGGTGCCAGGAGGACAAGCAAACACAGAGATCCGTCATCCAGGGGTGAGGGTGGCACAGACCACCCATGGCCACACAGTCTGCCACCCAGAGTGGGGAAGGGCACAGTACCGCTGCCCACAGTGGAGATGGGCAGCACTACAGGAGAAAGGAAAGGCAGACAGACAAGTGCACAAGGTACAGAGGCAGTCACAGGCCACCAGGAGACACTCGATACAGGGTCATGCACAGGACAGGGACAAGGGACACATGCCCTGTGAACACATGTGCATTGGCCCAAGGGGACAGAGGTGGGACACCGGAGACACGGTAAAGCACAGCAGACACCTGCAGCATGGCTCCACATGCCAGTTACAAAGAAAACAGACACAGTGATGTAGCAATGTAAAGGTTTTACTGTACTAAAATGTGAACTATGTACAAGTGTGGGATAAAGGCACGGGTGAGAGCATGGGAGGTTGGGGACAGGATCCTGAGGCTATACAATGGGATGTGGGGTTGTGCAGGGCAACATTATAAGGCCAGGACAAAGAGGGGCTATATACAAACACAAAGGGCTACTGTTGGCCATAGACTGCCACCACCATCTGGAGCAACACCCATTGCATTGCCACGGTCTCCCTGATCTGCCACAGCATCAGGTGTGTCATCCTCAGCTGTTGCAGTAGCAGGCACCTCAATGCCTGCAACACAGGTTCAGACCTCCTCCGGGCTGCCATCCTGGGAACACCTAGGAGAAGGGTCAGGGCAGGCATTAAGTGACATGCCCAAGTGATCCTCAGCCCACCCACAGTGTGCACTGGACAGTGGAGGCACACACCACTGGACAGACCTTGACGGACCTGCGCACGGAGGGCCGGACCAGAGATCCACACAGCACACCACAGCAGTAAAGACAGGGCCACGCAGTGGGTGCATGTGCACACTGACAGGGCACAGAGCATAGGCACCTGTTGCCACACACACGGTGAATGCCATGCACATCCCCCCCAAGGCAGCACAGGGCCAACACAGACCATGCAACACTGGCATGCCCAACGGACAATGCACCCACCATGGCTGTGCAAACATATGGCTGTGGCAACCATGTCCAGACCCTGTGACCACCGGAGACCCACAGAGACACAGTACAGCAATGTGAACATGCCTACCTGTCCAACTCCATCCTGCTGGTCCAGCCACCGACCCCCTATCTGCCCTTTACGCCGTGTCTGCAGCCGCCCTGGCCCACCTGTGGTCCTCTGGCCCTGTGGAAGAAAACAAGAGAGGCGAACATGAGTAAACAAGTACGCACAGACAGCCCCCTGCCACCACACAGCCTGCATGGTGCAGGGCAGGACCCCGTCCACAATGAGGCCCTGATGACTGCACAACTGCGACACACGCAGCAGCCATGCAGGACATGCAGTGACCGCCAGGACCGTGATGTCCCCCGGCAGCAGCATCCACTGTGCATCCATACACCCACTACAGTAGTGCCCTGTGCACGCATGGAACATGTGCATACTAACCTGGCTGTGGCACTGCCCAACGCTGCATGCGTGCCTGCAGCCATCACATCTGCTGCAGGTCCCTGCGCCGTAGGTCACCATACCAGTGCCTGCAGTGCACCTCACTACGTGGCACCACTCCAGGGCCATGGCCACATGTTGCCACACATCTCCCTGGGCTTGCTGCAGGGGGACCTGCCCAAAAAGCTGGCGCACAAGTGGCTGAACCACAACAACGAGGTTGACCATTTCAACCTCGATCCAGTTGAATGCCCTCCATGGCGCTGCATTGCACAACATGTCCCTGGTCGGTACAACAGTCAGAGGTGCAATGGCTGACTCAACACGCACGTTGAGCTATACGCGGATGATGCGCAATAGCAAACAGTGGTATGTGACCGCGCAGCATGGGGATGCGTGATTGTCGCGCACTGAGGAGGTGTACTGCACAGCACCACGCATGCACACAGTGCCATGGACTGGTGGGTGGCTGGGGTTATGTTCTTGACCTCGAGGGCACAGAGCATGACCCCGCACAGCGTCATGCATGTATCTGGCATGCTCAGCATGTGACATTGCACATGACGTACATCTGCGCAATAGGCTTCTGCGCCATGTTGCGCGCACATGAGTGATGGGCAATCAGCACCGCATGGGCACTGGCTCCCTATCAGGCAAGTAAGACAGTCATGCGATAGGCCTGTGCTACAATTTGCGCACATGCGCATTGCAGGCATGCGCAACGCGCATGCGCCATACTTGCGCCACAGGGATGCTCCAGTGCAGGTCAAATGAGCATGGCCCAAGACTGTGATATTCAGCTGACATATGCAAATCACCTCATCAACCAATGCACGGCACAGTAGGGTGCATTAGCATTTCATTACCATTGTGCACAGGCTTATTTGCAAGTGATGCATCTTATAAGCACCACGGTACAGCACAGGGCACGGACCGGTATTGCAGCCTGATAGGTAAGTGGATGTTAACACTGGGGTTGAGAGGCCAGCAACAACACTGCAACAGTGCACTGCACTGGGCCATGCTGACACTGACCCCCTGTGCTGTCACTGTCCACAGGTAGCAGAATGTCCGAGAATGACAGAGAGGAGGAGTGTGGGCCTGCCCGCAAGCACAGGCCCAACTTTACAAAAGATGAACAGCAGGCACTGTTCAAGGCTTACTTGGACAGGGAGTCCCTGCTGAGTGGTGCCACGGATACCCCGCAGGACAGGTCAGCAGGCTGGGAGGCCATGGCAATGAATGTTAACACCCACAACAGGCATCAGCACAGTGCACAGGAGTGCAGGAAAAAGGTTGGGACAAACAAGCACAAGATAAAGGGGAAGGTGGCAGCCATCAGGGCATCCCGCAGCAGGACTGGTGGGGGCCCTTCCACCGCACCCACCCTGTTGGCCACCGAGGAGCTGGTAGCATCCACCATCAGCCACGTAACGATTGAGGGTGTGCCCGGTGACGGGTTTCAGACAGGTGGCAGCCCCACACAGCATGGTGAGTATGCACTACTAGCGTGGATGGTGGGTGTGGGTTGTCATATGCAAGTGTGCTTGCTGCTGTGCTGCATGCCCCGTGCGTGGGTTGCCTGGTGCTGTGCTTGGCACCTAGTCAGATGGAAGCAATGGCACAATACACACCTGGGAGGGGCCATGTGCATGGGGGCTACAGCACCACTAACACTGTGTTCCTGCTTTGCAGCACCATCACGTCTCCATGGAGAGACCCAAGTGGAAGCAGTCGCAGCCATGGTCCCAGAGGACAAACCATCTACATCCACGGGCATCCTTGCCAGGGACCAGCTGTGGCGCAGCAGTGTGGGGCTGGAGGACGTTCTTGGCCTGGAGTTGGAAAACATGCTGGCAGTGCTTCTGCTGGATGCCAGCCTTCCAATGCTCTGCACTGACTCCCAGCTGGGGGCCGCATCTGACTCAGATGATGACTTAACTCTGATCCTGGAGAGCGCCGGGCATGTGGTGCCTGGGACGCCCCAGGGACTGTCACAGGCCTATCAGGACCCAGTGCTGCGCCTGCGCAGCTGCCACCCATCCCCACCAGCACAGTGGTATGTCGCGCTACTGCTGTGCCTGGCGAGGGTGGTGGTGCTGTGGTGGACGTGGCAGCACCAGGCACTGCCCAGTGGATGGTTGGGCAGCGGCAGCAGGATGTGGACACCACCAGGCAGCGCACCATGGCGTCCACCACTGGTGCGCCTGTTGCAACAGTAGCCCCTGTGCAGCGGCCACCAGAGCGGGATGCTGAACAGCGTGCTGTGTCACCCCCAGCAGGCCGTCATCCTGCCCAGGAGGTGCAGGATGCCAATCGGCTGGCAGAGCACACCTGGTTGCTGTGGGCATCCATGGAGAACCAGGCGCTGCTTGCCATGGACATGTGTGCCCTGCTGGCGGAAGTGCGTCAGCTGGCCGAGCATCAGGACTGGGGCCATGCACGGCTTATTGATGAGCTTCACCAGCTGCGGGAGGCCACGAACGCATCACTGGACCACATGACTGGTACCACTGTGGCCAGGTTTTCATCTCTGGCAGCTACTGGATACGGCCATTCACAGAGGACACCCCACAGTGCTATGTCTACTCCCCAGTCCCAGCGTCTGGTGACCCCTGCACAGCAGATGCTGGTCTCCAATGTTGGCATCCCAGACACCCCTGGCGCGAGCCTGTTTGGCCACCTATACACCCCAGCGAGAACATGGTCATGTTCTCAGGCATCCACCCCTGCGGATGTGTCAGACACCCCCCCCCCCGTTGGCCAGTGCACATCCTGCTGCTGCTAACCGGCCTTGGCATGGCCATCCACATGGCTGTGGCAGCCAAGGGACCATGCAGTGACCCTGATGAGTGCTGCCCTTGCCTGCTGTCTGCTGCTGCTGCCCAGTGCACACTTGGGTGGTGGTGGTGTGCATGTGTGGTGTGGCCCATGCCCCCTGTGTGTGCTGTCTGGGCTGCTGGGCCTTGTGGTATGGGTGTGATGAGGGCAGCACCGTGCTGGTTGTGCCTGTGCACCAGTGTCATGCTTCTGATCCATGCCATGTTCTTCAGCCCGTGTGTGTGTGTGTCTGTGTGGTACTGCCTCCACCATGCCTGCTGTGTGCCTCATTCCCCGGCAGTCATCCCTCTGTGCACATCCAGACCTGTGTGTAGTGTGGCAGTCTGTGTGGCCCATGCATGCGTGTCAGTGCACTTACCTGCATTCTCCAAAATGCTCCTGTGTTATCATGAGCCAGTGCCTCCTGGCCTGTGCTGCCAGCCTGGGGTCCTGCCTCCCCATGGGTGGCTGTCCACCACCCTTCAGCCTATTCTCACCATCATCCCCACTGCTGTCACCCTCATCCACTCGGACAGCTGTCCCACAGTCAATGGCCATGTTGTGCAGTATGCAGCAGGCCAGGAATAGACCACAGTCTTTCAATGGGCTATATTGTAGGGCACCACCTGACCCTGTCTAGGTGATGGAAACACATATTTAGCATGTTAAAGACACGCTCGATTATATTGCGCGTGGATGTATGTGCCTTATTGTATCCCTGTTCCGCAGTAGACTATGGTCACCAGTAGGGGGTGAGGAGCTAGGGCCTGAGTGGGTATGCGCAGTCACCTGTGTGAGGAAGGCCATGGTTAGCACTGCACTGTGTTGTTGCCAACCCCTTGTCCCTGCTGCCTAATGCCCCTATACCCCACCCACCCTGTTTGCCCGCCTTCCTCCCACAGCCATGCTGCACCCACCCCCAGCCCTGTGCTCTACTCACCCAACAGGTGCCCCATTGGGATATCCCCACATTCAAATCTCTGGCACAGTATGGAAGTGTGCCAGATGAAGGCATCGTGTGCACTCCCGGGGTGTGTGGTGCAGACATTGAGTATGCGCCCCATGGCATTGCACACCACCTGGCTGTTGATGGATGTGTAGCCCTTCCTATTGATGTACATTGGCCCATCGGGGCCAGGTAGTGTGCGTATGGCCACATGGGTGCAGTCAATGGACCCAATCACACCTGGCATGCGTGCCACCCTGTGGAAGTCCTGCATGTTTGCTGTATGCTCTGCCTGTGTGCTTGGAAACTTTATGAACTCCGAAGCATGTGGCAGCAGAACGTTGAGGAACTGTGTGAGAAGGCAGGATGTGGCTGACTGGGTGTTGCCTGTGGTGTCACCCGTTGGTCTCTGGAAGGTGCCTGTGGTGAAAAAGCACATCACAGCTGTAACCTTGGTCTCCACTGACATGGGATGACTACGTCTGGGGGGTGCCTGCATCTCCTCAGAATGGCCCTGTTCAGGTGGTACCGGTCCACAATCTCAGCATCACTGAAGTTCTCAAATGTGATGCAGGCACGATACCACTTTTTTGGGGCATACCGCTACTGGGCCTTTCGTTGGCCACGTTGCTGTTCCTCCCTCCTCCTCACCTCATCCATTATGAATGGTGACCCATCCATATTGTCTGTCTGGTTGCACAGGGTTGCGCATCTGCTGTCTGTGTGTTTAAGCCTTTTTTATAGGCTCAAGTCTGATTGGCGCATCGTGTGTTTTGCCCAGGACTTGCACGGCATACATTACTTTTGTGCCGTGGTGCATTGCGACTTGCGATGCGCAGCAGCGGTGTTTGAATATCGCTCGGTGGTGCAAGTCCATAGTTGCTCTGGTGCAACTGCTGTGAATATCTAGCCCTATATATGTAACTTGAATATCTGAAACATATACAGGAGCACCTTGTAAACAGGGAATTTAAAGCCCTAATGGTGAAATTTTTCTGTCAATTTAAGCCTGCTATAAAAAAAGAATGTTTTACTACTACTACTACTACTATAGTCCGCTCAGAGAGTGATCACTTTCCCTTAATTTTAAATAGTGCAGATGCTGATTTTATAGCGCAGAGACTTAATGCCACAGAGCTCCCATTTACTGAGATAAGGGCATCAAGGAAGATAGTTTGGAACTGTTACTTTGACTTGTATATAACTGAAATATGACAAGTCTCCTTTTTAGATTTAGATGTAAATGCCCTTTCTAATTTGACCCAATTATTGAAACAGTCGGATCAGCTATTTGAATAAATAAGAAATAAACTGTCTGGTCTGTCCTATTCAAAAAATGTTAGTGACCCACACTGCTTGGTTCGATATTGAATGTAAAAAATGTAAAGCTCGACTTAGAATATTATATAAAAAAATATAAGAGAAGTCAAAATAAGCATGACCTTAAAGAGTTAAATCAGGAAAGGAAAACGTATAAAGTCCAGCTTAAAGAGAAAAAGGCAGCCCACTATATGAAAAATGGGAGATAATGTTAGAAGCTATAAGGACCAGAAATAGTAACAAATTCTGGCTGTTCATTGCAAAAAGGACAGGAAATTTTAAAGCCTTAATTGATACCTTTATTTCTGAAGATAAGTGGGTGGATTTTTTTATCCAGATCTTTTATGATCTGTCTGCTGATACAACATTTCCAGCCAATATTAAACTTACCCCATCTCTTAAGAATAAGTTTACTGTGGGGTCAGTTCACTAAATTGCATAATGTACCATGACCAGACAGCATTCCTGCTGAGGTGTAATATTATCACACCAGACTGTGGTGCCAGACCCTAACAATTCTCTATAACAAAAGCATAAAGGAAAACCATATCCTTCCATCCTGGTGAGGAGTAAATATTGTAATTATCCACAAAAAAGGTAATATTGCAGAACCTGCTACTGTATATAGCAACCTATTAGTTTACTTGACATCAATTTAAAATTTTTTCTCTAAAAGTTATTTTGGAAAGGTTTAATCTACAAGTAAACAAAACAGGATGACTTTTCGGAATTACAGGCAGGTTTTAGAGCCCATTATTCCACTTTAGATAATTGCTTTACTTTACATCATCTCATTGAGAAATAGGTCATCCTTAGCAAACAAACATTGTACACAGTATTTATTGATTACTCATCAGCCTTTGATTCAGTTTCAAGAAGGATTTTCTGGTAACAGCTGTTAAAACAGGATATTGACAGGGAGTTGGTGCATATAATATGTAATCTTTACCACGATACCTGGGCTAAAGTCCGACAAAGGAGTACGACAGGGCTATGTGCTGGCACCCACACTATTTTCACTTTACATAGACAATATGTTGAGAGAAATAGATCTTTTGCCATCAGATTTGCCTAAAATAAAACAATTATTGTGTGCAGCCTTAACATATGCAGGTGATCTTGCCCTATTTTCCCTCTCCAAAAAAGGATTACCAAAAAAAAAATAACTGGATTTATTGTACAAAAAATCATCAGAATTACAGTTAAAATTAACTACACAAAAACTAATATAGTTATTTTTGGACAGAGAAATACCGAAGGAATATGATTTTTAGGTCCTCAAAGAGTTGAGTTTGCATTAAATTATATGTATCTAGGGATTAGTTTTGATGCAAACTGTCTATGGAACAAACATATTCTCAAGAATTTGGATAATTTAAAAAAGGTTGCACAGGGTCTTGCAAAGTTTAGTTATATGTTTGGAGGGTCGATAATTAGACCATTAGTACAAGCAGTACAGGCTAAATTTCAGGTGCAACTTCTTTATGGTTCGGAAGTGTGGGACTCTAAACATAAACATAAGCATAAACTAACTGTCCCACTTTTCAAAATGCTTCAAATAACTATGGGTCTCAGCCCTTCCTGTCCCTCCTTTTTTATTATATCTGAACTTGGTATAACTAATAAAAATGCATCTGTTGATACCAGAAAGCTGAATTTTTGGCTAAGGCTCACCAGCTTGCCTTCCTACAGATTATCATACCAGTGCTTGTCAGAAAAATGTATATGGTATGACCAGGACTATAGACAAAACTACTGGTATTCATCTGTTTTGTCTTAACTGAACAAGTATGGTCTCATGTCTCTCAAATCCCATGTGGAGAATGGAGTTCTGCTCAGTATCAAATATAAGAGATATAGTATATCTCCAGTAAGATTACTAATACCTGGAATAATAAAGATTTGAAACACATATAAGTAAAACTGCATACTCAAGATGGTTTGTTAAAAATATATTTTTGTATTTAAAACCTATTTGGATACTCTGACAGACCAAAACCTAAGAAGGGCATTCATAAAATATAAATTTGAGAGATTTGAAAGTAATATCTTACAATTACGGCATAATAAATTACTTAATGACACTGAGAACTGTACCTGCTCAGTGGGGGGAACTTAGGACTTGTTACATGTGCTGTGGGAATGCACTTGGTATAGGAAAGAGAGAACCTACTGGTTGGGTTCAAATACAACATATAATTTGGACTCTCCCCCTTTAACATCTGTCTTAATACACACAGAAGATACGTGGACTATTTAGAGGCTTGCAAAGTATTTTCTCGCAATTAAAATCAAGCGTAAACTGCAAAAAGTACACATTTATGCTATGCAGCCATATCCAGTAATTGATTTAGTTCTCCTATCTTGTGCATTTTCTCAAATTACAAATCTACAAATGTATTAATGTTACCACACTGTGGGATTTAGTAGATACAATGAGAACTTATGAATGTTTATATTTTCTTGTAGTTTATGGTTACAATTAATATAATATATATATTAGTGATGCTTATATATTTATAATGTATTTATGTATTTTGAACTTGTTGAAGACTTTTTAGTCAAACAATAAACATGATGATGATGATGATGATGATGATGATGATGATGATGATGATGAATGAATGGTTAGATTAGGACACACCTTCCTATGTAGAATGGTATCAAGACCTCTTAATCTGAGAGTTGAGCAAATGACTGCTAGCCTCAATAATAGACATCCTTTGAGAAAAGACTGGGTAAGTTGCTTACTTTGTATTTGATCACACAAGCTGGGGACTCCATATAGCAAACTATCATTATTTAGATGTCTGAGCGATTGCATGAAGTGTTGTATGACATGCATGGTTACTAATCAATATGGAGCTAGTGCCCACCTGCTGGAAACTCTGGAAACTGTTACTACCCTTCCTTTTTTTTTTTCACTAAATGAATTCCCTCATTGTATATAGTTGATGGGGGCATAGGCATGTTTTGTTTTGTATTGTTACTATCAGTTTGTATCATACCATGTTGTATTGTTCTGTATGATATTGAAAATCAATAAAGTATATTAAAAAAAAAAAGCTCAGTCTGCACCTGCTCAAGCCATAATGGACATTCCATTTCTTTTACCAGTTCTGGAGTTCCAGATTTCACCCGTACCTGTACAATTGGGTACACAAGTCATTCTTTTGAAAGAATAGGTGCCCGGCTATGAGCCACCAAAAATAGGATACCCTCGGACCAGCTCTCAGATATCCTGTCCCCCATCACAGAATTGTTGAATTTTCTACATTCAATCCAAAATCAAAGCAAGGACTGATCTTAGACTGGATTACAAAATCTAATGATCTGGTATCCAACCTCCAAATGTACACTGGCAGCCCTCACCTCATCCCGTGCCTAGAGTATTCCTTGTCCAGAGGCTCCTCCTTGCTTCCCCCCATCCTGTGCCAGAAGCAACTCTGGTATCTGGTAGAATCCCTTCAAGTACCCCATCTTTTACCAATTACCCCATCCAAGCCATCTAATTGTCCCTGGTGCCTGGTGGCACCTCCCCTCCGCCTTCCCAGCCCCACGTAGCATGCTTTAAATCACTTATTATAGTATTAACTGTTTAGCCCTATTTTATTCAGCTCACAGCCAACTGAGGAGGGTTGTGCCAGGTGACGGGGGGGGCGGGGTAGAACTAGACACTACGGACACTTGACACAGGAGGGAGGGTGCCATCGGCAGCATCTCCAGATGTCTAGATAACTTTCACCTATATAGTTGTGAAGGTGGTATGGAGGTCTCATACTCATGTGAACTTGCCCCAGAAGAAAGCCTAGGCAAGGTCTACAGTCTAGTTTACATGACCATAGTTGCACCACAGGAACCCAAGTGCTTGAGTTGTTGTAGTGCAAATACAGCTGAGTGAACACTTACCCAATCATGGTAAGTCAGTCCTGGATCCAGTGTTGGAGTTACTGAGGGGCTTGCCAGAACTTGCCCCCCTCCCCCAGCTCTCAAGTGAGCCCTGGAAGCTCAATCATCACTGCCACTGACTTATAATGGGAAGGGGGGTTCAGTTTAAAGATAACACCCTCATGGGCCATGCTGACATTGGCCACCATGCAGAGAAAAGTGGCCATATAAACAGGGTCCAAGTCCCAGATCAAGTCAGTACACTCCCATGAGATATAGTTGAGGACATACAGGAAGCCTGTGAGATTGATGTGTCTATAGGACCTGGAAACCTGGAAGAGATGTTTTTTTTTTTGGGGGGGGCGCAGAAATTTTCGTCCATGGTAGGTGGGGTAGTCATCACTTCAGAAGTCAAGCAGGACACATGCACAACCATTTGGTCAAGCCTACTGACTAAGATTCAGTCAGAAAGGATGTACTTACTAGTCATTGTTCTTGCAGGTGGGCTTTGTGATCACTGGGAGATCTATGCCTGCTAGAGTGCTGGAGTGCATTGCACTGTTCCTTATGCAGTCAATCTTGGTATCTCCAATTATGATTGCTTCATGCTTGCATCCAAGCACTTCCATTATGGATGAGGCCAGGTCCTGCAGTGCAGTGCTAAAGGAGCATGCAGTACAATCAGAGGTGTTTTCTGATGGGATACAGAATTAAACCTTGGTCCTTCCACCTTGCCTTGTGGTAGAATTTTTAGGTCATGGGTTAAGAACACATACATGATGATGTCCAAGTTTCTTTTTGAGATGTAACATTCCCCTGCATTCTAATGTGCAGTATATGATTTTTGTGCTATATTGAAACAAAATACAATGCAAGTGCATTAAGCTGAGCATTGCTATAGTGTTCTCCCAGACCTAAAGCATTGGGATGTAGTGAGTTGGGGGAGCAGGGGGTGCTGTGACATATGTGTTTATGGGGGAAGCAACAGTGTTATGATTTACAGATTTTATTTTCCTGGTTCCACCCTTCATACATCTGTAAATTACAAATATCCCATATTTAGTTATTCTTTATTTCAAAAGTTTCACCAGAAAAGACATACTAAGCTTAGTAGCAGCTCATTTCCAGATGCATCCTGGGGAGAAGGGGTAAAGGGAGGCAAAGCGTAATAAATCAAATAAATATTTACAAGGCAGGAAGAGACAACATTTGCATCAAGTACAATCAGCAATGATTGGCAAACTTTAACCTATGTAAGTTAGGCCTGGATATAGCAGAGGATACAATTTAAGTGCATCAAGGAAGTATACAGGTGGAGGTGGTGGAAGCTATACAGTAGGTTTCTGGGTGGGGGTAAGCAGGGGGGCTAGGGCAGGGTTATGGGGGAAGAGGAGATGAGATGGTGGGGGGAGTAGTTTAGTGGTGGAGCAGAGGTGGAGAATCAGGTGCATTTGCAAGAGGGCAAGATGAAGTCACAGAGAAGTGGGGAGAGAGTGCGAAGGAAAGAGGCAGAGCAGATGGATGGGGGAGACAATTCCATAGTTTAGGGAAGCAGAAGGAGAAAGCAGCCTGCCCAGCTGAGGATGACCTTGAAGGGGGTGCTAGGGAGTGAAAGCAAGAGTTTTGAAGGGTGTGGGGGGAGAGGTAAGAGGGGAGAGAGCCTAGCCAGTGCTTAGCAATAAAGGGGGAACAATGAGCGAGGTGCCTGGCTTCAAGGGAGTGAAGGGTTAGGGAGGTGTAGAGGAAGCAATTGTGAGTGTGGGGCAGATAGTCCAGGGCAAATCAGCAGAAGGAGTGATAGAGGGGATCCAGTCTGGCTAGAGTGGACTTAGGAACAGCACTGTAAACAATGTCTCCATAGTCAAAAATAGGGAGACTCATTTTCTGGAGAATGGCTCTTCGAGCCATCAGGGGAATGCACCCATGGTTTCTGTATAACACACCTAGTTTTGAGTGTAGTTTATCCACATGCCCAGAATAGTCGAGGTGATGGTCAAGCCAAACCCCAAGATACTTGAAAGAGGGAACATTCAAAATGGAGGACCCATGTAGAGTGTGGAAGGAGGGAAGAGCAGTAAGCCTGGAGAGCTTTTGCCTAGTACCAAAGGTCATGGAGACCATTTTTTTTGTTTTGAGGGACAGTTGATTTGATCGGAACCAGTGCTGAACGTCAAAGTCCAGCTGGAGCCTGGTCATCAGATCGGGGGGCAGGAGCCAGAGGCAAATAGAACTGTATTGTCTTCATAAATATGGATGGATGCAGCTGTGCAGGCAACAGGGAATTCATTTAGGAAGACTGAAGATAGTATAGGGCTAAGGACGGATCCTTGGAGGACACTGATGCTAATGGGGGAAGGCAGGGAATCTCCAGTTCTAACCATTTGAGTCCTATTCTCAAGGTAGGAGCAGAACCAGATAGTAGTGGAAACAGAAAGCCCTGCTGCAGCTGCAAGCTTACCAAGGAGAAGGGGGTGGGCTACAGTGTCAAAGGCTTTGGTGTATGGTATGGAAGGCTTTGGCCAAGTTGACAAAGATGGCAGAGGTGATCTGGCCCTGATCCATGCCTGACAGAATGGAGTCAGTAAACCAGAGGAGGTGGAGTGGGATTTATGGAACAGACTGGAAAGGGGTGAGGAAGGAAGATGAATCAAGGAAGGGAGTGAGCTGAGAAAGCACTAAGTGTTCTTGAAGTTTAGCAAGGGTAAGAAGCAAGGAGATAGAGCAGTAGTTGCCAGCAACAGAGGAGTTGCCACCTTTGGGAAGTTTCCAAGCACTGTGGACAGAGGCAAGGAAGAAGGAGAGGTTTAGAAGGGAGGCAATAGATAGGATGATGGCAGGAGCAGAGAGATGGAGGAGTTTAGGGTCAAGCCCATTAGGGCTCCTGCCTTTGAGAGGGTTAATAGCTAGGAGGACCTTGAAGGTGTCTGCTGGTGAGATAGAAGAGAAGAAGGGAGGAGACAGAGTTGATGGGTGGGGGGCTGGGGGAGAGGAGAAGGTGGGGGAAAAGGAGAGAGGGGATGAGGTGCAGGAGGTGAAAAAAGCATTGAATTCGAGGCAATGGGGGAGACAGAAATGGTGGTGTCTCTCACCTTGAGGACCAGGGCAGAGGACTGGGATGGGGCAAGAAGAGAGCATGGATGACCTTCTGAAACTTAGAGGGGGTGTTATTATGGTTTTGGAAGGTGAAGGAAAAGTATTCAGCCTTAGCAAGCTTGGTGGATCTGGTGCAGGCATTTTGAGTGGCTCTATATTTGAGTAAGTCAGCAGGGGAGCCTGACAACTTGTGAGCCTTCCATGCAAGATCTCGTGCATGCAGGCAGGCCAGCAGTTCACCTGATACCCAGGGGAGGTGGGAACCTCGGACCCTGTTTTTTCTGAGGGGAGCATGAATATCCCAGGTAGCCAGGTAACTGGACTTGAAATAATTGAGGGCAGAAACGATGGTGCTGGCAGAGAAGATGGGTAACCAGTCAGTAGCTGTTAAGTCCTCATGGAGGGAGGACAAGTCCAATGATTGGAAGGACTGGATCAGGAGGAGTTTGGGCAGGGCTTTGGGTCAGTGTATTTTGTGTACAAAGTAGACCATGTGATGGTCACTGAGGGTGTCCAGGAGGATGCCAACAGCAATAATACAGTGTGGGTGGGAGGCAAGAGCCCAGTCCAGTAAGGTGTGATTGTGGGATTTGTGGTTGAGGTGGGTGGGATCAGAGACCAGTTGGGTTAGATTAAGGAACTTGATCTTATGGCAGACTTTGGATAGAGAGGGGGAGAGCCAATTTTTATTAAAGTCCCCAGGGATGAGTAGTTCACCAGATGGGACATGAGAGGAGATAGTGGTGAGGAGGTCAGCAATAGTGCAGGAGGGCAAGTCTGGGCGGCAATAAATGCCAGTCACAAAGATGGAGAGAGAGAGAGAGAGAGTTTGAGGAGTAGGAGTTTATAAGCAGAGGGGGAGGAGATATAGAGTATAGGGACAAACTGAACAGCCGAACAGAGGTAAATGGCAACATAACCACCCCTTGTAGCTTGACCCTGCCAGGTAAGTGAGTACCTGGGGATGACAACCACAGTATCTGGAATCTTGTGGGAAAGCCAGGATTCTGAGATAATCAACATGTCTGGTTGAAGTTTGATCATGAGGGTTGTAGCGGGTCAGTTTTGGGAGAAGGCTGTGGACATTGACGTGCACTACACTCATCCCTTTGGGGATGAATGTGGTGGGGGAAATGGCAGGTCCAGGATTGGGCTCTGTATCACCCGCAGCTAATAGCAGCAGATAAGGAGCTTAGTGGGAACAGAGGAGCAGTTGTGTGGCAGTTGAGGGGGAGAGTAGGGGTGGTGGGAGAGGAGCAGGAGGGGATCAAGGATCTAAGAGTAGCAAGATGGAAGCAGGATGATGGGAGAAGAGAGCAGTTAGGAAGCCAGGGGGAATGGAAGAGAGAGGGAGGGAGGCAGGCAAGAGGAAGGGAAGGTGGGGGGATGGAGAGGGAGGAGGGTGGAGAGAGGCAGCATTGAGGGTAGTGTGCAGCATAAGTTCTTTGTACTCTACTTGTACCAAGAGATCCCTATGAACACTAGATATTGTATTCCAGGGTTTCCTCTGAAACATTGTTGCATGGGGTGCTCCTGTCCTTTTCATTTTGAGCTGACCAACCTTTTCCAACACCCCATGCAACCCCCCTCCCCAATGTTTAAAGCAGAGCCCTGGTCCCCAGTATTGTTATAGCATTTTGGGGAAGTGCACAAATTACAGTAGTAAAATATAGGTAAATGAGAGCAGCAAAAAAAAACAAAAAACTGCAAAAAGAAAAGTAAAAAGACTCTGAGAAAGAAATAGAGAACTCAAGACCAGAGATGGGGGCCGTGTGAAACACACCTGTGTTGCTAAGCAAATGCTCCCATCCTTTCAAAATGTGCTGGGGTAAACACTGAATCTAACAAGGTCATTCTGTCATCTCTATAATGTGAATTTCAAATAACTACATGATGGTACCATTATAACCCATTGCTGATTTTTGTCTTTTCTTGGCATTCACTGTCCCTTTGTTTGCCTGCTAAGTATTCATAGGAGAAACTTAAACAAAGGGTGAAATACAGTCCTATGGGCATAGCCATATTTACTGTGGATCCACACAATTTTGCTGATTTATCAATAATAAAGGAAAACCATGATCGCAGAATAGTAAAACCAGTGAAAGTGAAATTGGAATTTTTAAAAGGCAATGTCTAAATTTGGGAAGTGATAAAAATATCCTGGCTATTTAGCATTGCTGGTACTGTGCAGTAGCATATTAGCATATTTTGTTTTTTAATTACTGTTTATCACTACTCCCACAACAGACTGCCATACTTCCATGATCAGTCCTCTGGCAAACGAGTCTAATCATGGGCATTGGTCACAGGCTTGTGTCTCAGACTACTTTCCTCCTTCAGGACTGGCATCTTGTTTCAAGTGGCCTGCTCTCAGCAGCCATGGAAGGATGGGACCAGACACTGACTATGTGGGTACCACCAGGGGGTTCAGCTACGAGCTACGGTGCAGGGCTGGTGCAGGTAACCAACATGTAGCAAATATGAGAGTGCTAAGCAGTAAGGAAACTGGAACTGCACTCAGAGATACACCCAAATGCATTACTGTATCTAACAATTCCAGCTTTATTCAAAGTGCACTCCAACATGGGTGGATACAGAACAAACTTAGCTAAAAATGCCCTGGCACTTCAAGAATCCCTCTCTTCCTCAGGAGGCATACCCATATTGGAGCACACTTTGGATAAAGCTGGGTCAGTTTTCCTTACTACTTATGTGGGCACCACACAGGGACATAACCCGTGACATCAAGTGATTAGTTTTTTTCCCCTAAATACAGCTGCATCCTGCCTATTGTCCTTTACATGCATTTTTGTGTAGATTTTGGTGGTGGTGGTGATGGGGGGGGGTGCTTTCTGCTCACCAGCAGCACCAGTGCTGCTTCCAATCCTCACCACAAAGGGGGTGAAGCAGCATAAGGATGTCAGCCCTCCCCCTTGAAGTCTGAGAGTGCATGTCCTGTATTATAGCCCACTGCGTTACCCCCAGTGCCATTGAACTGAGACATATTTTATTTGATTGTATTTATAAAACACAAATAATGAATACACCTGAGGCAACTGTATTAAACAAGCATTTGTCAATGCCGAATGTTGATTGCGTTGGTCTGTTGAGCTCGCTCAGTGGCCCTCTGTCACTGACTCAGTCTGTTTGTCCCGGTGCTGCAGGCTGCTCTTTTGTACTTGGCTGCTGCCTGCATTGGCACCTTGTTCTGTCGAGGAAGAAATCCGCAGCTGTCTCGACAGAGCTCCATTGAGGTGGCTCACTCCCCTTCTCTCACTCGCTCATTCTGTTTCTCCTGGCACTGCAGGCTGCCCTTTTGTACTGGGCTCCTGCCTGTGTTGGTGGCTTTTTCTGCCCACAAAGACCACAGCTGTCCCAACAGAGCTCCGTTGAGGTCGCTCACTCCCCCTCCCTCACTCGCTCGTTCTGTGTCTCCTGGCACTGCAGACTGCCCTTTTGTACTGGGCTCCTGCCTGCATTGGTGGCTTTTTCTGTCCAGAAAGAAATCTGAAGCAGTTCCGACACAGCTCCATTGAGCTCACTCACTCCCCCTCTGTCACTCACGCATTCCGTTTCTGCCGGCAATGCAAGCTGGCCTTTTGTACTGGGCTCCTGCCTGCGTTGCCGCATTTTCTGCCCACAAAGAAATCCACAGCTGTCCCGACAGAGCTCCGTTGAGGTCGCTCACTCCCCCTGTGTCATTCACTCATTCTGGTTCTCCTGGCACTGCAGGCTGCCCTTTTGTACTGGGCTCCTGCCTCTGTCGGCGCCTTTTTCTGCCCACAAAGAAATCTGCAGCAGTCTCGACAAAGCTCCATTGAGCTCACTCACTCCCCTTCTCTCACTCACTCATTACGTTTCTGCTGGCACTGCAGGATGCCCTTTTCTACTGGGCTCCTGCGTGCATTGCTGCCTTCATATGCCCACAAAGAAATTTGCAGCAGTTTCAATACAGCTCCGTTGAGCTCACTCACTCGCTCAGTTTGGTTTTCCTGCCACTGCAGGCTGCCCTTTTGTACTGGGCCCCTGCATGCATTGCTGCCTTTTTCTGCCCACAAACAAATCTGCAGCAGTCCCAACAGAGCTCCGTTGAGCTCACTGACTCCCCCTCCCTCACTCGCTCGTTCTGTGTCTCCTGGCACTGCAGACTGCCCTTTTGTACTGGGCTCCTGCCTGCATTGGTGGCTTTTTCTGTCCAGAAAGAAATCTGAAGCAGTTCCGACACAGCTCCATTGAGCTCACTCACCCTCTGTCACTCACGCATTCCGCTTTCTGCCGTACTGCAAGCTGGCCTTTGTACTGGGCTCCTGCCTGCGTTGCCGCATTTTCTGCCCACAAAGAAATCCCCAGCAGTCACAATAGAGCGCCGTTGAGCTCGCTCACTACCGCTCTGTCACTCGTTCGTTCTGTTTCTCTTGGCGTTGCAGACTGCGCTTTTGTATGGGGCTCCTGGCTGCGTTGGCACCTTTGTCTGTCCACAAAGAAATCTGCAGCAGTCCCGACAGAGCTCCATTAGGTCACTCAGTCTCCCTCTCTCATGCACTCATTTTGTTTGTCCTGGCGCTGCAAGCTGCCCTTTTGTATGGGGCTGCTGCCTTCATTGGCACCTTTTTCTGCCCACAAAGAAATCTGCAGCAGTTCTGATAGAGCTCTGTTGAGCTCACTAAGTTCCTCTGTCTCACTCGCTCATACTGTTTCTCCCACCGCTGCAGGCTGGCCTTTTGTACTGGGCCCCTGCCTGCATTTTTCTGCCCACAAAGAAATCCGCAGCAATCCTGACAGCGCATCGGTGAGTTCGCTCACTCCCTCTCCCTCAGTCGCACTCTCGTTCTGTTTCTCCCAGTGCTGCAGGCTGCCCTTTTGGACTGGGCTCCTGCCTCTGTTGGCGCCTTTTTCTGCCCACAGAGAAATCTGCAGCAGTCTCGACAAAGCTCCATTGAGCTCGCTCACTCCCCTTCTCTCACTCACTCATTACGTTTCTGCCGGCACTGCAGGATGCCCTTTTCTACTGGGCTCCTGCGTGCATTGCTGCCTCTTTATGCCCACAAAGAAATTTGCAGCAGTTACAATACAGCTCTGTTGAGCTCACTGACTCACTCAGTTTGGTTTTCCTGCCACTGTAGGCTGCTCTTTTGTACTGGGCCCCTGCGGCATTGCTGCCTTTTTCTGCCCACAAACAAATCTGCAGCAGTCCCAACAGAGCTCCGTTGAGCTCACTGACTCCCCCTTCCCCACTCGCTCGTTCTGTGTCTCCTGGCACTGCAGACTGCCCTTTGTACTGGGCTCCTGCCTGCATTGGCGTGCTTTTTTCTGTCCAGAAAGAAATTGAAGCAGTTCGACACAGCTCCATTGAGCTCACTCACTCCCCTCTGTCACTCCACGCATTCCGTTTCTGCGGCACTGCAAGCTGGCCTTTTGTCCTGGGCTCCTGCCTGTTTGCGCATTTCTGCCCACAAAATCCCCAGCAGTCACAATAGAAGCTCCGTTGAGCTCGCTCACTACCGCTCTGTCACTCGCTTGTTCTGTTTCCCTTGGCGCTGCAGACTGCGCTTTTGTATGGGGCTCCTGGCTGCATTGGCACCTTTGTCTGTCCACAAAGAAATCCGCAGCAGTCCTGACAGAGCTCCGTTAGGTCGCTCAGTCTCCCTCTCTCATGCACTCATTTTGTTTGTCCTGGCGCTGCAAGCTGCCCTTTTGTATGGGGCTGCTGCCTTCATTGGCACCTTTTTCTGCCCACAAAGAAATCTGCAGCAGTCCTGATAGAGCTCTGTTGAGCTCACTAAGTCCCTCTGTCTCACTCGCTCGTACTGTTTCTCCCACTGCTGCAGGCTGGCCTTTTGTACTGGGCCCCTGCCTGCATTTTTCTGCCCACAAAGAAATCCGCAGCAATCCTGACAGCGCGTCGGTGAGTTCCCTCTCCCTCAGTCGCGCTCTCGTTCTGTTTCTCCCAGTGCTGCAGGCTGCCCTTTTGTACTGGGCTCTTGTGTTGGGGCCTTTGTCTGCTCACAAACAAATCCGCAGCAGTCCCGACAGAGCTCAGTTGAGCTTGGTCACTCCCCCCTCTCACTCAGTCAATCTTAATCTGTCCCAAACACTGATTTCCCAGAGTGACTGTGCTGTATTCTTCGGCAGGAGTGCAACAACATATTTTAGCCAGGATGTGAAAATGACAGCTGTAGTGTTCATAAGGAGGTGAAAAATGCCACTGTTGAAAATGTGGCATGACAATATTACAATTTCGCGAAGTTACAGGTGCGTGGAAACAGTTCAACGCACGCTTGTAACACAGTCATGTTATGGAGTTTCGTCACCGAATTTTCAGCATAGGGATTTTAGGACCTCTGCTCATGAACAGTGCCACTGTCATTTTCTTAATCTGTCTTGAACGCTGATTTCCCACAGTGACCACGTTATTCTGCGCTGGAACTGTGAAAACACATTTCGGTCAGGATGTGAAAAATGACAGCTGTACTGCTTAAAAGGAGGTGCGAAAAAATTTCACTGTTGAAAATCTGGTGTGACAATATTACAAATCTGTGAAGTTACAAGGGTGCATGGAAAGTGCGCAACGCACATTTGTAACACAGTCATTTGACGGGATATCATCACCAAATTTTCAACATAGGCATTTTCGGACCTCTGCTCATGAACAGTATCATTGTCATT
This sequence comes from Neoceratodus forsteri, assembly GCA_016271365.2. Taxonomy (NCBI): domain Eukaryota; kingdom Metazoa; phylum Chordata; order Ceratodontiformes; family Ceratodontidae; genus Neoceratodus; species Neoceratodus forsteri. Next base: position 864,689,147 of record CM028130.1, on the reverse strand, counting down.
TTCTTATTCTGTCCCGAACAGTGATTTCCCACAGTGACCACTCTATTCTGCGCCGGAAGTGCGAAACACATTTTGGCCAGGATGGGAAAAATAACAGCTGTACTGTTCATAAGTAGGTCTGGGAAAATGGCAATGTTGAAAATCTGGAGTGAAAATATTATAATTACGGTTACGAAAGGCGTGCTAACCGCGCAATGCACACTCAGTAACACAGTCATTTTATGGAGTATCATTACCAAATTTTCAACATAGGCATTTTAGGACCTCTACTCATGAACAGTGTCACTATCATTTTCTTAATCTGTCCTGAACACTGATTTCCCACAGCGACCGTGCTATTCTGGCGCCAGAAGTGCGAAACACATTTCAGCCAGGATATGAACAATGACAGCTGTACTACTCAAGGAGGTGTGACAAAATGCCAGTGTTGAAAATCTGGCCTGAAAATATTGCAAATTCGCCGGTTACAAGTGTGCGTAGTAACCGCGCAACTCACGCCATAAAACAGTCATTGTTTGATGCTTCCACTAAATTTGTAACATAGGTTTTTGAGAGCCCACCTCATGAATACTGGCACTATCTTTCAGCACTGGTCTCGAAGGTGATTCCGCCGCAGTGACCGCAAAATCACCTTCGGGGCCAATTAACGCCATGACAGTTCAAGAACTCATGAGGAGGGGTCCCAAAAACCCCATGTTGAAAATTTGGTGAAAAAATTCCCAAAAATACCCGAGATATGCATTAAAGTTGAAAGTACCCTATTTATTACATTATACAGTTTACCGACATTTCCTCAGTTCACAGTCGGCTTTGAAGAGTGCAGACGAACTCCTGTCCATCAAGATCGCTGTAATTGAGCTCCGAGGTAAGTATGGGTGGGGTGTGTGTGGGAGGTAGGGTTCGCAGGGTGGGTGCGGGTTGTGGGAGGGGGCAGCGAGACTACGAGGGACCGCTTCCGCTTTGCAGGTAAAAAACAAAATAAACATCACAGGACCGTTTTTAACTTTATTGGGGCATGGCACGCTAGTGGGCCTCCAGCCGTGCCACCAGAGTCTTGCTTTAGGGTAGCTGTAGCCGACGGGGATTGGGCATCCCCATCGCAAAACAACAAAAGGGCAGGGAATTCTTCGCTGACAGGATTGGGCACCCCTGTCGGCAAACAACAAAAGCAGAGGATTCCTTTCTGCTGACGGGACTCGCGCCCTGTTGGCAGACAATAAACCAGCAGGGGGTTTACATTATGGCGATGGGGAGGGGCCTCTGCTGGCAAATAAACATGTTAATATTGTTTGTGAATATGGCGGCAAGCCACCGCCATGTTCACAAACAATATCAGGGATCCTACAGCCTACCCTGCAATGACAGATCGCTCCCTCATTGCAGTGGATGGCTGACGCTGCAATGATGAGGCGGCCCCTGATTGCAGTGTTTGATTTTTTATAAGGTTGTGACATGCTGGCTGAACTACTGTCAGCAGCAGTGTGCCATGGCATTGGGGGACAAGGGACAAGCCTTTGCAGGCTGTGGGGACATTGGGCACAACAGTGCCGCACCTCCACAACCTGCTTGTGGAGAAAGCTGCCGCAACATGTTTCTTGCGCATACGCGCAAGCAACATAAAAAGGTTAAAAGGAACAACTGTACACTCACCACTAGACTGCACCATCTCACATCCATGATGCATATAATACCTCACCATTCCCAAACACTAATGTTTATAAGGGTTTGTTTCATTTCTCTGTTTTATTTGCAAACCTAGAACTGGTAAATCCATGAGAGCAAGGCATATATAAGGTAACAGTGTGAGGTCATCTCATCTCATCTTGAACAGATGAAAGAAATGTACTTGCTAGAGAAGAGTGACACTGTCCGTGACTGTGCCCAACATTTTGGCTTCAGACATGTGGGATGCTGCAGGAACTGAGGTATTCTGCATAGGCTGTTGGATAAAATGAAACTGTTAAAGCATGATCATCTTGTATATGTAATCATGTTTTGTACCTGTGGAGTACTTGCTTCTGGGAATAACGCTGAATGTCTCCAGCTTGCATGCTAATGGAATGGCAGGGAGTCTTTAGTTGCCCAGAACAGTTCACCAAGAGGCAGCAGCTCTTTTGTTTACCCTTCTAGTCGTCCGGTTCCTCAGCATGACACTTCCTTCCTGCCTTAGAGCAGGCTGTGAGCTCAGAGTAATATTAACCTCCCTTCATTCAAAAAATGAAGATAAAATTGCTCCTTAGTTATGCTAATTCCCCCCTTCAAAAAAAAAGACCTCACACTGCAGAAATCAGGAATAATTTCAGAGAATTCTGTATTGAAACAGTCATGACTGTTTATTAACTGTAGGCCTCTCAGACTGAACCTGCAGCTGTTCATTCAGAACTGAGGTACGGACTGTATAATTTGGCTCAGAAGACTGAGCACTGTTGCATTCAGAACCGGTTTGGAGGCCCGCTACTGTGTCTTCACGTCCAGAGTATCCATTGCGAATGTTGAATGGAGTTTCTGTTATGCCCAAGTTGTTGGAGCTGTTCAGTTCAAACAACTTAGCCTCTGAACCGAACTCCAGATCCTGGACCCTGTTCACACACTCCTGCCACTCAAGGAGTAACTGGAATGCCTGTAATTTGAACAGACTTTCCAAGAGAATCCCATTGGAAGTGAATGATTTCAAGTGCTTTAAGAGAGGAGACTTGACAGCTTGCTGTAGGACACCGTACGTGGCAGTGGTGGGATTCAAACCAGGGCCTCCAGGTTCTCAGCTCTGTGCTTTAAGTAACCAGTGGCTACCTGCTGCAACATTAAATGAAACCTTGTCCTTGGCAGTATGAAGTCCCATGGAATTGTCAGGAACTGTGTTGACAGACATAAAGTTTGCAACCTGCTGTGCGATTCATCAGTCAACTGATGAAGTTTAGCAGTTATTAAAATTGGATATTTTGCTGCTAACTACCTTATTTTTTATCTGCACAGCTAGAATATTGCTAATAAAAAGTAATCAATTTAGACCAGCAGCTACTACAGGGACATTTAAACTAACATTGCTCCCTGAAAAATGTGGATAGTGAACCAAGTAGAATCCTCAGTAAAAAATCTTTATTGATAAACTTGCTGAAAAGTTTCCTCCATGGATCCCAATAAATATATCAGTTCACTTACATGTGAAAAAGCAGTGCAGATCTGTAAGTTCCAACCTGTTCCTCATCAAACTGCTTCCTGCCCCATCACAAGGATACTGTCTCCTCAGTGTGTTAACTATGTGCTGCAGACCTGGTAGTGCATGTTTGCACAGTGAGCATCAGAAACATGCTTTACAGCCGTGAGATAGTGGTGGCTGGGAGCATGATCTGTTGCAAGTTACAGAGCTGTGACTTATTTATTTAGTGCTGTGGAGAAATTGGGTAATAGAAAAAAAATGTCAACCAGAAAATGCCTAACTGTAAGAGTAGCAATAGGGGGAGTTTTTTTTTCAAAACATTGTGCAGTTTGCAGCATAGACTTGGAGATGCAGAATTTAGCCACACGAGGTTGCTCTAACCTTTTATACTGAATGACTAACAATGTTGTTTTCACACACTTGCGTATGCAAAGAACAGGAGGAATGGGAAATGGAAAGTAGGGCAATAGGCCTGTTATCTAACCGTGTATCTGTCTGAAATTGTGTAAGCACAGAGAAATGACCAAGTGATCAGTGACTGCATACGTGGCTTGGGTTGAACTTTTGCAAGGATAATATATGGGGTTGTAGTGCTGCTAGTAATGTTAAAGACTAATCCAGGTTCTTCCTGACAGTGCTGTTTCATGCCTGTTGGATCATGTGGTGTGGCTGTGTGACTCATGGTTTGGAACCCATTCCAGTCAGTGCATGTGTCATCACTGCAGTTCATATTTTAAACTCAAGAGTTCACCCTGGCAGCAGCAACCATCACTGCATTAATCAGTAGCTACTGTACCTTAATGTGTTTTTGTTTTCGTTTAGACAAGGAAGTTCTACCTATGGCCAGAAAAAGTATATGGGATAAATGCAGCAAGTAGAAGCACAATATAAATAGCTGAATGGACTGTTGGGGACAACTGCATGTTTTAAAAGGTGAGATTACAGTAGTCAGCTTGCAGAAAAACTCTGGGGGATGGCCCCCTCCTCCCCTCGTGGCTGTACATATAATAGTATGTCTTGCACAGCCATAATGGTAGGGACAGTGTCTTTATTTAACCAGTGGTTCTTTTTCAGACGTGCCTCATGTTCTCAGATGGTGTCCATGCCAGCTGTTAAGCAATGTTTCATTTCATATAATTTATTTGAGTATCAGGTAGGAACACTGGAATATACATTCCTTTTTCAGGTACAACCTGTGGCAGAGAAGAGTTACAATACAAAACACACAGGAAACAAAGTACAAAAATCATTTCCAAGAACAAGCATTACAATTTTTAAAATACTGAAGAGTAGCTGAGGAGAAAACTTTAAAAAATGAGACTTGCTTAACTTGTGTGGGCAAACAATTCCACAAAGAAGCTGCATACAAACATATGAAGAAGCCAGCAGAAGGAGGCCATTTGGTCTATCAAGTCTGCTTGTATTGCAGGGTCCACAGCTTGTGCTAATGTCACTGCCCTCCCTCCCCACTCCTCCCATCCTCCCTACCCATGCTCTTTACCTTCTTCCTATGCCTATCCCAGCCTCTCTTAAAGCTGCCCACTGCCTTCAATAAGACGACTTCTTCCGGCAGTGCATTCCAAGTGTCCACCACCCTCTCTGTGAAGAAGTGTTTCCTGACCTACCTCCTAAACCTCCCACCCTCCAGCTTAAGACTATGCCCCCTCGTGTTATGGTTGCCACTCAGCTTAAAGAGACTCTCCTTATCAACCTTATTTATCCCTTTCAAGTACCTGAAGGTCCCAATCATATCCCGTCTCTCTCTCCTGTCTTCCAGGGAATACATGTTCAGTGCCCTCAGCCTCTCCTCGTATGCCTTACACTGCTGACCGGCTAACATCTTTGTAGCCCTCCTCTTGACCTTCTCCAGCAGGTTAATGTCCTTTTGAGGTGTGGGCACCAGTACTGAACTCCATACTCTAGATGTGGCCTTACCGGTGACCTGTACAAGGGCAGTATAACCTCCTCTCTCCTACTACTGATCCCCCTAGATATGCATCCCACCATCTTGTTCGCCTTTGCTGCTGCTTTCTTGCACTGCATGGAGAGCGTCAGGTCACTAGTGATCATAACTCCCAGATCCTTCTCCTCCTGTGATGCAGATACTCGGACTCCACCCAGGTAGTACTCTGTCCTGAGATTCTTTTTTTTTTTTTAACTTTATTTATTCATCTACACCCCCGGGCATCCTTCAGGAGTGCCCACACGGAATCTTGCCCTACTTCCAGCCTGAACCCCCGCATTTTCCATGATCCCCTTCCCCGAATGACCACAGGCAAGCTCGATCCCCGGTACCATCTCTGGGGCTGATTCCGCCCTCCCTCGGTGGCTGGCTCCTAAGTGTGGAGAGCCTTACCTGTTGTCGACGGTTGGCTCTGTAGGGAGATCCGGGCATGTCTGGGCCGGCATTTGGGATGTGGGTGATTCCCCCGGGGCCACCGTCATCTCACTGATGGTGTAGAAGGCTTTTTCTTGACTTTTTCCCCCCTTGTGAGCATGGCGTGCAATGGCGTCAGCACGCTGGCTATCCTCATAGATGCCTGCCACGCTCTTACCCTGATTTCACATCCCCCGCATATAGTACCCCCGGTCACCACCTGAGGTCACTAATGCGCCGGGAAATCCCTGGATCCCTCCATGGGAGAGGAGAGCAGTCCTCTGGACGCTCAATCCTACTCCCTCCCCTGCCGACCCCCAGCGCCCGGGCTCGCTCCTGAACCCAGTTCGCTGGTGCAGTGCAAGGTGTGGCGTCCAGCGCCTCAACCTTCAGCGCCACCAGGCCGGCCGTCCTGGGATTCTTGGCTCCAATATGCATAATGTTGCATTTCTTAGCATTGAAGCCAAGCTGCCAGATCCTGGACCACCTCCCCAGCTTTTCCAGATCTGTGAGGAAGTTCTTTTTTCACAGAAAGGGTGGTGGATGCATGGAACGGCCTACCTCAGGAAGTGGTGGATATGAATACAGTGCAAGGCTTCAAACAGGCATGGGATAGGCATAAGGGAGCAATACAGATGAGTATGACTAGATAGGCCATTGACAGAGTACAGACCTATGGCACATTCATAAGATACAAAAAATGGGCAGTTTGGATTGGCCTTGCGGTCCTTATCTGCCGTCAGCTTCTATGTTTCTGTATTAAAGTCCCCTGAAAAAGAAGAATCTATTATGATCATCCAAAAGTCAGATTTAAAATAGGCAAGATAAAAAAGATACCGCCTAATGTCGACATGAGAAATGGCACCACAGGTTTAAGGAGTTGGCAGTTGAATTGTGGCAGTTTACCTGCTGACTTTGTCATGCTTGCAGAACAACCTGATGGGTAGTTGGAAATTCACTGGCAAACGAATTTTGTGCATTTCCATTTGTATCTATAGGAAAGAGGAATGTAAATGGTTATGCCCAGTGGCAGGAATGGGGAGAAACCCTGAGGGAAGTGAGTTCCAGAAGTAAAATTAGAAGTCTGACTTATTTCCTAGAGCAAAATGGGAAAGAACTGTTCCTGTGTAAACTGTACCCTCTAAATGCATAAAATGTACTCAATAAAGGGTAAAAATGTAACATATGATGAGGACAGGTGTCCCCAGATTCTGTCAAGTATGTGCGACCCTACAACTGTATTTATTTATTTATTCGTTGACTGAGTAGGTACCTGGTCTGACGGACTTTTTTCAGGAATGATCCAGTCCTAGATAGGCAAAGAATAAGGGTGGTACATGGTTATAAACAAGCTGGGAAAATACATTTGCAAAAATAACAGAAAGCACAGATTAAAAGAGTAACAATTGGAATACATTGTTAATAAATTGGTACAATAATTAAACAATTAGGATTTTGAAAACCAACATTGAAGAAATGGATATATATTTATTTATGCAATAGGTGTGAACACAAAACTACACCTGATAAAAACATTTTATCAGAGACATTATATGTAGAAATATAAAGTCTTATCTTTACACATTCAATAAGTACGTCATAGTCCCCACCCACCGTCAGTACTTTCTGACATAAATATGCCACTGTTCAATCCCCACCATGCTTTTTCTCCCACCATGGCTCAACCTGTGTTTTTGACACTTACCCCCATTCATTTGGAGATTGCTGCCTCTGTGACATAAACCGCTGTTTTTGTTTTTCTTTTGAAAGTAGAGATCCTGAAATACCGCAGCCTCAAGTTGCACTTGTTGTTGCCTACAGCAGCTGACTCTCCTCAGCAGCTCTCCACACAAATGGCCCACCTTACAAACACACCCATGGCAAAACAGTATTTTATTTTTTGTAAAGTTGAAGTCTCCGGAAGTGAGAAATGGCACTGGTGTTTTGCAGCACATAGATTTCCACTCTTGCTTGCTTGGAGCTGCCATCATGTTCCCCTAATTTTTTCCAAGGTGTCATACATTTCACCAGTCAGCGTCAATGTTGGCACATTAACGTGATGTCCAGGCATGGCATCAGTAGTAATGCCCTTAGAAACTGGGTGAACAGTAACCATAGTGGCTCCTTTTTACAAAAGAACCCCTTAAACTCAGGCGAATTAAAAAGAAAGAAAAAAGTAAATTAGCACACAAGGTCTCAGACTATTGCATAAATGAAATATGCAGTGGGGACCTTGTGTGATACACTGTTTATCTACACTCAAGCAGTTTGACTTCAGGCACATCGCTCATGGATTACAACACTCGTGAGGTTACCTGAGGTCACACTGTTTTTTGTGTAGATAAATAGTGTATCACGCAGGTCCTCATTCCATATTCTATAAATAAATATATAGTGCTCTAGATAACTTTTGGCACTCAAGAGTAATGTATTCACCATTTGTGACATTAGGTGAGTAAAAATATAATGTTGATGAGCGAAAGTGTTTCAAACCTGGGGAAAAACAATTTAAAGCATCTGTAAAGCATTTCCAAATGTGGAATGAGTAGCAGTACTCTTCAAAATGTTTTTTAGAGAATATTTGTTAAAAATTGGGGGTTAAAATAGGCCAGTACTCACCTTATCTTGTATTCTGTATATCTACATATACAGTGATAAATATATATTATAGGGGCGCGGTCACGCCCCTATATTTAGGGTTATGAAGGCACGTCTATGTTAAACTCGAAATTTTGTGTGTTAATAATTTTGGACCTATTAAATGGATTTGCATTACATTTGGTATGCATGGTGGGACATGGTAGATCTCTTGATCTCCCATATTTCGTTTCGGTCGGACTTACGTTTTTTGCGAACCAAAACGCTGAAAAATGCACTTTTCGCCAGTTATGTGGGCAGTTTTTTTGATTTTGTCTGTGGCGCTGCGTGGCCGTTCTGTGGTGTGCTGCTGTGCAACTTGGCATGTTGAAAGAGCTTGGGTGAAGGAACATGGCGCTTTTTGTTTGGTGAAAAAATATTAATCCATTCAAACGTTATTAAAGTTTTAAGTTCCCATTATAAGTCTATGGGAAAATTTATATGGTTATGTTGCGAAAGAAGAATGGGATTTTGGCCATCTGGTCCCTCCTCACAATCAAATAATTTGCAGGCTCGTGATCAAAGATTCTTTGATCGTGAGGAATTCTTTGATCGCGATGGCAGACATCTTGTTTTCATTTTGAGGTCAGAAAAAAAGAAATATCTTGTCTCAGGGGTGACTCCTGAAGTAAAACATGGATGGGTTTTGCTCAGGGGGCTTCGCTCTATCGAGCCATGGCTGTGGTTTCTTGTAATTCTATCAAAAAATAGAGTTTTCAAGTTTTAAATCTTTGATCGTGGCTTGCTAACGATCTTTGATCGTGAGCCTGCTAATTCTTTGATCGCGAGATTCTTTGACCGCAATCTTTGATCATGAGGGCGTGACTAGATGGCCAGATTAAAAAAATCTAATTTCTCAACCCAGGGGTGACTTATAAAGACAAACTAGGATGGGTTTTGCTCAGGGGACTTCGTTCTATCGAGTCATGGCTGTGGTTTCATGTATTTATGTACAAAAATTGAGTTTTAACATTTTTTATTCTTTAATCGCAAGTCTGCAAATTCTTTGATCGTGAGCCTGCAAATTCTTTGATTGTGAGATTCTTTGATTGTGATCTTTGTTCACGAGGGAGGGACTAGATGACCAGATTTGGAGGGACCAGTTAGCCCAATTTTAACAACTTTTAAAATGAAATATCTTGGAAACAATTTGGTCTTTTAACTTGAAATTTGGAGGGTATTGACGGGATATCCTCTAGATGTGAATTATGGTGTTTAGATGTTGGTAAATACATTTGTTGCGGAGATACTGTGTGGCACAGTTTACGTTTTGCAGACAGCGTTTTGCATTGTGGCAGTGGCTTGAAATTTATAGGGTAGCTAGGCTTACTGCCATGGATGTACTTTTCAGTCATTAGGTGCATAAAATGTAAACAGGTGCGGAATTATGCCACGCCAATGAATGAAAATCTCAAACTTTAAAATGTTATATATTGGATACGGTTTGGTCTTTTAACTTGAAATTTGGAGGGTGTTGAGGGGATGTCCTGTACATGTAAATTATGGTATTTAAGTGTTGGAAAATTAATTTGCTGTGGAGATATTGTGTGACACACTTTACTTTTTGTGTATAGTGTTTTGCATTGTGGTAGTGGCTTCACATTTATAGGGTAGCTAGCCTTACTGCCATGGAGGTAATTTTCAGTGGTTAGCTGTTTGACATGTAAACAGGTGCAGATTTATATCACTCCGCTGAATGAAACTTTGTTTTGTTTCAAAGTGGTTTGGGCCCCACGCTCCCACCAATATGTGCTCCCAGCAATAGATATGATATTAAGTACTTGTACTGTTATGTTTGGGTCCCACGCTCCCACCAACTTGCGCTACTTTCTACTTTTCTGTGCTTTCTCAAAAAGTAAGGAAATTCTATGCAAGAAACTGCGTTAATGCATCATTTAGGGTTAAAACACAAAAAGTCAGGAAATGAGACCTTTAGGGTTGCCTCTCTCTCAGTACTTCATTCCTAGATTGACAGATAACGGGTGTGTTAGTTAGGAGGCCCAAATGTCACCCCATTCTTCTTTACCGTGGCTTGTGAATATGATTACAAATGGAATGGGGTGACATTTAGGCCTCACAATGCCAATGACATACCCTGGCGTCTGTCAATCTTGGGAGGATGGGGGGTACATGGGGGGGGGGCAACCCTAAAGGTCTCATTTCCTGGCCTTTTGTGTTTTAACCCTAAATGATGCATTAATGTATTTTATTGCATAGAATATATGTGTGTGTGTGTGTGTGTGTGTGTGTGTGTGTGTGTAGATACATATTCACCACCACTAATGCTGCCCGAATCAGCAAAAGAGATTTCACTCACTGGAAATTTCATAGCAGAATTTGCCTCTATTAAACTCATAATCTCAGCGGAAGCCACAATGTGAAGCAAGTGAAAACTTTCCTGAACACTAGCACAATGCGGGTTGTAGATACAGTATGGAAACCCACATCAGCTAGCTGGAATACAGAGTGGCTACAGAGGAGAAAGAGCTCATAGTACTCAGAAGAAAGGTAACCCATCTTGAAGATTGCATAGATGATCAAGAAAACCAGAGCAGGCATAACAATCTGCTCCTTGTGGGGATCCCGTAACACACATAGGGCTGAGACATGATTTGGTTTGTCAACAACCTACTTCTGCAGGTGGCAGGTCCCCCAAGTAGCAGACAGCAGGGGCGTAGCAACAAGGGTGCAGGGGGTGCAGTCGCACCCAGGCCCACGAGGTTTGAGGGGCCCAAACCATAATTTTGATGTTTATTCAAAACCGGGGGAGGGGGGTCCTATAACATACTCTTGCACCCAGGCCCTCTGGGAATTTGCTACGCTACTGGCAGACAGAACTTTACAATTGTACATGCTCATAGGGCCCTGCAACCCATGCTACAGAAGAGTGAAAGACCCCAAGTTATTATCTGCTGTTTGCTGAACTTTCATGAAAAAGTCCACAAACAGCAGGTGTCCCAATCCCAGCCCACCCTACACTGGAATAATGCTCATTTCTATTTAGAAAATGGGCTTGAAAAATAAAGCATGCTGACTGGCTGAAAGCCATAGTCAGGCATGCATTTATTTTTCAGTAGTGCATGGTAAAAAAACAGGTCCCAATTCGGGGTACCCCATTGTTTACAGTATCCTTGTGCCACCCTGACAGAATTATGCTCCACACATCGCCCCAGTACTGCCAGCTGGAAAATCTTCTAATTAGTAAACATTAAAAAAAATACTTTGGATATAAGAAGTGATAGCTGACGTCATCTGAAAGTTACTACTAATTTCAGGCAGTACACAAACCCTTTAAACAGGGTTGTTTACTGGCCCCAACCCTGTTTAAGCTTTACATTGATAACCTTATTCAGGATTTTAAGGGTACAAATACCGATGCCCCGGAAATAGGTGTCGGGAAAATTGGAATATTACTTTATGCAGACAATGCCATGCTCATATCTCAGACAGCGTTAGGGCTTCAAGTGGCTCTGAATATATGTATTGCCTCTGTTGACAAATTAAGTCTGCAATTACGTTTCAGAATCCAAGACTGTGGTTATGGGGAGATGTAAAGATCTTGGGCACAATTTTCAAAGCCCCATGAATGCTGCAAGCCCTTGCAGCACAGATCGCTTGGCGCATGGTGTTTGCGGCATTCTCCTGGATGGCGATTGGGATTTTCAATCCTGAGTGCCAAATGCCACAAGTTAGATAAACTTTTCCCTCGTCTAACGGTCTAACTTGCAGCATTTTCAGGGGGCTTGCCTCACATTTTTGACGCAAGCTACCGTAAATTGAGAGAGCTGTTGTAACTGTGCATGATGCACCAAAATCGGGTGCAGTTGCATCAAAGGAGTAAGTAGCTGCACCAAAAAATGGGTTTGACACAGGGCTTGATGCCAGCCCTGCGTCACCCTATGAAAATTGAGCCCTTTAGATCTAAGTGGTCTGCTGCTGGGTCCAACTTGGAGAAAGCAGAGAATTATTTCTGTTTGGGAGTTCAGATATCAGTCAGGGAGTCTGTGGGCTCCACAAATTAATAGAACAAGACAGTTGGTGTTGGGGAATACATAGGTTTGCCAAAACTTACTTGAGTAATTCTTTTCAAGCAACTACAAAGGTTTATAAGTGAAAACAAAATGATGTATCTTATATGGGGCTGAAGTGCTTGGGCTCGATAATGCGATTTAGGAGTTTGAACCCATTAAAAATGTATTCTTAAAATTAGTCCTGGGCCTACCTCAGTTTGTCCCGGGGCTGTGATGAGAGCTGAAACAGGGGTAAAACAGGGGTAAAAGCACATCTTACTTCAAGGGGGCCCTTGCAGCAGGCAACACCAGTAGGACTGAAGCCATCAGGCGCCAGGACCACACAGAAAATGTCTAGCTAGCAGTCTATCATGGGGGATGATCCCCACCAACATCGGCACGGTGACGTCCACCTATTGTATAAAGGGGGCAGTCCCCCAGGCCTACCTCAAGTTCTTTTTCCTGCCATCGACCCACACGCATCAGACTTCCACAGATGCCTTCTTCAGTCGACCGCCATTTTGGTTGCGTTTTACCTGGGATTTATTTCTGTAATTTCCCATTTAGTAATACTGAATTTTTGGTGTTTTCTTTTAAAGGTTTATGTCTTCTTCTCCAGCCTCATCTTCCAACCAGCCAACAAAGTGTGCCTGTGGCAAGCACATACTTGCCAAAGATGGTCACTCTTCCTGCCTGCTCTGCTTAGGCCCCAAACACAACACTGAGGCCTGCCAGCACTGCAGGGACTTCAAACAGGCCACATGAAGATGCTGCTTGAAGACTTTAGAAAGCTACTTGCTACAGCAGAAATTGGCCATGATGGAGAAAGAGCTTCAGGCCAAGGGTTCTTCTTCCTGCCTGGCTCAGTCTTCTGGGGCATCTTTTTCTTTCCTGAAGCAGAAGAAATTGAGTGGGATGCATTAAGTACCGGGACAAGCATCGGGACCGTTCCTGGTCAGCCTCTCGCTTGCAGTCACCACAAACTGTCTTCCGCCTTTGGGTCTTCCTCCTGCAGTCCTTCCTTGGCAGCCTTCACTAACTCCAGGTTGCCAGTGGCGCAGCTGCCCACCCTCATCTCCTTTGCGGGCAGCGGCTCTTCAGGGCAGTGGTCTTCGTCCCCTGCCTCCCAGCCCGTGATGCTCAGGCCCTTAGCTTCCACGGGTTCTCAGCCAGGTGGCTCAGCTGGGGGTTGGTACCTTGGGTGGTGGATCTTCGCTAGTCGCCCCCCCCTCCACTGAGGCATTGCCTTCATTGGTCCCTGACTCCAGGATCGGCACTAGCCCTTCCAGGCATTGCCCTGAGCAAATGCTCGCTACTTCCTCCTCGCAGGCAATGTCTCTGCCCCTGCCATGTGGGAATTCTCCCCTTCAGGTGACTGCCTTGCATTTGGGATCAATATTGGCTGTTTCGACAGACCAACACCAGCCTTTGCCTCTCAGGCCAGTGTCGGCTATGCAGCTGTCGTCGCCTTTGTCCCAATCTTCACCACAACCAAGGCCTGCTAGCCCTCAGGATCCTCAGCCAGTGGCAGGTGGGCCTACACCAAGGTACCCTACACCGGTCCCCCCACCGACGTACCCATACCCTTCTCCTCAGTATCCTTATCCGCCCTATAATCCTCCTCCGATGGTGGATTATAATGCCCTGTTTTTAGCCTGGTGGTCATTCATGCAGAACATAGATGCACCCAGGTGATCTTCTCCTCCTCCACATCCTCCCCAGGATCCCCCTCCTCAGGACTCGGATCGGGCAACCCCCATACCACAGGGTCATCTGGAGGACATACTGGGAGCTTGGGCCAGCATTCGGGCAACCATCGCACTCAAACGCCGGTCCCTAACAGTGATTAGTCAGGGGATGACTTTTCTTCTTTGGCTTTGTCTTGTTTGGGGGAGATGCCCAGGATATTATCTCCCATCTCCAAGAATGGGGTAAGGCACTTAGGTTGGTACATTCCCTCTACTGGTACCATCCTAGGCCTTCATAGTGTCAGTCCTTTTGTTGGTCCTCTTGCCAGACCTCCAAACCCCAGCAGTCGAAAGGGCCCTACAAATGCAAGACTAACACCCCACCAGCTGGAGCAGATGCCCCTAGAGCCCCTAGGGCACCTGCAGCAGCTCTGCCCACCCTCAGATCCACTGCCTGACTCCTTGCCCGACCCCACCCTCTCCAGCAGAGACTTTGGGGGAGGTGGTTTGAAGTCGATTCTCCCTCTACGTCGACGGGTGGTGCACAGTAACCTCAGATCAGTGGGTGCTGCAGATTATTGAATGGGGTCACACTCTTGAATTTCTGGAGCAAACTCTGTAAAACCCTCCCTTGCCCTCCCACTACCCTCAGGCCCACATCTTCCTCATTCAGGAAGAGATTCAGGCAGTCCTGTGAAAAAGCCATAGAGCCTGTCCCTCTGACTCAAAGGGGAGAGGGGGTTCTACTCCCACTTCTTCCTTGTCCCCAAGAAAACAGAAGACCTGAGGCCAATTCTGGACCTCAACCACCTAAACCTTTACATAGAGTACAAGCACTTTAGGATGGTTACTCTCCAAGAGCTGTTGCCCCTCCTTAACAGGGGGACTGGCCATGTTCCCTGGACATGCAGGATGCCTATCTTCATATCCAGATATTCCTGGCCCACAGCCGCTTCCTCCATTTCTGCTTCCAGGGGTCCCACTTTCAGTTCAGGGCCCTCCCGTTTGCCCTTTCCTCAGCACCCTGAGTCTTCACCAAGTGCGTGGCAGTGGTGGCCGTGGCCCTGAGGAGACAGGGCTTCTATATGTGCCCTTATATGGATGACTGGCTGCTGACAGCCCCCTCCAGGGACCTCTTACTGCAGATCCTGGAAGGTACCTTTCAGTTTTTCCAGGCCCAAGGGATCACAGTCAGCCTGCCAAGGTCTTGTCTCTCTCTGGACCAACACCTGCAGTACATTGGAGCGGTCCTGGACTCATCCCAGGGCACAGCCTTCCTGCCCATGGACAGAGTAGACTGCTTAATAATGCAGGCTTGGCTAGTATCCTCCAGCCATCAGATACCAGCCAGAGCCTTCCTCCACCTGTTAGGGCACATGGTAGTGGCTATAGCCACAGTTCCCCTGGCCTGTGTGCATGTGAGGGTCCCCCAATGGACTCTTCAGGTGCAATAGGACCAACCTACCATCAACCTGGATCCGCCAGTGATGATCTCCGACCCAGTGAGGAGGACTGTTGAGTGGTGGCAGAACCCTGCCAATCTCCTTTGAGGGGTTCCCTTCTGAACTGTGTGCCATCAGCAGATTCTCACTACTGACACCTCAGGTCCAGGCTGGGGTGCTCACTTAGCTGACTGTCAGACCCAGGGGACCTGGTCCGTGTCGGAACAGAATCTCCACATCAATATACTGGAAATGCGGGCAGTTCTTTATGCTCTGCAGGCCTTCCAGACCCACATTCTTCCTGACCCACTGCTGGTTCAGACAGGCAAAATGTTTGTAGTATACTACATCAACAAACAGAGGGGCACCCACTCATACCCCCTTTGTCAGGACACATTGAGAGTCTGGTACTGGGCCATCAAGCAAGGCTTGGAAGTCTCTGCTGTCCATGTTCCAGTCATATAAAATGCCCTGGCCAACAGTCTAAGCCGGTCCAGGTTGAGGATTCAGGAGTGGGAGCTCCTGTCCTCAGTGGTCAAAGATCTCTTCGACAGGTGGAGTCGCCCAGAGCTGAACCTCTTTGCATCCGCTCTCAATACAAAACTGCCACTTTTCTGCTCACTTGATCCAGGGCCTGGAGTTTTCTGGCATGACATGTTGTCCCTTTTCTGGAAAGGGAGGTTCCTGTATGCCTTCCCTCCATTCCCGCCCCTGCAGAGGGTTCTTCTCAAGCTTCAGTCAGAGGGAGCAGAGATGATTCTCATAGCTCCCTACTGGCTGTGTCAGATTTGGTTTCCCCCTACTGCAGCAGCTGGCAGTGTAGCCTCCAGTACCCTTGCCTCTGTGCATTGGCTTGCTGTCCCAGGAACAGGACAATATGATCCATCCTGACCTCAGGTCTCTACATCTCCATGCGTGCCTGCTGAAGACTTAGCTATTGCCCACTTTGGTGTTCCTTTCAGAGTTCTCAATGTCCTGGTGGCTGCTAGGAAGCCTTCCACCAGAGGCAGTTATGCCATGAAATGGAAGCATTTCTCCCTATGGGCCACTGCTCACCACCTGGATCCCTTCACCTGCCTGGTGAATCTGGTCTTGGAGTACCTGCTGTCTTTTTCAGACTCAGACCTGGGGTACTCCCCTCTTAAGGTGCACCTTTCCGCCATCTCTGCGAGGGCAAAGTTGTTGCCCAGTTGGAGGTATCCTGCACATTCTTGAAAGGTAATCTGCATCGAAAGCCCCCATTTGGGACCCTGTTCCTCCATGGGACCTTCTTTTCATGTTGGAAAAGTTCATTCTGCCTCTCCTTGGTCCGGCTCCGAGTTGTGAGCTGCACTTCCTGTCATGGAAAGTGTTGTTTTTAGTTGCTGTTACCTCGGCTGGGAGCACTTCTGAGCCTCAGGCTTTGATGTGTAAAGAGCCTTACTTAGTTTTTCACAAAGACAGGTTGTCTTTGTGTACTAATCCTATGTTTCTGCCTAAGGTGGTGTCTGAGTTCACACTAAGCAAATCCATCCACCACCTATCTGTTTATTTCTTTGAGTATTCGAATTCAGGGTAGGCCTTGCTGCATACTTTGGATGTTCATAGGGTGATTTGTTACTAAGCAACTTGCACCCAACCAGTGAGAAAGACTGATCAGTTGTTTGTTTCATTTGCCCCCAAGAGAGAAGGGGCACCTGTTTCAAAACAGTGTTTATCAAAATGGTTGGCAAATTGCATTGTTTACTGTTACCATAAGTACAACAAGCCCTTGCCTGGAGCAGTTAAGGGACACTCCACCAGAGGAATGGCTGCCTCTACCAGCTGTTTCAGGAATGTGTGTGCTGCATACATCTGAGCAGCTGCCACTTGGAGTTCTGTTCACACCTTTGTCCGCCACTATAGTCTGGACATTGCTTCCAGATGCAGGGCCAGTTTCAGACTAGCAGTCCTTCAGGGCCTGCTTTCCTGAATTTTCAGCTGATTCTTTCTGCCTCCTCCCGGCTGCCCTTTGGGGTAGGTTCCAGTACTGTTTGGGACTCAGTCCTACCGGTATTTCCTGCTACAAGAGCCACCTCGAAGTAAGATAGTGCAGTTATGTAAGAACTTACTGTAACAGTAGATCTTTGAGAGGTGCTCTTGCTGCAGGCACTGCTTTCCCACCCTCCTTCCCCCTGATAGCTGTCTCACCTTTGCATTTACTTTACTTTTCCTTGGATTGAGGAGACGCCTCAGTTCTCCCTTTTACACCTTATGTGCCGGGGTCTCCAGTGGGAGAACGGAGGTAAGTCTGGAGGTAGATCTGGAGGACTGCCCCCTTTGTAGGATAGGTGGATGTCAATGTACTGACGTCAGCACAGGTGGTCCCCCATGATAGAATGCTAGCTGGAAGTTTTCTGTGTGGTCCTGGTGCCTGACTGCTTCAGTCCTACATGTGTTGCCTGCTGCAAGAGCTCCTCTCGAAGATCTACTATTACGGTAAGTTCTTACATAACCGTACTTTACTAGTTCTGTGAAATACTGGCTTAAGATGACTGAGTTTCAAAGCCACAGGATTTTGAACCTTTGTCGGGAGAAGTCACTTAAATTATTCTTGGATAAATCATTTTCAAGTGGTGGTTTTCCATCTTCGAAAAGAACTTAAGAAAAATGTGCCTTCCATCAGTATTTATTAAGAGATCTTCAGTGGAAATGGAGTTATATAAAAATCAAGCTATACAAAGTATCTTAGATATTTTGAAACAAGACAATATGGCTAGAGTTCACAGTACTACTAATTTCTTGTACAAAGCACTCAAAAAGACACATGAATTTCTGTGCGAATAACCTAGATAGAAGAACATCAGCTTGTTTGCGTATGAACATTTTTCATAAAGTTAATATATATACTTGGTCTAGCTCTTGGGAACATTTTAAGACCAAATTACTGTGTCCCTTGGGTATGGTGTTCAGTTATTCATGGTCCATTTACACCTAGAATGTGGTTATACCCAAGCATTAAGGGACAAATGGCTAAAGCAGCATATGATTGGGCTGGGTAACCTGAATGTATATGGTAGTCTATTGAAGTTTTTGAACAGCTCTACTATTTCAGTACTGTATGCGATGGCAACAATTGCACTGTTTGCATAGAAGCTAGTGATAAAAAGTGTTAGCTTAGTTTTTTGTACGTGTAGGAGGTTTATGTTTTTTTTAACTGTTGTATACTTTGTACATGATTCTATTGTACTTTTGGTATGCAACCTCATTTTAGTAAGTGATTTGTGTGTTCAGCTTTACACTTTTTTAACCAATAAAATACTAAATATTGACCAGGCAAATGTTGGCTATACAAGTCTTCACAGATTGGAGACAGAAGATTTGAAAGAGAACCACCTGGACGTAGAGCATCCCACCACACATGATAGCACCTCCCATGTTCTGCAGTGTCACCACAGACCTTGAAAGCTGAGACACCAGGGTACACAGGTGCGGGTGGCGTGTTCAGGACATGCATCCATCATGGGTTGAGCAGAATGAGCAGAAAAGGGGCTCCTTTTTCTTTGGAGTAGAGCAACAGATGTGGACCTCATCCAACCACAAAGGTGGGGATCTGGGAGAAGACAAAACTCGCACAAGTTTTGCACCTGCCATCTCCTGCAACACCCAATATCTGGAGGAAAAAGTGTCCAATCCCAAGCATCTTAACATGGAGCACCACAGGAAACCAGCAGCAGCACCAGACAAGCAGGTTATGGCAATCAAGTATGTTTACTGCTGTATTAGAGTATGTTTATCACCCTGCCTGCATAAACCAAGTTCTGCAAATGGATTTGATTTGGCCCCTCTTTCAAGACTTTCTGTGCCATGATTAAACTGCCCTAGTTTGAGATGTATAACATTTTGGAGGTGTATTGTTAAAACTGCCAGCAGTCGTCAGTTGCAAGAGGGTATGGTTTTTGTGCAAAACTGTTTAAAGTTTTGCACAGATTTCAATAGTTCATTTTAACAGGTTAAGCTGACATCAGAGTGGATAGTTGTTAAGTGTCAGGATTTGTATTTATTTAAAAATTGGTAATGGGGAAAAGGCACATTGAGCCAAGGCTCACTTGCAGGTGTGACGGGTGGGGGAGGGAGAGGAGTAACTAGTACAACAAACACAGCATCTATGATTAGGTGCAAAATAAAGTGCACAGGAACTAACAGGATAACAGTAAGATGAAAATGGTAGAACACTGAGCAGCAGTTATGTGTAATAAACTGACAACAGTGCAGGTGGGAAAAGAAATTAACTGTGGGGTAAAGTCTAGTACATGCAGCAGCAGTACATAGCAGTACACCGGTGAGTGCAAATCTGTAGCACAAATGTGGCAGGGTCAAGCAGTGGTAGGTTCAGGTGGGGGACTGGCAGGAGGAGGGAGACATTTTAGCTAGTGTTTAAAGGAAAGGGAGAGAGACAGAGACTGGGAGTGAGCAAGTTCCAGAGGGAGAGAAGGTGATAGGAGAAAGCAGACTGCCTAGGAGTGCGGGCGGGAAAGGGAGAATGTGTGAGAGTCCCTGGATCAAAGGGAGTAGGAGGCAGAGGGGATGGGGAGAGGTGTGAAGAGCAGTATGGAGTAATGGACCCATACCAGTATTTGGAAATGGATGTACAGTGGGACTGGTGACATGAGGGAAGAGGGGGTTAGAGAGGGAGGAATAAAGGGAGCAGTGTTGCTTAAAAGAGATGGAGTTAGTAGCAAAGTGAAAAGAGGCATTGCAGAGGGTGTACACTCTGGTGAGAGTAGAGGAGGGGGCAGTGGTATAGACCACATCCTCACAGTCAAAGACCAGAAGAACTATTTTGGTGGCCAGCGTCTGATGGACCTGGGGAGAATGGCAGTCCTTGTTGTGGTACAGGGCACCTAGTTTGGGGTGGAGCTGGGAGTGGATGGCGCCGATGTGGGCAGAGATATCAAGCCTACTGTCCAGTCACACACTGAGATACTTAAAGGATGAAACCACACCAAGGGGCATGAAATCAAAGGTGCTGAAGATCGGGGGGGGGGGGTCAGTTTCTGACTGTTACAAAACATCACTGACACTTTTTTAATTTTTGTTAGTGTTGATGACCTGGAGTTGGTTGGAGTGGAACCAGTGGAGGACATTGTGGAAGTCATGCTGGAGCGAGACTTTTCTGTCAAGAAGCCAGAGGTGTAGATGACTGTGTCATCTGCATAAGTATGGATATGCGACTTGGCAAAGGCAGAGGGGAGGTCATTTAGGAAACAATATATAAACAGTTTTTACAGCTACTCAAGTGGTCTCAATGGTCCCTGATGTAGTGAGAGCTTCCTGGTGACCCCACCCATGATAAGAGTTGAAAAGTAGGGAGTGAAGAAATACCTGTAATGGAGAATAACACTAGGCTTACACTGCAAAGGGACACTGGGGGGTGGGTGGGGGGTGTCCTTAAGCAAACAGGACTTTCAAGGTGAGATGGGAAGAAGGAGGATATGAGGGGTATTTGTCTTAGTTGTGGGGGAGGGTAGCTTAGTCTTCAGGTACATTACATTATGGACAGGGTCAGCTCAATATGGAACCCAGCATGAATAATCACCAACAGATGCTCCTAGCAGTAGGAAAGGCACATGTCTTTTCATGCAGAAACAGGGATGTTATGACTAAGAACCCTATGCAATATATCAACTGGAAAATAAAAGGGGAACATTCTTCACAATCCAGAATCCTAGCATAGTTAAAGAGGTACAGTCCATCTGTAGCTTTCTTACAGGGAACTCACCTGCAGGACCAGCATGTTTACCTTCATAAAGGAAACTGGGAGGACAAGCCTTTGGGATGGAGGTGGGCCCAAGAGAGAGCTAAAGTGGCCATACTGTTTTCTAAAACCACACCATTCACATTGAAACAAGAAATCAAAAGGGTGAAAGAAAGATAAATTAGAAGTGACATGGTCCTAGTAAACCTATATGGCCCTAATGGAGAGGAACCACAATTTTCAACATCTCATTATGCAGTTAGCCCAATGGTCAGACATACTGTTCATTATAGGTGACAATTGGAATAGTCAGGAGCACTGATCTAGCTAGATCAGGCAAGATCAGACAATTGTAAGAAAGGCTTATCCTCCATACAGTGAGCACATGGAGTTACATAACACATTGAAGTTATTTGATCTGTGGAGAATGCTACATCCCTCCACTAACTTTCTGCAATCCAGCCCTGAGTGGGCTCCCCTCTTGTTGCACTGCTCCACTTTCGGCAGCTGCCACCTGCAGCTCCTGCCCTAAAGATTTCTGACATCCAGCCCTGAGCGGGCTTCCCTCCTATGACGCTGCTCCGCTTTCCACTTTAGAGTGACCTTAGCATATGTATCTCAGGGAGAAAAAGCTGGGAGACTCTTAGCACTCTGACTTAAAAAGCAGGAGTCTGCTAGAACAGTAAGACACATTCAAGATAATGTCACCAAGAAAAACCTTACTAAATGTAGGGAAATAGCTACAGCCTTCCAGAATTATTACCAAACTCTTTATAATGTTAAAACTAATGAAGTATAAGTGGAAGACATTGACAAATACCTATCATAGCTACCACTTCCTAAACTATCCAAAGAGAGCTGAGAGACTCTGAAGCAACCACTAACGCACTGTGACATACAGCAGGCTATAGACAGCATTTCACTAGATAAGGCCCTGGGTCCAGATGGACTGTACAGATTTTTATGAAACCTTAAAAGGGACTTCTCTTAAAACTCCAAAAGGATCTAAATACTGAAGCATTCACTGAGAGTTCACCAGAGAGCACCATTCAGCAAGCTTTAATTTTAGTACTGCCCAAGCCTGGGAAGGATGAAAGCCAGGTCACAAACTACAGACCAATATCCCTGCTCAATGTAGATCTTAAGATACTGGCAAAGGTGCTTGCTCTCAGATTACCGGATTACCTGAAAAAATGGTTCCATATTATCTTTGCATCCGGTAAGGCAGACAACTCAGTGGTGCTGGCCACCCTGGATGCAGAGAAAGCTTTCGAGACAGTGTCATGACAGTGTCTTTTTAGAATACTTGAACAATGAGACATACCACCTGACTTCACTTAATGGGTGTACTTATCGTATTCTCACAACTCAACCAAGATAAGATGCATTCTTACTACCCTGTAGCACACCACAATGTTGCTCACTGTCCCCATTTTTGTTTAATCCACATTTGGAGCCCCTGGCCCAGATTAATCAAAATCCATTAATCCAAGGTATAACATTTGGGGAAAAACAGTATAAATAGAGAATAAAGGATAGGCAATTGTATGTTATGGATTTTTTTTACATGCCTGCAGTATGCAATTACCCATAAACCTCAAGAGTGAGGCTGGAGAGATTTATGAGGTCATCATGCACCAAGGGTGTGTAAAAAAAAAAAAAAAAAAAATCCATAAGAACACAGTTGTCTATCCTTTATTTTTAGGGCTGCAGTTGGTGGAGCCCTGCAGACCTCTTGCTTTGAGAAAAAGGACTCCCACATCCTTGAGAATGCACAACATGCTGTAGTGACCAAAAAAGTCACCTCCATGTTGGAACAGGCCGTGCTCGCACTATTTTTTTTTTTTTTTACTTTCGGCGGTCTGCGACCACTGAAATACATAACCTCCACCTGACCCTCCCTCTCAACACCCCCCCCAGAACACAATAGTGATACTGGGGTGCCTAATCCCTCAGTGTCCCCATCACGAATCCCCCCCCAACTACCACGCAAGTGCAGTTGTGCTTTTTTTAACCATATATTTTTATAGCTTCCCCCCACCTGACCCTCCTTCTCTCAACACCCACCACTCCACACCCCCCAGAAACATAACAGTGGCACTGGGTGGTGCCCAATCCCCAGTGCAAGAATCCACATTTCCTCTCCTCACTACTGTGCACGTGTGGTTATTTGTTATTATTTTTTTTTTACTTTCCTTCCCCCACCTGACCCTCCCCCTCAACACCCACCACCCCACCCCCAGAAACATAACAGTGACACTGGGGTGCCCAATCCCCTAGTGTCGTGATCAGCATCTCAATCTTGTTTTTTATGTTGCTTATTTTAACCTGTAATAAGAAAACCATCCATTGATGTCTTTTGCAATGTTTCTGACCCCCACCCTATGATCCCACATAGAACCCATCACACCATACCCCTCCAAGCCCTTACATATGCATCGGGGGTCCAACACCATAATCCTCTCTGGTCTTCACTCTTCAAAGCCAGACCATGAACTGAAGAAACAGGTATGTATTTAAATGGGGTTCAATGTGTTTCAATTGGGTTTTGAACTCAGAGGCATAACTTGGGCATTTTTGCATATTTTTGGCCTAAATTTTCAACATGCCTTCTTTGGGACTCCGCCTCATGAACAATGTCACTGTCATTAGGCAATCTGTCCTGAAAGGTGATTTTGTGGTCCTTGCACAAAACCACCTTTTGGGCAGGAGTTGAAAATTTTCTCTGCACCTGTTCATGAGGTGGGGTCATAAGAAGGTTATGTTGAAAATTTGGTGTAAAAATATTAAAAAACAACAAAGTTATAAACCTACATTGAATTTTGTGAACACAGCCTCATAGCTTTGGTAATTTTCAATATTTTTAGCCCAAATTTGCAACATAGCCATATCATTCCAGCACCTCATGAATGTGACAGCTGTCATTTTTCAAATCCTGGCCAAAATGTTTTTATACATCACAAAAGGTGATTTCATGGTCCCCGCACAAAATCACCTTTTGGACAGGAGTTGAAAATGTTCTCTGCTCTTGTTCATGAGGTGGGGTCATAAGAAGGCTAGGTTGGAAATTTGATGTAAAAATATTAAAACTCAACAAAGTTATGAGCCTACATTGAATTTTGCGAATGTAGGCTCATACATTTGGCAATATTCAATATTTTTACCCCAAATTTTCACCAAATCCATTTCTGTACAGCATCTCATGAATGTGATGGCTGTCATGTTTCAGCTCCTGCCCCAAATGTGTTTTAGTGTCCCAAAAGTTGATATTGCAGTCCTTGCTCAAAATCACCTTTAAGCCAGGAGTTGAACATTTTCCCTGCCTGTCTTCATGAGGCAGGATCATAACAAGGTTATGTTGAAAATTTGGTGTAAAAATATTAACACACAAATTTACAATATTTTTATCCCAAATTCCTCATCTGCAGCCCTATTGGCTCTGGCCAGAGTTTGTTTATAATTGCTGGTGCAAGGAGTGAATGCCAAAGTTAGTGAAGAAGTTCTATCACAGACACGTGCAAATACACACACAGTCTCCTTGTGCAGTACAGACATTGTTTTGTTTTTCCTTTTTTTTAATGAAACTGTTGAACTGCACTTCAATCGTGATGTAGGAAGTCAGCCATAGTCCCACTAGTGATAACACTGGGTCCAACTCCTGGTTTCCCTAAGCCGATGCACATCAGGATCAACCAGACACATTATACAAGTTGTAAAGGCAGGACCACCAGGATAAATACTAACAAATAAAATACTGAGTAGGAGAGATTTACCCTATGGAAATTATCAGTTGCTCTAGCGGCTCGTCGCTGAGTGACAAACAGAGACGCCATGTTTGTGGAACTGTTCAGCCCACTCACACACAAAATAACAGCCAATGAGGAAGCACGATGAATGGAACTAAAGGCAGAGTTAAACAAAACACTGTAATAACAGGGTAGCCCGGTTATTATGGCATTTGAAACACAGATTGAGTCCGTGCATAAAAGGGGATCACCAGTAATTATAATATTATTATATGTGGACAACATCCTTCTCCATGTGTGTACCCAGAAACTCCATTCCCCAAAGTATTCAAAGGTATAGAAGAATTTGGACCCATATCCCTATATAAATTAAACATTAATAAAACAACAGTCTCCCCCTCAACCACTATGGCAGATGATGGGATCTTAAGCACCTTGGGCTTAGTTGCTCCTTTTCGGGATTAATTTACATATAAAGGTCTCCACATCTAGCTCCAAGCTGGTGCATGATAACCTAATTTCTATAGTGACTACAATCAAATGACTCCGAAAAATAGACTACACTACCTATTTCATTGTGGATCCACATTAATGTGGTCAAAGTAAATATTTTGCCAAGGATCATGTATCCATTAGGTATGCTTACAGTAGGGCTACCCCTAAAATGGTTTCAAAAACTACATGCTATTATTTCAGCCTTTCTTTGGCAAGATAAAAAACCGAGAAGGGCACATGTTAAACTAGCAGCCTCCAAGTTACAAGGAGAGTTGAACCTTCCAGATTTCCTCACATATTTTCATGCTGCACAGGGAGCCAAACATTTTCAATGGAATACCCACCAAGCCCAACAAAACCTGAACTATGTACATCAGTAGTTGGAAACAGAGAAGTGGATCTGCAGAACAAAAGGTCATAGCCTAGAATCTCTCTTTTATACAAGCATCTCCAAATTACTGATGCTTATAGCCCACACACCTCTTGGTGCTTCACGTGGTATCAATACCCCAAATAAGGTGAGTACTGGCCTAATTTACTCAACAACTTTTAAGAAATACTCCTTAAAAATGCTTTTTTGATGAGTGCTGATACTCATCCCAGTGCTTGGAAATGCTCCCTAGATAATTCAGAAGGAGCTGTTTTTCCAAGTTTAAAGCGCTTTTACTCACAGAATTATATTTTACTCACCTAATGTCAAAAAATGGTGAATACATTACTCTTGAATGCCACCATTATGTTGAGCATGGGTTAGTATATCCTGACAGTTATGCAAAATTTTGAAGCCATATCCAGGTTCTCTAGAGAAACAACCAGTCTTGCACAGTGCCAACTTTAAGATAGCTGGAAAACCTGTTTTAAAAAAATATTGACCTAATAAAAGGCATAACACACATAAAACATCTCATGCACCAAGGGAAATGGGCAAGCTTGCAACACTTGAAAACTTGAAGTTGGTCAATGTGGCAGAGAAAGAGCAGAAGGCTGTTCCCAACAGAGGTGTAGCAGTGGAGGAGGCTCTGCCAGTAACAATGGATAGTTTTTGGATTGGAAAAGGGAGCAGCACTGTAGAGGAGGGGTGTACGGAATGAGCAGGAGACAAGATGAGAGGTAGGTGGTGGAAGAACCATAGAGGATCTTAAAGACAAGCAGTGTGATTCTGAAGTGATTTGGAAAGGAGTGGAGAGTCAGTAGAGGTCACAGAGAACAGAGAGTGAAGTGATTGTGCTTTTTGGTGCATGTGAGGAGGTGGGCAGCAGTGTTCTTGATAGAGTGATGACTTGAGAGTTGAGAGTATAACAGACACCGAGCAACTGTTCTTTTTACCTTACTAGTTATGTTGTCTGTCAAATATTTTGGTTGTGGGATGTGTAGAAAGAATTGAAGATTGCCTCATATTGCAGTCCCAAGCCTTTTGTGTAAGCATTCCTGGATTCTCACAGAGGTTGGGTGGAGACAGCAACAGTTTATGTCCCCTAAAGGCTTTTGTTTTTGGTTAAATTTGAAAGGACAGAATCCTTTCCATAAAGAAGGACGTGTTTTGAATGTAAACAGAGCCAAGGCAGAGTGAGACAGTTTCCTGCTGGGTAGCTAGCCTGGATTATAAAAGGTGATCCACAAAACCAGTTTGGACCTGTTCTGAAAAAGGGTAGTCCCAGAGATCAAAGACATGGTCCAGGATATGTGGTCAAGGAGGCATGTATGACGATGCGGGTGTAGTGGGCCGGGCAGCCAAAGGTATTTCAGTTGTATGTTTACAGAGAGGAGTTAGTTATGTTTGAGATGTTTAACTAGCAATGTCTCAGGTTCAAGTCTGCCATAACTCACTGGTTTCCATTTGGAGTAAGCATCTTCTGCTCTACTTAGACTCTAGATAGCTTTGAGTTAGGTTTTTCTGTGTGATTTTGACCTTTACCAAATGTGTTTATGTTTACCTCTGTAGAAATACTGTATTCCCTTTAGTCTTTAGCATGTATTATCCTGTAGCTTATGTAAATATTGTGAAGTATTAAATGATCTTCAATGAGGACATCTTCATTGGACCTCACTTGTGGAACTCTAAGCCGTTGGCATCAGAACCACTCGGAAAATGTTACTAGCTGGGGGCCGCCCAAGATGACATGTAGTATCAACACCTCTAAAACAAGGGCAGCCCCATAGCTTCTTAGGTCTTTGTTCTGCTGTCAAACCATTGTTGGACCTACAGGAAAACAATGCTGTCATTTTCTATTATATTTTTTATTTTCTAAATTTTAACTTATCGACATACCTGTATGTCACTATTGAAAGAACCTGTATTTAAGTTTTATACCTGCAGATACAGGATCTACAACAATGTTGCTCACACTGTGCATGTTTGCTGTTTGGGCCTGTCCCACAACATGATGGCTTGTGAATTCTTCCAAAGATTTAACCACAAGGAGAAGCTGAAGGAAGGTGGTAGAAACCTTCATGACCATCAAGGCCATGGCACCTCAAGGAAAAAACGTGGGTTCCAAGCTGGTTTCACCCTTATGCTGGACTGCTTCAGGGAAGGAAACACCCAGGTGATCAGTGACCCTGTCACCACCAAGGTTGGTTAGGATGATGGAGCAGTCCAAAGAGAAATATCATTGTCAAAACCCCCCTCCTCCAGCCACAATAAGCATAAACATGTTTTGCCGATGAGGCTGAGGTCTCCACTGAAGGAAGATGAGTCCTTGTCATCCACTTCAGTGGTGTCAACTACAGCCCCCCCACCTGATCGTCGCCAAGACACCAAGGTTAGGGCTTGGTTCTGGCACTGCTGTACATACTACAGGCACCTCAGTTGATGGGTTCTGTCTTGGCAACAGCAGCAGTCACAAACCTACAAATGGGCATCATTGACTCCCAGGCTATGATGGCATCATTTTCACATATTTTAACTCACCTGTTGTCATCACTGACATTGTCGGTGCTAGTAGTCCCATCGATAGAGCCTCCCCTGTCGGCACTGTCATCATTGATGGGACTTAAAAGCATGCCTGTAGTTCCTCCAGTACAGTCACTGCCTCCCTCACCAGCTCCGATTGCTTCCATTGTCACGCAGGACAATGAGGCAGACTACACTACTAATATCCTGGACATGGAGGAGGATTTGAAGGATGAAGAAGGTGAAGGAGGTAAGACACCTATAAAGATTTTTTTTTACTTCAAGCTGTACCCTCTCCTCTTGCAGTGAAAACTCTATGGTTTATCACCCCAGGTCTCCTCCTGAAGATCCCTCATTTCAGGCCTTGGTCAAGCAAATTCAGGACATCATAGGGTTTGAGGATGAATAGGAAGACTCCAGTAAAAGGAATTTAATGGAGTTCTTAGCAGTCACAGCTTCCCCTACTATTGTAGTGCCTCTTGTATACCCTCAATTGTAGGACGCTACCTTTGTTGCCTGGCACAGGCTTAGCACTTTTCCTGCGGTCCACAGAAAGGCTGACAAGGAGTATCCTGCTTCGTGTGTCAAGCCACATTATTCCGCACAGCCAGAAATGCAGAATAAGGGGTGCTAGCTGCACATTCGAGCAGACTTGATAGACTTCTAGGCCTTTATCTGCTGACAAATTTCGTATGTTCGTAAAATGGATTCTGTGATAATCGTGGCTGCTCATGATTGCTCTAGGGCCCCTAGAGTGATGAGCACACTACCTCCTGACAAAGAATCCAGGAGCTTGGATGTAATGGGCAAACATACTTCTACCTCTGCCACCTTGGGGCTACGAATTGTGAATTGCCAGGCTTACATGATTAAGAATCAGAATAGCCTATGGAACTGTGCCCAGATTACTATTCAGGCTCTCCCTGATAGCTCTGCAAAGGCGGAACTTACTAAAGGCACATTGGCTGGTATTACTACTGGTAAGCATCTGTTACAGTAAGCATACAATGTGTCTGATGCTTCTGTCAGGGCTGT
Organism: Neoceratodus forsteri; assembly: GCA_016271365.2. NCBI lineage: Eukaryota > Metazoa > Chordata > Ceratodontiformes > Ceratodontidae > Neoceratodus > Neoceratodus forsteri. The sequence continues at coordinate 864,659,951 of CM028130.1, read as the reverse complement.
TGCCTCTAGCATTTGCCTGAGGAGATATTCTTGGCTCAGAGTGGCTGATTTTGGTGCTGATGAAGAGCAAGTGTTACTAATGCTCCTTTTCATGGCTCGGATTATTTGGAACAGATGTGGATAATGCACCAAAAGACCTTTAATAATTCAAAATGGCTCTGAGGTCCGTGAAGTCCTTGACCCCGCAAAATATAGGAGGATGTAGTAGGGATGCATTTCATAGGCCTACAGGCTGTGGTGGCTGTGGCTACCATCCACAGTACTATGGTCAAGGAGGCAGTCTCCCTCCATGTCCCTCCGCCACTGGTGGCCATTGCAAGATGACCAAAGATTCTGGTTCAGGAGGCCACAATGCCCCAAGAATCTTTTGACTGCCCACTTTCTGCCCTTCCTCAATTGCCTCCAGGGGTACAAGCGGGGGAAAGGATCTCCCTTTATCTGCCAAAACAGAGGGAGATCACCATGGATGAGTTTGTCCTAGAAATAGTAGAGAAAGGCCATGCCCTGGTGTTGCTGTCCCAACCTCCAGTGCACCTTCCTCCTACTTCTCATTATACTCTGAGCCATTTGTCCCTGCTGAGACAAGATGTGCAGTCCTTACTTCTAAAGAAAGCAGTCAAACCCGTCCTTCCCAAGGAATGGAATAGGGTTATATTCCAGATACTTTCTGGCCCCCAAATCCACAGGAGACCTATGTTCTGTATTGGATCTCAGAGACTTGAACAGATTTATCAGATACAAAAAGTTTTGACTTGTGTCTCTTCTTCAGGCCTTTATTCCCCTACTACAAAAAGGAGGTTGGCTTTGTGCTGTGATCTGAAGGATGCTTACCTTTTTTCGAAATCTGACATTGCCACAAGCAGTACATCCACTTCATGCTGGAAGAAAGCTGTTATCAGTACCAAGTCTTGCCTTTAGATTATCCTCAGCACCGCTAATATACCAAATGCTTCATAGTTGTAGCAGCTGTCCTCTGGAAGAATGGGCATTTTGTCTTTCGTTACCTGGATGACTAACTCCTACATAGCCCATCCAGGGAAGTAGTTCAGTACACAGTATTCAGGAGTCAGCAATTGTTGGAGGACCTGGGTGTTATGGTATGTTTACCAAAATCTGTCCTCTTTCCCTGCCAGCACCTTCAATACATTGGTGCACTACTGGACATGGCAGTGGGAAGTGCTTTTTTGCCTACAGACAGGACCGAGGCCCTGGTGGCCTAAGCCTGTCTGGTACACAGGAGTTATTATTTCACAGCCAGGATAATGCTCCATCTCCTAGGACTTGTGGCAGCTGCCACTGTGACAGTCCCATTGGCCCACCTCCATATGAGAGTTCTGCACTTGATATTTTGGGTACAATGGGATCAATTTGAAGGATGAATTGGGACAGATAGTTTCTGTTATGTCTCCTCTTCAAAAGTCACTGCTGTGGTGGATGGAACCTCTGCACTTGTTGCATGGCATCCCATGTTTGTTTGCAACACTGGTGAAGATCATCACAACAGATGCATTTAGGTTAGGATGGGATGCCCATCTGGGCATGTTCCAGACCCAGGGATTTTGGACTGACCTACATTCGAATCTCCACATCAGTGTTCTTGGGATGAGTGCTGTTCCTCTTGCTCTCCAGGCCTTTGCAGACCACCACAGTATAGGACCCCTGTTGAGAAGGACAGACAATGTCAGTGTGATGCACAGTATCCACAAGCAAGGGGGTACTCACTCTCACTCCTTATGCAGGGAAGCAGTGAGAGTATGGCACTGGGCATGGTCTCACGGCCTTCAATTGACAGACATATTTCTTCAAGGAGTCCAAAATGTCTTGGCAGACAGGCTAAAGCTGTCACAGTCACAGGTTCATGAGTCAGGGTTGCTCACCTCCATGGTAAGTGGCCTCTTCACAAGGTGGGGTTTTCCCAGATTTTATTCATTTATTTAGTTTATGTTGACCAGGTAAGTGAACTAGACAAATTCTGCCTATTTTCAAGCACGACCCGGGGGAGAGGGATACAGATGAATGCCAGCTGACTTTGAAACAGATTAAGCTGTTGGTGGTATTTTTAGTGAATGGGGGAAATCTGGCCAGGGCACCAGGGAAATCCCCCTACTCTTTACCAGTAGGTGGAGCTGCTGGCCGTCGTTATGGCCATTCTGCATAAGTCGGTGGAGGGTATGGATGTGTGTGAGCCAGGGGAGAGGGCCTCCTGCACTGGACTCGAAAACCTAGAGGCTTCCTTTACTTTGCAAGATGGAGATATTTTTTCTACTGAGGAGTTGACTGCTCTTCCCGCTACTACGTTTTCATCGGAAGGATTTGTTCAAGTTTCTACACCCGAACTTCAGATAAGTACACATGATTTACAAGCAGAAATTTCCAAACCTTTGTTCCCTCTTGATGTTCTTCATAATGACACTGGCAATGTTAATCCTTTTTCTGTTAAACCAGACGCGATAGACTCGGGCTTGGCTGACAGCTCTGTCAAACATGATGACGCAGCAGCATCAAACGGTGGTGTCGCCTTGGTCTTTGGAAATACCTCCTGTCAAAATTCCTCGGAGGAAAAGCTTGACATAGGGGAAAACTTGGCTGGCAGTGGAGTCGCTACATGCAGCAAGTGCCAAAAGCCAATCCCCTGTCAGAAAACTGTCTCTGAAGATACTGTTTCAGAAGTTACACAAGGACAGTCTTTGTGGTCAGATTTCTTTTCTCCAAAGCCTGGACCGCTTGTCCATAGGCCGCCTGACAATAAGCAAACAAAGCTCTTCATGATTGGTTCTAGTTGTTTTGTGGCTAAGGGAACAAGGGGCGCAAGGTGAAGTTTGCAGTCTCTCACAGGGGGAGCCGGTTTATCAGACTGACGCTTCTAATCAGGCTCAAACGACTACTTTTTCTTTCTCAACAAAAACCAAGATCTCCCCGGACGTTATAAAAAATAAAAGAGCAGCACTGAAAGCAGCTAATCATAATTTGCTTGTAAAGCCCTGGGTACAGCAACCTGATGACACTTCTAAGACTGCTCAGAATCCGTCTACTTCAACATTTATTCAGCAAGCCTTTTCTCTTCCCTCTAATGTTACAGATAAGGCTAATAATTGGGCACCTGAGAAATTCCTTACTGGAGTCAGGATGGAAATTGGGCCCCACGGGAATATGGATCCCAGATCCTGACTGGTCTTCGGTTTCTTCCCTTTCTTCTAATCCCGCGGAATGGTCTCCTGCTATTAAGGATATGCCCATCTCCAAGTCTTTAGGAACTAAAACTGACCTTATGGTAGTCTCATCCCCATCAAAGACAGAATCAGTGTTGGCTAATCCGCCCGGGGAGAAGGATTTAAAGGACGCTTCTGAGGCTCCCCCACATCCTAAGCCTATCCTTTCTGACCTCTTTTCCCAAAATCATAAAGAAGCAGCCCCGAAGCAGCCCCCTGAAAGAACACTGTACGGATACAATATAAAGGGGGAATGGCCGAAAGGCCCGACCGGGTGTATGTGGGGAAACTTCTCTTAAAAGAATCTTTACAATTTTCCCCTAAAGATGTCTTTGCCTTTATTAACATTTCAGGGGAGGACAATTATGATGTCAGTTTTAGATCTGCCTTTTTGTTGGACTTATTTTGGCAAAGATATAATCAATTGAAATGTTCCCCATTGTGGTCGCCCTTTTTTGTTAGCCCTCTGACGCAATCATTGACTAAATATGTAACTGTGATGTTCAGAAATGAGGGGGTTCACGTTGAAGACATCACTTATTGGCTTTCCCAGCAGTGTGAAGTCTTGAGCGCTCCTGAGGCTGTGTTAGATACTGAATTATTTTGGAAGGGTAGCTGGAAGTATAAGGTGAAACTGAGGCAGATTAATAATGAGGTTAATCATATTTCTAACTCTTTCACACTAGGACGAGATAGGGGTGTGTGTTTTTATGCAGGGCAGCCCCATGCCTGCTATAAGTGTGGGGTTAGGATACATCTCTCCAGTTCCTGTGACTCCACTACGTGTGAAATTTGTGGTGAGCTTGGGCAAGGCAGTTTTCAGTGTTCTAATTTAGTTAAATGTGATTTATGTGAAGAATCTGGGCATGGGTACAGGGATTGCCCTTGGGCTGCCTCTAACAAAGCATCAGTCATTATTTAGTCCTGAGTTATTGATTTAAAAAGCTCAGGATGAAGCTCTTTCTAAGAATCAGAAGCAAAGGCCTTACTCCACTCCCTCAGGGAAGGCAGCAGCTGCTGGGGACAAAGATGTTCCAGGTCCTGACCTCCCCCCAGGTCTGAAGCAGGAGCAGTCCCTCCAGACCCCTCTAACATTGAGGATTTTCCACCCGTTTGTTACCAGGAAGCTGTACAAACAAAACTCAGTTTTGCTTCGACTGAGAAAAGGGTTACCAGGAGCTCTAAGCCCCCCATTTGTCACCCCCCCAATCTCTTTGGAGCCTCCTACTTTTGAAATGGAAAATTCATATGCCATTCTTGACACTGTAGAATGTGACTCTGACATGGATACTGGTACTCCTGTTCTTTCCCAGTCATCAGAGAGTAAACCCTTTCCAACTGACTATAAAGGGAAAAAAAAGAAAAAAAGGAAAAAAACTAAATGTTTATGGCCACTCTTAGTATTGGGTCCCTAAACTGCAGTAGTCTTTTGAATAAGTTCAAAAGGACTGCTCTTTTTCATTTTCTTCACCAGGCCAACCTTGATATTTGTTTTCTACAGGAAACATGGGTTTACACTTTGGATCAATGTTGTTTTTTAACCTCAGAGTGGATTTGGGGGCCATCTTATTGGTCTTTCGGCCTAGATAGGGCTGATGGTATAGGGATTCTTTTTGGCTCTTTTAATTTCACACTTAGGAAATTAATTGATCTTATACCTGGGAGGCTTTTTTATAATTGATGGGCTTTGGAAACAAGCTGACTTTCGATTTATTGTAGTTTATGGACCTCAGACAAAAGCAGATAGAGTTAACATGTGTAACACCTTCTTACCCTTCCTGGCCACTACTTGTTTTGTTATCCTGGGAGGTGACTTTAACTGTGAAATCTCAGGTTTTAGTAGAGGTAAAGCAGGTAAAAAAAAATATTGCGATACGATAGCACTAGAGAGAGTCATTAACCTTACAGGATTAAGGAATGGCAGGAGTTATCAGACTGAGGGGTTGGCTTATACCTTTAGGAAAGGGATTTTGACATCTACTATTGATTTCCTCTTTTTTTCTAAAAATCTTTCCCCTACTGTTCATAAAACCCTTATTACTGAATTCTCTAACCACTTGCTTATTGCTGTTTCTTTTGGTGTTTTTCCCCATAAGACTCTGAATAAAAATAGATGGAAACTTAATACGTCAGTCTTACAGGACCCCTGGGTTGTGAAGGGTATATCCTCTTTACTTTGGGCCTGAACATCTGTTATGGATTTATATGATGACTTATGGGAGTGGTGGGAGGACACTAAACATGATGTTAGGAATTTTTTTTCAAAACTATGGGAAACAAAGGGTTACAGCTAAATTCTTGCAATATTTAACTTTACGGAAAAAACTTCAGGGGTTGTTTTCTGATGCTAACACTTCTAGAGTTGATTTCTCGGCACACATCCATCACATTAAGTCAGCAATGAGGGACTGCCAATATGATAGAGCACAGACGCTATGCTCAGAACTTTCCTTTGGAACCCAAAAGCCCAATAGGTGATCCCTTTGAGGCCTTTAAAGAAAAGATCAGCTCCTCAGGTTTGGAGGTTTTGCAAAATAAGGCAGGGAAGCTTAAAACTTCCCAGATAGACTTATTTACAATTATTCAGAATCATATAAGGGAACAGGAGGGTTTGGATGTTCCACTTAGAGATACTCAGAGATTTTTTCAGGATTTTTATATCCCCCCCCCGGCTGGGATCTATATAAATTAGCTGACCCTAAATCTGGACAGGAGATTCTCAAAGTTCTGTCTTCCTTAAAGTTAGGGGTTTCTCCAGGTTTAGATGGTCTGCCTTATGAATTTTACAAATATTTCCGTGACATCTTGGTTTCTTGTCTCGAAAAAGTCTTTTCTTTTCTCCACAAAGTCCACTGCTTACCCTTAAAGTTTACATCTGGATTGTTGGTGTATATTTTTAAGGGAGGGGATAGAACTCAATTAAGTAACTGGAGACCTATCACTATTTTAAATTCCGATTTCAAGATATTGTCTTAAGTATTAAATAATAGACTGAGAACAGTCTCTAGTGATTTATTATATCCTCTTCAGTTTTGTGGCATTCCTAACAGGAGAATTTTGTCTGCCCTAGTTATTATTAGGGAAATAACTGAATTTTCAAATAGGTCTCCAGCTTGGCGTTGCATTTTGTCTTTAGACCAAAATAAGGCCTTTGATAGGGTGTATCGACCATATTTATTCGCTGTGTTAGAAACATATGGTGTCCCCCATGAATTTATTAACTGGATTAAGTCAATGTATGATAAGGTTATAGTTTTTCCCTTATTAAGGGGCAATTTTCTCTCCCAATTTCAGTTAATTTTTGAGTATGGCAGGGCTGCCCCTTAAGCCCTTTGTTATATGCATTTTCTCTTGACCCTTTACTCTGGAGTTTGGACCAAATGGATGCACTGCCTGGTATCTCTTGGAATTCGCAGGATGATACTGTGGTTGTTCAAGCCTATGCAGATGATATTTGTATTTTTTTGACTGATGTGGTCCAAATTTCTACTGTTTTAGAATGTATTGGTAGATATGAGAAGGTTTCAAATTCTAAAATCAATATTGGGAAATCAAAAGGCCTACTTTTAGGGCCTATTACCCCAAATCAGTATGAGGTATCTGGTATTATTATTTCCTCGACACCATGTAAGATACTAGGAATCATTTTTGGATCTCAGAATCTCCCACTGGAAAACTGGGAAATTGCTTTGAAAAAGACAGAAACAAAGGTTCAGCAGTGGAAAGGGTGGAGACTATCAAAAAAGAAAATAATTTTTGTTATTAAGAAAGTCATTATTCCCGGGTTGTTATATGTTGCCATGTTGTATCCCCCTCCATTAGCTTTAGAAACTCTCCTGTATGCTTGTTTCTTCTCCATGCTTTGGGGTAGTAGGCTTAACCCTATTAAGTGATGTTATACCTATCTCCCTATTTCTCAGGGTGGGTTAGGTATGGTGGACCCTCTAATTTTCTTTTATGCCCTATTTCTTTCCCGGAATTTTAAATTTGACCCCTACACCCTGTGGCTGCACAACAATTATGGGAACTGAATAATTTCAAATTTTTTTTGAAGTATGGGCGCATCCCCCCCAACCCCGGTCCCTAAGAGTGTATATGTACCATTATTTTTTAAACCTTGTGCCCAGAAATTATTCAAGTGGTCTATTTATTCACAGTGTATAAAAGATTACATAGGTACTAGATTATATGATTTTATTCTTGTGAAAATTTATCCAAGTGAACCTGAGTTTGTTAATTGTCCTCCTCCTTGTAAAAGTTATGTCATTAAACAACTGACTTACCCTAGGATCCCTACCCAGATGTGGGAGGTATTATGGCTTTCAGTTTATGGAAGATTAAATGTTAAAGGGAATGCGAAACACAAGATGATAAGTGAGAGATATTGTCTCTATTCCCACTGTCAGGCTATGGAGGAAACCATGGATCATTTTCTTTTCCGATGTTCTTATGCTACGGGGTTATGGCACTTTTTAAGTGTTAAATTACAGTTTCCATGGTTGCAAACACTAGATTATCAGACTCTGATTTTAGGTTTTTTTCCTCACCTTCTTTCCTCCTTTGATTGGGGTACATTAGCTGTGTTTTTTGGTTGTTTAAAGTACTATTTATGGCAGGTCAGATGTCAGTGGGTGCTGCAGCAAAAATTCATGTCATATGAGACTTTTTTTGTGCTCTTCATGGAAGCTATGAAATCAGTTTATATGAAAGATAAAGGTTTTGGTACTTCCAAGAAAGTATTTAAATGGTGGAGAGGGTTACAGGTTTTCATTAAATATAAATAAAGGGATTCATGGGAGATAATTCATATTCTTAAAATGCTGTAGCTTGGACGTTTGATCTTGTCTTATGTCTGTATACTTATATGTTGACCTTATGTTTCTTTGATGTATTTTCAATAAAAACTCCCCTACTCTTTTCAACAGTGGGGGAGCTGCTATTCCCATGACCGATGCCTCAGAGAGTGAGCAGACTGCTGGTGTACCTTCAGGAGAGCAGATCTTCCTCCCTGCAGGTCAAGCCTTGGAGATCGACTGTACTAGCCATGAAGGTACAGAATATGTGGAAATAGAGATAAATCCTCGGCCTGAATCTTTGGAACAATCGCAAAGTGAAGATGCAGACCTGGTAAAGAAACTAAGTAAAATACAGAGACAGAGATTACTGCATTTACTAGTGACATCAGAAGAAGGAAAACAGTCTGAACAGCCAGTATCGCCGACTCTGGAAACCACTGAAAGTGGAGAAGGCAGAGAGCTGGAAAAATGGCAGCGATCAAAGTCAGATGACACAGTAACATCAAAGGCCGAAACTGACAAGCAGACAACGCCCAACGATCCTGACAGCGCCACATCAATGGCCCAGAATGATGTGCAGCTACCACCCAGAGATACTGACAACACAGTGACACTAAATGAAGGTCCCGACAACTTACCAGAAAATGTAAGTCAAACTTTTTCAAAAAAAAGGGGATAGCACTGTTAATGGATGGGGGAGGAAAGCACAAGCTATGTGGCTGAGAAAAGGCAGGAGCACAGAAGCTGTTTCTCAGGGGTCTACTGAAGCAAAAACGCCATGGACAGTAGAGAAAGTTTTGATGGAATCAGGGTAGAAGTGGTCAGGAATTGGGGAGTGGGTTCTGGATCCAACAGTTTTACCCATACCAGGGACTTCAGGCTCAGAGAGCACGGTAAACTTTGCAAATGAATTTGACATGTCTTTACATGCAGAGGATATAAGCTCGGACACAGGAGCTGGAACATCTGCAATGCCCCCCCTCCCCGTGCAGTAAATGTAGAGAATAACTCTTAATCTGATTTTGAAGATAGTGTACAACAGGACTCACAAAACTGGGGGGAAAGAACAGAACAAGAAGACATGTTAAATGCTGGACAAAAGACTGCATTTCAAGCCCCTCAAATGTGGGCGAGATTTAGACAGATCAAGCGTTTCAGCATATAGCTCCAGCACAAAGGAAAAATGCAGTAAGACTACAATATCTAGGGGGCTTGGAACTGCAACCTGATAGAATATTTGTGAGAAGAAATCTGATCAAAGAATCAGTGAGATTCTTTTCAAATGAAATATATGCGATTATATATGCGTCTGGGGTTACTATTTACGATGTAAGTTTTAAAACTCCCTCAGGCCTGGATAGATTCTGGACAACATACGAGAAAGTGAGACATACACCATTGTGGCTACCTTTCAGGGCCATACCTCTCACAAAACCAGCCATTAAACAAATTACAGTCCTTTTTAGAAATGAAGGGGTAAATGTAAATGATATTAAGCACTGGCTCCAACAGAGATGTGATTTACTAGGAGAACCCACCCCCCATATTATTTATTTATTTATTTTTATTTATTTAGTTTTTGTTTACCGGGTAGGTGCACTAGCCATAACCATGACTCTTTTCAGGCACGATCCGGAAGGATACAGTACAATACAACAACAAAGCATGACAGTGTTGCAGAAATATCTTTGGGGAGAACAATATCAGCAGTAAAACAAAGTAGGTCTGGCAAGATAGGTAAGTACATCAAACATTTCAGCAGTAAACTTAACAATAGGTTTACATTAATTGATAAACAATACAGATGCCAGAAGGAAAGAGGCAAAGCTGAAAGGCGGTTATACAGTGTAGAGTGTAGAGAGATTGAGAAGAGAGAGAGAGAAATGGGGTTAAGAAAAGAGAACTGAGTGTAACTGCAGGACAATGCTCGTGTTGAGGGAAGGGGCTAAGGGGGTTTGAAACAGAAGCAATTGTTTGTTGAGATTAAATACTTGAGAAGCTCAGACTTAAAGGCATTGTGAGAGGGAGCAAGGTGCACAGCTAGGGGGATGGAGTTCCAGTATTGGGGAGCTAGAATGGCAAAGGCACTTGCTCCCTTGCAGGAACTGTACCTAGGGATACAGACAAGGGACTTGTCCACAGAGCGCAATCCATAGTGAGAGGGCTGTCTGAGAAAGTACTCTGCAAGAGACGTAGGCATTTGTGAACATATGATCCTATTTATGGTAGAGCCAAGAGAACAGAGCCTAGTCTCTTTTGGAGGTAGCCAACTCAGGTCAGATTAGAGGAGACAGTGGTGTTTAATTCAGTGGGCAGAGGAAGCATAGCGACCTATGCTATTGTAGGTGACATCCCACTTTTATAGACTAGACTTTGGTGCAGCAGTATAGGTGGCAATGCCATAGGTAAGTGAGGGGAGTAGAATACTTCGAGCTATTGCTAGCCTGGTGGAAGGGGTTAGCACATAGCTAGTGTGATAGGCAATGCTCAGCTTTCCACTCACAGACTTGCATGCATTTTGTATGTGGAGATCAAAGCTTAGTGATTGGTCAAGGGTAACACCAAGGTATTTAAAAGAAGTAACAGATCCAATAGTGGAGCCATCCAAGGCCGATACTTTGAGATTACTTTGGGGGGCTTGATTTTTAAGTTTGTACCAAAAAGCATAACCTTGGTCTTGGAATCATTTGACACCAGCTTGTGGTTTGCCAACCATGATTGTGTGATTTGAAAGTCAGACGAGAGACGCTGATTTATGTCCTTTATGTTTTTGGCACTGGTGTAAAGTACTATTATCATCAGCATACAGAAGGGAGGAAATCTCAGACAAGGTAAATATGATGTCATTTATAAAAATGGAGCAAAGGAGTGGGCCGAAGATGGACCCTTGGGGCACACCAATATTTAGATCTGTCTTGCATGAGAAGGCGGAGTTGTATTTGACCATTTGAGTCCTGTTTGATAGGTAGCTATCAAACCAATTTACAACATTAGGTGCAAAGCTCAGTGAATGCTAGGTAGAGAGGAGGATAGGGTGGTCAACCAAGTCGAAGACCTTTGTCATGTTGATGAAAATTGCCCCTGTGAGAAGGCAAGCATCCATAGCAGATAGGATGTTGAATGTAAGTTTGAGGAGAGCAATAGTTGTGCTGTGACCCTTAAGGAATCCATGTTGCGCAGCAGTTAGAAGGTCATATTTCTGTAGGAATTCAGTAGTTTGGGTTGCTACAAGATTTTCGAGGATCTTACTGTGGACAGACAGGATGGCAGTGGGTCTGTAGTTATCAGGGTCTTTGGGATCACCTTTTTTAAGAACAGGGGTAACCCTTGCTGACTTCTAGATATCAGGTACTTGGCTTTGGCTAAGGGAGAGAGTGAAGATCTTAACTAGGGGAGCAGCTTTAAAAGGTGCAGCCAGTTTTAACAGCTTGGGTTCCAGGGTATCTGAGCCAGTAGCCATTGTCTCCAAGACTCTCTTTAGGAGGATAAGGACTTATTTACATGTAATTGACCTGAAATAGAAAAGGGGGACTGATCTAGCAGGAGGAATATTAGGAATTTGCAATACCGGGAAGGAGAAGGTAAGTGCTCTAAGGTCAGAGAATTTGTGACTTAAAAAGTTTGCAGTGGTCTCAGGGTCATTACAATTTATGTCCTCAAGAATCATGTCACTAGGTGACGAGAGTTGGTGTGAACCCAGGAATGACTTGACAAGGGACCAGAATTTCCTGGAGTCACCATAAGAGTTTGTAAGCAATTCCTTGCAGTACAAACTTTTTGCATGCTTGATGTCTTTTTTACAAGCATTCCTCTGAGCTCTGTGGAGGTTATCGTCACTTCACAGGCCAGAGGTTTTGAACTGGTGCCAACTCTTGTCCCTCCTCCTTAATTTGGCAAGAAGATCGGCCTTTAGCCATCGGGTTTTCCTTTGTTTGACCCATCGTGTTACCAGGCGACAATGATGGTCCTGAATGGCTAGACAGTTGGCTAGGAAGATATTTAGGGAAGATTGAACATCAGTAGCCTCATACAGGTTGGCCCAATCAATGCAGGAGACATCCCTTAGAAAGGACTGGGGTGCAAGGCTTGCATAATCGTGGAAGGTGATGAGATGGGGCTTTGACGGAGGTGGGACAGCTTTGCCCCAGATGCAGAAAGCAGGGGCGTGGTCAGTAATAGCATCAGCTAAGGTGCCAGAGTTGAGAATGTTTTCAGGATGATTTGTCATAATCCAGTCCAGCAGGGTGCTACTGTTCGAGTGCGGGGCTATTCTGGTAGGCTCAGTGATCAACTGGTGTAGGTTGTAGCATTGAATCTTTGAGAGTGACATAGCATGGGTATTGCCAAGCCAATTTATATTTAGGTCCCTGAGTATAAGCACCTCATTTCTACCAGCAAATAAAGATGTTTGATCGATCAGTTCATCCAGACCCTTCATACCGTTTTTCGGTGGGTTATACACACAGATGATATGCAATTTCTTTGCTCCCAGTGAGAGAATTGCATGTTACGCCTCACATTGGACTTGGGATGAGAAATGTGTAGCAGTAAGGTTGAGGTGATTTTTGAAATAAATAGCAGTGCTGCACCTCTTTTATTTATACTTCTGTCATTCCGCAGTAGATTATAGGAAGGTATTTGGAAACGAGAATCCTGGACAGAGGATTTGAGCTACATTTCAGTTAAGCAGAGTATATCAGGTTTGTAGAGGCAGCCCAGATTTCCAGCTCAGCAAAGTTATGTTCAAGGCTCCTGATGTTATGGTGAGCTAAGAAGACACCTCTAGTGGTGGGCACTGAGTTTATAGGGCCAGGGTTCAATTGCACATCCCCTGAGAGCAGTATAGCCAAGATGAGAAGATACCATAATTTTCGATGCAGGAAAGGGGAGAGGGTTAGGTGCCGCAGGGGGGCATCTTGCTAGTTTACAACAGGCTATGAAGTTGCAGATCCTATTTAGCAGGAGGGGAGTGGATTCACATCGAAATGGAGGCAACATGAGGAGGTTTGAGAAAACGAAGTCATGTGTGAAAGCTTGGATAGAAGGGTCATCTGGGTTTGTAGGGGGTACTGCAACCAAGGACAGGTGTAGAAATGGCAAGTTGGTTATGAGAACGAATACTAGCACATGCTTATCCATTTTGAGCTGCAGTCCTTATATTGGCTGAACGTTTCCTATTTGGTATTTTACAGTGGGTGGGGATTCCGAGAAATAAAGGATGAGAGGAGCAAAAGGCTGTAACCAGATTTGCAGGCACAGGACACCTAGTGGTTGGTTCTTATAGGCACCCAATGGGAGAGTAGACACTTAGTCCCCTGAGGCCTATAAAAACAAGAGCCCACCCAGGGTGGGTGAGGTTGGGGGAGGGTGGGGAACTGGCGTGAAGTGCCAGCAAGAACAGAGTTGTGTCAGTGGTCCTTGGGAGCACAGGCAGCGGCTGTTTCAGGGCTGGCCGCACCACTCAGGAGTCTGGTGAAGTCCTACGGTGGGGGGGGAACCCGCGGTCGGGTCTCCCACTACAAAATACAAGGAAAACGCTGTTATTTCTTTCTCTCTTAATTGTGGGGCACAGGTCTACAGCAAGAATGCTTTTTTGTGTCTAAATCGATGGGCGTAGGTCAGACAGGCTAAGGAAACAGTAGAAACAGCAGGAGATGGGGGAAGGGCAAGTGGCAATTAGCAAGTGGAAGGTCAGAGGCAGGGAGGGGGAGAGAAAGAGTGAGAGAAACAGTTACAGATGGAGAAAGAGGTGAAGCAGAAAAACAAATCACAGTTGTATTAGATAAGGCCTATAAGTTCAAACAACGTATACAGCATTTATCACATTAAACTGTACACAATTTAAAGATAACAGCTTTTTTAACAGACGTTGCAACATACAGGAGTGGCAACAGAGTTTTTAATGGCATAAGGCACCTTTGGAATGCAAAAGCAGAGTTAGAACAGAGAGCAGCCAGTCAGGGGAGACTCCAGAAAAGGAGCTCGATTCTGGTTGGCTGAGAGAGCGCCGTACCTTGAGAGCTGTGTCGGTGGTCCTTGTGAGCATGGGTGGCGGCTGTTTCAAGGCCAGCCGCACCACTCAGGAGTCCAGTGAAGTCCTCCAGTGGAGGGGAATCCGCGGTCGGGTCTCCCACTTGAGAGCTGTGTTGGCGGTCCTTGAGAGCATGGGCAGCGGCAAATTCAGGGCTGGCCACACCACTCAGGAGTCGGTGAAGTCCTCCGGTGGAGGGGGAACCTGCGGTCAGGTCTCCCACTTGAGAGCTGTGTCGGCGGTCCTTGGGAGGCGTAGGCAGCGGCTGTTCAGGGCCGACCATACCTCTCAAAGTCGGGTGAAGTCCTCGGTTTAGGGGAACCTGCGGTCAGGTCTCCCACTTGAAACTATGTCGGCGGTCACTTGGGGCCCTTGATGACGCTTGTTCAGGGCAGCCATACGCTCAGGAGTCCGTGAAGTCCTCCGTGAGGGGGGAACCCGGTTGGGTCTCCCACTTGAGAGCTGTGTCGGTGGTCCTTAGGAGCACGGGCGGCGGCTGTTTCAGGGCCAGCCTCACTGCTCAGGAGTCTGGTGAAGTCCTCCGATGGAGGGGGAACCCGCGGTTGGGTCTCTCAGTTGAGAGCTGTGTCGGCAGTCCTTGGGAGTGTGGGCAGGGCTGTTTCAGGGCCGGATGCACTGCTCAGGAGTCCGGTGAAGTCCTCTGGTGGAGAGGGAACCTGCGGTTGGGTCTCCCACTTGAGAGCTGTGTCAGCAGTCCTTGGGAGTGTGGGCAGGGCTGTTTCAGGGCCGGCTGCACCACTCAGGAGTCCAGTGAAGTCCTCCGGTGGAGGGGAATATTAGACGAAGAACACATCTGGACAGGGGGGTGGAAATTCAGAATCAAATTGAGAATGGGAACACAAGGCCCAAGACATTTGTCAAGTGCATTCTTACTAGGGAAAGACAGAGGACATTGTTTTTACCCAGGCCAGCCAAAAACATGTTTTAAGTATGATTCCTATAACCACCTAAGCAATGCATGTGACTGGGTAAAATGCAACCTATGTCTGGAGTATGGCCACAACTGTTCACTTTGCATGAATGAGTTACAATGCAATCTCTGTGAAGAATCCAGACATGCCTATTGCACATGTGAATGGGCGACACACAGTAGGACTGATAGACCAGACCAAGACATAAAGTTAAATAATGCACAAAAAATGAACATTGAAACACAAAGGAAAAGGCAAGAAGATAGAGAACAGGCAGACACAACACTTCAACTGCCCAAAACTCCTCCTCTGAGGGTAGCACCCACAACATTAACAGAAAAGGAGACCCCCTCCACCACCACCACAGGAAGGGAATTCAGTGGACACTATAGATACTGAGGACCCCCAGACTGGAACCGTGCAGGTTGACAACAGTGGAATAATACTGTACCTCCACCAACTTTGGTACAGAACCAAAATCAAAAAAAAAACAGGACACTAAAGTAATGCCACCACCAGTATCAAAACAAGTAATATAAAAGAAACGTACACTTAAGAAAAACAACCCCAGAGCAAAAATGCCAAAAAATATTGAGGCACAAAGAGACATTGCCCTATCTAATAAATTCGAACAATTGCAGAGTATGGATTCAGACCAAAGTGGAGAATCGGAGACGTCATCCACTTTTCAGTCACAGCAGGGGGTATCTTCAGATTCTGAACAGGAGCAATTGGCAGTAAAAGTGCAGAAAATGTGAAGCAAACCAAACAAGCATTTGTCAATGTCGAATGTTGCTTGCTTGTATGTGCTGTTTAGGTATCTGGAAGTCATTGGAGTGCAAATATTGAAAATTCGCGAACTAATGAGCGTGCGTAGGAATTGCGCAATGCATGCTCATAAAACAGTCATTTTTAGGCATTGTTTCACCAAATTTTCAGCATAGCCATTTTAAGACCTCTGCTCATGAACAGTGTCACTGTGATTTTCTAAATGCGTCCCATACATTGATTTCGCACACCAACTGCGCCACTTTTAATGGCTACATGAAGTGAAACATGTTTTGGGTGAGATGTGAAAATGACAGCTATACTGCTCATAAGGAGGTGTGGTAAAATGGCAATGTTAAAATCTGGAGTGAAAATATTAGTCATTGAACTTGCGGCGTGATATTAGGAACTGCTTGCTGCGGCAATAAAACAGTCATTTTTAGGAATTTTTTCACCAAATTTTCAACATAGGCTTTTTGAGAGCCCACCTTATGAACACTGACAGTGTTGTTTCATTAATGGGTCCCGAAAGGTGATTTCACGCAGTGACCACGAAATCACCCTTCAGGCCCGATTTACGCCATGACAGTGAAAGAATTCATGAGGAGGGGTCCCAAAAACCCCGTGTTGAAAATTTGGGCCCAAAATTCCCCAAAATGCCTGAGGTATGCAACAAAGTTGAAAAAAACCCTATCTATTCCATTATACAGCTTACCGGCATTTCCTCGTTCGCGGTCAGCTTTGAAGAGTGCAGACGTGTTCCCAGTCCACTGATGATCATCGGCGTAAGCTTCAGAGGTAAGAGTATGGGGTGAGGGGTGTGGGAGGCAGGGTGCGCAGTGGGTGGGTGCGGGTTGTGGGGGCGGGAAGAATGTAGGAACGTTTTCTTCTTTACAGTTTTTTGTTTTTTATTAAGCGACATCGGACGCTTGCCACGCTGGGGTGGGCTCCAGCGTGGCAGCTGAAAAGGCTGTTTGGGGGCTAGAGCTGACGGGGATTGGGCACTCCAGTCGGCCATAGCAAGCTTTGCCACGCTGGGGTGGAGCCTCAGCGTGGCACCTGGAAAGCTTTTTTGGGGGGGGGGCGTGCAGCCGTGGAGCCAATGGGGAATTGGGCACCCCCATCAGCTATGACAGTTTTTGCCATGCTGGGGTGGGCTCCCAGTGTGGCACCTTGACAGCTTTTGTTGGGGGGGAGGCGTGGAGCCGACGGGGGATTGAGCACCCCCGACGGCCATACAGTGTGTGCATGGGGGAGAGCGCATCAGCACGCAATATTTGTGCTTACGTGTGTGTGTGTGTGGGGGGGAGAGCTCTGCTCACTGAAGCGGAGCTCTCCCTTTCGACTGTATGCCACTGCATTTTCAATTGCTGTCATAGACAACTGCTGCAGTCATTGGAGAACTGCGGCTGCGCCTGCAAACTCACTGAATGAATTGGAAGACGGGTGCCACACCTCCGAAAACTCGGATGATGGCACTATGTTTCTTGCACAAGTGTGCAAGCAACATAAAAACAACTGGGGGCAAGACCTAGAAGGAGTGGAAGACTGGGGAAAACATCCTAGCCTAGGCACGCCTTCTTTACCTCACCATGACATCTTCTCAGCCATTTTAAATATGAACAGTATTAAGAATACTTGAAGGAGACTGGTGACCTTTTCACTACTGAAAGATCTGCAGTTGGACATTTGCCTGTTACAAGATACCAGGTTTAATACAAATGTAGACATCACTGCAGCTAGCAGATTGTGGTATTTGGGGCCAGACTTTTTTTCTAAGGGTTTAGAGAGATGTGGGAGTGTGGGGATACTTTTTTCTGGACATGACTACACTGTCACTAGAATTGTAGATATTTATCCAGGAAGGGCACTGCTTGTTGACTTTTACCATAAAAATACATCTTGGAGAATTGTAAACATATATGCTCCTCAAACGAAGAAAGAAAAGGTAACATTATTTAATGATGTAAAACCATACCTGTTCACTATAAAGAACTTAATTTGGGAAGGAGATTTTAATTGTGTAATTAATATAGCTGACAGAGGAGCCAGGACCTCTAATAATTTTTGTGACACCAATGCTTTGAATTCTATTAATGAACAATTTGGATTGATAGATACATACCGAACAAAATATAAAAGTAGAGGATTTACCTTTACACAAGTACACTGGCCTCTAGGATAGATTTTATTTTCATATCACCTTCGTTAAAAACACATAGAGCGCATGTGATTCCAGTTGAGACTTCAGACCACTTACTGGTATTGGCTCAGATAGGAGTGTCTGAGAATTTGACCTTCGGGAAGGGATATTGGAAATTAAAATTCCAAACTATTAGAGTAGCAGGAAATTAAACACCCAGTTGTAGAAGTTTTAAATGTAAAGAAATCAGTAGCCTCTATGGAAGATGATTTAAGTAGGTGGTGGGTAACCACTAAATAAGAAATAAAACATTTGTTACAAAAACAAGCTAATTCCATAAACACAGAACAATGCAAACAATATTTGACCATAAGAACACGATGCTTAAGAATACTATCTCTAGTAAATGATAGGTATGGACATTTACGGAACAAGGACAGGTTATCAGAACTGAAATGGAGAAATTGCAATATTCAAGGGCTGCATCTCTCCTATATGAACATAGGATAAGCACACCTGGGAAAAATACTACTGGAGATATTTATGCAAGTTGCAAGACAAGAATACAACAGAGAACAATAGATACACTTATAGACCAGAATGGGGTAGAAGTGCAGTCGCAGGAGAATATAATGGAGGTAATAGTGCAACATATGAATAGTTTGTATACAGAACCGGAGATTAGACATGAACAGGTTCAAGAAGCTGTAAAAAATGTAAGGGTTCCAGAGCTATCTGCCAAATTAGGCACAAATATGATTGTACCCATCACCATACAAGAAGTGGAAAGAGCAATACAGAATCTGAAAAATAGTACTACTCCAGGGATGGATGTCATTACACCGGAATTCTATAAAGAATTTAAAAAAGAGGTAGCAGAAATCTTGATGGTAGTTTTGAACTGTATGCTGGAAAGTAACAGTATTGCCCCCCAATTAGGGACATCAGTACATACTTTTATACACAAGGAGACTGACAGAAACAACATAAAGAACTGGAGACCATTAAGTTTAATGAATACGGATATTAAAATCCTAATGAAAATCCTGACAGCAAGAATGGCCACAATGGCACCATGCCTGATTGATGTTTATTTATTTATTTGAAGTGTCGGATTTACAACCTTTGAACAATCGGCTCATTTACAAAGGTACCTCATCACATGAAGGACAAAAAACAGAGTGGATACAGTTACAATGGAATAGCCGTCATGTATAGGTTACAGACATTGGTTACAAACATTATATACAGTTTTGGATACAGATATTTACATAAGCGCAGAAAAACATTGTTACCATGAGAGAGCATCCATTACAGTATAATCCATCTTATTCATGAGCCAGAGGTGGATTAGACATTGTTGTAAGTGGTGGCAGTCCATAATGGACTTTGTCAGAGGTTTGGGCCCTAGAGGGCATGAGAGCATAGGCTAGTCGCAGTTACAGGAGCGGACATTGAGGAGGTGGTTGCGGAGAGTGACTTTGAAAGGGGCAATCTTGAGTGTGCTGGTGATGGTGGCTGGGAGTGCATTAAACCAGACAGGGGCCCGGTAGCGGAAGGATCTCTGGGCAAGGGAGGTTTTTAACCTGGGTACGGCCAGTATAGCTTTGTCCGAGTTATGGGTGGAGATAGAGGGGGTGGCAAGCTGGAAAGAGGCGGTGACCCCAGGAGGGGAATGACTGAGCAGAATTTTCTTGGTTAGTAGACAGGTCTGGTAGTGGAGTCTTTCATTGAGGTTGAGGAGATTGGCAGTGGAATAGAGGGAGCAGGTGTGGGTCAGCCTAGGGGCACCAGTTAGGAGGCTGCAGGCCTTGTTGAGGGAGATTTGAATTTTTTGGAGTGTGGAATTATCTGCTGCCCCATACACAGGGAGCCCATAGTCCACAATGGGACAGTATAGAGGAAGTAATGGCAAGCCTCAGGACATCAGGAGGAAGGCAGTCCTTGTGCCGGTAGAGGAGTCCAATCCGAGTGTTTGTGGCAGCCGCTAGGGTGTTTATGTGGTCATAGAAGGTAAGGGCAGAGTTAAGGGTAAACCCAAGATATTTGTAGATAGATACCTGTTCAAGTGGGTGCTGGGTGCTGGGGCGGATGAGGAGAGGTGCACTTTTCGCTTTGTTTTGGTGGTGTGAGAAAATCATCGATTTCGTCTTTTTTAGGTCAATGACCAGTCTGCGGTCCATGAACCATGTTTCAGCCTGGAAGAAGGCGTGTTGAAGGGAGTCCTGGAAGGGAGTAGGTTTATGATGCGAGGCATAGAGCACTGCATCATCTGCATACAGTAGGATTTTTTCTGAGCAGCCCTTTGGCAAGGTGTTTCAGTAGAGGGAGAAGAGTAGTGGACCCAGGATGGAGCCTGGGGGCACCCTGGAGCGGACAGGTAGTGCGTCGGATAGGGTCCCATTTATTTTAATGCATTGGGACCAACTGGAGAGGTAACTGGCACACCATGCCAGGGGGTCCGTGGAGAAGCCAAGTTGGTAGAGGGAGTCAAGAAGAAGAGTATGGCAGAACATGTCAAAGGCCTTGGAAAGGTATATGAATACAGCTCCAGCAATGTTACTGGAGTCTAGGGAGGAGTGTAGGAAGTTGGTGAATTCTAGGAGGGCTGTGGTAGTGCTATGGCCTGAACGGAAGCCATGCTGCTCCTGGCATAATATGTCATGCTTGGCTAGGTATTCTGTGAGCTGTGTGGCAACCACTTTTTCTAAAGCTTTAGAGAGGAAGGAGAATGGAGATGGGTCAATAGTTACTGGGGGGAGGATTTGTCACCGCTTTTATGAATGGGGGTAATGACGACAGTCTTCCAGGCACTGGGGAATTGCCCCAGGCAAAGGGATTTGTTGAGTAGGTCCATTAGAGGGACTAGGACCTCATCGAGGACTAGCTGAAGGAGCCTAGCATCTAGGGGGTCATTGCTAGGGTTATTGCTGTTTAGTGCTTTTTGCAGGTATAGACGGGCTTCATGGGTAGATAATTGTGCGCAAGAGGAAACGAGGGTGCTGCAGGGTTGGGGGTTGGGATTTGGGCACAGGGTCAAAGAAACAACTGGGGAGAACAGTGCTGAGATCTATGAAGGTGGTGTTTAGACAGTTTGCTATGGTAAGTGGGTCAGTGGAAATGGTGTTGTCTATGGAGAGCTGGGAGGGAGGTGGGGAGCATGAGTTCCCATTAAGTTCTTTGATATTACTCCAGAAGGTCCGTGCAGACCCCCTTGTGGTGGTGAGAGTAGTTTGATAGTGGTCCGCTTTGGCCTTGCGGATGGCTTGCATGCATCCATTGCATGTGGCATTATAGGATTGTCTGTCAGCCAACCTGCCAGACTCCATAGCTTTGTACCAGAGATTGTCCCTTTCCCTCAGTTTTTGGAGTAGGGAGGGGGTGATCCATGGTGCATTTTTTCTTTTAGTGCGGTGTTTGGTGAGTGGTGCATAGAGATCACAGGCCTTAGTGAAGGCCTGCATGAACAGATCGAGCGCAATGTCAATGCTGGGGGTTATATTAACGGGGGACCAGTCCATTTGGGCGAGAAGTTATGTTTTTTTAACCCCTCGTGGAGACACCTTCAGAAGGTGGTTGGGGCTATGGGTTTGGGGGTGGAGGAGGTCCATAGGAATAAGATGGATGAGTGGTCACTTAGGGAGTTGGGAAAAACTATTATGTCCTGGATTTTGTGGGACGGTTAGAGATAATGATATCCAGGAGGGTACTGGTACCAGTAGAAGGATGAAGTCTAGTAGGTTGGGTGACTAATTGGACCATGTCGAGGGCGGTGAAGGAGTCTTTCATTGGTGCAGCCGAGGGACCAAGCCAGTTGACATTTAGGTCCCCTACTAGTGTCTGTTCAGCTTTGTGTGGGAGGGTAGAGAGATAATCAGTGAGGGATGTGATGGCTGGCTTTTGGTTCTTAGTGGGTATATAGAAGACTGTGAGGTATAGTGGGTCCCTGCAGGGGTCCAGGGTGATTTTTAGGGTGAGGGCTTGGGCTCCATTTTTGAGCTTGGGGGTGGGAGCATGAGGCCAATAATGTTATCTCTGATGTAGATCGCACAACCGCCCCCACGTTTTCCCACCCGGTCTTCCCGGTATAGGGTGTATCCAGGGAGTGAGACAAAGGAGTCAGGAGTAGATATGGAGAGCCAGGTCTCAACTAGTGCAATGATGTCTCACTGGTGTAGAGTGGCCCAACATTGGAGCACTGCAGATTTTTTTGTAGGCTGCATATGTTCAAAGAGGCAATGCGGAGTCCAGAGGATCTAGTTGGTGGACTGGTGAGGGCAGGGCCTGGATTAGGGTGGATATTACCAGAGAGGAGTAATAGAATGACCAAGGTTCTAGCCATAGGGTGGCAGCTAGTTAACTTTTTGAGGGTGCGTTGAAAGGAGGGGGAGGCCATAGTGGAGCAGGGCATGGGCAGGGTTTGGAAGGTTGGGAAGACACAAAGGAGGTGGAGCCAAGGGAGCCAGGGTGGGCGGCGGGGTTGGGAGGGCAGCTAGGGGTGGATGCGGGGTCCAGGGTGGCGATGACAAAGTGGGGGGGGTGACAGGTAATTCCAAAGAGATACACAGGTACAGTCCACAAAGGGTATGGGGTGAGGTCTGGCTGGTGGGAGGTGAGCCCCTAGGTGGTTATGAAGACAAGGCACAAAAAGAGGAAGTGAGCAGACATGGTGCCTAGGTAGCCTTGGAGTCAGAACAAAGTGGTTGGGGGGGAGCCAAAAAGCTTTAAGAGGTTTAAAAACAGACCAAAAGAAAGTAGTTTGACTTGTTGGCTTAGTGGCAGAGCTGCTGACTTTGGTGTCAAGGGTACAGGTTTTGAGGCCTGCAGTGGGACAGAAGAAAAGTATTTTAGCAGACTATGGAGTCAGAAGATTTAAGAGCTTTAAAAACTGAGAATAAATTAGCCTGATTTGTTGACTTAGTGGTAGAGCTGCCGACTTTGGGGTCAAGGATACAGGGTTTGAGATCTGCAATGAGACAGAAGCCTTAAGAGCTTTAAAACAGAGAAATTAGCCTGACGTGTTGGCTTAGTGGTAGAGCTGCTGACCTTGGTATCAAGGGCACCGGGTTTGAGACCTGCATGTTGATGTATCACGGTCTTGCACGATAGCAGGAAGAAATATACAGGACAACCTGCTATTGTTGAGGGAGTTGACAGAAATGGGGAGTAAGAATGAAATAATGGGTTATGTTAAGCTTAGACCAAGAGCAAACGTTTGACAAAGTTTCACACAGATATATGAAGGAAGTCTAATTGAAATATGGAATACCAGACCAGTTTATACAGTGGATTTTGCAGCTGTATAGAATAGCTGTAGCAGCTCCTTTGGTAAATGGTCATCTAGGACCTTTTGTGAAAATAAATAGATGAGTTAGACAGGGATGTCCGATGAGCCCTGTATTATATGTATTTTGTATTGACCCCCTCTTAAAAATGATAAGGCACAAGCAATAGACTGGAAATGTAAACGTACCCAATGGGGAAATAATTACCAAAACAACAGCTTATGCAGACGATTTATGTTTAATAGCTCCAGACAGACCTTCAGCAGAAACAGCACTTCATTTAGTAGAGAGATTTTCAGAAGTTACAGGAGCATGCCTAAATAAAACTAAATGTGTGGGATATATCATAAGTGAAAGAATAGATAAGATGACTGAAATCCAGGGAATAAAGTTGGTAGACACAAAGATAGAAATCTTAGGGGTAACATTTGGCAGGGGAGACATGGCCCTAGAAAATGGGAGTAAAAAAATTGAAGCCTGCACAGAGAAAGTGCAGGTATGGAAATGTTGGCAACAGACCAAAAAGAAAAAAGTGACAGTGGTGAAAACCTTCTTCCTTCCATTATTGACATACATAGGAACAATTTTCCCAATACCTATTATCTTAGACACAAACATTCTTAGCTTAATATTTCAGATAATATTGGGAAGTAGGTTGAACTCAATCAAGAGAGAAGTACTATATAGACCTTATAAACAAGGAGGCTTGGATTTACTAAACCCTATTAGCTTCTTATATAGCATCTTTTTGCAGGCAAATATTTAAGCAATAAGCCACAATGGGTGTGGGTTATTGAGGGATTTACCACAGCTGGAGTGGTTTGTCCACCCAGCGTAGCTGAGTGGGCAAATCCACTTGTAGCCATGGTAAACTCCCGATAACCCAGATCCCCTGAGTGGCTTATTATGATTATACCTTTTTTATAGAAAATAATAAAAGTTTTTTTTTTACATTTTCCTTTTGATTTGTCTGTATTTGTTAGACCCCTAAAGAAATAGTACTCTGTACAGTTTGTGGCATGTTGCGAGTTGTTACTTCTTGCCATGGTACAGCTTCCAGGTTTCTGTTTCCATCTTGAGTCGGGAAATGTTTTTGGTTGGGAGAATTTTGTTAATGTTTTTTTTTCTGGTGCGATTCATACAGTGGGATTGTTTTTCTTTTTTTGGACGTGTGGAGGTGTTCTTTCATGATGCCCGCTTAGTGGGGAAATAAGATGGCAGCTGGGGTTCTGTGATTTCGGGGTCAGATTGTATTTTGTTTTTTTTTTTACACATGCGGTTGGTTGGCACCTTTTGCGGTGATTATCGGTAGATTTACAACAGTAGTAAGATGCCAGCCTGCCGTTCTGATTGGTTGTTGTCCAAGGTCCATGGTAGAATAAGAATTATATTACACACTCACAAGCAGACTGGAAAACATTAGCAAAGACATGGTTGGACCCCCTACTGGAAATGTGGATTATTTCACCTATGCAATTAAAGAAAAATAAACTAATGCCCTCATTCATAAAACCATTAATAAAGAACATAAGAAAAAGGGGATCTGACAGTGACACAAGCCACACTGCCACATAGGAAGAATGTCTACTGGACCATTTTAGGCCTTCTATTGTTTAATGTATTTGTCAATGATCTACCATCTGCCATACTGTATAGCGAAGAGAGACTTTATGTGGATGGCACCGTGTTAGTCTCATCAGCTGAAAGTGAGGAACAGCTTAAGATGAAATTGCAATGTGATTTGTTACTATTGGAGAAATGGTACAGAGACTCAGGTTTGTTATTAACCCCCCCAAAAAAATAGAGTATGATTTTTACATTGGGAACAAATAAAAAAAAAAAACACGTAACTACAATTTGTATTGGCAGATGGTACAACCATTAAGAATGTTAATAAATACAAATATTTGGGAGTCTTAATAGGCGCGGGTCCCAGCACAGGCCTCCAACTGGGTACATCCCATGACATTGGGCTCGGCAGACACGGCTGGAATCGGCCCTGGTCGGGCCCAACTGGAAGGGGCTGTTCACGCAAATCCATGGGTGTCCTTTCCATGGGGACCCCCTTTGGCACAAGGCCCCCTGCTCTGGCTGGCATACCCCTGGGGATTAGGTGGCCCCGCGGGCCAGAACCCTTGGGGATGATGGGGAACCCCACAACAGATGGGGCTCACGGTCACAAAGCAACAGGGGATGGGACAAGAGGGGGGCAGGAGTGTCCCCGGAAACACAATTTAGGGCCCCCCTCCAGGACCCCCCAAGGGAACGCTACCTCCTGTGGTTCCAAGGGTGAGCCCAGGGCACCAGGTAGCAGCGGGGTTTGAAACAACTCGAGTCTGGACCATGGGGGACAACACCCTGGTTGGAACCAGCATTGAGGGGGCTGGCAGCGGGAGCCCACTTGCCTCGGCCCCACTGGGAGATGAAGGGAATAACTTTGCTGACAATGGGAAAGGTCCAAGTAGGTCAGCAGGGTCCTCTGGGGCCTTGGCAGCAGCTCAGCTAGGTCACACACCACCTACTCCCCCTGCCCCAGTGCCCACCGACAGCAAATGGGCATATGCGGGATTGGAGGATCACTTAGGGGATCATTTAGCAGAAAATATGAGGGAGAAAATCTGGAAGGGAGAGTATATAGACATGTTTTCTCTGCTACACAGGGAACTCCCGGAGGAGGAGAATGACAAAAAAGGAAAGAAGGAGAGGGTGCAGAGGCCAAAGGTCCCCTTCCCTTTTGAGGATTGGATGGCGGCTTTCGACATTTTTATGCCAGTGCACGTGATGAAGTATTTATTTATTTATTTATTCAATCTAGGATTACAAATACCTTTGAGTGCCAAGCAGCTCATTTACAAAGGTTCCACGTCAATGGGGGGGGGATACAGATCCATAATGGAAAACAGACTAGTTTCACAAACAATTAAGCAATTTGTATTACAAAATGCAGAATAAGAGAACAGCAAATAAATACACATTAGTTTAGCACATGATTCAAGGCAGGAAGTGAGAAGAGGAAGGAATTAGGAGGGGAGCCAGATCAAGGAAGGGTAGAGCAACCAGGTGGCATTGTCAAGTAGCAGCTAGGATAGTAAGGGACGAAAAGCAAGGAAGACAGTGGGGGGGGAGAAAAAGAGGGGGAGATGGGAGGGCAGGAAGGGAGAGGACAGTGAGAGGGCAAGACAAGTAGAGAGAACAGTGGAAGAATGGTGGTGGGGGGTGAGGTCCCGGGAAGAGGGACAAGGATGTTAAGCGGTGCAATCACAAGAGTTTTCAGTTAGGATGTGCTGACAAAGTTTGAGTTTGAATTCACCAAGACTAGTAAGGTTCGCCAAACCATTGTGGAGGCCATTTAACCAGTATGGCGCTTTGATACAAAAGGAGCATTGGTATTGGGCAGTCCAGCACATCGGGACTAGTAGGAGTGCGGAAGATGAGGTGTACGTATGTTGGGTCTTGGGGGATTTGTGAAATAAGCATCCTAATCCCAAAGGCATGAGTCCAAGGAGAATCTTTTCAGCAAGTAAGCAGATGTGGTATTTAATTCTCCCATGCAAGTTGAGCCACCCAGCCTGCATATAGACATTGCAGGTGTGAGTGAGGCGTGGTGCACCAATTAGGAGTCTACAGGCCTTGTTCAGTGCCACAGTGAGCCTTTTGAGTGCAGTGGTGGAAGCAATTCCGTAAATGACAAGGCCATAGTTGATTAAGGAGAGCACTGAGCTGTGGACAGCAAGATTTAGGGCTTCAGGTGTTAGAGACTTTCTCAGTCGATAGAGGAGCCCAATCCTGGTATTGACGGCTCTGGCAACATTTTCGATGTGCAGTGAATAGGTGAGGTGTCTATCAAGGGTAACCCCTAAGTACTTGAAGTGCTGTATTTGTTCAAGGTGGTCACCTTGGGAATTTTGGATGGTATGAGCATGCTTTTTATGTCGACTGCGGGCTGAGGAGAATGACAGGACTATTGTCTTCTTGTAGTTTAGTACTGGTTTATGGTTGCGGAACCAGTGCTCAACTTCCTTGAAGCCCTTTTGAAGGTTACTTTCAAGGAGGTAAGGGTCAGGATGGCTTGCAAAAATGACAGCATCGTCTGCGTAGAGCAGTGTTCACCAGTGGCAGGCAGTTGGTAGATTGTTAAGGAAGATACTGAAAAGGAGTGGTCCCAGGATTGAGCCCTGGGGTACCCCAGACCGAACAGGCTTCTGGTCACTGATAGCATTGAAAATCTTCACGCGTTGAGATCTGTTCCCAAAATAGCTTCTAAACCAGGGCAGTGTATCGGGGAGAGACCAGTTTGTGAGAGTTGTTTAAGGAGGAGTCGGTGATTAACCATGTCAAAGGCCTTGGTTAAGTCTATAAAGACTGCACCCACAAGACTGCCTTGGTCAATAGATTGCCGGACGTAGCTGGTGAATTCTAAGAGTGCTGTGGTGGTGCTGTGCCCTTTCCGAAAGCCATGCTGTTGTTCACTAGGTAGGGAGTATCTATCAAGGTAGTCCACAAGTTGGTTGGCAACAATACGTTCGAGTATTTTAGAGAGGGGTGGGAGGATTGATATAGTCCTATAGTTGCTGTGTAGTGCACGGTCTCCAGATTTGTGAACTGGGGTAACAATGGCTGTTTTCCATACCTGTGGGAATTGCGAGAGGGTTAGAGAGAGGTTAAGTAATTTAGTAATAGGTGGAAGTACTTCCTCCGTAGTAGTCGATTAGCTTGAGGTCTAAAGAGTCACCACTGTGCCTGGACTTGCCCAGCACATTGTTTAGTAGTTTCCTGACCTGGGCCACTGAGACACGTTTAAAGTAGAAGGGGGGGTGATGATTTGTCTTGGTCTCAGGATGATGTGCTGCCATTAAGGTGGTATCGTCAAAGAAGTCTTGTGGTAGCACACTACTTAGGTCAATGAAGGCATCATTAAAGGTATTCGCTATTGTGAGCAGGTCAAGTATGGGGATACCATCAAGGTTTAACAACACAGGAGCCTTTTTTGGGTCTTTCCCCAGAACATCATTGATATTTGCCCAGAATTTCCTGCTGTCACCCCAGGTACACAGTACCAGAGGTAGTCCCTCCATTTCATGCTGTATATCAGCCCAGGAGTAATCCAGGGATGAACAGTGCCGCGCACCTTCATTTTCTTGAGGGGTGCGTGAACATCACAGGCAGCATTGAACATAGTGATAAAATGTTGGAGTGATACATTAATGTCTGTAGATGAGTCAAGTATTGACCAGTCCTGACAGTGCAAGTGTTGTTTTAGGAGTTCCAGGTGGCCATATCTTAGCACTCTGTTGTAGATAGTTAGAGGTGGTGGGGCATGGAATTTGTTGGTCCAATTGCAAGTAACAGGGGAGTGGTCACTGAGTGAGTCAGGGTGCACACTTACGTTGGTGACATGGTCAGGGTGATTAGAAATTATCCAGTCAAGAGTGGTGCTTGTCCCAGTCTAATAGTTAATTCTAGTGGGAGAGCTGACCAGCTGAGTAAGGTGCAGAGCTGCCAGTGCATCCTTTACAGGGCCACTGGAGGCAGACAGCCAGTTTATGTTGAAGTCACCAAGTAATATTGTCTCAACGATATGATTTTGGGCTCTCAGGTAGTCCAGGACTTTATGAAGACCAGTGGTAGAGTTGGTGGGAGGTATGTAAACTGATAGAATTGTGAGAATCTTTTGGTGGGCCCCCAGTAGCACTTTAATCGCTAGTACCTGGGTGGGGCACCCAAGGTCAGCAATAGGCAAGACCAGTCCTTTTAGAGTGTCTTTTAGATAGATAGCACAACCACCCACCACGCTTAGTCGATCTGTTCAATCTGTTCAATCTGAAGGTAGTGTAGCCAGGTATGGCAACTGCTACATCTGGTACTTTGGGAGACAGCCAAGTTTCAATGACATAGAGTATGTCGGGGTTATTAAGCAAGACCCAGGCTTTAAGGAGGTTGATTTTGCACAGGTGGCTGCAAATGTTAATAGAGGCCAGGTGAAGAGTTCCCTGTTTCCAGTGATTATCCTTTATAATAAGGCATGCTGGTCCAGGGTTGGGGTGGATGTTACCTGATACCAGAAGTAGCAGGAGGGCAAGCCTTAGGAGGTACTCTCTAATCAGTTTGGATGCTTGTTTAGTAGCCATTCTGGAGCTATGCAATGATTTTGCATTCACTTTCATGCCCAGGAAGTGGAAGATAATTGGTCCTGAGGTGGTTATGATGCAGGTAGGTGGGTAAGTAGAACCCCAACAATCACATTGAGAATGGATAAATAGAGGCGACCAGGGCCCATCTGAGATGGAAAAATAATCCCCAGAAGTCCAGCCTATAGTGTAGTGGAGCCTAATTCCAGCCACAAGGTTGCGGGGTTGAGTCCAGTTAGGTATAGTGCTTCCAGCGTGACTGATCAAGAAGAAGAAGATAAGAATGTGGTGCAGGGCAGCAATGTTAGGCATGAACATAGTGT
Source organism: Neoceratodus forsteri (assembly GCA_016271365.2). Lineage (NCBI taxonomy): Eukaryota > Metazoa > Chordata > Ceratodontiformes > Ceratodontidae > Neoceratodus > Neoceratodus forsteri. The sequence continues at coordinate 864,630,336 of CM028130.1, read as the reverse complement.
TAAGTAAGATTTAATTAAGGGAGAGGATAGAACAGCAAACACTGAAATGCACAATCCAATTTCTTTCTGTGCCACCTGGGCTATTAGTACAACTTATGACAGAGGTCACCCAGGGTCACAGCTAGGCAGGGATTTGACAAGAGGCTTTGGCTATGCAAGACCTTGCAGGCATGCACTCGCAAGCCACATTACATTGATAGCCTGGGGCACACTTAGCTCAAGTACAAGTGCAGGATATGAAATCCTTTTGTCCTTATGCTTCCTTTGTTATTTAAAGAGGTTGTTTAAAAGCCCACAAATAGATCCCTTAGGAGCAAGCCAGATGAAAATGTGGATTTGAGCAGGGTCCAGAGTCACTGAGTTTGTCAGACTTAGTTGCTTGACTTCTATTTTGCTTGGGATAGCTTCCAAAAAGTTGATTTTAAACTGAAAATGCAAATACCTGGTGGTGATGTTTTGCAGAAATCCAGTCCAGGAGACTTTCACAGATGTAGTGAGCAAGAATGGTGTAGTTACTCCAAGCAGAAAATCATGTAAATCCACAAAAACTAAGCTACAGACACAGACAAACACAAACAGCCACCCACACAGACCCAGGAGGTGGGGCCAAATTAAGTACCCGGATAGGTTGCTGCCCTTACTTAAGCACAGAGACACCATTAAGTTTGCTCACTTGTCTTTTGATGAGTTGGCCTGTCTAAAATATGACGAGCAGTTTCGTCTGAAATTGACTCGACAACCCAGTTTAAAGTGGGAAAATATGCATCTCGACTTATGGGCCCGGTACTTGACCAGGGGCAGACCTAATTCAGTAACTTACACTGATAGTGGGCATGTGATCGCCCGACCCAGTACCAGTGACAGGAATGAGTTCAAAAAATGGGACAAGAAGGCTTATTACGATTATAATAAAGAGAAGTGCTTTCAGAGCCACTGTAAATTCCAACATGTCTGCAAGTCTTGTGGCGGAAGTCACCGGGTTACCGAATGCAAAAAAGCCACGTCCGGAACTTCAGGTCCACCCCATTCTTACAAGTCCAAGTCCGGGGCCGGCTAAGCTGGCAAACACTCCAGTAGATTTTCAGAAGATGTTGAATTGGCTTTCCCAGTACCCTGACCAATGAGCAGTACACTTCCTGTGGGCTGGTTTTAGCGCAGGATTTGAAATCCCTTACAAGGGTCCATGGATTGCTACGGCAGCCTGCAACCTAAAGTCTACTATTGCTCTGCCAACAGTGTTGGCACGCACAATCAAAAAAGAAGTACAAGCGGGATGGGTAGCTGGCCCTTTTTGGCAGCCTCCTTTCCCAACACTCCAAGTGTCCCCGCTTGGCCGTGTTCCAAAAAAGAACAAAGGGGAATACCGGCTGATCCACCACCTTTCCTACCCGAAGGGAAGATTGGTGAATGACCACATTGCACCAGAGGACACATCAGTGAATTATGTGTCCTTGGATGCAGCGGTCGAGTTGGTGCGAGGCTTAGGTACCAGCACCTCGATGGCAAAGAGTGACATAAAGTCTGCATTTTGCCTGTTACCGGTACGACCGAGGGATTACGAACTCCTGGGTTTTACGTTCCAAGGGGAATGGTATTATGACATGGCAATGTCCATGGGTTGCTTGATTAGCTGTGCTGCTTTTGAGGCATTCTCTACCTTCTTAGAATGGGCCACCAAGGTTTTCATGGGGAACACAGCGGTCATTCATTATCTTGATGAGTTTTCATTTGCAGGTCCCAAGGATACTGGTAAGTGTCAGGACACTCTGAATGGTTTTCAGACTTTGATGGACAAATGTGGGGTACCACTGGCATTAGAGAAAACAGTGGGCCCTACCACATGTATATCATTCTTGGGTATCGAGCTGGACTCTGTGGCCATGGTTTCACGGTTACCTTTGGACAAGGTGAGAAACCTACTACAGTTGCTGGGGGAGGTTATCAGAGCAAAAAAGGCCACCCTAGTTCAATTGCAGTCCCTGCTAGGCCACCTCAACTTTGCATGCCGGGCAGTGAGCCCCGGGCACCCATTCCTCAGGAGACTGGCGGCGGCAATGTCTGGCCTACAAAACTGTACCACCATATATGGATATCAAGGGGCCTCAAGGCCAACTTGTGGGTATGGGAAGCCTTTCTAACTGATTTTAATGGAGTAAACATGTAGCAAGACAAGGCACACCAACACCACGGGTTGGATATGGTGACTGATGCATCTGGGAGCCTGGGGTTTCGGGTTGTATTTTCAAAGGTCCTGGTTTGCGGAAATGTGGCCACAGAATTGGGTGAAGCAGGGGTTAACAAAAAACATCACGCTGCTACAGCTGTTCCCAATAATGATAGTGGTCCAGGTGTGGGGACACAGGCTGAAGAATCGGGCAGTGCTGTTCTTCTCGGACAACAGGGCAGTGGTGGATATCATCAACTCACAATCTTCCAAGTCAGAGGATGTGATGAGGGTACTGCGAGTGTTTGTGTTATGCTGTCTATCTTGGAACATCACATTCTGGGCAAAACGTGTGCCTGGGAATGATAATGTGATCGCTGATGCCGTGTCTCGGTTGCAGTTCGATCGCTTCAGACAGCTGGCGCCACACGTGGAAGCAGCCCCAACACTGATCCTGGACACACTTTGGCAACCTGGGAGTCAGGAAAGCTTCAATGGGTTCAGCTTGCTGTTGCCCCGGCGACCTGGAAGAAATATGTAGGTAGTTTTGCAGCATTTGCCTGTTTTTGTGGACAGCAGGTAAGCAAGACCCCTCACAAAACACAACAACAGGTACAAGAGTATGTGCTCCACCTTATTCAGCTGCTTCAGGCCCCTTCTGCCATCTGGGCACATTTATTCAGAATAGCTTTCATTTGGCAGGCACTGGGCCACCCTGACCCAACCAGCAACTTCACAACCCGTAAGATGCTGGAGGGGTGGACCAGATCTAGGAGGAAGAAGCCAGACCCCAGGAAGCCAATAGGCCTGAGTGACCTCACCAGCATACTGGCAGCCTTAGGTGCAGTATGTAGCACGCAGTACGAGGCCCAGTTATTCAGGTCCCTCTTCGCATATGCATTTTATGGTGCATTCAGGGTTTCGGAGCTGGTGCTGGACTCAAAAGCATCTGTGGGGGGTTCTAACATCCAGCTAGAAGACGTCTCCTGGATGCCCGACAAGGTCACTGTATTGCACCGAATTTCCAAAACAAACCAAGTGAGTCCCCCAACAATGATCACATTGCATCGGTCAAGTGCTAGTGAGTCCTGCCCATACACCTTTCTGCAGGCATACTTGGCAGATAGACCTGCCGGTGGGGGCATTTGTTTGTGCACAGGGATGGAACCCCGGTGACCAGATGCCAGTTTGCAGCAATCATGCGTAAGAGTTTGTGGTTCACGGGTAAGGACCCCAAGGTTTTCGGCATCCACTCATTCTGAATCAGGGCAGCCACGGAAGCCTCGAGATTGGGCCTGGGGGAGGCACAGATTAAGAAGATCGGTAGATGGTCTTCAGCAGCCTTTAAGGGATATATCAGGCCTCAACAGGGTTCAGAGGCATTACAAGGGTAATGGAAGTCATGTTGGCAATAAATGGTTACGATAATGGATAATGACTCTCTTTTTGTTTACCTTATATCAGAGCGAGGAACATGACCGGATATATGGGACATCGGCCATTCTTAAATCCGGGAGGCACACAGTCAAGCGTTGGCCCGCCCATATGGAGTACAGCTTGGGGTCCCGAAAGGACACGCAAGGGTTCGATGGGCTGGAAAAGGGGGGATGCATTGGGGACAGCTAATGGACACTGTGATCAGAGTGGGGTTGGACAGACACCCACCCTTGGCGTTGGTGGTGCACTTGGGTGGAAACTATTTAGTAGGGCTGGGGGCCCCTAAACTTTGCGGAGAAATCAAGCGGGTCTTGGCCCAGCTTCAGGCCCTGCTCCTGACAACCAGGCTGGCCTGGTCTCAGATCATCTCTCAGCAGCAGTGAAGAGGTGCTCGCAGCACCAAGGGCATTGAGAAAGCCAGGGGGGAGGTTAATCGGGAAGTGTCCCGGTTTGCCGTTCCCCATGGAATTGCCATTTTGTGTCACTTCCTCATACCTAGGACATGTGATGCTATGTATAGCAGAGATGGGGTACACCTGTTGGAGATAGGGAATGACATCTTCAACACTACAATTCAAGATATTTGTGAGCGGGTTACCTGCATGTTCATACAGCCTGCACGTGTGAGAAGAACAATTCAGTGTTGCCATCTAAACGAACTGTGTGCTTGTTTAACAACTGAAGCTGTTTCTGCGTAAGCCCCAGAAAGACCTTGCAATCTTCAGATTCAGAACACAGCCAGTGTGCTGAGAACTGCATCTATCAGCCAGTAATTGACTGAAGGGGGCGGGGGGCTCTGAAGTTAAATTGCCTGTGCCACTCGCAAGCGCAAGCACTAGCACGAGCATCTGAGTGGCACGAGTGCCACTCGGGTTAAAAAAACTTGGCAGAGAACAGAGTTACTTTTGCCTCTATTTGCACAAAACAGGTATGTTTAGATACAAAATGGGTTTTAACTGGGCAAGGATGTGCTTAATCAGTTTTATGCTTATAGTGTGTTTGGATTGTTTAAAAATTTGGGTTTAAGGGAAGAGGATTATCTGGGTGGGTTTTGTCCAAACCAGGGAAGTTAACCAATGCAGAATGTAAATGCTGGGGAGAATTCCATCAACAAACGAGATTTTCAGATGGGATACAATGTAATAGCATTAATGAATCTGTGGTAGTTACTCCATCTGCTGCACTTACTACCTCCTGGTATTTATTGCACAAGGGGCATCAGATCAGGGGTTTGAGATCTGGTACAATTTTGAGGGTGAAAAAGAGTAAAATAAATTGTTTTTGCCTAATATTGTTAATTATACTAGCAGGAGACATAGAGTCTAACCCAGGCCCTTTAATTACACAGGATTTGTCGGGAAGAAATCAGACCAGGGGGCTACAATTGGTAGCACTGAATATTAGGAGTTTACAACCCCATTTAGACGAACTAAGGGTTTGGATTGAGCAGGGTAAATACGATGTTGTTGGTATAACTGAGACATGGTTAAAACCTCATGTTTCCTCAAGTCATATTACAGTTAATGGTTATTCAGTTTATAGGCAAGACAGAGTAGGGAAAAAAAGGCGAGGTACTGTTGTATATAAAGGATGATATATCAGCTGAGGTTGTTGATAGTGGCCCCTTGGATAAATCTATCGATTATTTGACTGTTAAAATTTTTTTGGGCACATTGGGCTGTAAGCATTTATATTACACTTGTTTTTACTGCCCTCCTAAATCGAAATTGGCTAGCTATTCTATTTTTGAAGCTTGAACTAGTATTCATCAGAACAGGAGAGAACACATTATTATGGGAGATGCAAATACTGATTGGGGTTATGGAAATTAAGTTGCAAAATTAAAATCTCAGATGAATGCCTTTTGTTTTGTACAGCTGGTTAGGGTTCCTACGCGTTTTAATTACAAAACAAACGATCATTCAGTTATAGAATGGATTATGACTAACCGCCCGGATGCCTTGTGTAATCTGGACGTTCTGTCTGACTCTATCTCAGATCACTGTCCTACATTTTGCACAAGAAAAATGATTAAGCAACAAATTCCTCCAAAGTTTAGTTTTAAAAGGAACATTCACAAACTTAATGTGGAAGCATGTAATAAAAAACTAGAATTGACCGATTGGACTAAAATAATGGACTCTTCTGCCCTTAACCATAAAGTAGACCAATTTACAAACTATATAGTAGATTTATTTAATAAAAATATCCCAGTGACAAAATGGAGGGTAAAGGGTAAATATTCACCATGGTTAAAAAAAGACCTGCGTGATTTGATTAAGCTTAGGGGAAATTAAAAGAAAGTACTATTTGAAGGTTAGGGACACTGAATCTTTGAGGCAGTATAAAACCTACAGAAACGAAGTTAAAAAAAATAGTAGAAGCTAAAGCCCAATACTTTAAATCCAAACAGCTACTAAGTCTGAAAGACCCTAAAAAATTCTAGCTTTCCTTCAAACATATTTACAATCCACAGGAACCTAAAGGTATTAAGGGACTTAGGGAGGATGGGATTTTGATCTCAGACAGGTTAACTATGGCAAATATCCTTGATAACTTTTTTGTCTCTAAAACAGTCAGTGGGGAAGTTACTAAGCCAGCAAAGGGGATCGAAGAACACACAGAAAGGGACAATAAACAATTATGTTTTTATTTTTCTGAGATTGAGGAATGAGAGGTTCTAAAGCTGTTATTAAAACTGAAGGATGGTAAGGTGGGAGGAAGTGATATGATTTCGTCTACTTTATTAAAACATTCTGCCCCCTATGTGAAAAGTCCCTTGGCGACATTATTTAATTTATCACTGCAACAGGGTATTTTTCCAGCTCTGTGGAAGGATTCCATCGTGGTTCCTTTTTATAAGAGCGGTGATGTATCTGCTATGTCAAATTACAGGCACATCTCCCTGTTGTCTGAGATTAGCAGACTACTAGAGAAATGTGTTCACCAGCAAATCCATGTGTATTTACAAGAAAATGACATCCTTCTTGAACAACAACACAGATTTTGTGCTGGATGATCTACTGCAACAGCGCTGGCCGGGTTCACGAATGCTGTACTGGTGGCTGCAGAGGAGGGTAAGGCCACCGGTGCAGTCTTCGTGGACCTGGCCAGTGCCTTCGATATGGTAGATCACAGGATTTTATTAAATAAACTAAAGAAATTGGGAATTAGGGATGTTCAATTACATTGGTTTGCAAATTATTTGTCAAAACGTACCCAAAGAACTAAGGTAAATGATTTCTTGTCCCAACCCAGAGGATTATTAGCTGGGGTTCCTCAAGGATCAGTGCTTGATCCCATTTATTTTCTATTTTTATTCACGATTTACACCCTTCCTTTACAAATGTTAATAGCTTACTGTATGCAGATGATACTGTATTTTGGGTATCAGGAGTAAATTGTATCGAAATATGAGATTCTGTTCAAAAACATTATAATGTATTTTCCAATTAGATTCAGTCAAACAAATTGGTCATTAATGAAATTAAAACCAATGTTATGTTATGTTATTTGGTTCTTCAAAAAAACTTCAGAAGATTGATTCCCTACATGTAACTGGACTTGCTGGTGATCCTCTCCCCATGGTTACTATGGTCAAATATTTGGGTTTGTATTTGGACTCAAATTTGAGCATGGTTCCTCATTTAGAAAAAGTAGGCACTAAATTACATCAGAAGCTTGGTTTTCTTTATAGAATAGTAAATTTTTGTCCACAGAGGCTCGTCACATCATAGCAAAACAGGTACTATTTCCAACATTAGAATGTGGAAGTGTTAATTTTACAAACTGTAATCAGTTGTTTGAGTCAAAATTTAAAGTTTTGCACAATGACATTTGCAGATTTGCATTACATGTTTCAGTTAGAACCCATCACTGTCAGTTATACCATAATTTTGGGGTTTACTTGGTTATTTTGAGAAAAAAGAAGGCCGAGGCCCATCTAGATTTTCTCCCCACGTACAGTGGGAACATTTGGAATTATCCCAGTGAGGTTCTTTCCCCAATTAATCGTTTGAAATGTATACTAGGGAATTTTGTATTTCAGATAAAAGGTCAGGGAGTCCCAATAACTTTATCCAAACTTATAGTAAGAAAAGTCTATGGCAGAGATACTAGACAAAATTGCTTAAACCAGTATGTTGCTCCAGTCTACAAACTTCAAATAAATAGAAAGGCATTTTCTTGGTATGCACCTTCATTTTTAAATGAATTTGGAGACGTAATTCAAAAAGCACATTCAAAATCTCATTTGAAACTTTTATTGTTAAAGAAACGTTATTGTGATACTGTTTGTAATTGTGACTAATGTATGGATTTTTTGTATAAATGTCATTTTTTGTTGTAATGTATTGTTATATGTCAGGAGCGGCTGAAAAAGGGCTGTGCCAAGTCTACTTTCTGGTTAAAAAAACAAAACAAAAACAAATGGTGGTAAGGCAGGTGAGACCTCTGGGGCATTAGGGGGAAAATGTGCTATGCATGTTGGAGTGGCGTAAATTCAGGTTGGATGGCTAAAATAAGCGTTCATGGTATTGGGTGACCTGGGCCCCTGGTGGTATGACCCCTGGATGGGTACACTACAGAGGAAAAGGGGCACCCAAAAAACACGGTGGGCATGGTAGGGGTTCATGGCTGGAGGACAGGGAAGGTGGCCCTGGGCGAGCACTGGCCCTGCTCAACTGTCATGATACCCCAAGATGCAACTGAGTGGGGGGGACTGTCTGAGGGAGAGGCATGGTCCTGTGTGGGTCTGCACGACTTGAGGGCCAGAGTTCCCCCTATTGGAAGCACCATACCATCTGAATTTGCTGCCCCAGGGGTCTTTTGCATTTGTAAATGTGTACAATGTTAAGAATTGTATACAGAGTTGTATTTGCTGTAAATCAAATGTTTGCTGTATAGTAAAGCTGCAGCCTTTTATGCCAAGAAACTGAAACCTGGTGTGTGTGTGTGCATTTATTGTGGGTCCGATTGGGCAATGACCCCCCCGGCCTCTCACTGGGTGGGGGTAACATTGCACACTGCCCACAATGGGAGGTGTATAATCTAGGAAGCTGGGCCACCATGTCCTCAGCGAACGGTGGCCCAAACTGCTCTGGCAGCCAGTACAATCAGCAATGGCCCCCCACCTGGAGAGGGCGCGTCCAAGTTTCCGGGAGGATTCCATTGGTTGCATAAGGCAGGGCAGAAGGGTATCTCTCCTTCTGACCCTTCCCTTCACCACGACATCTCAGCCACCCACCCTTCTCTGGTTTCACTTTGGCCGCGGCAATTGTTGTGGACTGCAAGTTTGATTAGCCCTCATGGGCCCCCATTTGAAGTCGCAGCAGGCTTTAAGGGAAGGGGCGTAAATTCAGGTTGGATGGCTAAAATAAGCGTTCGTGGTATTGGGTGACCCAGGCCCCTGGTGGCACGACCCTGGGGCAGGTACGCTATGGAGGAAAAGGGGCACCCAAAAACACAGTGAGCATGATAGGGGTTCATGGCTGGAGGACAGGGAAGGTGGCCCTGGGCAGGCACTGGCCCTGCTCAACTGTCATGATACCCCAAGATGCAATTGAGTGGGGGGGAAACTGTCTGAGGGAGAGGCATGGCCCTGGGCGGGTCTGCACAACTTGAGGACCAGAGATCCCCCTATTGGAAGCACCATGCCATCTGAATTTGCTGCCCCATGGGTCTTTTGCATTTGTAAATGTGTACAATGTTAAGAATTGTATATAGAGTTTTATTTGCTGTAAATCAAATGTTTGCTGTATAGTAAAGCTGTGGCCTTTTATGCCAAGGAACTGAAACCTGGTGTATGTGTGTGTGCATTTATTGTGGGTCTGACTTGGCAAAGTAAATCAGCACCTAGGTGCTTTGAGAAGGGTTGCTGGGTGTCTCAGTGTGGACACTAGATGTAAGCTTGTGGCCCAATTGTTAATTCTGGTTTTAGAATATGGTTCTTTCTTATATATGTATTCAACTCAAACTGCATTAAAACACATTGAACAAACTTATTACAGATTAGGAAAATTTCTTACAAATGTAGGCATGGTATTCACCATTGCACTCTGTTTGAAAGATTAAACTGGCAACAACTCAAGTCCAAAAGAATCTATGTATGGCTAGTATGGTGCCATAAGTTAATCTTTTTTAAAGACAAATACCCACTGAAACACCTGGCAATAACTAAACCCCCTGAAGTAAAGATACAAAAATTGAGGAAAAACAAGCAAATTATTCCAATGGTAAGATCCAACAACAGACTGGGTAATGTCACATTACAAAGCAGTTTATCAAACCATTGGAACAAACTACCACCTGATCTGAAATCTGTTCAAAATCTTATTACCTTTAAAAAGCTCCTGTATACGCACCTTAACTCCAAATGTACATGTTTCATATAACGTTTTTATATCTAGTGTTGTATGTGAAAACTGAATGTTGAATTATGTATTTATTTTGTTTTATGTTGAACCACAGGGCTTTGTTGAAAATGGGTTTAACCCCGCAACACATGTATCCTGTATAAAAATAAAATGTTATCATCATCATACAGGAACTGAGTTATCAAACACCTATAGAATATAAAGGAACAGCACCACATGACCACTATAGAATAGAATGATATCTCACTGACAAAAGAATATTGCCCCAAATGTGGGATGTAGTTTAGCTTAGTTGCCACAGATGCCTTGGTGTGAAGGATAATGTAAAACACAAAGCCTGGGTATACAGAATGTGCTCTAGACAACGGTGTGTACAGCAAGAGGAGACCCTAGAGCATTTTATTTTTATAAACTGCAGGTACACTAAAGATATATGGCAGGAAATGAGTACTAGATGGCAGAATGCAATTTGGAACAAGATAACATATGAAGAAATTGTAACAGGGTATAGCAGACACCTACAAGATACTGAAGAAGGGACTTTGAGAATAATATTTACCTGTATTAAGTATATCATGTGGCAAGTAAGCTGTAAATTCATTCTGCAACAAATAGTTTTGAACCCTCATGCTGTGGTGCTACAAATAAAGAAAGAAATTAAATGTAGTATGATAAAAATAATACTACTGTCGAGAAATGGAGACGGGAAGGAGCACTACAAGTGATAAAAACTCTTGCATCGTAGACAAAGAGGACATAGAATAGAATAAAACAAGGATAGCAATGGGAATATTTGTAAATAGGGACAGGGGGTTGATTTAGTGGTCTATGGTTTATTTGTAATGTTTTCCTTTATGTACATACACCATGTAGCAGATGAAAATAAGATATAACAAACAGGATGATTGTATAGAAATTGTTGGATTTGACCTATGATCAATACTGTTGTTTGTTATATATCCAAAAAAACAGTGTAAACGCACTCGGTTGGGGGTGCTATTAATGCGACAGTCATATTACTTCAAAGATAGTCAAGCACTCACCACCACATATAATATAAGATGCTGCTCTCTGAGATTATTTAAATGCCCAAAATATTTATTTAGAGTGCCACACACAACACCTTGCCAGCGTTTGGATCTCAATCCTTTGATAAAGATTGAGATCCAACAGCTAAGTGTTGGTGTGGCACTCTAAATAAATATTTTGGGCATTTAAATAATTCTCAGAGAGCAGCGTCTTATATTATATGTGGTGGTGAGTGTTTGACTATCTTTGAAGTAATATGATTGTTGTTTGTTGTTTTGCATAATAAAAAATTCCCCTACTCTTTTCAAGAAGTGCCATGGGTTCTTTAACATCCACCTGGCTAGGCAGATGGGACCTCGGTTTAACATCTCATCTGAAAGACGGCACCTCAAGAGTGCAGCACTTACCTCATGCTGCACTACAGTGTCAGTATTGGGATTTAACCCAAGTGCCTGGTGTGGGGATAGAACCCACAGCCTTCTTATCTCCCAGCTCCAGAAGCGAGTGTGCTACCTGCTGAGCTATTGACACTGAGTTGGACCTTTGTGCATCCCCACACAACACAAAACTGCTGCATTTTTGGTAGCTTTAGGGCCTGGAGTTTTTTGGTGAGATGCATTGTCCCTCTTCTGGAAGGAGAGGTTCCTTTATGCATTTCCTCCATCCCCTCTCATTCAGAGGGTCCTATTCAAACTGCAGGCAGCTCCCTTTTGGCCTCGCAAGATATGGTTCCCCTGCTACAGCATCTAGCAGTGAAACCTCCTGTTCCACCACCCCATGTTGAGGTCTCCTGTCACATAGCCATTGTGTGTTTTGGGGTTCCCCCCAGGTAGCAAATATCTTGCTGGTAGCTAGGAAGCCTTCCACAAGACATCTGTTCACTAAAAGGAAACATTTCTCCATATGGTGTGCTTCCTATTCAGAGGACCCATTTACATGTCCTGTTAATACTGTACTGGCCTACCTCCTGTCTTTTACAGGTTCTGGTCTACAGTACAAATCCATTACGGTGTACTTGACTGCCATTTCACCTTTCCATGCCCCTATTGATGGATGCATGGTGGCACAACTAGAAATGTCTCATACATTCCTTAAGGGTATTTTGCACGTGTCTCCCATTCATAAAAAATATTCACCCTTGAGACCTTCATTTCATTCTTGAGAAATTGACTCTGGTTGAGCCTGCTGCAACTTGCAAGATACACTTCACTTCCTTTCCTGGAAGGCTGTTTCTCTGGTTGCTATAACTTCTGCAGGAAGAATCTCTTGAATGTCAGGCTCTCATGTATGAGCCCCCTTACCTGATTTTTCACAAGGACATGGTGTCCTTGCATACTAACTGATGTGTTTTACCCAAAGTGGTCTCTGACATCACACTGAATCAAACCATAAACCATTCAGTGTATTATTCTGAGCATGCTAAAAATGGTGAGCATTGCTCCATACACTTGATGTACACAGAACACTGTATTTCATCCCAGATTGTACTAAGGAATGTAGAAAGTCCTCTCAGCTTTTTGTCTCATTCATCCCTGGGAGAAAGGGCATACTTGTCACTAAACAATGCATGTCCAAATAACTGGCTTTGCATTGCATTTTGTCATAGGAAATACAGTAAGGAACTTCCTAGTGCTGTGTGTGGCCACTCTACATGTGGCATAGCTACTTCTGTTGCCTGTTTCAGAATGTTTCTGCAGCTGACATTTGTGCTGGTTCCACATTGAGCACTATACATACTTTCACAAAGCTCTACAATCTGGACATCATCTCATGCAGATGTGCTGGCTTTGGTCTTGCTGTTCTGCAGGGCCTTCTGTCCTGATTTCATGTCATACTTTGCCATCCTCCCTGGGTACTTTGTACTGCCTGGGAGTCATCTGAAAGATGTTGCCCAATGTAGGAGATGTCCTCAATTAAGATACATTTATAGCAGTAAATCATTGACAGAATCTCCTCTGTTGGGCAGCAGTGCCCCACCTCCCTTCCCCTTACTGAGGTATAAGCTGGTAGGATATTCCACTGCCTTGCTGGAGGGTTCCATAAGTGCCTTATGTATTTTCCAGTCCCAATCCTCTCCTTGTGTGTCTGGTACTGGCTTGATTTCCTGGATCCTCATGGTAAGCGGCACTCTGAGCTTGTCTCTGGTGGGGAACTAAGGAGTTATGTGGCTGCTGATGTCACACATCATTGTGAGTGGCTTCCAGCTAGCAAAAGTTTCTGAGTAGTCCTAATGCCTACACCATACAGTTCCAAAGGTGTGGCCTAATGGAAGAGATCTTCTCAAAGATCTACTTTTAGAGTACCTGTTTTTAATTTTTGTATACTTCATGCTTTCTGTAACCGAGTCATTTCCGGTATACTGTAGATAATCAGGGGTAAATTAGCAAGTCTGTGATCCATTTCCAAAGAGGCAGGCTACAAATTTACTATCTAAAAAAACAGTGTTCTCAGCTGTGGCAAAAGGGTGGGTCATTTGACCTTTGGGAAAGAACACCTTACAGTGTGAGCAGGGGTTCTAGTGGGATCCTGATCTAGAGATTCCCAGAGTGAGAGTTAGCCGAGTGGTGGCAGTATACCACGGAAACCCTTTCAGGTGTCTGAAGGGTTATGAAAACTGTTAGCTGTGCAGGTTGAGTTCTGAGAGAGAAGCAGGCTGTGACAGGTAGACCAAAAAGAAGGGGAGTTTCAGTAAACAAATTGAGAAGACAACATACACATGGATGAAAATCTCTGCAGAAGATAACCTCAGCAGTCTTCCAGGGCACCATCCTGGGTCCTGTCCTGTTTTCCAATACTCCAAGGCAAACTAAAACACTCTTCAGCTTCAAGAGTGAATTCAGAGTACTAGAAACATAGAATCTGTCGGCAGATAAGGACCATACAGCTTTCCTAGTCTGCCCATTTCCCTACTCACTGCTGCAGCCCCAGATCCTATTTGATCTGCGCTCTCCTGCTCTGCACATCTCCAGGGTACCCTTATGTCTGTCCCATGTACTCTTGAAGCCCCGTATTGTGTTCACCCTCACCACTTCTGCTGGAAGGCTGTTCCATGGCTCTACCACACTTTCAGTGAAAAAAGTACTTCTTAACATTACTCCTGAGCCTTCCACCCTTCAGCCTCATATCATGACCCTTGTTTCTGTGCAGAATTGTCTCTGAAATATGCTTTCCACCTGTACCCTGTTTATTCACCTAAGATACTTGAAAGTCTCTATCATATCTCCCCTCTCCCTTCTTTCCTCCAGTAAATAAATATTAAGGTCTTTAAGTCTTTCCTCGTAGGGCTTCTTGGGCAATTGTCTTTGGTTTGTAGCAGATATTCTGCAGGTGGAGACTACTTCTAACTGAAAGGTGAAATAAGGAACTTAGAATTATCAGGAAAAGACAGTCTTTCAAGCAACAGAGGGAGGTGGATCTAGCTTTACGTTTGTTACAATTCTTAAGATTTTCAGTGCAGAAAGAGTGTAAACCCTGGGCTAAGAATTTGTCATAAATCCTGAAATAAGTGCAGGTAAAGGTTGTGTATTTAACCCAGACAGTGCCCTAGGGGGTGGAAACTGTTTTTTGTGTTTATCTGTGTGTGCCTTATAAGGCCAGACCAGACTTTGTCAGGAAGTGCTTACATCATAGCTACTTATCAGCCAATAGCGTTGGTAACAGACCTGAGAACAATAGTATTATAAGCAAGTGTTTTATAGCAAACTCATCAGAACAGCTAATACACTTCAACTGAAACTACCTCTTTCTGGAAGCTGCAATACTGAACATAGGATTTGCAAGAAAGCGAGTTGTGCTCACAACAGAGGGAGGTGAACCTTACAATTGTCTTTGGTTTGTAGCAGATATTCTGCAGGTGGAGGCTACTTCTAACTGAAAGGTGAAATAAGGAACTTAGAATTATCAGGAAAGACAGTCTTTCAAGCAACAGAGGGAGGTGGATCTAGCTTTACGCTTGTTACATTTCTTAAGATTTTCAGTGCAGGAAGAGTTTAAAGCACAGCTGACTTATTTTGGGGCTGACTGCTTTCAGAGCACAAACCACCAGGCTGTTTTGGGGCTGGGGAGGTTTACCTGTGACTGACTTGGATGTCTGGATTTTTCTCTGTTTGATTAGCAGGGTATTTTCTCTGTCAAATTGTTGTGTAGGGCATCTTGCTGACAGGAAGGCACTCATCGCAGCAGTGGGTCAGAGCTCTTAGCTGATTGTTTTGTGAGGGCATAGTTTAGGCTCAACCCTTCCCACCCCTCACCCCACCCACCCCTGGAAATAGTTCCTTTATACCTGGGGTTCTGACATCATTTCTTCAAGAGTGCAAGGTGCATATCACTGTCATATCCTCTCTAGCACACTGCAATGACAATATAAGCATACACATTGTATAATATATATATATATATTTCTATATAACAAACCAATCACACACACAAACACACAAACACACACACAAAAAAAAGCAGATAAACATTTGGGGAGTAGTGCAATGTAATGGCTGTGGGGCAGCAGTCTTCCAGGAGTCTTTCTGGAGGCTGAGATGCTGCCCTATTTGCAGACAGCTCTCTGCCCTGAGGGAGAAAGTTGCCCGTCTTCAGGCCACACTGGACAGTAGTAAGGGAACCTTCCCCCGGGCCACACTGGATGGTAGGAAGGGAACCTCCCCCATCCAGGGAGCAACAGAACCACCACCACTACCTCAGAGGTTGCGAAGAAAGCACAGCAGTTGGACCACAGTGGGCTCAGAGAGGGTGAGGATGGTGGAACAGAGGCACACCCAGTCAGTTGTTCCACTCCACAATCCATACACCATTCTGGGGGAGCATAGCTCCCCTATGGATGCACCCGCAGAGGAGACTAAGGAGGCTGAGGACAACTGTCACAAGGGAAGCCCACAGGAAGGAGGCAGAGGACACCACAAGGAAAGGAAGCAGCTCCTGGTGGGGGACTCCAGTATTAGGGGGATAGAACTGGGGGCAGGAAAACTGAAGTAAGGTGCCTGCCTGGTGCCATGGCTTGGAGGGACAGGAAGCGCATCCTCAGGATCACGAGAACAGCTGCAGGAGTCTGAGCTGGGCGTCATTGTCCACTTAGGGACAAAATGACTTGGCTCAACATGAGATTAGAGCAGTGCAGAAGGACTTTGTAGAATTGGGAGGTGCCTAAGACAAGTAGCACACACAGTATCCTTCTCAGAGTGTTGCCTGTCAATGGCATGAGTGAGGCAAGGGTACTTTGCACCATGCAGTTTAATGAATGGTTGAAAAAATGATGTGGAGCACAGTGGTTTGGCTTCACTGGGGACTGGGGTTCCACCTGGAAGGATACCAGCCTATACTGGCAGGATGGTCTGCATCTGTCCAGGAAGGGAACAAGTCTTTTGAGCAATCGGTTTAAATGCTTCATTGGCAAGCTTTTAAACTAGTCAAGGGGGGAGGCACTGATAAGCAGCAGGAAAATCCCAGCCTCTCCCTACAAAACAGGGTACTAAATGAGAAAAAGACCGAGGTGGAAAGGTCAGTGGGGGATGCTGCAACAGAAGGTAAAGCCATCAAAAAATGGAGAGCAATGAGTACCAATGCCCGTAGTTTGAGTAACAAGCTTCCTGAATTAGTGGCCTTGATGGAGGAGGAACATCTGGATATCTTGGCAGTCACAGAAACATGGTACACACTAAACCATGACTGGGACATAAACATACCAGGATACACTATCTACAGGAGGGACAGGGAGGGTAAAAGAGGAGGAGGAGGAGTAGCTCTTTACATAAGGGAAGAAATCAAAGCAACATAACAAAAGGGAAAACAGGGAGGAGAAGAAGCACTGTGGGTAAATTTGGAGACCGGCAATGGCACCACAATCTGCACAGGGGTTGTATACAGACCCTCTTCTCAGGGGAGGAAATGGACAAAGGAAATGATAGAAAGTATACTTAGAATGGCAGAAAAAGGGAGATATTGCTGATGGGTGATCTGAATATGCCAGATGTTAACTGGAGTGCAGTTGCAGCAGCCACTTCGAAGAGTGGGGTTATTCTAGATGCCCTACAGGGGCATGCCTTAGACAACTAGTATTGGAGCCCACTCGAGAGGGAGCAATCTTAGACCTGGTTCTCTCAAATGGAGATGAAGAGAGGATCACAGATGTAGAAGTGGGTAGCCATCTGGGAACTAGCGACCATCGAACAGTATGGTTCACAATAAACACAGCAATAGAGTCAAGCCATACAAAGGCAAAAGTACTGGACTTTAGGAGGGCTGACTTTGCCAAATGGGTGAGTACCTAAGGAATGCACTAGCAAATGGGCAGGAAGGAGGGATGGAAGAACAATGGGAATAATAAAACTGCCATCACAGAGGTAACACGCCTTTTGTGAAGCAAATAAACAAAACAAAATGATGTAAGAAACCACTATGGTTCTCAAAGGAAGTGGCAGGAAGGTTCAAGAGAAAGAAAGCATTCAGGAAGTACAAGGAATCACAGAAGGAGCAGAACAGAGAACTGTATCAGTTAAAGCAAAAGGAAGCTGGGAAGGCAGTCAGAACAGCAAAGGCCCAAACCGAGGAAAAGATAGCCAACTCAGTTAAGAAGGGGGTAAACCTTTTATAGGTACATCAGGGAGCGAAGGAAGACCAAGGGAGGGATAGTGAGGCTTAATAAAGGGGAGGGAGGGTGGGCAGAGGGTGACTGTGAAAAGGCAGAGATACTAAACAAATATTTTTGCTCAGTATTTACAAAGGAAGAGGGGGAGGTACCTAAAACAAACAGTAGAAACACTCTGGATACAGAAGTTGATACCAGCCCATTCACAGAAGAAAGGGTTCTGAAAGAACTCTTAAAACTGAAGGTGGACAAAGCAATGGGGCCTGATGGGATTCATCCCAGAATTCTAAAAGAACTAAGGGTAGAACTAGTGACACCACTGACTACCCTCTTTAACAAATCATGGGAGGATGGGGTGGTACCCGAGGACTGGAGGAGGGCAGATGTGATTCCCCTTCACAAAAGTGGGAGCAAGGCAGAAGCAGGAAACTACAGACCTGTTAGTTTAACCTCAGTGATAGGGAAAATGATGGAATCACTTCTGAAGGAAAGAATTGTTAAGTATCTAGAGGCCAGAGGGCACGGGACCCAAGGCAGCATGGATTCCCAGCGGAAGGTCATGCCAGACAAATCTGATAGATTTTTTTGACTGGGTGACCAAAGTAGTAGATCAGGGAGGGGCTGTGGACATGGCCTACCTAGACTTTAGCAAGGCATTTGACACAGTCCCACACAAAGATTAATATACAAGTTAGCCAGCCTGGGAGTGGGTCCCAAGATGACAGCCTGGGTAAAGAATTGGCTGAGAATAGGACACAGAGAGTAATAGTAAATGGAGTCCACTCTGAAGAAAGGGGTTACTAGTGGGGTACCGCAGGGTTCAGTATTAGGACCTGGTCCTCTTCAATGTCTTTATGTTACATTGTAGAGGACTGAAGGAAAGTATATCTCTTTGCAGATGACACAAAGATCTGCAACAGAGTTGATGCACAAGGTGGGGTGGAAAGGATGAGAAGGGACTTGGCAAGGTTAGAGGAATGGTCAATTGTATGGCAGCTTAGATTCAATGCTAGAAGTGCAAGGTAATGCACCTGGGAAACAAAAACCCAGGGAAGAGTACACAAATGGGGGAGTATATAACAACAACAAAAATGGAAAGGGACCTGGGGGTAGTCATATCAGATGACCTAAAGGTGGGCAAGCAATGTGAGAGGGCAGCAAGGAGGACTGGGGGATACTGGGATGCATAGGGAGAGGCATCACCAGTAGAAAACAGGAAGTTATTATCCCTCTGTACAGACAGCTGGTGAGACCCCATCTGGAGTACTGCGTGCAGTTCTGGAGACCTAATCTCTGCAAAGACATAGACAGGATGGAAGCTGTCCAGAGGAGGGCAACTAAAATGGTGCAGGGTCTGCACTGGAAGACATATGAAGAGAGACTTAAGGAGCTTAATATGTATAGCCTCGAGAGAAAGGAAGGAGAGGGACATGATAGAAACTTTCAAGTACCTCAAGGGAATCAACAAAAGTCCAAGAGGTAGCATCTTTCAAAAAGAGGTGTGCAAGAACAAGGGGCACAATTTGAAGATGGGGGCGGCTCAGAGTAATTTAAGGAAGTATTTTTCACAGAGAGGGTTGTGGATGCATGGAACGGCCTTCCGGAGGAGGTTGTGGAGTCAAAAACAGTGGTGGAATTCAAGCATGCATGGGACAGTCATAAGGCAATTCTAGGGGGTGGGGGTAGGAAGAAGTAGGCTGCTGGTTAACTAGGATCTGCAGCTTATCCATTAGGTAGGGAAATGGGCAGACTGGGTGGGCCAAGCGGTCCTTATCTGCCGTCAAATTCTGTGTTTCTATGTACCATCTTTGTTGCCCTTCTCTGGACTGCCTCTATTTTGTCAATGTCCTTCTAGAGATGTGGTCTCCAGAACTGGACATAGTACCCAGCTGAGGCCTCACCAGTGATCTGTACAGTCGCATCACCACCTCTTTCTTCCTGCTTGTTATGCCCCTCCCTATGCACCCCAACATTCTATTTGCTCTCCCCACCACCTTTTCACACTGTTCGGTCACCTTCAGGTAATCAGATATGATAACCCCCAGGTCTCTCTCCTGACTTGTGGTGGCCAGAATGTCTCCACTTATCCTGTACTCCTCCCTTGGATTCCTGTGATCCAGGTGCACGATCTTGCACTTTTTAGCATTGAAACTCAACTGCCAGACACCCGGCCACTCCTCTAACAGGCTTAGGTTCTTTCTCCTTTTTTTACCCCTCCGGTGTGTCCACTGTGTTGTAGATCTTGGTGTCATCTGCAAAGAGGCACACCTTTCCCTACAGATGCTCTGCAATGTTACTAATGAAGACAGTGAATAGGACTGGCCCCAGCACCAACCCCTGTGGCACCCCGTTGATCACCTCCCTTTCCTCACATTTTCTGCCATGTACCACCACCCTCTGAGTCCTGTCCCTTAGCCACTTCACAACCCACTTTACCACCGTAGGACCCACTCCCAGGTTCCCCAATTTATTTAGCAATCTCCTGTGCAGGATGGTGACAAAGGCCTTGCTGAAATCCAGCTAGGCCACTTCCACAGCCCCTTTAGGGTTGCCACCTTTGGATGAGATGAAAACTGAATACTAAACCACACCCCCAAACTCCACCCCCAACCCCACGCCTTTTATGACTGATGAGGGCATCACTTGGGCTCTGATTCAGTTGATTTATTCAGAATTGCTGCTGATATTGCATTGCGTACAACTTATTTAAATTACATCATGATTATTATTTTTGGTTTGTTTGATTTAGATTTAAATATTTTAAATTTCAGTGTGTGTTAACATTGGGTGGGGTTAGAGATGGGGTTCAGGGGACTTTGCATCCTGTGTACACAGTTTAGCTCACACATGGAGTGACTACAAGGACACCTCTGACAACTGGCTATTTTGTATCAGGTGGCCTTTTCTGGACGGTAAAACTATTTTCAGAAATAAATAAATAAACTACACCAGTAATGGTGGATGAGACGTAATTACAAATATCATCTGCCATTTTAAGATGTGCTATTGTCCCTCCTATTGCTCCTGCTCTAAAGTTATTTGTAATGTCAGATAAGTTTTTTAAAGTGGTAGGAACTATACCATGCTGTTAAATACCCTGTTTTTTCCATGTCAGTCATACATAGCAGAAAACATGATATGTAATATGTGCTATGTAGCATGGAGGCAGTATAATGCAGTGATTTAAGGCTCTGTGCTACAAACTTGGAGACATGGATTTGAATCCCACAGTCCATACTTGCATACTGTGTGACCCTGAGCAAGTCACTTAACTTACTTGTGCTCCCAGGTAACACCTATAAACAAGCTTCAGCTTAGTGTGTGTCTACTGGCAAAAAATAAATAAACTTTTGAGACATTTTTGATAAATTACCTAAATTTGTAGTGCCATCAAATCTAGACTGTGTTCCTTTCACCTCATCAGTTACTGCTCTCTCTGTCTCTTCCTTTTCTCATTTCTGTGGTTTAGCTGCATAGCACGACATTAGCCACACTATTCTGTGCTGTTCATCTGAAAGGCCTGGAATGGTCTTCCTGGAATATCCAGGTAGTATGAAAATTGACGGCAATAACTACTAAGGAGAGAGGGGTGTAGTACTGCTAGAAATGTAATACAATATTAGATTAGTAATTTAACAACAAAAGGGGTAACAAATACTAAAATATAGGACAGACCTAAAAGAAAAACTGGTGAGCATTTAAAGGTATAAAAGTATTCCTTATCACAGCAGTCAAAGCCCATACTCACAGTGCAGCCTGGAAAGGATTAGGTTGATATGCTACTAATGGTCTTAATTGCCCTACTTTACACCTCTCAGACTGACTGGTATACAAACAAAGGTCTGCATGATATCAGAATTTGTTTGTAATCTGAACATGCAAGTAAGATAATGCAGGATTTAACAGAATCTGTTTTACAAGTATGTGAACAATCAAAATGACTGAAAATGTACTGCCTCTGAATAAAACTGGATTAGCAGATAAGGTTTCTGAAACAGATTATGCAGTCCACACAGGGACAGGAAGCAACCATAATGTGGTGCCTGTCTGAATGTCTAAGGCCCTGTCCACACTACACTGCTCCATCCCAATAACGGATGCAATCCGTTATGGCCGGGGAGCGGTGCAGTGCATCCACACCGCAGCTGTGTCCGTTACGGGACTGGCACCGCCAGTCCACACTTAGGGAGACAGGTGACTGTTACTGCGGTGCCCGATCCCACAATGCAGCTCGCGCTGTGCTTCGGGCCCTGCAGGGGAACGTTACCGCCCGTCCACACTACCGTCGGTAACGTTACCAAGGCAGGACGGGTTTCATAACCATTGTTGAAACCACCTCATATGTGGTTTCAACAACGGTTACGAAAACACCTTCTGTAACGTTACAGGTGTAAACGCAAACCGTTGCGGTAAAGGTTTGGAGACTCTGTAACGTTACAGAGGCATAGTGTGGACAGGGCCTGTGGGTTTCAGAAAAATGAAGGTATTAATTAAGGTGGTATTGTTTACCCTTCCCAGGAATAGCCTTCCAATTTGCTGGTGTGAAGTTAGAGGTGACAACTGGACAGACAGGGACACATTTGGCTCCTTTATGTGCCCTGCACTTGAAGTTACTTCCTGATTAGCATGCACTGCAAGCAAGCAAGCAAGCAATCAAACTGAAATGTCAGACACTTGCTTACAGTCAGATGAGAAGAAAATTAAACAGTTCTAGGGACATGGATATGTTGTTCATCCACACTCATTGGCAGTATCCTTGCCGCTTTAAATCTTGCCGGAAGGTCTTCAAGCTTGCTCCTCCCACCCACCCGGGTGGTATAACTCTCGGCTCCGCCCCATGACGCCAGATCTTCCTTACCGCTTGAAGCTCAGGTTCCTCCTTAACGCCTTGCGCTTATGACTGGTTCCTATTTCTCCGCTTATGGATTTAAAAATAAAATTTGCAAAAGACTTCAGTCTTCGATCCCCGCTGCCGCGGCGGACAAATCGACTCCGGATTTCGGAGATGCCCATGCGGGCAGAAGATGTCTCGGACGGATCCACACTCCACGTGTGTCTACTGCTTAGGCCTTGAGCACGACCCGCAGGCTTGCGGCCTGTGCTCATCTTTCTCGGCCTACGCCCCTCAGAAGACCGTGCTGCCCGATTGCAACTGGGCGTCCCGAGAAGCGTTCCCTCCGGTGAAGTCAAGGAGGCCCGGTTGGCGGTGTCGGCCGGTAGCTCGGCGGATCCTTTCGAGCGGATGGTCGCCTTCAAGAGGAGGCGGCGCAGGTCAGATCTTCCTCGAGCCGCATTTATCCCGCCTTCTGGGTTCTTCCTACACGGCTTTTTAAGGAGCTTTGTCTGTCCCTTCCACTAAAGGAGAAGGGCTCGCGCCTGCTGGACCTTATTCTCGGTCCAAAAGAGGACAGGTGAAGTCCTCCGTCGGACGCTCTTGGGAGCGGAAAGGTCCCTCTCCCCGGCCGTCCGTCCGTCCGGCTTCGTCGACCGGCTCGCTTCGCCACTGGCCTCACGGTGTCCTCTGCCAGGTCAGTTGACCGAGACTCCCACTGATGAAGTCGAGATTTTTCTCGACCCATTGGACGGGCTGTCGCTTTAGCAGCCGAGATTCCCTCTCCCGTTCCCCGGGAGGAGTTGAGGATCCCGTGGCTCGTCTGTGCCTCCGGTTCCGAGCCTCGGATGGACCTTCCGAGCCTAAGGAGTGCGGTTCCGCCGACACCTCCTCGCACCGACCCGGAAATTCCGGGATCTCGGTCTCGGGTTCGACCTCTTCGCGTCCAGCCGCTCCCACCGCCATAGGCGGTCTCGGCTTCGCACTGCGTAAGCGGCGTGCTGCTGCCCTTCGCCTCCTCCTCGGATGAGGGGAGGCTTCGCGTAAATTACGCCGGACGGTACGAGGACCTTATGTTGCAACAGCTCCTCCTGGCCGGAATAAGCCGACCGCGCTCTCCGCCATTATGGGTTGTCACCGAACGTCCGACACAACCCCGACTTGTCCGAGGAGCTCATACCAGGCCGTTGTTCGCCAAACCAGCTGCTCCACCATTCCCGTGGAACCTCCGCCCACAGCCACCACATTGGGGTCCGACCAAGGATTCTCGGTCGGCTAAGGGTTTACCCCATCGGCTGTCGGTTACTCACTCCCGACCGACCTCGCAGGTGAAGGTGGCTCAGGCCAGAGGCAGCTCTTCGAGGACTCTTCCGAGTCCGAAGATGATTCCTCCTTCTTCTCCAAGCGACTGGACTTGGAGTCTTCAGGAGGTCAGTCAATGGACGATAGCCTCCGTCCTTCCTAGGACTGCTTCGCTCATCTCGAGTCTACCGGATGGAGCTCGAACCCGCTTCCAAACGGGCAGGTATCCCCTCACGGAGATTCTGGACCGAGGGATTCTCCGACGGAGGCCTTCCGTGGCCGAGGCCATAGTGGGTCCGGCACTGGAACTTTGGCAGCGCCTGCTTCCTGCCCTGCGCCTTGGCCAGGATGGCCAGGAAGTATCACGGTCCCTACGGTTCCTTGTCCGGTTTTTGGAACACCCTCTGCTGAGGGGTTGGTTACCGACAGCGTTTTCTCGCACGGCAACGCCAGGGATGTGGACAAACCTCCTGACAAGGAGTCCAAGAAATTGACTCGCTGGGCGAAAAGTCTACGCTGCGTCCCCTCTCGGCCTTCGTCAGGCCAGTTCGGCCGTCCTCATGGCACATTTTTCTCATGCCCTGTTGGGCTCCCTGGATGAGGTCATCCCTCATCTTCCCGCCGATCTGCAGACTACGGTTAAGCAGGTGCGGGACCAGGGCAGGGCAGTGGCCAAACAGCAGCTCCAGACTGCTTTGGATATAGGGGACTCATGTGCCAGATCGGTGGCGGCCGCAGTGGCTATGCGTCGGCGGGCTTGGCTGAGGATATCCACCTTTACTTCGGATACCCAGCACAAGTTGGCGGATGTTCCCTTTTTTGGGACTGACCCTTCGCCCTGGGGTGGAAGGTCACCTGCAGAGGATCGAGAGTCAATGCCACCTGACTCGGTCTCTTCCGCTCAGAAGGACAAAGGCCGCAAACCACAGCCTAAGCCCTTTCGTCCTTCTGTGCCCCCGGCGCGCCCGGCCCAGCAACGTCAGGGCCAGCAGGCTCGGCCTTGGCATCCCAAACCCAAGCCGCCGGCTTCCTCTAACAGGAGGCAGGGAGGAAAGGGCCCAGGAGGTCCCTCGGCCGGTCCCTCCTCCAAGCCTGCCCAGTGACGGGCTGAGGGGTGTCGCCCCCATCCCCGTCACCTTACCCCTGGGTCCCCCCGTGTGGGGACGGCTCCGGCACTTCCGTTCCACCTGGTCCGCTGTTACCACGGACAGGTGGGTCTTGAGGTGGTGGGAAGAGGCCTGCCTCTGGAATTCGAGCAGGCACCACCCTTCAGGAGCCCCTCGGGGCTTCGGGATCCCCAGCCTCACTGGCGGCCTGCCGAGCCGACATCGCTCTCCTCCTCCAGAAGGAGGTGGTAAGAGAGGTGGACCCTCCTTCAGACCCAGGGTTTGTGTCCAGGTACTTCCTGGTTCCCGAACGGACGGGGCTGGCGCCCATTCTCGACTCTACACGACTCTAAACAAGTTCCTAAGGTCTCGAACCTTCAGGATGGTCACTTGGCTCAGATAATACCATCCTTGGAACGCTGGGCGTGTGGTTCTGCTCTCTGGACTTGCAGGACGCTTTTGCCACGTCCCTATCCGTCTGCCTCACCAGAGATTCCTTCGCTTCCGAGCGGAAGGATCTCTCTTCGAGTTCCAAGCCATGCCCTTTGGCTTGTCTCCAGCTCCCAGGGTCTTCACCAAATGCATGGCAGTGGTGACAGCATTCCTGCGGCGCCGGGGGTCCGGTGTACCTTACCTGGACGACTGGCTGATAGCAGCTCCCTCCAGGAAGGAGGCGGAGTGGTCCAGAGATCTGGCCCTCCAGGTCTGCTCTCAACTGGGCCTCCTTATCAACGAGGCCAAGTCGGAACTCGAGCGAAGCAGGTGATTCTATTCATCGGGCGCAGCTCGACTCTCTTGAGCCAGAGCGGCTCCGCGCGGACAGGGCCGAGGTTCTTTCCTCCTTTGCCCGATCATTTCTGGTTGGGCAATTTCGCCTGCCGGGACTTCCTCGCCTCCTGGGTCTCATGGCGGCCTGTACCAGCGTGGTCCGTTGGGCCCGCTGGAACATGCGTCCCCTTCAGTGGGGACTGGCCAGCCAGTGGTCCTGGCAACGCGATCCCTTGGACCAGCTTGTATCGGTGACACAGGGGATGTGGAGCGCTCTCCAGTGGTGGACCGCTCCAGATCATTTGCAGGAGGCATCCTGTTCCCTTTCGAGCCGACGGTCTCTGTCGACCGATGCCTCTCTGATGGGTTGGGGTGCCCATCTGGGAACACTGGCTCATGGCCCCTGGTCCCTGGAGTCCCGATGCCACATCAACCTGCTGGAGCTCCGAGCGTCCGCCTAGCTCTCACCGCCTTTTGCCTGCTCCTCCGGGTCAAGTGGTCCGAGTCCAGACGGACAATACCACCACCATGTACTATCTAAACCGCTAGGGAGGGACGCGCCTCCATGCTTCTATGCAAGGAAGCTCTCCCAGATTTGGTCACTCATGCAGCAGCCTGGAGGCGGATCTCCTAGCCATTCACGTGGCAGGAGCCTCCAACACCCTGGCCGATGCCCTGAGCCGGATAGGGGCTGCATCCCACGAGTGGTCTCTCCTGCCGGAGGTAGTACAGCATCTGTCTCCTTTGGGGCACATCTCAGGTGGACCTGTTTGCCTCATGGAGAACGCGGCTGAGTCTGTTCCATGCCCGCCTCTCAGCAGGGCTCGCTGCAGGGGATGCCTTCTCGAGGCAGTGGACCCCGGCCTCTTTATGCCTTTCCCCCATTTCCCTTGATCCACAAGGTGCTTCTCAAGGCGAGGAGGGACAAGGCGCAGGTGATTCTGATAGCCCCAGACTGGCCTCGCCAGTTCTGGTACCCAGATCTCCTCAGTCTCAGCTCCAGGACTCCGCGGCAGCTTCCAGCTCGCCCGGACCTGCTCTCAGTCAATCAGGGGAAGGTGTTCCATCCGGACCTTCAATCCCTGCACCTGACGGCCTGGTTCCCTGTTGCCAGAGTTCCAGGCCTGGGTCTTCCGACGAGGTCCTCAATGTGAGGCGTCCTGCAGGAGTCGGATCAGAAAATGTTATGCCTTCAAATGGAAAAGGTTTCATTTGGTGTCAGGCAAGGGCTTGGACCCTTCCTCCTGTTCCTTGGCAAGCATCTTGGACTATTTATGGTCCCTTTCTAGTCAAGGGCTTAGGTCGGCGACCCTAAGGGTGCACCTGGCAGCCATCTCTGCTTACCGGCGCGGGCCGGAAGCAGTCGGTGGCGCAGGAGAAGGTGGTCTGATGCCAAAGGCCTTGATCACATTTCCTCCAGTGCGGGAACCCCACCTCCGTGGGATCTACTGCTGGTACTGGCAAAGCTCATGGGCAAGCCATTCGAACCTATGCACAGGTGTGCTTTCTCTCACCTGTCGTGGAAGACCGCCTTCTTGGTGGCTATCACGCAGCCAGAAGGATGGGAGAGCTCCAGGCGCTTCCATCGAGTCTCCTTACCTGGTTCTTCCACAGGGACAGGTTGTCCCGCGCCCACCGAAATTCCTTCCTAAGGTGGTGTCGAGTTTCACCTTAACCAGGTGTTGACTCTGCGTGTTCTACCCCAATCACACCGAGGCTGAATATAGGCTCCATACTCTGACTCCTAGAAGGGCGCCGCTTATTATAAGGGAGCGCACGGTTGAAATTGGGAGAGGTTCGCCAGCTGTTTGTCACCTACGCTGAAGCCGCATCTGGCAGACCTGCAGCCAAGCGGGACTATAAGCAGGTGGGTAACCTCCTGCATAGATCTCTGCTATAAGTTGGCGGGCATGGAGCTTCCCAGAGGGATAAGAGCTCATTCTACCCGCCATACTGCTGCAACGGTGGCTGCTTCCAGGGACGTCCCTATCCAGGAAATCTGCAGGGCTGCTACCTGGAAGTCAGCAAACACCTTCATTACCCACTACCACATCGACCTTGAGTCACGCCGGGATGCTGGTTTTGGGGCCTGTCTCCAGTCTCTCTTTCCCAAGTAAGTATATGGGGTGTATGCTCTGCCTCCTCCCGGAGAACTGCGGGAGAGTTATTTAGTGTGGATGAACAACATATCCATGTCCCTAGAAATACAGGTTACTCACCTGTAACAGGAGTTCTAGGAATGGTATATGTTGTTCATCCACACGACCCACCCGACCTCCCCCTCGCCTGACAAGACAACCTGAGCTTTCCAGCGGCCAGATCTGGCGTCATGGGGCGGAGCCGAGAGTTATACCACCCGGGTTGGTGGGAGGAGCAAGCTTGAAGACCTTCCGGCAAGATTTAAAGCGGCAAGGATACTGCCAATGAGTGTGGATGAACAACATATACCATTCCTAGAACTCCTGTTACAGGTGAGTAACCTGTATTTAGTGGAGGATCTCATAGATGTTGCTTGACCCACCATAAACACCGAATTTGCAATGGTGAAAATAGGAGGACCAAATCTGGACCTAGAAAACTGAATCCATTCGGTCAAAAACCAAGTAGGTGGAAACCTTATGCCCCTCCCTGGTTACCCAGTCAAAGAAACTGCAGCAAAGCCTCTAAATGTAACTGCATTCTGGCTGAACCACTGCTTCTCCCATCTCCATAAACTTTAGAATTAAGAGCAGTATACTTTGTCATGTTTTCCACGTCGGAATTAAAGTTCTGATGTATAGCTCTGGATCGCAGTCTTTCACTCTATAAATGTCTTTGCATGCTGTTTTTTAATACTGTAGTATGTGCATCAAGTCAGATGACAGCATCATTATAGATGATACAGGCAGTGTCCATTAGATTATTTGTTAGAGTCAGTATTTGTACAATATAATTGTCTCTTCTTTTGTTGTTTTTTTAACAAAGAACTACAAGACAAACAATATGCAACATGTAATGTATAAACTTCGAAAGGCATTTTTTATTTTTGTTACATCCATTCTAAACAGCTGGGCCATATTCTTGGGGTGGCTAGAAGAGGTGCCCTCATATTTTCATAGGTGAGACTTACTCCTCGTCCCCTATCTGCTCTAACGTCTTTCACTATTCTCCTCTGTAGATGTTTCCTTTGCTGAATTTCATCTCCGTATCAAGTTGTATAGGCACTGAGGTCCTCTCACTCTTCCCCATCTCTTTCTTGTGTCATGTTCCCCTCTTGTGCTACACTCCACCTGGTCCGCCTTTCTCTGTATGGTTCATTTCTGTCCTATACCCGGTATGCTAATCTTTCCATTTCTGCTATTTTCTCTATGACATTTACCCATTCCATCACCTCTGGAGGCGCCATCCATAGCCATCTTCTATTAATGGCCTTCTCATCTGAAGTGTGTCTTTCCCGTTCAGGGACGGAGGAGTAAGTCCCAGTATTGTATGTTGAAATTGCAGTGGGGTTTGGGTGAGGAACAAGTCCCCCAATTTCTTCTTTATACCTTCCCAGTATGACTCTAGACTAGGACATGTGGCAAAGATATGTGTATGTGTTGCATGGGTTGAACCACAGTTCTCCAGCATGCTGCAGAAGTACCTCTGTCCCATTTAGCCTTGATACAACACATGATGAAATATCTGGCTTTGACCTTCCAGAGGTACTCATGCCATCTAGGTATGGAAGGGACCCATCCAGATTTTGTCCCTTTCTTTATGTGTGAGGTGTATATTCCTGCCACTTGGTGGTGAGGTGTACAGCAGATGTGGCCCTATTTCGAAGTGTAAATCACCAGCAATACTTTGTTACTACTTCTTTTGTTTTGTTAACACTTACAGGTATAGATCCCCCCTTCTAAATCAATGGAAGTGGCTTTCTGTATCTGTGCTGCAAAAAGAATATGGCAGCCTCTGCAGCTACATTTTAAATTGATCAGCCTGCTACTCACAGGTCACTCGACTAAGAAGCTGGGAACGTTTCTTGCGAGAGTCCTCTCAGTTGCAGGACGATGAGCTCAGCAGCTTGTTGGGAAGTCGAGGAAGAGTTGCTGGGTAAAGGAGCATAAACTGTCCATTTATTTTAATCTGCAAATGTTCCAGTCTGTGGTGTCTTTCTGATGGTCCAGTAAACTCTGATGCCAGATAGAAAAAGTCCCCAGTCAACCAGTTCACATACCATGGTCCTGCGCTGCACGCTGTGATATTTTCCTATGAAGCTGTTGCAAAAGGGTGCAGATTTCTCCTCTGCTTTTGCCTGCTTCCTTGTATCATGGGGCCCTGATGTTTTGGCACTGCACTGTGCTTCATTCACCTCTATTGCTCACCTTGTGCTCTTGGTTCTGTGGTAGCGTATAAGGCTCCAAAGGGACTCTGTGTTCTTTAAGGGTGGCTGTGGCATCCAGTGGGTGTGGTACAGCTTTACCCCTTCCTCCCATAAGATGGGATCTGGGCTGGACAGGGGGTTTGGGGTTTGATCTGCGTAGCCCAGAGGACTTTCATAATGTTCATATATTGGAGCCATTTGCACTGTACTGTATAGCTGGGGGTTAGTCTTGGTCTAAGTAAAGTCTGGCCCGGTTATACTTTATTTCCCCGTTCTGCCACACTAGCGTAAGGATCTCCTGCTTTATGCAGAAACTTGAGAACTTCATGAGGATTGGTCAGGGCTTGGCTTTGGGGTCTGTAGGCTTTGGAATGAGTGCCCGATGAGCGAGTTCAATGCGAAACGCCAGGGTGTGTGATAGTGGCAGCACGCCTTTCAATAAGTAGGACAAAAAGATACACATGTGCCCCATTTTGGCCCCCTCTGGTAGCCCCGCCAGCCAAAGGTTATCTCTTCTGGACCTGGTTTCTAGGTCCACACATTTTTCTTGCAAAACCTCAGTATATTGGAGCAGGGAGTCTATAGCATTCCCAATTGATTGATTGATTTTATTACTGTTTAATGTCTGTTATTTAAATGTTATTTGTACAGCGCTTTGGTCTTTGGAAAAGCGCTTAAAAATAAACTTTTACTTTTACTTACTTACTAATTGTAGGGCCCTATTTTCCACCATAGCTACTCTCTTCTCTGCCACTTCTAGTCAGCTCTCAACACCAGACAGCCTTTCATTTAATTTTTTTTAATTTTGCTGTGTTTTCTTGAGGGGAGACTCTGATCTCTCTTAGTAAAAGTTTGAAGCAGTTGTGAGTGATGCGCTCTGTCTCCCCATTGGTATCATAGGTAGGCCCTCTGGTGCGGGCTGGAGACACGCTATAGCTGTGATCAAAAGTTGGATCCCTGTATCTATTGTCATCCTAGCTCAGTTTTTCGTTTATTGATTGAGATCTGGTACATCTGTCATCTCCTTCAACTCCCCCAGGCATTATGCTAGTTTTGACTCAATTTTCAGGTGCAAGGAGTGACTTTTATGCCCAAGAGGGAAGGGGGCTCTCTTTCTGTAGGCTGTAGGCTGGCCATAACATCACTGGAAGTCTGCTTTGCAAGTTGTAATTATATCTTGCATTACAATCTTGCTGTATTGTCTTATCTAATGCACTTTCTGTAATCACCCCTTTGGCATGACTGAACATGGGAAATGTTTTCCTTTTCTTCTTTTCCCATTCAACAGAACTTAAATATAGCCTCCCCTCAGTCTACGTTTCTGCACACATCCAAATGTATGCCGATGATACTGTACTGTTTGCCTCCTGATCCTTGGCCCCTTTAGGTAGCAGAGATATTGCACCATGACTTTGACAATTTCTTTTATTTATTTATTCATTCAATCTTGGATTACAAATACCTTTGAGCACAGAGGCTCTTTTACAAAGGTTCCACATCAGAAGGAGGGGTAACAAATAAACAGGGGAGATAAAATACATAGTTTCAGATGGAACAGAAAATCATAGTAATATACTGTAAAACATACAATAAAATAATAGGGTTAAGTTTGAGAGGACAGCGAGAGTAGGATAAAGAGGTAGGAAGGGACTGATGGAGGATTCAGCCAGGGGCCTTGTCACTTGAATAAAAGAAAGGTGGGGTGAGGGGGAGGAAGAGGCAACTAGTGGCCTTTTCAAATTGGGTAAGATGGGAAAGGAAGGTGGAAAAATGAATGTGGTGAAGGTGTGGGAGCACAGGTTGGGATATTGATTGTGGATGGTGGAGCCTTAAATGAAGCAGTCGCAAGAATTGTTAGCGGTGAAATGTTTACGATGTTGACAATGCCCAACACTAGTTCTGTTAAAACAATCCCTTGCTCAATGCCAAAAAAACAGGTCTCCATGTCTTTAGGTAGCAAGCAACAACTAGTAAGACTGCACAATGCCCATGTCTTCATGACTCTAAATGACTCCCCCCCCCCTCCCCCCCCCCCTTGAAGAAGTCCCCTACTTCAAGTGCTTTGGTGAGTGAGTAGATTGAAACTTTGATTTCTCCTCCCACATTGATGCTATCCACAGAAAACCTCCACACAAGCTTGGTGTCCTAAAAGTAGTTAAGTAGGAAGATTTTATTTCTTGACAGGATATAAAACTTTAGGTCTGAGGGATCTGTTTTTCAAAGTCCTGTGCTGTCACATATCCTGCCTTGCACTCCCAGTCTACCATGGTATCGTCTTGAAGATGATCCTTATGGTGTTTTACTATACAGGTGTCATTTACAATGCTGTCTTCCAAGCCAGCCTAGCCAGACAGGATGCCGTCTTTCATTTCTCTTGCCATTACCCCCTTAACTGTCCACCATACAGCCGCACATCCACCACTACTCCCTCGTTTCCAACCTCCCACTATCTCTTGATGGCAGGTGCCTCTCCCACTGCACCTCCTTTCTTTCCAAATTCAGGTTAAGCTTTCTCAGCTGCTACCTCACCTTCCTCCATGTCCCTTCTGCCCTATCCTCCTACTCACTCATGCTGTCTTGACTAACCCTCCTTTTCAATCCCTCATTCCAAACCTTTGCCGGGAAAGAAGCCTTTTCCTCTTATCTTTCCCCTTTTCTGGCACCCCACTGCCTTCTGCCCATCTTCCTTGTCCACTTTTTCTTTTAAAGCTCTCATGCACAAACTCCCCTTGTACATCTGTTCCTGCAACTACCCCCTTTTTCCTTCCCCCTCAGTTACTTGCTTCTGTTCCCTTCCTATCTTTTCAACTGCTCTTCTGTCCCTGCCCCCAAGTGCCTTAGTTGCTACTGTGGAAATGTTTCTGTATTTGTCACTTTCACCTTTTAATGTATTGTATTTATTAGTTTTTTGTACATACATACATACATACATGTGGTTCACCTGAGTTGTTCTGCTTTGTGCTTCTTTTTGCATTTTATTTGTGGCTGATTGTATGCACTCATATTTGAGCCATTTTGATCTGCAACTCACTGTGCCTCTCCATTCTGGTGTAACACCTCCCCCCCCCCCCCCATCACACCTGGAAATGAGCAGCACAAAGTGTTCTTTTTGCTAAAGACACTCAGTGCCTGTAATTAGAGGACAAGGACAAGTAGCCCATCCCCAACAAAGCTGAAATATAATGTCGGCCATTTCAGCCACCACATTAGCGGGTATACCAGATTTATACTTTGCAAAAAGGTTATGCCCAGAATGGTCAGGTTTAAATTCTGGTTAGTGCTTTTTAGAGTGACAGAATTTAGGGTTGAATTTCAAGGCACTGGAAACTGCAACTTGTATGAGTGTGTTGAAAATGCAGTCAGGAGTGGGCTGCCCCAGTGTCCGTGCAGAGTAGGCTTGGGAACGGACTCTGTGCATCATGTCGGGTGTGTGTGTGGGGGGGGGGGGAGTGTCAGTCTGAGGCAGTTGCTGTGTGGCAGTGCATTTCATCCAGGGAGGGCTGGTGGCGGGTTCCACCACTAGAGCAACTCCAGTGGCTGGGTTAGGGAGCTTGCTTCTGTTGCAGTGTTTACACTGTGCAAGTGTAATGCTGACATAGGCTGTGGCCTGTGCCCAGAGCAGTGGGCAGGAGAAAAAACTGGGAGAAAAGCGTCTGATGCTGTCTCCATGATGGCTGGGGCTTCCTCAGCCTGACCAGGTTATATACCTGAAGACATGCAGCTGGCTGGGAAATAAAAATCTAAACAACAAAAAAAAAAAAAAATGGAGGCAAGAAAAATACCGAAAATGGGCTGCACACAAATAGCCAGTGTACTTCTGTATGTATCCTGGATGGTGCATTCACTTTGCACCTCTGGGATCCTCCATGTTATAGTGTTCAACCAGATAAGAGACAGCTTTTTATATCTCTCTTCCCTTCAGCCCATGCATTAGCAATCTTGAATTCTGAGGCCTTGGTCAGTGCACGTCTCTGACTGCACCACTTCCCCCTTCCAAAATGGGATTTTTTTCTTGCTTATTAGTGGAAGAGAGAAATGGAATAGCTATTAAATCATCTGAGTTGAGTTGCAGTAACTTTCCCACTGAGAATAAGAAAGGAAACACTATTAACTCAGAAACCCCCTTCCCAAATGTTAGCAGGCCTCTCATTTGGTGACAAAATACTTGGCACTTATTACTGCAGTGTCCTGACAACCTTTGGCTCAGAAATTAAAGAGCCAGTTATTGAGTGTACAGACTTAACAGCTTGTCCTCTCCACTTGTCAGCAACTGGGTATCGGGAACAGGTAGTTCCAGCCAGGAACATTATGTCCTGCAAAATGCAGGCTGCATTTTAATTGAGAATTAAAGACTGGCAATTCAACCGCAGCCACACTGACTTGAGAAACTGGCATCATCCAAAGAGAAATGGGGGAAAACAAATTTCCTCTTCTGCAGCTGTGAAGAATTGGGCACCAAGTTTGTTTTTAACTATTTTCTTGTACACCTACCTGTATTGCATATTTGAGCTATAATTTTTCTTCACACTGATTATATTTGTATCTGCCAGCCTTATTTAAAGTTTTTAAAGGTTTCTAATCCAGAGTGTGACTGAACATCAGTCCTAGTGACCCATCCTATCCTCCAGGCAAAACAAATAGCTTCAGAATTGCGTATGTTTTCCCAGAACAACTGACCACTAGAGTCTGTAGAGGGTAAAGATGTCTGACCAGCCAATCCTTTATCTGTCATAGAAACATAGAAACATAGAAGTTGACAGCAGATAAGGACCGCAAGGTCCATCCAGTCTGCCCATTTCTTTTTCTACCTTATAAATGTGATATCGGCCTTTGCTCTGTCAATGGCCTATCTATTCATACTCATCTGTATTGCTCCCTTATGCCTATCCCATGCCTGTTTGAAGCCCTGCACTGTATTCATATCCACCACTTCCTGAGGTAGGCTGTTCCATGCATCCACCACCCTTTCTGTGAAAAAGAACTTCCTCACATTACCCCTTAATTGGCCTCCCTCTAATTTCATGCTGTGGCCTCTTGTCCTGCTATTTTTCTTATATTGAAACATGTTAAATTCTTTCACCTTGTTTATGCCCTTAAGGTGTTTGAATGTGTCGATCATATCACCTCTCTTCCTCCTTTGCTCTAGGGTATACATATTGAGCTCTGTTAAACTGTCCTCATATGTTTTCTGTTGTAGTCCCTGCACCATTTTGGTTGCCCTTCTCTGGACTGCCTCAATTTGGTTAATGTCCTTGTGAAGGTGTGGCCTCCAGTACTGCACGCAGTACTCTAGATGGGGCCTAACCAGTGTCTTGTAAAGAGGGATTATTACCTCCCTCTTCTGACTTGTGATACCCCTACTAAAACACCCTAACATCCCCTTAGTCTTACCTACTGCTTTAGTGGTCTGCTTGGATGATTTCAGGTCATCGGTGATGATGATGCCCAAGTCTCTTTCTTCCCTTGTGACTGCCAGCAACTCCCCTCCCAGCCTATAAGTGGCTTCAGGGTTTCTCTTCCCTATGTGCATGATTTTGCACTTCTTTGCATTAAACCCCAGTTGCCATGCTTCCGACCATTTTGCTAGTTTATCCAGATCTCTCCTCATTCTGCCCACCCCATCTGGATCATCTACTCTGTTGCAGATCTTGGTGTCATCTGCAAACAGACAAAC
This sequence comes from Neoceratodus forsteri, assembly GCA_016271365.2. Lineage (NCBI taxonomy): Eukaryota > Metazoa > Chordata > Ceratodontiformes > Ceratodontidae > Neoceratodus > Neoceratodus forsteri. The sequence continues at coordinate 864,594,711 of CM028130.1, read as the reverse complement.
CTTATCCTCCAGTCCATCTACAAGGTCACTGATGAAGACATTGAAGAGGACTGGCCCCAGGACTGATCCCTGAGGTACCCCACTTGTGACTTGCATCTCTTCTGACTGTATACCATTTACCACCACTCTCTGTTTTCTGCCCGACAACCAATTTGCCACCCAGTTGACCAACTTCTGACCCACCCCGAGCCTACCCAGCTTATTAATCAGTCTTCTATGTGGAACAGTATCGAAAGCTTTGCTGATGTCAAGGTAGGCGACATCAACAGCTTCCCCTTGGTCCACCACTCTGGTTACTCATTCAAAGAAATCTATGAGATTGGTTTGACAGGACCTTCCTTTTGTAAACCCATGCTGTCTTGGATCCTGTGCTCCTATGGATTCCAGGTGTTGCACTATCCTTTCCTTAAGAAGTGTCTCCATAATCTTGCCCACTACTGAGGTAAGACTGACTGGTCTGTAGTTCCCTTCTTCCTCTTGTGGAGCGGGATCACATGAGCCTTTCTTCAGTCTTCTGGGACCTCTCCTGTGCTCAGAGACTCACAAAACAGTTCTGCTAATGGCTCTGCTAGTTCCACCCTTAGCTCCTTTAGTACCCTGGGATGTATGCCATCAGGTCCCATTGCCTTGTCCACCCTGAGCTTATTGAGCTCTTGTAGGACCCTTTCTTTTGTGAAGGGACTAGTGCTTACCCCCCCCCCCGTGTCCATGGTGCTGAGCTGTGGGTCCCTGCCTCACCTTCTTCAGTAAATACTGAGCAGAAGTATATATTTAGGATAGATGCTTTTACATGGTCCTCCTTCTCACATGCCCCCTTATCTCCTTTGATCTTAGCAATACCCCCTCTGGACTTTCTCCTTTCCCTAATGTATCTATAGAAAGTCTTGTCACCTTCGTTTACTGTCTGTGCTAGTGTTTCCTCGGTTTGGGCCTTTGCCTGCCTTACTGCCTTCCCTGCTTCCCTTAGGGAAGTTTGTTATGCCTCTCTGTCTTCATCCTGCTGCATTCCCTTATATTTCCTGAAGGCCAGCCTTTTGGCTCTGACCTTTTCTGCCTCTGTTTTTGAGAACCAAAGTGGTTTCCTTCTTCTTTTGCACTTCCTTTTCTCTCTAACACAATGGGATGTTGCTTCAAGTATTGCATCTTAATGCTTGCCCACTTTGCCTGTACCCCCTCACCTGTATTTCTTTTTGCCAGGGCTAGCTTAACTCTGTTGGCCATCTCATCAAAGTCAGCTCCTCTGAAGTCCCATATTTTTGCCTTGGAATGGGATGATTTAGTTGTAGTGGCCAAACTGAACCATACCATGTGATGGTCACTGGCCCCCAGGTGACCTTCTACCTGGAGATCTGTGATCATTTACCTGTTAGTCAGTACTAGATCTAGGATAGCCCTGTCTGTAATCAGTGAAGTTAAAAGTTATGAACCCCAATCAAATATGCAGTTTCTCTTTAACTGTGAGGGGAAGAGCATAACTCATGAGTGGCGAAGTCACAAGTGAGTTATGAAGGTCTTGTCCCCTCACAAGTGGAAATAAATTGTGTATTTTGAGTCAAACCATTGTGTATTCAATTTGCTTTAACAGTTGTAATTTTACATCAGCTCTCTGTGTGATGATTTTACTGTTTTCTATGACTAGAACTGCTGGCTTCAGTGCTGCACATGCCTATTATGATGTCATCAGCATTGTGATAGCTGCTCTCTGATTGGTTCTGTTCCATGTAAAAGTTATGGAATGTGATTGTGACATAGCTAACCTCTAGATGGCTGATTATCTGGGGTTAGATATAGAGGATAATGTATGGGCATACATTGGTAACTGGTTTGTTAACCGGTGAGAGGTTGCCATGGCGACTGTGTAAACCTCGAAAGCATAGCTAGGTTTACGTTGCCATGGCAACCTCGAGCTTGTTATTCAGACTGGTTGCCGATGTATGACCATACATTATATTTTATAGTGTATGGTCATACACATCTAGTTAAAAATTAAGCAGGATGATCCTTACTGTCCAAAGTTTGTCACTGCCACTCCACACGCGGTCATGCTATCACCACCGCAGATGTTTTAGTTAGGCCGTTGCATCGTGATAGGCACATGCGCAGAGCGAACACAGTTGTTATGCCATCGATGTGACATACCATCGATGGGTTAACAACAAAATGACGTCACATTGATAGTATAACAACTTAGTAAAAAGATGAAAATCGCCATATAACAACACTCCATCATACATTATAGTGTAATAAACAAATTTATTAGGGAAAATGTATCACCATTGGTGTTGTATAAATATAGTATACCAGTTCCAAAAAACAAAAGACAGGAGATGACTATTGCATACTTTAAAAAATCAACAACTTGATTACTGTACCAAATTTTGAATTTCTTTCAGACATATTTTTCAAATTTAATAAAGTGCCTTTGCTTGCCCAGAGAGTGAGGGTCTTGTAACAGACTGTTATTGAACTTATAACACCTGCCCGTACCCTGCTTTCACCTACCGGGGAGATGGAATCCGGTTAGCTGCAAAGAAGGTTAGTTACAAGGCTGGCAGATATTAATTGGGTTAAAAAATTCTAACGACAAGCGGGCCCAGTAGAGCAGAGGGCTGAGGCACTGGCGCATTACCTCCCACTATGCTGGCGACCCAGGTTCAGGAATGACCTAGGGTCATCGGGGTGCCAGCTCGGGGCGGGGGGAGGGCTGGAGTGGGATTGAGCAATGGCTCTCCCCTCCAATGGGGTGGATGCCTGCTCTTCTGTAGTCCTGCTCCCACCAGGTGGAGGTCCAATGGGCACATAGGTGGTAATGGACGGTGACAAAAGTCAGGGGAGGGGTGGAAGGGGCCACCGGATCCTGGCTTGTATGTGTGCCTCCATGCGCATACATGCATGTGTACTCTGTGGCCCGGGGGTGGGGGGTAGGGAGTAAAAGAACAAAAAAATTGTATATGGAAAGAATTTTTTAACAATAAACAACAGTGCTACAGGAATTACCACAGAGGCGGAAATTTCTTTCAAATTGGAGCCAATTTTATTTAGCAATCTGACCATTATGGTTACTTTTGTACTTCAACAATGGCTCTATCAGTGACTGGAAAATTTGGCTGCACAGACTAAACAGTAACATGACATTTGCACATAAACAGAATCAGTTTTTCCTTTCTCCTGACAAAAAAATCTAATTAGGTTGCAACACACATTTTAAACCCAAACCCCCAGAAACAGTAAAATGTCCTGGAACATTTCAGTCTCTTTTAGCAGTCACAGTTTGTGATACCTCAGCCCAAAGGTGAAGTCCATAAGGATGATGAAGCTCTTTGATGTGCTGCCCTGGCCAGGGATTGATGAGGCATCGTCTTCCTGAAGTCCTGTGATGAATCCACTGCAGCCTTGGTCCTCTTCAGTCCTGGTTCCACTCGGTTCTACCTCTGGTCCTCTTCGGTCCTCCATCAACAGGTGAACCCTCCTTACCACTTTAAACTATAAAATAACAAACTCTCTGAAATGTCTTGGCAGGTAACTGAAAAAAAGAACTGGATTTTCTCTCACTCCTCCTTTGGTTGGACTGTCAAGGTCCAACAGCTCTGTAAATCAATCTGACTAACTTCTCCTGTCTAAATACTTTTTTTCTACCTTGGCAGTGATAGCCCCCAATCTGACTATCCTGTCACTTTAAACTTTTTCTAGGGAGAGAAAGAACCCTCTTGCTACTCCTCCTCAGACCTTTAGCACCCCCCTACTCGGCATCTGATTGAAGCTTTTAGCTGCCAAGGTCTCTGGCAGCCAATCAGGAGACAGCTCGAGCTCCCCTAGAGGCGGGAGCGTCTTGAGCTGCTCCTCCCAACTGCAATTCTTGCCCAACTTTGAAGCTCCATGTTACCCCCTTCCTGAGGTAATTCTGCCCAGATATCGGGTGTGGGTAGATAGGGCTGGCAATTCCCCAGCCTCCCCACCTCACACTTTCTTAAATAATTGTTTTCCCATCAGAAGTTGCAGAAATGCAGCCTCCCTCCTTACTTTCATTTCACCTAGCTGATTGATCCTGCGTTCTGTGCTGATGTCAGGACATCCTAACAACGTCCGTGCCAGCCAGCTTGCTCCACCAAACATACTGTCTAATGCTTCCTGGAGGACTGCTTGCTTCTGCCCCAGGTAGCCACTTACTTTTTACATATATATATTTATTTAATGTGTAGCCCCTCTGGGCTTTTGCTGGCTGCTGCTTAGTTGTGGGCTCTTTCCTAACTCAAATGCTTTCTCTCTCTCTCTCTATCTCTCACTCTTCCCTCCCCGTTCACAGTTACAGTCCTCGGGGTTCTCACACATGGCCTTGTGGCTCTTTATTTATTTTGTCCCCTCAGGGAGCACTTTCTCCTTGCCTGCTTCACTGCAGGCTTTATCTAATATTTTAAATACTAGCCCCTCCAGCCATTTGCAAACCACGATGCAGCTTTTTGTATATGGCACCCGCCTCTCTTACTGCTCTCTTGCTCTCAACATCCCCCCTGCCAGGCTTTGCATAATGCCATGGAGCAGCTTCCTTCTGTCGGCTCCTGCCACCCAGTGCACTCTCTCCCTCACTTCTACTAATGGCGTGGTGTGGCTTTACTTAACAGAAGCTTCCTTGCTGCTTTTTGCTCCCAGCTGCCTCTTAAGCCCAGTAGGGCATAATTAATTAATGACACTGCCGCCAGAGTGGTGATTGGGAAGGTGCGGGGGAGACGCTTTAGTTCACATGCCTCCTCCACCTCCCTCTGACTCCACTTTGCTTCCCCATCTCCCACCTGTGCGGAGTAGGACACAGCCTGAGCTCCGTGCAGGCTGGGAGTTTTGAATACCTGCAGGCACTCTCTGTAGTGCAGTCCAACTAATGGCAAGCGGCCTAGCAGCCCAACTTACTCCTCCTCTGCTTACCACCCAACTCAGTGCTCACAGAAATAAAAGGGCTCAGGGAGGCCCCACATTAGACCCCAAGGAGGGTTATTATTGTTTTAAAATAAATGTTGGCCACAGCCATTAGGGTGGTAGCCCACTAGGCCACCAAGGCTATCTTTATTTAACAAAAAGGCTACTAGTCCCTCTTCACTAGTCCACCTGGGCTACTAACTCAAATTACTGGCCACTCAGCCACCACTAGGGGCAAGAAATTCCAGCTGAGTCCCCCTTTCCCCAAACTTCACTCCCTGTCCTCTGTTTCTTCTTTTTTACTGTTTTTTTTCCTGTATGTAACCTCTTTTCTCTTTTGTTTCTACAGGTCTGACAGGACGAGGACTCCTACCTAATCACATAAGTATACTTTTATTTCTGTCCTGCCCCTTCCACACTTCTAGACCCCCTAAGAGCTGCAGATCCTTTGTGACCCCTTTCCTATCCCTTTTTTTAAAGGTACACTGGTGTCACCCCTTTGAACTTCTACCCTGGCACCCTGCAGCAGGTAAGTCCCTCTATTTCACTTATTATCTTGGGTTGGTTGACTGTAACAGAGTGGTCACATCTGTTACAAACTAACTGCGTAGATCTTTCTTTTATGGTGGGGAACTTGTAAGCTAGCTGCTGATGCACACTTTAAAAAGGTAGCTGAAAAATAGAAGGCATACAATGTAGATTCTTCTCCGCTTGTGCTGTGCCAGGAGCTTTGTTGATGTATAGAGTGGCAAAATGACTTAATTCTATATGACGGGGGAATATGTATGGAGAACAAGCCAGAATTTAACACACTCAAACCAGGGCCTTTTGATATTAACAAATAGAAAATTCACTCAAGGGAAAACTGAGAAACATAGACAATGACAGCAGAAAAAGACTGATGGTCCATCCAGTCTGCCCATATTACCCCATCACACCCCTGGACCTGGGAACCAAACCACTGTGCACACACCAGCAAGGAGCACAGTAAGGGAGTGCTAGATACTCATGGTGCTGATAAAGTGCAGATTTAGTGTTCACAGCAACACACAGGGGACCTATTGGCTCTGTGGGGGTTTCGCTAACACTGTTCCCCCTTTTTTTCTCTGTGTTTCTGCCTCCCTCTTCCCACTTAGTTGCTACTATCCCATTGACTCTATCCCAGCCACGTTTGAAGCCATTTATGGTTTTGGCACCCACCCCCTCTGCCGCCAGACCATTCCATGGCTCAACCACTCCTTCTGTAAAATAATGTTTCTTCACATCCTTTTTAAATCTTCCCTCCATTAACCTCCACTCACGATCCCATGTCCTAGCTTCTCTATTCCTGGTAAATAGTTCCTTACAATCTGCCTTGTTGATTCCCTTAAGGAACTACAAGGTCCCTATCATACCCCTCCCCCCTTTCTGGTTTTGAGTGAATATATGTTCAGCGCCTTTAGCCAATCCTCATAGTATCTGCCCTTGTGGCCCTGAGTCATCGTGGTCACCCTGTGTTGTATGCCTCTAGCCTGCTCCTATCCTTTTTTAGATGGGGACTCCAGAACTGGGCACAGTATTCCAGGTTTTGCCTCACGAGTGACCTATACAGTGGTAACAGTGGTTTTGTTTTCTACTATTAAACCTCTCCCAATGCACCCTAGGATGCTGTTAGCCATGCTGAAGGCTTTGTTACATTGGCTGGTTTGTTTAAGGTAGTCACTAACGATGACTCCTAGTTCCCTTTCCTCTGATGTGACTGGTGTAAGCCACCCACCCCATTCAGTACTCTCTTCTAGGTTTTGTGTACCCTAACCGCTAAGTTTGCAATTTTTGAAACTGAATTTCAGTTGCTAGACTTTGAACCAATTTTCCAGCCTTTGCAGGTCTCTCTGCAACTCCCTTATCCCCTCCATGTTGTCAACCCTACAACAGAGTTTAGTGTCATCAGCGAATCGATACAACCTGCCCTGGATTCCCATGCCACTGGTTAACATATTGAAGAGGAAAGGGCCCAGAACAGATCCCTGTGTACTCCTCTGGTAACCTCTCTTTTCTCTGCTCTGACCCCATTCACCACAGTTCTCTGCTGCCTCCCATCCAACCAACTCCCTACCCACCTTACTATTTCTATGCCTGTTCCCAGATCCCCCATCTTCTTTAGTAGCCTTTAGTGAGGCACCGAGTAGAATGCCTTGTTGAGGCTGAAGTAGAGTAAATCTACTGCTTGCCCCTTATCAACTACCCTGGCTACCCAGTCAAAGAATACTAACAGGTTGGTCTGACAAGATCTACCTGCTCCAAACCCATGCTGCTTACTATCCAGAAGCCTGTTTTACTCAAGGTATTTTTCACTAGGTTCTCTTTAACTGCTGTCTCCATCAGTTTCACTACCACAGAGGTAATGCAATAGTTTCCCGGCTGCTGTTGTCCCCTCCCTTGTGCAGCAAAACCACGTCCACCATCCTCAATCCCTGGGAACTATCACTTGCTGCATAGAGCTGTTGAATAGCCCTGCCAGGGGTTCGGCTAACACTGAAGGCAGTTCCCTTAGCACCTTTCTATACATTCCATCCAGACCCTTACCTTTAGGGCACCTTGCCCTTTTTAGATTCTTCTGCCAGTAAATTTCTGCAATTTTATTTTTGAGACCCTTCTGTCAGTTGCCTTTATACCACTCTCTTGCAAGGGTCTGCTGTTCTGCTAGCACCGCTGCTTTCTGCCCGTCCTCCTGTATTACTCTGCCCCCTCCATTAGTCTGACAATTCCCCTTCCAACTTTCTTTTTTCTGTTATATATCTAAAGAACTGTTTTCCTTACCCTTGACCCCCTCTGCAATACACAGGTCTTTGTCTGCCTTTGTGATCCTGATTGCCCTCTTTGCCTCTCTAGTTTTTTTTTTCTGGTACTTGTCCCATTTTTCATCCCCCTGCTTTTCGTTGTACCTTATAAAGGCCCTCTTTGTGGCCCTCACTGCCTCCCTGATCCTTTCAGAGAACCAAATTGGTTTCTTATATTTGTTTCTCTTGATGACTGTGCTTGTGCACGTTTTTGTTGCCTCAAGAACAGCCACTTTTATAATCTCCCATCTTTTTTCCACTCTCCTGATGCTGTCTACCCCAGCTAACATGCCCTCCAGAAATCCCTACTGTTTCCCCAATATGGTTGAAATCCATCCTCCTGAAATCTAGCACTTCAGCCTTAGATGAGGACTTACTGATGCCCAGGGCAATGTCTAACCAAATAGCATTGTGATCACAGGACCACAGTGGTTCCCCAAACCCTACTCCTCCTACTCTTTCCGAGTTGGTGACTACCACATCTAGAATGCCTGATTGTCTAGTGAGATCCCTGACCTGCTGTACCAACATGCAGTCCTGCAAGTTATCAAACAGGGCCTGGATTCTAGCACTCCTGGCCACTGGGATGTCCCAGTCAATGTGTGTCAGTTTGAGATCACCCACTATTGCAACCTTCCCCTTTGCCACCCCTCTTTCTTATTTCAGCACCCAGTTGCTTATCTCTCTCTTCTCCTTGCCCCAGTTGCCTGTAAACCACCCTTATGAGAGTCTTCCTACCCAACAAGTCTGTGAGCTTAACCCACAGTGAGTCTACTGGTGGCATCCTCTACTGCCTCTGTCCCTTCTCTTATGTAAATGGACACTCAGCCACCTGAACCTGTCCCTCTATCATGTCTATATAAGGTGTAGCCTGAAACTGCTATGTCCCAATTGTTGTTTATACTGACCCAATTTTTGTGTAACAGCCACTAGATCCAGTCCAGAGTCTGACACAAAAGCCTGGGGTTCACTAATATTATTACCCAGACTCCTGGCATTGAGGTATACGACCCTTCAGCATGCATCCACACTTCTACTGGTTCTCGCTTGCACTACCACTCACCATTCTCTAATACCCTTGGTGTTTTGCTTCCCATGCTTTTCATATCTATTGCATCTACCCTGCCCTGACCCTGGACTCATTCCTCCCTTCTGTTATTCCCTGAACATCTTGCTCTCATCCCTGGGGAGTTCTGTCTAGGTTCCCCATTGCACCTTCCTCAACAGTGGAATCCTCAGCCCCAGCCTCCCCCACAGCAAGTTTGTCTGCCAATGTAGATGTCAGACTTCTGCCCTAGCACACTAGTTCCCCATCTTGATAGAGGAAGGCTATCACATTTGAATAGCCTTCTGTACCAGCAGCCCTCCCAATCCTGTATGAAATGGTGCCCCTGTTCCTGACACCACCTGTTGAACTCCACAATCTCTACCTTCCAACCCTGTCCTTCTCTTCTCCCCACCCCATACTGGGAGGACCTCAGAAAAGAATAAGAAGGCTGAGTGCGTCTTCAGTTTGTCCTCCAGCCTCTGGAAGTTTCTCTTCACTGTCTACACAGGCCAGTTTAACAGCTCGTTGGTATCAAAGGTGCACCAGCACTTCCTGCTCTCCCCTCCTCTGCTATTCTCCTGTTCTCTCTGAATCTCAGAATGGCTGATGCTCCAGCAGATATCTGACCACACAAACAAAAAAAGGCACGCACTATTAAAATGCTTTAATTCATTCATTAAGTAACCAAGTGCTCACTGACCGAGTCAACTTCCCAGCGCTTCATGCATTGCCACTTCATCAGCTGAGGTGACAGGAAGTTGGCTCTGTCAGCCAGCACTTGTTTATTTATTAAATGAATTACTACACTTTAGTAGTGTGCGCTTTTTTGTTTGTTCTGTATTTGCTTCAAATGGCGACACCTACTGCAATCGTGCAGCATGGGGTCTTCTGTGTCTCAAGGCATCTGACCTCACCTAACTCCTTACTCCCCTTGCATACCACCCCTCTAATCATAGAGCCTCCTGTCACCAGAATCCTCCTTGCTAACTTCTAACTTCTCTTGCCCCAGGTGTCACCATGTCTCCCTTTCCATCGCACCAACAGACCCATGGTCACCCTGCCTTAGTCAGGCACCTGTGCCTCTTCCAGGGGCACAAAACTGTTTGCCATTACACCTCGTAGGTAGAGGTGACTGCTGTGTGACTGCTCCTGCCACCTAATATCCTCTCCTTGCCCACCCTCCACCCCCGGGGCCAGTGGATCTCTGAGGAAGTGGGGCTGGGTGGGCACCAGCTCAATTTGAGTTGCAGCTGGGATATTTCCTCACTAGCTGCTGCCAACTGAGCATGGAGCTTCCTGGATATCCTACAAATTAGGAAGTGTCTCCTTCTCCAAAACATAGCTCTGGAGAGAAGTGTGCCACTGTCCCTACTGTTAACAACTTCTCCCCTTGCCCATTGCTCTGTTCCAGTCAATTGACTGCCTTTGCTATGTGCCTGAGTCTATGATACTTAGTAGTATGCTAACATACTAACATACTAAAATGCCAGCACAATAGGCCTAACGGTCTTTTGTGTCTGCTCGTTTGGTCAGCCCCCACCCTGGAGGCTGACCTTGCTGCCCCCCTCGCCTTCTCTGGCTTCTCCCTTCCCAGTTCCGGATATTCTCGCTGCATTGGATTTTGCTTCCAGAACCCTTCCCCTGTACCTGTCCCACCCCCTCTTGAACCCCTCCACTGTCTCTGCCTCCACCAGCCCCCTAGGCAGCACATTCCATGGCTCCACCACCCTCTCAGTGAAGTAGCACCTCCTCCTTTCTCCCCTGAATCTTCCCCCCTCCAGCTTCCACCCATGCCCTCTAGTGGCTCCCTCCTCCTTCCTTCAAGCACCCTGACTGTTCCTCCCCTATTTACCCCTTCATGTACCTGAAGACCTCATCATGTCCCCCTGGTCCCTTCTCTCTCTAATGTGTACATATTTAGCTCTTCAAGCCTCCTCATAGGTCCTGTCCCCAAGCCCCAAATCATTTTGGTTGCCCTCCTCTGACCTCTCCAGGAGTTTAATGTCCTCTTTATGTGTGGCCTCCAAAACTGCACATGCAGTACTCAGGTGTGGCCTCACCAAGCAGTTATACAAAGGGAGTATCACTTCCTCCTTCTGGAGGTGATCCCCTAGCGATGCATCCCAGCATCCTGTTGGCCTTGGCTGCTGCCTCCCACAAGTCTCCAAGTTGTTCATCTTGACATCCACCACCACCCCAGGTCCCTCTCAGCCATCGAGACTTGTAGCATCCCCCAGAGGTGTACACTTGGCCCAGGTTTTCTGGCCCCAGGTGCAGTACCTTGCATTTCCTGCATTGAACCTCAGCTTCCACTTTCTAGACCATCTTCCAGAGCCTCCAGGTCCCCTGTAGGCCACCTCCCTCCTCCCCATCCACCACTGCCCCCAGTTTTGAGTCATCTACAAAGAGACTCATCTCACTCCTGATTCCTGTCCTTATGTCAGAGACGTGGGTGTTGAACAGGAGGGGCCCAAGAACAGTCCTGTGGGACCCACTATGACCCTTCTTGGGGATGAGACTATCTCGCTAACTACTAATCTCTGGGTCTGGTCCTGAGCCAATTGCCTATCCATCTGATCATCTGGTTCCCCCACCCCATTTCTCCCAGCTTATCCAACAGGCCCACGTGAGGAACAGAGTCAAATGCCTTGCTGAAGTCTAGAAAGAGGACGTCCACTGGTCTACCCAGGTCCAAGGCACTCATCACCCAGTCATAGAACTCCACAAGGTTTGTCTGACACAATTTCCCCGGGATGAATCCATGCTGTCTATCGTCCAGGCATCCTGACTTTTCCAGGTCCCCCCAGCCTCTCCTTGACAATGCCCTCTATCACCTTGCCCACCACTGATGTCAGGCTGACAGGCTTGTAGTTCCCTGCCACCTCCCTTGATCCCCCCTTGTGGATAGGCACTATATGCGCCACCTTCCAGTCCTAGGGTACCCACCCTGTCCTCAGATAGATGGTGAAAAGCTCCGCCAAGGGTTTCGCCAGGACATCCACAAGTTCCTTCAGCACTCTGGGATGTAATTTATCCAGCCCTGGTGCTTTCTCCATCTTAAGGGACCTGAAGGCTTCCCTCACTGTCTCTGGTGTGATTTCCACTTCCGCTACCTCTTCTCCCTGCTTAGCCTTCCCCCCTCCTGCCATTTATGCCTCCCCCTCTCTCCAGACCCGCCGATCGGTAAGGGTCCCCCCCTCCTCAGTATCACTGTCTCCTCCCATGTATGATGCAGCAGCCCCATTTTCCTTGGTGAAAACTGAGGTGAAATACTCATTTAGTACGTCAGCCTGCTCCCCGGTCTTGCTCTATCTCTCCCCTGTTTTAATCCTGCTAATCTGCCCCTTCACCCTTCGTTTTCCCCAATGTATCTAAAGAACGCTTGTTCCCTCTCCTAATTTCCCTGGCCAGGTTCTGCTCCTTCCTTGCCTTAGCTGCCCTCACCACCCTAGTGGCCCTTCTAGCCATCAGCTCGTACCCCCATCCTTTCACCCCTTGAGCACTTGAATTGCCTATAGGCTGCCTTCTTTCCCCACACCACCTCCTGGACCTCCCTCATCCACCAGCAGGGTTTTCGGGCCCTACTGTATTTTCGTTTTACTCTTGCACAGGTGCTGGTAGCATCCTGCACCCCTCTCCTGATGATTTCCCACCTACTATCAGCGTCCATGTCTGACCCAATCACATCCAAATGCACCTTAAAGATCCTTCCCATTTCCTTAAAATCTGCCCCCCTGAAGTCAGTTACCTCCATCTTTGTGCAGCCTTCTACCCCTCCTAGGTCCAGACAGAACCAGACCGTGGCATGGTCACTCCCCGCCAATCGGTCCCTTACCTCCAGGCCCCCAATCTGGTCACTGTCTGCCAGGATCACATCCAGTACCTGCGCCTCCCTGGTCGGTTCCCCCACCTGCTGAGTTAGGAACACGTCTTGAAAGACATCCAACAACCTCTGTTCCCTGGTCACCGAGGATGTCATAGTCTCCCAGTCTGTTCCTGGCATGTTTAAGTTCCCCAACACCACCACCCTTCCCTGCCCAGTCTGCAGTGTCTCCCAACATCTGCCACCAGACTGTCCTCCAGCTCCTCCACCAGTGCAGGGGTCTATACACCACTCCTATTTTACTGTCTTGCCCCCTTGTTATCAAGGTGACCCAAATCGCCTCCACGGTTCCTTCCGCCTCCTCTACTCCCACTATGCCAATGCAGTTTTTGACTATCATTGCTACCCCTCCTCCCCTTCCCTCCCTCCTGTCCTTCCTGAACATAGTGTAACCCTCCAGGTTCAGGTCCCAGTCATGTCCTGCAGTGGCCCAAGTCTCAGTGACCACTGCCACATCCACCGCTCCCTCAGTTAGCATCGCCTGAAGCTCAGGCAATTTATTGCCCAAGCTCCTGGCATTTAGCAGGACTACTAGATATTTTATTTGTCAATATAATGTTTTTGTCTATTCAGAAATCACAACAATAAACAGTAAGTATCAACTGTACAAACTGAAAAACGACTATTAAAATAATACAGTTGGAAGTGCATTATCGTATCCTCTGCAATATATATATATATATATATATATATATATATATATATATAATGGCTATTGTTTTTTCCCATAGGGAAACTGAGTTGTAATTTTGTTGTTATAACCAGCTGGTTATAATGACAAACACGTGCCCAGGTTCCCTAGCTCGGCGCATGTGCCTGCCGTGATCTTCCTCATCTCTGTGCTGTTCCCTGCCTTCCCACTCCTCAATGCATTACACATCGCCGACAGTAGGAGTCGGCGGGTAAGTCATTTTTTTAAACAAAAATATGGCACAAGAAATGATTATTTTCGGCTGCAAATAAAAAAGTGAACACTGCTTTATGTCAGGAGCAGCCATGGACCACGCTGAAACCGCAATAATCCACAGCTCGACTTCCTAGAGATATACATTTATTTTGTATAACTGTTGTGGTGAAAAAACAATCCCCTGCGATTATACAAAATAAAGGATGAGTAGGGGATTTAAAACTCAGATTTTACACACCCCCTCGGGTGGGATGCCTGAATAAACCCCTCAAGCTTCGCTCTCGGGGTTTATGTGGCATCCCACCCCTCAGGGGTGTGTAACATCCTCGTTATAACCCCCTACCTATCCATTATTCTCTATATTATAGTAGCATCCACACTACTGAAGCATTGCTAATAAATATACAAGTACAGTATATAGTGTAACCATTCTCAGAAATATTGCTTATTATGATAACCAAAACTTCTTATAGATGTTTTAGTATTTTCTCTAGCGAAAAGATAACACTATGCATCCACCCGCCACCCCTTAAAATATATAAAAGAAGTGAGAGAGTACACAAAGAGAACAGAAGCATGAAGGATAAGAGGGTGAAGGAATTAACCAAAAATGAAAAGGAAAAGAGAAGATGATATGAAAAGAAAAAACTTATTTGTACTTGTAGTGAATTGAGGAAGTCTGTAGGGTCTCAGTATTTATCTGGATGGACTCCGCTGGATTCTGGATGTGTGATGAAGAAGAGATTACCCCATTTCTTCTCAAACTTATTTACAGTATATTATTGTTTTAAACTATGAGCTAGTTTTTCAAGCCTTTTTACGTCAAGCAAATACTGCTTCCTTTCTTTGAATGGTGGTGAAGTGGCTTCCATCAAGTATTTCAGGATTGTTTTTGGCTATCACTCCAGTTAACATTAGAGCTTATTTGGACTCTTGGAAATGTTGGGATGCTCAGCAAAGCAACCCAGAACACATGTTTCTGTGGCTAAGTTATTTTGAATCTCTGGTTTATTTTTAAAGAAATCTCTACTTTTGTTCCAAAAAGAAACAAATTTCCTTGCATTTCTAAAATGTGAACGAGCTCAGCTTGGACTTCTCCACATATTGGACACTCGTCATCCTATCTCCTACCCATTTCAAATATACAGTACGAATTGGAGTGTAATATACATTATTCAGAGTTCTGTGCTGAGTAACTTTGTGATTTACAGAGGAGAAGGCTGACAAGGAGCTCTTTCTAATGCTACTCCAATCCCAAGTTTCTGTATCTTTTCCCTACAAGTTTGGCACAATTCTTGACCTATGATCCCTATCAGGATTAACCAATCTTAATTGAAAAATCATACAAATTTGAGATGCCAGGCTTACAAATTAAGTACAACTACGAATGAGACTGTGATACTATTTGTTTTGAGGAAGGGTTGTCCTCTTCTTTGAAGTTTCTTTATGCTTACTAACAAGTTTTCATGCAAGGGTCTGACAAACTATGTTCTTTAAAAAGTTTCAAATTCCTTGAATGCGGTAATCGCTGATCTTAGAAACACAGAATTTGATGGCAGATGAGGACCGCTTGGCCCACCTAGTCTGCCTATCTTCCTACCTAATGGATAAGCTGCAAATCCTAGTTAACTAACGGCCTACTTCCTCCTACCCCCCCACCAGAATTGCCTTATGTCTGTCCCATGCATTCTTGAATTCCCCCACTGTTTTTGACTCCACGACCTCTTCAGGAAGGCTGTTCCATGCATCCACAACCCTCTCCATGAAAAAATACTTCCTCAAATTACCTCTGAGCCATCCCCACTCTATCTTCAAATTGTGCCCCCTTGTTCTTGCACATATCTTTTTCTGAAAGATGCTACCCTTTTGGACTTTGTTGATTCCCTTGAGGTACTTGACATTTCTATCATGCCCTCCTCTCCCTCCTTTCCTCGAGGGTATACATATTAAGCTCCTTTAGTCTGTCTTCGTATGGCTTCTGGTGCAGACCCTGCACCATTTTGGTTGCCCTCCTCTGGACAGCCTGCACCCTGTCTATGGCTTTGCGGAGATGGGGTCTCCAGAACTGCACGCAGTTCTCCAGATGGGGTCTCACCAACTGTCTGTATAGAGGGATAACAACTTCTTGTTTTCTACTGGTGATGCCTCTCCCTATGCATTCCAGTATCCCCTCAGCCCTCCTTACTGCCTTCTCACATTGCTTGCCCACCTTTAGGTCATCTGATATAACTACCCCCAGGTCCCTTTCTATTTTTGTTGCCATCAGTATCTCACCCCCCATTATGTACTCTTCCCCTGGGTTTTTGTTTTCCCAGGTGCATTACTTTGCACTTCTTAGTGTTGAATCTAAGCTGCCATACATTTGACCATTCCTCCAATCTTGCCAAGTCCCTTCTCATCCTTTCCACCCCACCTTGTGTATCAACCCTATTGCAGATCTTTGTGTCATCTGCAAAGAGACATACTTTTCCTTTCAGTCCCTCTGTGATGTCACTTATAAAGACATTAAAAAGGACCAGACCCAGTACTGAAACCGGCGGTACCCCACTAGTAACCCCCCCTTTCTTCACTGTGGATTCTGTTTACTATTACCCTCTGAGTCCTGTTGTCCAGCCAATGTTTTACCCAGGCTACCACCCTGGGATCCACTCCAAGGCTGGCTAATTTGTTTATTAATCTTTTGTGTGGAACTGTGTCAAATGCCTTGCTAAAGTCTAGGTAGGCCATATCCACAGCCCCTCCCTGGTCTACTACTTTGGTCACCCAGTCAAAGAAATCGATTAGATTCATCTAACATGACCTTCCCACTGTGAGGAAATGAAACTATGCCCATTTAAGGCCAAACTGCTGCAGTACCTGGCCACTCTTAGTAACTGTGACTGCATCACCTGTGCATAATCCTACTGTTATTGATAGCTTATCTGTCTTGCATAGCACCCATCTCCCTTCCCCACTTCCTCCCCTGCCTGGTGTGACCCCACTGAGCACTTACCCCCACGTCCTCTCTATATCCCCCCCGCCTTCCTGCTTTTTCTTCACAAATATTAATACATCCCAATTTTCAACCCCCTTCCCCTTGGTTTCCCCCTCACTTCACCCCCACTATAATACCCTTTCCTTATTCCTCTCCCCACATCACCCAGCCTTGCCCTATCACTTACTTACGTAACCCTGTAGATTCTATCCATTCCACCCTCTGACTACTCAACCCCCTATATTCTGTCACCTCTTTGTCTCTACCCCCACCCTCCTCCTGCTCTCATCTATTCTGTCCTCCCCCTCCTTTGGTCGCCACCACTTCTGACCCTCCATAACTCTACCTGCACACTCTAAAGCTTAGCTACCACTATAAATTGCTTGTCCACCATAGGTATGCTTTTAGTACTGTTGCAATAAAGTTGACCTCTTCTACCTGATGTATTTTAACTGTATGTGCTCGAATCTGTATCTGTATATACCGTAATGTACTTGCTTGTTGTATATACCCCTATATGTTTTGTAATGTCTACGTACCTTGTATATTGCCTCACGACGTAGAACCTTTGTAAATGAGCTTTTAACTCAAGGGTGTTACACGAGATTCCAAAAAATAAATAAATAAATCCATGCTGCCTTGGGTCCTGTGCCCTGCTTGCCTCTAGGTACTCAACAATTCTTTCCTTCAGAAGTGATTCCATCATTTTTCCTACCACTGAGGTCAAACTGACAGGTCTGTGGTTTCCTGCCTGCCTTGCTCCCACTTTTGTGATGGGGAATCACATCTGCCCTCCTCCAGTCATCAGGTACCACACCATCCTCCCATCATTTGTTAAAAAGGGTAGTCAACTAGTTCTCACTTAGTTCTTTTAGAATTCTGGGGTGAATCCCATCAGGCCCCATTTTTTTTTTTTTTTACTTTTTATTTTCTCCTTCTCAATTCAGTCGACAGGAAGGTGGAAGACTAGGTTTGCTGGCCAAGGCACCTAGCTTCACCTGAGCTCTTTTCTTCTAGGTTGCTTGAAAGGACAGAGCAAAGAACCTTACCAGAGCAATAATAAGGATAAAGGCTTCTTTTGGTTAAACAGGTTTACTGTGTGTTGTTATTTTTATTTTGTACTCACAAGGATTGTTACTGTTTGTTGCTAACATTTTATTGCTTTATTTTTCTCTGATTCAAATTGTTGTTGCTGGGTATACATTCTGCTGCATTATTACAGGGTGTGCCTACAGGTGTGTGCCTACAGATTACTGCTGTAATCTTTTGATTCAAATTGTCTTTTGCAAAGTATATCTTCTGTTACTGCTTTATTTTTCTCTGTAGCAAAGTGTTTCTTATAGGGTATATCTTCTGTGAAATTATTACCGGTGGTACTTTACAGGTTTCACAGTTTTATCTGTCATTAGGATAAGCTTTCAGGGCTACTGCATTTGTTGCTGGCCGATTGTTTCTGCTCTTACCTGCTTGTTTCTTTCATCTGTGGTTCTTCTTTTTCAGCAGTGGAAGGGCCCAGCCACCCACCCCCATCCCCAACCACCCCACACTACACTCCTTTTATAGGGTAGCACAGTCATTACATTTCCTGTAGCAAAGCAGGAAGGGGCGGATCAGAGGGGTATCCACACAGTGGCCTCATTTACAGGTGCACTAGTAATTTAACTTATTATAACAAGTTATACAAAACAAACAAAACACAAAATCAAACTTTTGCTTTCATTTTCTTCCTACTAATTACTCTGAGCAGGTTATAAACCCAGCAACTTACCTGGAATGGATATCATTAACTGCAGGTACTGTGGAACACTTTTCAGAAGGGCAGTTTTACAGGATTTAGGACACTGTCGTACATGCCGGGCCATTGGAGATCTAAGAGCTCAGCTCCATGCAGCATGGGCAGAGATTGCGCTCCTCAAATTGCATATTCAAGAGGAAATATAAGAACTGCCCACCATTTCCCCAACATCCAACAGAAGCACCTCGACTGCAGACAGTAGTTGGTCCGGGAGGTTGGCAGGTGGTTAGGAGGGGCAAATCGGGTGCCCCATCACTCGGTGCACTCCAACATATCACCTCCACAAACCACATAAAAACTACAAACAGTATCTGCCTCTATCTCCAAAATCAAACAAAGGGGCAGAGGACACAACAGAGCAGGACACTGCAGCACAGGAGCTAGCACAACAAAATGCGCCCAAAACAGGAACCAAAACAAAAAAAGCAAAAAGGAAATCCAAAAAACCTCTGGTCATAGGAGACTCCATGATTCGGGGAGTTGATACATATCTCCAGCCAGGGGTAATAGTCAGATATCTCCCAGGTACATCACTGTGGAGAGACACTGACTGCATTGCTAAAATTGTTCAGGACGCAGGAGAAAACATTGATGTCCTGGTACACATAGGGACTAACGATCTCACCAGCCAGTCAGTTGTGGAGACCAAGGAACACCTAACCAAGCTGGATGACAAACTGTCTTCCATTTCGTCCAGCATTTCCTTCTCTGAGATACTGCCAGTCTGGGAGAAGGGGAACAGATGGACGTGAGTTCAGAGAAGGGGAGATAGGGGAGTTAAACATGTGGCTCAAGGGCTGGTGCCAGGATAAAGGACACAAATTTGTAGGGAACTGGCAACAGTTTTGGGAGTGAAAGTTCTTTAAATTTGATGGACTACATCTGACTAAGGAGGGAGTCAGTGCATTGGGGCAGAAGTTTGATGACTTTGCAGAATATTTAAAGTAGCAAATGGGGAGAGGGGTGCAGCACCCGAAATGTCGAATGGGAAGAACACCCCTCCCCCCTCAGCTAGTGGTCAAACAGGAGTTCAGCATGTTTGTAGTTCATTTGCATCACCTGGTAAAGAAAAAGGTCCTGCTCCCCATATGATGCACAGGGAAAACATCAGACCTCGCCGAACAGCTAACACACTGAAATCTAACCAGTGGAAAATCATGTACACAAATGCTCACAGTCTGGGAAACAAGATCCCAGACCTGCAGGCAATAAGACAGAGGCTAAACTGGACATAGTAGCCATTAGTGAGATGTGGTTTACCAGTAACCACACTTGGGAGACTTCAGTACCTGGTTATGTACTGTTTAGAAGAGACCGAGGTGCAAAAAGGGGAGGTGGAGTGGCCCTTTATGTCGATTAAAATATCAAAGCTACAGAAATTCAGAATACACATAAGGAGCCAGAAGAACTGTGGGTCACCCTGGAAACAGGAAATGGGACAGCCTTACTAACCGGAGCTGTGTACAGGGCTTCAGACCAGGGGGAGGACATAGACACGTTACTGTTAGAATGTATACAAAACATGACAGCTAAAGGGGAAGTTCTGATAATGGGAGACTTCAACATGCCAGATACAGATGGGTCAATACCAGCAGGGACATCTGCCAGAACTAGACACATCGTGGATTCCCTGCAGGGGGAGGGCCTCAAACAACTGGTACAACAACCCACAAGAGACAGGGCTATCCTAGATCTAGTACTGACTAGTAGGGAAAGGATCACAGATCTCCAGGTAGAAGGTCACCTGGGGGCCAGTAACCATCACATGATATGGTTCAATTTGACCACTAGAACAAAATCATCCCATTCCAAGGCAAAAATATGGGAGTTCAGAGGAGCTGACTTTGATAAGATGGCCAACAGAGTTAAGCCGTCCCTGGCAAAAAGAAATACAGGTGAGGGGGTACAGGCAAAGTGGGCAAGCATTAAAGATGCAATACTTGAAGCAACATCCCATTGTGTTAGTGAGAAAAGGAAGTGCAAAAGAAGAAGGAAACCACTTTAGTTCTCAAACACAGTAGCAGAAAAGGTCAGAGCCAAAAGGCTGGCCTTCAGGAAATATAAGGGAACACAGCAGGATGAAGATAGGGAGGCATCCCAAACTTCCCTAAGGGAAGCAGGGAAGGCAGTAAGGCAGGCAAAGGCCCAAACCAAGGAAACACTAGTATGAACAGTAAAAGAAGGTGACAAGACTTTCTATAGATACATTTGTGAAAGGAGAAAGTCCAGAAGGGGTATTGCTAAGATCAAAAGGGATAAGGGGGCGTGTGAGGAGGAGGACCATGCAAAAGCATCTATCCTAAATAGATACTTCTGCTCAGTATTTACTGAAGAGAAGGTAGGGCAGGGCCCACAGCTCTGCACCATGGACACAGGGCGGAGGGAGGTGTGCACTAATCCCTTCACAAAAGAAAGGGTCCTACAAGAGCTCGATAAGCTCAGGGTAGACAAGGCAATGGGACCTGATGGCATACATCCCAGGGTACTAAAGGAGCTAAGGGTGGAACTAGCAGAGCCATTATCAGAACTGTTTAGTGAAGTCTCTGAGCACAGGAGAGGTCCCAGAAGACTGGAGAAGGGCTCATGTGATCCCGCTCCACAAGAGTGGTTGCAGGGAGGAGGCAGGGAACTACAGACCAGTCAGTCTTACCTCAGTAGTGGGCAAGATTATGGAGACACTCCTTAAGGAAAGGATAGTGCAACATCTGGAATCCATAGGTGCACAGGATCCAAGACAGCATGGGTTTATAAAAGAAGGTCCTGTCAAACTAATCTCATAGATTTCTGACTGGTAACCAGAGTGGTGGATCAAGGGGGAGCAGTTGATGTTGCCTACCTTGACTTCAGCAAAGCTTTTGATACTGTTCCACATAGGAGATTAATTAATAAGCTGGGTAGGCTCGGGGTGGGTCAGACATTGGTCAACTGGGTGGCAAACTGGTTGACGGGCAGAAAACAGAGAGTGGTGGTAAACGGTATACAGTCAGAAGAGATGCAAGTCACAAGTGGGGTACCTCAGGGATCAGTCCTGGGGCTAGTCCTCTTCATTATCTTCATCAGTGACATTGCAGATGGAGTACAGGGTAAGGTTTGTCTGTTTGCAGATGACACCAAGATCTGCAACAGAGTAGATGATCCAGATGGTGTGGGCAGAATGAGAAGAGATCTGGATAAACTAGCAAAATGGTTGGAAGAGTGGCAACTGGGGTTTAACGTAAAGAGGTGCAAGATCATGCACATAGGGAAGAGAAACCCTGAAGCCACCTATAGGCTGGGAGGAGTTGCTGGCAATCACAAGGGAAGAAAGAGACTTGTATCATCATCATCGATGACCTGAAATCATCCAAGCAGACCCTAAGCAGTAGGTAAGGCTAGAGGGATGTTGGGGTGCATTAGTAGGGGTATCACAAGTCGTAAGAGGGAGGTAATAATCTCTTTTTACGAGACACTGGTTAGGCCCCATCTGGAGTACTGCATGCAGTACTGGAGGCCACACCTTCACAAGCACATTAACCAAATTGAGGCAGTCCAGAGAAGGGCAACCAAAATGGTGCAGGGACTACATCAGAAAACATATGAGGACAGATTAACTGAACTCAATATATATACCCTAGAGCAAAGGAGGAAGAGAGGTGATATGATTGAAACATTCAAGCACCTTAAGGGCATTAACAAGGTGAAAGAGTCTAACATGTTTCAATATAAGAAAAATAGCAGGACAAGAGGAACAGCATGAGATTAGAGGGAGGCCAATTAAGGGGTAATGTGAGGAAGTTCTTTTTCACAGAGAGGGTGGTGGATGCATGGAACGGCCTACCTCAGGTAGTGGTGGATATGAACACAGTGCAGGGCTTCAAACAGGCATGGGATAGGCATAAGGGAGCAATACAGATGAGTATGAATAGATAGGCTATTGACAGAGCAAAGGCCTTTGGCACATTCATAAGGTAGAAAAAGAAATGGACAGACTGGATGGGCCTTGCAGTCCTTATCTGCTATCAACTTCTGTGTTTCTATGTTTCTATGACAGTTCTATACATACATTTGCATTAAAAGCACAATTTTTCACATCAGATTCTGGCTATACAATCTGTGTTTTATTTGCAAACATGTATTGTTATCATATCAGTGATTGATGATCATTATGCTATCACTAGGTCTTGTGTCTAGGCCTGTAGGCTATCTGTGGGGACATTTTTCCCAATGATAAGCTTCAACTGTATGGTGTGTGTATGGGGGGGGTATTCTGAAGGAGGCTGGGGAGAGGGCCTCTCGCCCAAGTCTGTGTCTGGGTGTTGGTGTTAGATGATTGGAGTGGCCTGGCCGGGAACCTCAATGGGCCGTTAGGGTGAGTTGGGGGGGCCACTATGTCCATCCATTCCCTCTTAAGGAATCAGATCTGGTCTGTTCTGTGCAATGTGTAAGAACCAGGGTGTCCAATATGTTTGGACTACCTGTGTCCTATCTTGGAGGTGGGCTGTGAGGGCCTCCATCTTATATACATCATAAATTGTATTCTCCCAAGAGATCATGGTGTGTGGGCCTCTGGACTTAACCAAAGTCTGGTTATGCATTTTTTAGCAGCAGTAAGAAGTATATTAATTAGATATTTTTGTGGTTTATGCTTAAACTGTTTAGGGAGCAGGAGGAGAATGGCTGCCTGAAAGGTAAGTGTGCCAAAGTCTGTGAACAAGTCTGCAATAACTTTGCCGACTCCCTCCCTGAATCCACTCAGGACCGGGCACGTCCAGAACACATGGGTATGTGTAGATACCTCACAGCCACATAGCCTCCAACATGTCGAGTCCTTGGACATCGAGTATTTTGCCACTATCTGGGGAGTACGGAAGTAACGAACGGCTACTTTCCAGGCAAACTCCCTCCAGGAGTATGAGGTCATTGTTTTGTGTTGTGTTCTCCCGATTTTTTGCCAATCTCCTGGGGTGAGGTCTAGGGATAATTCTGCCTGCCATTGAAATTGTACCAGATCAACATTTGATGGGGATGAACTCTGTAGTGCCTGGTATGTCCGGGACACTAGATGACTCTGGTCCCCACCTCCAGTGATATATAGTAAAAAAAATGTAGGATAGGGATTTCCATTTGTGGAATCATTAATCCTATTTTTTGGGCTAAATAATGTCTAAGTTGGAGATACCAGAAAAAATCCCAGCATGGAAGGCCATATAAGTTTTGGAGCTGGTCAAAACTTAGAGAGATCCCAGCCTCATAGAATTTGCATGCGTTTGATAATCCTAAAGAATACCAGTTATCAAAGGTGGGATCTGTCAATGCTAGTATAAAGTCTAGACTCCGTGATAGAATTCCCAACCATCCTGCCAGCAGGGAGTTCTCCGGTAAAGCCAGAAATTTACTTCAGCTATTTAACATGGCTTCAGTAAACATAGAGCAAGCTGTGGACTGTTTCAGTTGATTAGGTTGGAATATTAAAGATGCGTCATTGATTGTTCCAGTAAGACCTACGCTGGGGCCGTAGTGCCAGAGGATGTCCAGTTCACCATGTGAGATATTAATGTGGCAAGGCAGTAACAGTATATATTAGGTGGGGCCAGTCCTCCCCTATCTTTAGGGAGTTGGAGTTTAAGTAATGCCATCCGTGGCCTCCTACCTACTCAGATGTACTTCCTGAATAATGAGTCCCAGTGTTTATAATCTCTCTGGTTAGGGGGGAGAGGGATTGTTTACATTAAAGAGAGAATTTTTAGAAGGATATTCATTTGTAGTGACTGGACTCTAGAGATGAGGGATAAGGGCAGAGGGAGCCACCGATCTAGATCTGATTAGATCTGTTTGGTTACTGCCTGGTAGTTTATTATATATAAATCTTCAAGTTTAGCCAGGATTTGAATTCCAAGATATGTAATCAAGGGTTTATTCCACCTTTAGTTATATGATTTCAATTTTGAAGGGGGGAAGGATCCTTTAATTATTAGGGCCTCAGATTTTGACTGATTAATTGCGTAGCCGGAAATGCTTTCAATGTCTACTAGGATCTCCGAGAGTATTTCCAAAGAGTCTTCCGGATGTGACAGGTAAAGGAGTAGGTCATCCGCGTAGTAGGCCACTTTGTGTTCAGTGTTCCCTGTATCTGGATGGACTGTCTAAGTAGTTGTGCAATGGGTTCCACGAAGATGGCAAACAAGTAGGGGGACAAGGGGCACCCCTGTCTGGCACCTCTGTGCAGTATGAAGTGGTGGAATGTGACCCATTTACCTTTACTATTGCCTCTGGGGCTGTATATATTCCTTTAATAATATGTAGGAAGGAGGAAGGCAATACAAATTTAGACATGGTGGCTAGCAAAAAATTCCAGTTCACCATATATAATGCCTTCTGGTCATCTAGACTTAGGAGTGTCAATGGGGAACCTGAGGTGATGGAATGGTTTAGGAGATATAAGGTTCATTTAATGTCTGTGGTCCTTCTGGACTTTATAAATCTGGATTGATCTGGGTGAATTAAGGTAGGTAGAATAGTATCTAATCTATGAGCTAAAATGCTTGTAAATATTTTGTAGTCTTGATTTAATGCTGATATGGGTCGAAAGGAGTCTCAAAGCTGGGGTTGTTTTGGGGGTTTCAGTATGGCTGAGATTGCAACCTGTCTCCAGGATATAGGGCAATCAGCAGTCTTCTGAGTAGCTTGCAATGCTGTTAGTAGGGGTTCCTTTATTAGTTCTATTGTGTTTTTATAAAATTCTGGTCCATAGCCATCTGGGCCCGGACTCTTTCCGTTCTTAAGGTTCTTTATTGTCATTTGGACTTCATACTCAGAGATTGAGGATGTAAGTTTATTTATTTGTATGGTGGTTAAAGTGGGTAATTTTATTTGAGCTAGAAATTTGTCCATTAATCCAGGGGGAATCTCCTGAGGGGGGGAGTATAGTTATTGATAGTAGGTTCTAAATGCTGAGAGTATATTTTCTGTTATGTAATGATTCTGCCCTGTCCTGGGGTCTTTTATTTTAGTAATTGTATGTATTTGAGTCTGTTTATGGAGACGATAGGCCAGTAGCCGGGATGCTCGCCCCCCTCCTTCATAGTATCTCTGGCGGAGCCTCATCAGGGCTTGCTCTGTTCGATATGTTAGTATCTCCTGTATAGAAGTCTGTGTTTGGAGTAGGAGGGGTAATACCTCCTCATCCCCCTGCATATGTGCTTTCTGCAGGAATTACAGCCTATCCTGCAGGTTTTGCAGGTGTGCTTCTTGTTGCTTTTTCTTTTGAGAGGTGTAGGCTATTATATGTCCACACAGGACTACTTTAATAGTATCCCATAATAGTTGGGTGAGGACTGGGAGGATTGATTATCCCTCATTATTTCTGGGATTTTGGTATCTATCATGTCTTTAAATTCCCCATCTCTGAGTAGAGAGGGGTTGAATCTTCATAGGGTCTGTCTTCTCCTATCTCCCTCCAAACGGATGGTTAAGGAGATGGGTGCGTGATCTGACAAGCTGATATTAAATATCTCTACCTGTCGAATCAAGTCAACGTGCTCCTTACTAAGGCAAATGTAGCCTAGCAGGGTATAATGTTTATGGGCATTGGAGTAAAAAGTAAATTTTCGTTGTCTGGGGTGGAGTTGTCTCCAGGTATCCACCATGCCTGTGTCTTTAAGCAGGCATCTAAGGTGCTTAGAACTGGCATTTTGGGGGGAGGGACGGGCCGCAGAGGTGTCCAGCGATGGGTCAGTTTGGCAATTTAGATCACCACCCAAAATCAGGCAGTCCTTCTGGTAAGATAAAATTATGTCGAATGGGCATTGTATAGAAGATGCATCAGTATCTGGGGGGATATAGATGCTGGTAATAGTCACCTCTTGGTCCATCACTGTGGCCACCACCAGAGCCAACCTACCCTCCCTGTCAGAGTATTGATCAGTGATTTTAAATAAGGAATTCTTGGGGAATAAGATGGCCGTGCCCCTCCACCTACCGTTTTGGTGTGTGGACTCGACCATTTGAGAAAATTCAAATTTAAGTAGCTTTTGGTGCTCCGCAGAAGATAGGTGGGTCTCCTGCAGGAGTAAGATGTCTGGTTTCAATTTTTTAAGACTGTGTATAGTGTGGTATCTTTTTATAGGCCCAGCTAGGCCATTCACATTGTGGGAGACAATTCTATAGGGTACTGTCATATTGGTAGGTGTACAACAATCTCGAACCCCCCCAGCTCCTCTACCCCCACCCCTCCAATGTCCCATGATAGTATAGTTAAAATTGTAAAAGAGTGCCATTTCATCTCATGTGGTCTCTGTGACTGATATTTTTTGACCCTAACTTGAACAGTGCTAAAGAGTGTGATAATTTCAATGGGGGTTATCCAACTTGGTCTAAGTCTGGGGGGTGAAACTATGTACATGTTGCGGTAATACTTCCCGTCAATGACTTCCAACACCACATACCTGCGAGGAGGTTCTGGTGTGGGCAGAGTTGTAAACTTCCCTGTGGAGGAGGTAGCCCCCTTAACAGGGGCATACAACCCCCTGGGGATTCCATTGCCCCTAACGTGGAAGATGGGGAAGATAAGGGGGGACAAATTAAAAAAAGAAACCAAATGTGGGTGGCATGGTAGAGGAGAATGGGTAGGGGTATTGGGTATGAATTGGTGCACTGGTCATTCAACCCTGTAGTTGGAAAAGTGTTCCACTTCTGTTGCCCCGCTGCCTATGATAGAAGGGGTGAGCAAGGCACTAATCTTAAAATTCTCCCTCAGAGATGGAGAGAACAAGAGGAGGTAGAGTAAATAATTAATAGCAGTTTCCAGCAATCATAAATCTATCAAAATATTTGACTGTATCTGAGTTTAACTTAGGCTTCTCATTATACTTAGACTCTGGAGTAACTTGGGGTATTTTTATTATGGTGCAAGCGTTCCAGAGTTCCCAGTCTCTCAGATAGTGGAAAGGGATTAAACTTAGTTTAAGTATCTGAGGATCCCATTAATTTGATTTTCATTTGCCCTAACTCCAATAGGACAGTCATGGTACTGAAATAGTGTTTATCTAAACGTTCAACCATTCGTTTTGTGGAGGGGAGTCCTCTAATTCAAAGCACCTCGAATGTTCTGCTTTAAGTAGGCCCCCGGGGTTCCAACTCACCATAACATTGTCTCTGAGTCTAAGCTTGGTGGACTAGAAGAGTATTCAAATAATGTGGGCGGCTGATCCACAGTGCCCCCGAGGTCTCCACCCAGGGGTAGGGGAAAAAACGTCGGGGCACCTTCCTCCACAAATCAAGGATGGACTCCATTTTAGAGTATCATTGATGTGAGGGTGTGTGCTGTACCAAGCGCCCCCCAAGGGGGCCAGGAACCCGAGATCCGCAGTCCGGCCACGGTCCCCCGGAGAAGGTCGGAGGCCTCCCTGCCAGAGTCAGGCTTATTCCAAATTCTATCTAAGGCAGCAGAGATGGATTATTCAGCTTCTTCCCACTGCTATTCAGCTATTATGGGCTAGTGTTGGGGATTAGCTCAGGGGGACAGATCCTCCAGCTGGACCTGGAAGTAATTATATAGATTCAAGGTCCCCAGCTGTATGGATGTGAGGTGGCCACACCAGTGGAGTTTACCCATTGCCAGTGTTTGTGTTGCTTGGCCAAATTAGATCAGGCTTATTTGCCCAGAGTCTTGTATTTATTACACTGGCTCAATGGAGGAATTGTCTTAAGTCCCCCGCAGTCCAATCCCCAACACCTTAATTGTCTCCGCTGCATGCTTTCCATATATTTATATTTATTTACTGTGAGCCCTATGACTCCAGGGCTGAGAGACTCTCTCGACTACCCAGGGATCAGAGGAACTGTTAGCCCCCCACAATCAACCCCGTATGCCGCCCCAAGGTGCCTCCTAGCGCTCCCACGTTCAGTTGTCCCCCCCGGAGACTGGGATCCCAGGCAAGCACCAGTGCCATCCACCTACCTCTATTTTAGAGAATTTGCCTGGTTGCCGGTTGATTGAGTAGTGAAAGGTTTGTGTGAGCCATAGAAAAGACTGTGGCAATAAATCAAAATTATGCAGATTAGGGATATGTCCACCATGCGGTCCGCTTAGGTAGCCAAAAGTTCAGGCTCCAGTGATTAGTTATGGAGGCCTTGTCTGATCATATTGCAGTTCTTTAACTATCGAGATGGCAGGAGAATATAGTGTTCTAACTGAAGTAAAGCAAAACTTGCAGGTGAAATTATGGCCTGGCGAACTGTTGCAAAAGAGTCTTGATTCCCTCCAGTGTTGATTGCTGGCTCTGCCTGGCTAATGCTGCCACCTGGGTTGTCTCTGGGGCCTTCCGGAATCTAACGACTGTAGGGGGGCATTGGGGCAAAGCATAGCCCCTGGTTTTAAGATCTTGTGTGGCCTCCTCAGCTGTTTCATATGATTGCTGACTGTTTGGATACTGAACTATGAGCTTATGTGGATAAGGTGTTCTAAATTTAAGTTGGTGGTGCCTGAGGTGTGGGAAAAGTGGAATATAGTCTCTCCGGCGTTGCATGGTCCAGGGCGCATAATTGTTGTCAATAAAGATCCTCTGCTGCCCGTAGTACACTTTCCCTTGTGCCCAAGCCTGTTTTAGGATTAGTTCTTTGATTTGATAATTCAGGAATCTAATTACTATAGAGCGTGGCCTTGCATTGGGTTGTGTAGATTTGGGGCTGAGGGCTCTGTGTACTCTCTTGATCTCTATATGGAGTGCAGGGTCTAGAGTGAGAGCTGTGCACAACGTGGTCTCTACGAACTCCCTCAAGTTGGTTCCCTCGCTGCCCTAAGGTATGCCATATAACCGAAGATTCTTCCTTTCTGTGCCTATTTTCGGCATCCTCCTGGTGATCGATTGTTAAATGGCATAGTTCTGTAATTTTTGTTATTGCTGCTTGTATTTACTGAGTTGTGTCAGTTTGTGTCTGGGAGGTTTGTTCGAGGATGGCAACTCAGGCTTTTGTATCATCGATTTCTATCTGCATCTCCTGTTTGGCTTGTTTGAAGGTGGAGAAATCTGACTTAAATTCTCAGAGCTCCTTCAAAATGCAGTCCAATTTTGAGTCCATATTGGAGACTTTCCTCTGCCTTTTTGAATGAGAGGAAGGTTTAGTTGGGCAGCGAGTGTGCAGAGGTCTCAGAGTTGGAGCATTCGTGATCCAGGTTTCAGCTGTTGGTGCTAATAGCTGGTAGCAGTTGCTCCCTCCCCCCCTTTGTTTTTTGCAGTCGCAATCCTAGGATGTGTTCCCCTAGTTATTTTTAAGATTTTCGGTTAGCAGATAGATGGCTTGTAGGAAAACATGGGGTGGATTGGTGGAACGGGTGTTCTAGGCGACCATTAAGGTCGGGAGCTGCACCGGAAGTCCCCCTCCTCCCCATCAGGCCCCATTGCTTTGTCCGCCTTCAGTTTTAGGAGTTCTTTCAGAACCCTTTCTGTGAAAGGACTGATATCGACCCCCCCATCCAGAGTGCTTCTATTGACTGGATTAGGTACCCCCTCTCCTCTTCCTTTGTGAATACTGAGCAGAAGTATTCGTTCAGTATCTCTGCTTTTTCACTGTCCCTCTCTGCCCACCCACCTTCCTCTTTATTCAGCCTCAGTAGCCCTCCCTTTGTCTTTCTTCACTCCCTAATGTACCTATAAAAGGTTTTATTCCTCTTCTTAACCAAGTTGGATATCTTTTCCTCGGTTTAGGCCTTTGCTATTCTGACTGCCTTCCCCACTTCCTTCTGCTTTGACTGGTACAGTTCTCTGTCCTGCTCCTTCTATGTTTCCTTATACTTTCTGAATGCAATATTTTTCTTCCTAACCTTCCCCACCACCTCTTTTGAGAACCATAGTGTTTTTTTCTTTCATTTTGATTTGTTTATTTGCTTCAAACAAAGGCTTGTTGCCATTGTGATGGCAGGTTTGATGTTTCCCCATTGTTGCTCCACCCCTCCTTCTTGCTTGTTTGCTAGTGTTTTTCTGATGCACTCTCCCATTTTGACAAAATTAGCCCTCCTGAAGTCCAGTACCTTCACTTTTGTATGGCTTGACTCCACAGCTGAGTTTATCATGAAGCATACTTTTGGTGGTCACTTGTTTCCAGATGCCTTCCCACTTCTAGATCTGAGATCCTCTCTCTGTCCCCATTTGAGAGTACCAAGTCTAAGATTGCTCCCTCCCGAGTGGGTTCCAACACTAGCTGTAAGGGGCATGCCCCCTGTAGGGCATTGAGAATGGCCCTGCTTTTGCATGTGACTGCAGCAAAGATGCTCCAGTTAACATCTGGCATATTCAGGTCCCCCATCAGCAATATCTCCCCTTTCAATGCCATCCTAAGGATGCCTTCTATCATTTCCTTGTCCATTTCCTCCCCCTGAGATGGGGGTCTGTATACAACCCCTGTGCGGCTTGTGGTGCCATTTCCAGTTTCCAGGGTGACCCACAGTGCCTTCACTCCTCCCTGTTTACCCTTTAGTTCTGTTGCTTTGATCCCTTCCCTTACATAGAGAGCAACTCCTCCTCCTCTTCTTCCCTCCCTGTTCCTCCTGTAGATTGTGTACCCTGGCATGTTCACATCCCAGTCATGGTTCTCTGTGTACCATGTTTCAGTGACTGCCACAATATCCAGTTCCTCTTCCATCAAGGCCACCAGTTCAGGGAGCTTGTTCTAGACTACGGGCATTGGTATTCATTACCCTCCATTTTTTTGATGGCCTTACCCCTTTTTGCCCCATCCCTGTCCTTAATGCCTTTGTCTTTTTCTCTGTTTACCCCTGCCCTTCTCCCTATCGACTTCTCTATCTTGGTGTTTACCTCACTAACTACCCTGATTTTTTTGGTGGGGAGCTAGGATTTCCCTTATCCTTTTCAGTGCCTCCCCCTTGGCTAGTTTAAATGCTTGCCAAAAAAGCATTTAAACCTATCACCTAGGATCGTGGTTCCCCTTCTGGACAGCTGCAGACCACTGCACCAGTATAGGCCTGCATCCCTCCAGGTGGACCCCCAGTCCCCAATGAAGCTAAAACCCTGAGCTCTGCAACAGTTTTTCATCCACTGATTGAATCCCATGGTGCGGAGCACCCTAGCCTCACCCATACTATAGACAGGCAGCACCTCCGAGAAGGTTACCGTGCATGCTACTTGTCTAAAGCCCCTCCCCAACTCCATAAACTACTACTGCACTGTTCTGATCTCTTTCCCAGCCAGGTAATTTGTCCCTAGGTGGACAATGATATCCAGCTCCCTTCCCCATGCAGCTGCTCCCGTGATCCTGAAGATTTGCTCCCTGTCCCTCCAAGCCATGGTGCCAGGCAGGTACCTTTCCTCCCTGTCCCCTTCTTCTCACAGTTCTACACTCCAAACAATGGAGTCTCTCCCCTGTGGAGTCCCATGCCACCCTTCTGTGGGTCTCCTTTGTGGAGGTTCCTAGCATCCTCCTTGGTCTCCTCTGAGGGTGCCTCCATAGAGGAACCATGCTCTGCCAGAATGGCATATGAATTGTGGAGAGGTACAACTGGAGGGATGCACCTCTGTTCCACCACCCTCACCCTCCCTGAGCCCACTGTGGTCCAACCACTCCTCTTTCTTGGCAACCTCTGAGGCAGCAGCGGTGGCCCTGGTGGTCTCTGTGTGGGAAAGGAGGTCTCCTGAATACTGGCCAACTCAGCCTGGAGATGAGCAACCTCCTCTCTCAGCCCAGAGAGGGCCTGCAGATGGGACAACACCGCATCCTCCAGAACGTCTCCCGGAAGACTGCTGCTCCACAGCCACTGCACTGCACCACTCCAATCATGTCTTTTTTGTGTCCCCTTAACTGTTGTTTTGTATACTTACTCTTTCCTCTCTCTCTCCTTTATTTATTTATTTTTTTATATATAATTTATTTATTTTTTTCTCCCTACTTTCCTACTGCCTCCTTGCCCTTAAAGCTCCTGATCTTCTTGTTCTGGGACAGTAGTTCTTATATCCCTCAGTAGTCTCCTTCTTACTTGCTCAAAGTCAGACCTCCAGCAGCTGGGGGTGGGGTGGGGATGGAGAGCTACTCTTTTCCTTCTCAATCAATCAATTAAACTTTATTTAACCAGGCAGTTACATCACTGAGCGAGCTCATTTGCAAGATGGTCCTGGACACACAGAACAAATTCCATTTACAATTTACGACAACATATGCAGGAAAACAGTATAATTATGAATAACATTACTGGATAGTGACATCGGGAAGAAATCTTAGGTAGCAAAGGATGTACACATACACAGATACTTCATCATGGAATGTTTGGGGACAGTAGATGAGCGAGGCATGAGAGGATGGCAGCGGTACATAGGATACAGTGGTAAGGGGGATAGAAAACACATAAGGGGGAGGAGGGGTAACCATGCTATGTTAGAGTCTCCCAGTGGGGGTTGCCACAGTGAGGAAAGAGGGGAGGGAGCTAGGGAAGGTGTAGTTAACCTAGGGGCTGCCGGTCTACAGGGGGAACAGGGAGGCCAGGAGGATCCATGAGCTAAGGATATATTCAAATTGTGTATCAACGATTACCTGAGGCAGTCGCACGCAGTTTTCAGGCATCTAAGAAGCAGTTGTTTGAGTACATAAGGGCTGGGCAGGTGGGAGAGTTTAAGAACTTTTTGTGAATTATTCCAGAGTGATGGTAGGAAGGAGCTGATGGCAGCTGCGCCAAGACGAGTCCTTGTTTGTTGCACCTTGATGAGGACAAGGGAGGCATTCCGTAGGCCATATATGCCTGTTGACAAGGGACGAATTCCGTAGGCCATATATGCCTTCTAGGATGGTGAGTCTTTTGTGCCTCTGTGATCACTCCCTTCCTGCTCCCAAACAGGAAGTTTCTGTTGTCAGCCAAATCCTGTGCCTATAAAAGTAGAACCGCTAAGGGTGGGGAGGGATGGAGGGCAATATAGTCCCAGTGAAGTCCTAACAGCAGCTTCTTCCTCTTGCTGTTCTCTGCCACAAGATATCTAGGTCAGTTTTTAAATGCAAACACCTGGCTTCCTTCTTTCTAAGTCACTCCCCCTAATTCACAGTTTCTTTTTCACCTAGCTAACTGCACAGATAACAATTCCTTCACCCAACTCAGACAAACACACTCTTTTTTTGTTTGTTTTTTGTTTATTTTTACCCTAAATTGATGTTCCCAGTAGTAGAATTCTAGTTCTTTAGTCCAGTAGAGTAGTAAAGTTCTAACAGCAGCTCCTTCCACTTGCTGTTCTCTCAACAAATGAGTACTTGGAACAAACCACAGGTATATTGCTACATCACCACCAGGTGGCAGCACACCCTTGTAGTGTCTATGTGCTTCGTCCCTGCCCGAGTTTCGAGCCCTGTATCTTCTACTCTGAAGTCAGCAACATTACCTCGGTCATCAATTCTGGCTTGCATCACCGAGACCTGGCTGGATGAAAACTCTGGTCCCGTTTTGGAGTCAGCTATTACGGCAGGATTCTCAGTGATACACTGCCTGGGGGAGGATCATAAGGACGGGGGTGTAGCCATATGTTTTAGATCGGAATTGGGCCTGGTAGATGTGCCAGTGGGGGGGACCAGTTCCTACGAGTGTATCATTGGCACAGGTATGGGGTGTAGGATTCTTCTCATCTACCATCCATCCAGGGGTGAGAAGCAATTCCTGTGGGAAGTCACGGACCTAGTTGTCAACATGGTGTTGGAGTCCCTCAGATGGATGGTTCTGGGGACTTCAATGCCTGGATCAATGACGAACTCTCACAATTTGGACAAGACTTCCTCCAACATATGAATTTGTTGGGCTTCACACAGGTGATTACCTCTGCGACCCATACACACGGTCACTTGTTGGACCTGGCCTTACTACTGGACATGGAGGCCTTCGGCTTGGTGGTGGAACTGGTTGGATGGTCTGACAATCACACTATCAGGTTCAATTTCCAGGCTTCCCTCTATAGGCCTGCCCCTACAGCGATGGTTCGGTACCATCCTTTAAGGGGTTTGACCCCAGATGTTCTGATGGCGGTGTTGGACCAATCGGGTCTTCTGAGTGCAAGCTTGGATCCAGACACTCGGTTATTGGCCTTTAACAAGGCTGTGACTGAGGCTCTGAATTCCATAGCTCCTGTCTGTGTTTGTCCTCTCACCTTTCACCCTCAGTCCCCTTGGTTTGATGGGACTTTGAGGGAGCTGAGGAGAGTTGGATGAAGGAAGGAACGGTGTTGGCGGAAATCGGGCCTAGATGCCAGCAGACTTAGAGTGATGGCCCATTATAAGGACTATTAATCAGCTATCTCCCGTAAGAAGGCAGAGCTCCTGTCCAGGGAGTT
The DNA here is from genome assembly GCA_016271365.2 of Neoceratodus forsteri. Lineage (NCBI taxonomy): Eukaryota > Metazoa > Chordata > Ceratodontiformes > Ceratodontidae > Neoceratodus > Neoceratodus forsteri. The sequence goes on along the minus strand of CM028130.1, from coordinate 864,560,088 downwards.
CACTGCCTCACAGAATCGACCAGCTCAGCTCTTCCGAACGGTAGACAGACTGTGTAATCCCACCTGTCTGCGGTTTTGGAGAGCATTTTCACAAGAGAAGTGTGAGAAGTTTGCTCGATTCTTTGTGAATAAGGTTGTTGACATCAGGTACGAGATCCGTGCAACCCATTCCAATGGGGGAGGCAATGGTCGGTGGGAGGTTACAGAGCCTTGGCATGTCTGGTCCGACATTGAGCGGCTGGTGATATTGTGAGGGTCATCCAGAGAATGCGGCCGACTTGCTGTAGTTTGGACCTGGGCCCACTGTGCCTCCTTATGGAGTGTGTTGAGGTCATCAGCCCAGTCCTAGCTGAGATTGTCTGGAGTTTCTTAGAGGTGTGTTTCCGGACACCCTGAAGGAGGCGGTTGTTATACCCCTTCTTAAGAAATCCTCTTTGGACCCAGACTGTCTCGCTAACTTTAGGCCTGTCTCTAACCTTCCCTTTGTGGGTAAGGTTATTGAGAAGGTGGTCGCGCAGCAGCTGGATGATCATCTTACTATCTATGATATCTACGATCCTCTTCAGTCAGGATTTCGGAAGAGACACAGTACTGAGATGGCCCTAGTTTGGGTGCTCAGTGATCTCCTGATAGCGAGAAATCGGAAGAGCCGTTCCATCTTGGTTCTTCTTGATCTCTCTGTGGCATTTGACACCGTGGACCATGGTGTGTTGTTGGAGCACCTACAGCTGATCTGTGGACTGTCTGGTACAATCCTCAGATGGTTTCAGTCTTTCCTCATGGGCAGGTTTCAGAGAGTGATATCTGAGATTTATTCCTCTGGCACCTTCTCCCTGCCTTGTGGGGGTGCTGCAGGGCTCTGTTCTATCACCCATGTTGTTTGTGGTGTACATGCTGCCATTTATTTATTTGCTTTTGTTAACCGGGTAAGCACAGTAGACACCAGGTGCCTATTTTCAGGTGCGACCCGGGAGAGTTACAGGTGAGGAACTTCATACATGAACAGTAGAGGACTCAAAAATACATAGGGAGAGACAGGCATTTCAGGGCTACCTCTAAGAAAGGTGGTACAAGGCTACATGCAGCAAACAATTGGGGTATCGAGAAATATACATAGGAAATAAACAGGGTGTGGCTACGCTAGCTGCAGAACATGATTGGCAGGAGTTCACACATGAACAGTTGAGGAGACAAGTAGACAAACCTAACGTAGGAAGCATTTCAGCCTGGCTTTAGGACAGTGTAGGGATGGAGCAAAACAAAGGGTGGACAAAGGAGATAAATTAGGGTAAACAGTGGAGTAGATGGAAGCTAGGACAATAGTAAGTGCCTCTGAGGGGAGGGTGCCCTTTGCAGGGGTCGGGGCAGGGATTTCTAGGCAGGGACTGCAGAAGAATTGCAAGTGGGGCTGAGGCTGAGGCTAAGGCCCCCACCGATCTGGCTAGAGGGAGGAGAGGGGCAGTGGAGTAGGCTACAGGGAGCAGGGACAGGGGGAAGAAGGTTTCAGGAAGTACCAGAGGGAAGCTTTGAAGCTTGGATGTGAGGAGGAGGCCCTAAGTGGCTCAGGGAGTGAGTTCCAAAGTTTGGGGGCATAAACGTGGAAGGACCGATCTCTCGCAAAGGTGCAGGTCCTAGGAACCTCACGTTCCTGGGTTGTCCCAGATCTAAGGTGGTAGGATGGGGGACCGAGTTTGAGGGGAAGGGCTAGGGCTGGAGGGGTGTTAGAGCGGATAGTGTTGTCAATGAAATTACCTAGAACGAAGGAGCGGTGCTTCTCTGGGGGAAGCACTCAGGCGGTTGTAAAGACCACAACGGTGAGTGAGGGAGGGGTGGAAGCCAAGCGGCAAACATTATTGTAGGCTGTCCCATTTTGAAAGGCTGGATTTGGGAACTGGGGCAAAGTTGGGACCGTAGCATGAGTGAGGGAGGACTCCCTGGCAGAGCCAAGCGGTGACAGGGTGAGACAGTTAATTAGCTCGATAGGCAAGACCAAGTTTACAGTTTGTGGCCTTGCAGACATTACGGATGTGTAAGGTAAGGTCCAGCTGCGGGTCCAGGGTGACACCCAGGTATTTGGCGGAGGTTACCGTCTTGAGGGGCGAGCCGTCGGCCCCGAGGATCAGCAGAGGGGCAGGGCAAGATTTTATTTTGTTTAGGGACCCAAACAGCATGGCTTGGGTTTTGTTGAGATTGAGGGTGAGCCTGTGGTCCCCCAACCAGGTTTGGGTGCTTTCAAAGTCCGTGTTCAGTTGGGAGTTTATTGGGAGACATTGTAAGGTGTTATGGGTTGAGTTTTCACTGCTATGCAGAAGACTCAGCTCTACATGTCCTTTGTGCCCGAACATGATGGTGCAGTCTCGGTTTTTGCCAACTGTTTCTTAGACAGGACTGGATGAGTTCCAACTGGTTAAGGTTGAATCTGGACAAGACTGTGGTTTTGATGGTGGATCCAGGTCGTAGGGTAGAGGGCTTTTGGTGGGCAGCCATCCAAGCTGAGGCTTGGAGGCAGTCAGCTGATGGCTTCTGAACGGGTGTGAAATCTGGGCCTTATTCTTCATTGTGGATTGACACTTAAATCTCAGGTGTCGTCCGTCATCAAGACCTCGTTTTGCCATCTGAGGAATATCACCCGGATTAAGCACCTGGTTTTGCCTGACGATCTTCCAACATTGATCCATGCCTTTGTGACCTCTCACCTTGACTACTTTATCTCCCTGTACCTAGGGCTACCAGAGGTTGATATTCGCCACTTGCAGCTGGTGCAGAATGCGGTGGCCAGGCTGTTGACTGGTCTTTTACAATCTAGACATGTCATGCCTGCTCTGTGCAGCCTGCACTGGCTGTCTATTCAGTGGTGTATCACCTTTGAGGTCAGTTTGCTGACCTACAAAGCCCTACACAGACAGGGACCATGCTTTCTACAAGAGCTTCTTCGTCCCTACTGCCACTTCTGCCCACTCTGCTCCACCGACGATGGATTGCTGGAGGTTCCCAGTTCCATTTGAAGACCTCTGGGGCCCACGTATTTGCATTTGCGGCCCCAACCCTATAGAACTCTCTACCACATCAGATAAGGAAGTCCCTGACTGTGGAGAGCTTTAAGTCTGCATTAAAAACATATCTTTTTAATCTTGCCTTCCCAGCATCTGCATGAAGTTATAGGTTGATACTGTATCATATTTATTTAGGAGATTTTTTATCTGATTTTAATCCATTTGTTAAGCGCTTTGATACTTTGTGAATTGTGCTGTAGAAATAAAGTGTGATTGATTGATTGATTCCCCATCTTGAGGCTTTTAATTTGAAGAATTCATTTTTTAACCCACTCCTCACTGTGCACTACTAACCCATTAACAGTTATATTGGGGTTCAGCCAAGGTGGTTGGGAGGTAGACCTGCCTAGGTTCAGCTTTAATATACCTGAGGTTTAGTTTAAGTGAATTACAGTCAGTGATAATTTGATTAGGTATTTTCTTAAGCAGTTTAGCAAAGAGTAAGTCCTTCAAGTCGGATCTGAATGTGAGCATAACATCCCTCTCCATTGCCACCCATTCAGGAGTATAACCTCTGAGGACTACTTTGCAATTTGTTGCAGTTCAGAGGGTAGACAATATTTGTAAAGATCTGGGGCTTGATATTCAGAAATGCATGCTAGTGCTTTATTTGTGCCATTGTGCTGGGCTTCAGCTACAATATATTCAGAGGCGTTGTGCTGGCTTTATATCCTTTGAATATAAGGCCGACTGCATGCCATGCAAATGGTGTGTGCTAGTGCAGTGCAGTGCATGTGCGTAGTGCTGTATATAGTTCTGAGAATAGCGGTGAACACAGAGGACAGCAGTGGGTATGAGTAGGCCACCAATAAAATACACACAACACAGCAGCAGAGGTTTGAAGAAGAAGCTTTACTATAAAACACAGAACTCAAAAAGAACAATGAGGGCAACAACCCATACAAAGAAAGGGGCGAATTAAAGAAAAAAGGGCAACCGCCCGTCCAAGAAAGGGGAGGTAACAAAAGAAAAAAGGGTATCTGCCAATGGATAATACAGAAAACCCAGGGCACATGCCCGTCACAGTCCATGTCCTCCATGGGGCATAGCAGGTGGTAGTGGTGGTTGTTGCTGCTGCCCGAGAGCTGTGGCCAGGTCTCAGACAGCCTTGCTGGTGTCCACCACTCATCTGATCAGGATCCTGTTGCAATGGCATCCCTTCAACCACTGGCAGTCCTCTGGGCAACTACGGGTAGAAAAATATTTAGGAGGCAGTATAGCGCAGTGGTTAAGGCTCTGAACTGCAAACCTGGAGACCTGGGTTTGAATCCCACAGCCCCCACTTGCATACTGTGTGACCCTGAACAAGTCACTTAACTTCCTTGTGCTCCCAGGTCGCACCTGTAAACAAGCTTTCAGCTTAGTGTGTCTCTCCTGGTGAAAAATAAAAATAAATACACTGAACTCAGCCAGCTGTGTACATAGGAGGAGAGTATATGTGTATTTTAATAGCCTATCACGTTAAGGCAGTGAATGAATATTCATGAGGTAGAGTATGAATGAAGTTGTAGATTGATGGCCAATCAGCTCTGAGGAAGCCTATCTGGTGAAACGAAGCTGATCTGCATTTTTGGCACGTAACACTACATGCATGTTGCCAAGCATGACTGCTAGTCTGTTTAGTGCCAATGGTGTTTTTTTTCTAATGCCTATGTGTTTTTGGCTGCCGCTTTGAAGTAACACTGCACTTTCTGGCATTTTATAGCACGTTTTGCACTTTAATAAAAAATAAGAAAAACTCTGTGATGTGGTAAGCAGTTTTTTGATGTTCTCAAAAGAAAGCTATGTGCTTGTGTGGTTAGTGCTACAGCAATGAGTTGTTTATACTCAATCAGTGTTTTGCTCCGGTATTTCTGAGAGCTGTTCAGCACTGTGCTGGTCACCTTATGAGTGAGTTGAGCCCCACAACTTGTGTATTTCTGTAAGACACACAGGAGGAGCAACAGAGGAGTGGCCTATTGTTCACAGCAGAAGTACAACCAGCTGACACATGGGGCACCATGCACACATGGATGGACGGAGTCAAACAGCTGCAGTGGACTGTGGGTGCATACTAGAGACAGCACTGTGGACCCATACAGTAGAAGACTGCACGTACAGTGGGAGTGCCATGCTGCAATGGAGCATGACCAAGCCATGGAATGGACACACACCACCAGCAGGCATGCCAAGTGTGTTAATACAGCAGATACAACAGCAGCACCAAGCCAGAGCCCCATAGGCAGTGTAATGGCCCAAGTGGCTACGAGTCACACCCACATACTCCGCGTCCACTGACCAGACATCCACCATACAGACCCACTGATACCCATGAGCTAACCAGGGTGGCAGCAGGGGCAGGGCTCAGGCACACACACACATACACACACGTGGTGTACACAGCACATCTGTATATGGCTGGGACCATCATGCAGCACTGTGTGCAGCAGGCATGGTAACACATGAGTGCAGCAGTGTTATGCATGGGTGGGTGCCTGACACACTGTTCCCTAGTCACCACAACAGTAGTGTAAGATGCAGAGCTGCCTGGATGCATCCTCCATCCAAGCAGATGCTGGTCCCACTCTAAGTAGAGGGTTTCCTCAAATGAAGGGTCTGTACAGGTCATTGACCCTGTAAAGACCCAGCTGTGTTGTAATGTATGCATGGCTCCACCTACCTATACTGTGGAATGATCACAATGTGGACATTACTGTGTTGGTCAGACACTACCGATTATGCATCACAATGCTGAACAAATGTGGTAAGGTAAATTCAAGGCCCATCAATGACTGACCTTGCCCTTGACCCCATGCCACATAAGGCCATCTCTGGTGAGATGTAGTGGCATGACACAGAGTGCCCAACCTCCAGACAATTTTAATCTGACCCTGGAGAAATACCTGAGAAAGTCTGATGCTTTGCTGTGGTGCATACAATTACAAGATAAGATATGCCCCATTCCTACAGAAATCTTGTTTACCAGCAAGCGTTACTTTCAGGAGCATGATGAGGTCCTCAAAAAAACTGATACGGGTGGGGCCCTTGTACTCATGACCCAGGATGACTATATTAAAGATATTCAAAACATGTTAGACCCTGCCCGTTATACCAGAATACCTTCAGACCCAACACAGGAGATTAGCCAGAAGATTAAGGAATGGTCCAAGAGAGCCCTTCTCAGGAGGTCGATTGACCATATGATGTTTGCATTCTTTACTGGCCAGACACCTACCACCCCTCAATTATATGGATTGCATAAGGTCCACAAGGGATTTCCACTGAAGTTTTGCCCCCTAAATGCAGGCCCCAACTTAACCATGGTTAGGGCATGGAGATACATCAACTTCTATCTAGAGCCCCTCATCCATCAACAGAACAGCACTGGGGATGTGACCAATGTGGGAAGACTGCCATGGGAAAGGTATGACATGCACGGCATGTTACAGGGGTGTACCGCTACAAGAGTGGCCTGTGCCTACCTCCACCATACAGATACTCATACCTATGCCTGACCATGTGGCATAACAGACCCAACTGCCACTGACAGGTGTAGAACCCGGGCCTGTGAGCAGTACTGCCAACACCCTGATATACCAGTCCCATGGCACAAGGCACATGGACCACATGGTATACTGCATACTAAGGTACAATATGTACACACACAGGGCAGCATGCCTGTTGCAATGATGAGCAAGACCATAGACAACACAGACCCTGCCAAACCACAGTGTCTGTAGTGGGACAATGCTCCAAGGGCCGGATGAGTGTCACTAGCCAGAACTGCATAGGTGCTGCCCCCACAGGCATGCGTGCAGCCTGCTGAGACTCAGACATCCCCCACCCCCACATCAGAATCATGCAGCATAGTGTAAACCTGCAACCCAGAAAGTGAAAAAACAATCGGGTACTTACATGGACATTTGTCTGTAGAACACCTTTCGCTGGCTGCCCATGCTGGGTCACATGATATCCATGGGCCCCCTCTTTCCTCTGCTGATCCTGGCTGGTGCACTGTTGCTCTCTGGCCCTGGGCTGGACCTGCTGGGCCCTGGCACCTGTGGAGGAGGACAGAGGAAACGTGAGCTATAGCATGCAGCACAACACATGGCACAGTACCATAACCCCTACACATTACATACACCTATATACCAGTACAGTATACTAGTAACCACATGTACATGTTGTGGATGGACAGGAGCATGCAGGGCCATGTCTTACCAATGTGCACAGCTGTGGCAGCACATACAGCCATGCCATGGCCCAGTCGCAGCGGGAAAGATACATCCCACTGTCATAGGTATGGCCCAGCACAATGTACACTGGCCCGTGTAATGCCCATATCCAGCCATCCTCCCCGCCCGAGTTCAGCATACCCAGACATGCTGGCTACAGGCCCCATACATCTCATAGTGTGCATATGGATACATGGAGCACCAGGTCACATACAACAGGGGCACAAGAGGTATATTAGTGTAGCCATAGGGGAGGGCAGGATATAGGTGTATCCCATCACAGTGGCTGGTACATGTCTTGCATACCCTGTGCAATATAATAGTACCCCATGCATTACCTGGCATATGCATACCGGCCCCCTTGCAGCATAACATGGACATTGCACAAGACACAGACAGTGGTCACATCTGCATGCATTGGGTACATTTACCAGCATAGCTACATGTAGAACACATGTGACATCCTCCCAGATCATAGCTGACAGAAGGCATTAACATGTTCTGTGTACCTGCACGGGGCTGACATTGTGCAATGGCATGGCGTGCAAGGCTGCGCTGTGTGATTATGTCATATGCAGCATGTGATGTCATGTCTGTGCCACGGACCAACATTGTGCAAGCACAGGCACCGCAAAGGTATGTGAGCTAGCACCACCACATTAGTGCATTGGGGAAACCTGCAATATTCAACCAATGTATGCAAATGCGCCAATGTCACAGTCCGACAGCAAACACCCACATTTGCATGTCATTACTGGAAGGTATGCATACATTAGCATGCCTGATTGTGCCTGGTGCATATAAAGGTGGGCCTCGTTCCGCCGGGAGTCCAAGCACTGCTTAGTTCTAGACTAAAGCCACGTAACACCAGGGGCTCTGAATACCAGCTCCTTCAGGTTCCCCGCCATCACACCTCTCAGGGCCAAAGATTCTTTGCCTTCAGAGCGCCTAGCTGGTTAAATGCACTCAATCCTGACATCTCCTCCACTACCACCCTTGACTCATTCAAACATAAACTCCACCTCCACCTTACTAACTCTAGCTCCTGTGAATGCTACCTATAATCTCCTCAGCCCTCTCGTTTTTGTTCCCTCCAACTATCACCTGCCACATCTCCACCCCCTCCTTTTCCTCTATGTTACTTTTTTTATTTCTTCTTTCTTTTCACCACTCCTGACTCTCCCCCCTTCACCCCCTGCCTCTTCTGAGCCCTCAATGATCTTTCTCTTTTTGTTGACTAGTTTCAGCCTGTTCCCAGTTGATGACCATGCCCTTTGGCTGCAATTCCTGCCCTCTCCAACGTCGCTCCTCACGTTTACCTTCATCTTCCACCCTCCCTCCTACTTATCCCACTGTTACTCTGTGTTCCCATGTATACATTCTACTTATTCTAGCTATTGTATTGCTCTACCATTGTAACCTAATATGCTGATCTATTTATTGTTTTGTTCCTATTTTTGTAACTTGTATTGTATTTGTTCTCTGATGCGGAACCTTTGTAAAAGAGCCTGGCTCAAAGGTACTTGTAATCCTAGTTGCAATAAAATAAAAAAAAAAATAAAAAAAGGTGCGCAGTGTACCACTTATATTCCACAGCTGAATGGCAGACAGCTAGAGGTAGATGTGGAAGGGCCTAGAAAGGGACATGGGAGATCACTGAACTGTGTGTGTGTGCTGTATGTATTGGTACATTGGACGTGTTGAGGTAGTGGAACTCTCACATCTACATCTCCTGGTGGTGGTGGTGTTGTCATGACTAGGTGGGGGATCCCTACTATAGTAGTCACCAGTGCACGATAACTGAGGATGTTGTACTCTCACGTATGCAGCTAGGTGGTGCTGGTGGCCCTGAGTTCCTTTGGGCCCCTACCCATGTCAACCCCCATTTGTCTGTGTTCTTGATTATGACTGTGTCTGCATATGGGCAAGCCTGTCTCAGGCAGGCTGCTGGCTGTGGTAGGACATACATTACTGGGACACCTATGTGTCCCTGGCAGGGGAGGTGAGGGCCTCACCCCAATGTACCTTTCATCTTTATTCTGCTGTGTGTATTCCCTGGTCACCTGTATTCCACTCCCCTGTCTAGTAGGTACCATGGAGGACATGGACAGACTATGGGCCCACCACGTTTCTGAGGAGGAGTTGCAGGTGCTGGCACAGGCCTAGATGGTCAGGGGAGAGGTCTTGTCCTGGAAGCAGGCCATGAATGCCCAGGTATGACAGGCCTTGGTAGAGATCATTGACGTGGTCAGTGCTATCAGTGTGCGGAACAGGCCCATGGAGGCTGTGCAGAAGGGCTTCAGGGACATGAAGAGGTGGACAAAGATGGTCCTGTCGATGCAGTGCAGGGAGATGCATGTGACAGGTGGGGGCCCACAGCAAAAGACATCGTAAACATCATAATAGATCAAATAATGCATCTAACATCACTAAAATTATAAATATAATAAATAGTTGAGCCTATCTGTAATTATGTTCCCAATACTCTCAGCCAATAACAATAATTAGACTGTATTTACTCTACTATAGTTTTGATAAGAGCGTAACAATTTTCCCAGGCCTTCCAGGAATTTTATAGATATGCCTGCCCCCCCCCCCCAAGGCTCCAGTTCCACACCAACTGCCTAGAGGAGGAAGTGATGGACTTGATTTTCAGACCCACTGCAGTCGCCACACCGGACTTGTGGCCAGGAATCTGACACAGGTGTCGACATGCTGCAAATCCATGCCACAGTCCAACATTGTAAGGATTTGCCCCTGCCGCATGTCTGGTATGGTGATGCAGCATGGTTATGCCAGCTCCCCCCAATGTACTGTTGCAGCCATTGTGGGGTCCAGTAATGGAGCTTGTGGCACCTGTAAAGTGAGGGTAAACATAGAAACCTAGAAATTGACGGCAGATAAGGACCCTTAGGCCCATCCAGTTGGTCTGTAAGCCCTCTCCTTGTTTGCTGCCTCTGATCCTACTAGATAAACTGCTTTCTCCTCTCCTTCCCTTATACTTTTCCCATGCATGTTTGAATCCCTCCACTGTGCTTGCTCCCACCACCTCCTGTAGCAAACTATTCCATTCATCCACCACCCTCTCCGTGAAGAAAAACTTTCTCACGTTTCCCCTCACCCTGCTCCCTTCCAATTTCATGTCATGCCCCCTCATTCTTGTACTCTTCCTATATTGGAAAATGTTGAAACCCTGCACCCTGTTTATGCCTTTAAGGTACTTGTATCATGTTACCCCTATCCCTCCTATCACTCCTCTCCTCGAATGAGTACATGTTAAGGTCCTTTAATCTCTCCTCATATGTTTTCTGGTGTAAGCCCTGTACCATCTTTGTCACCCTTCTCTGGGCTTCCTCCACCCTGTCCACGTCCTTACAAAGATGTGGCCTCCAGAATTGTACACAGTACTGGCATGACCACCTCCCTCCTTCTGCTAGTGATACCTAGTGCTAGTGATACCTCTCCCTATGCACCCCAGTATGCCACTGGCCCTCCCTGCAGCCTTTGTTCTCTGCTTAGACACCTTTAGGTCATCTGAAATGATAACCCCCAGATCTCATTCCTCCTTGGGGATCATCAGCATCTCCCCCCATCCTGTAGCTCTCTCCAGGGTTCCCCCATCCCAGGTGCATTATTTTGCACTTCTTTGAATTGAACCTTAGCTGCCACACTTCAGGCCATTTTTCAAATTTCCTCAGGTCACTCATCATTTTCTCCACCCTTTCCGGAGTATCCATCCTGTTGCAGATCTTGGTGTCATCAGCAAATAAGCAGACCTATAGGTAGAAGACTTGGTTTGCTGGCCAAGGCACCTAGCTTCACCTGAGCTCTTTCCTTCTAAGACTGCTTGAAAGGCAGAGTAGAGAAACTTACCAGAGCAAGGGAGAAGGATTAAGACTTAGTTTGGCTAAGCAGATTTACTGTGTGGTGGTGTTTTTATTTTTTTACTCACAGGGATTGCTACTGTTTGTTGCTAACATTTTGTTGCTTTATTTTTTCTCTGATTCAAATTGTTGTTGCTGGTATACCTTCTTCTGCATTATTACAAGGTGTGCCTACAGGTGTGTGCTAACAGATTACTGCTGTAATCTTCTGATTCAAATTGTCTTTTGCAAGGTATATCTTCTGTTACTGCTTTATTTTTCTCTGGAGCAAAGTGTTTCTTACAGGGTATATCTTCTCTGAAATTACTGTATTACAGGTGGAGCTTACATTTTTGTGACTTTTTTATCATTGGGCTAAGCAAAATTACTGTTTGACACTGTGTTTTATTTTATTCTTGTTTGTTGAAAAGGTTTGTTGTCTCAGAGGTGTTTCAGTCTCCTTCTCACATTGAAGGAGCTAATTGCTTTTCCTCCCACAGCTCTTCCAAAGCATTAGGTGTGTATGTGGGGAGTGGAGCTGGCAAACTGTCAGTAATTTCCAACAGAAAGAAGGGTTAAAAAGTCAGGTTAGTTGATATCTTGGAGGTAGAAGACTTGGTTTGCTGGCCAAGGCACCTAGCGTCACCTGAGCTCTTTCCTTCTAAGACTGCTTGAAAGGCAGAGTTAAGAAACTTACCAGAGCAAGGGAGAAGGATTAAGACTTAGTTTGGCTAAGCAGATTTACTGTGTGGTGTGTTTTTATTTTTACTCACAGGATTGCTACTGTTTGTTGCTAACATTTCATTGCTTTATTTTTTCTCTGATTCAAATTGTTGTTGCTGGTATACCTTCTTCTGCATTATTACAAGGTGTGCCTACAGGTGTGTGCTAACAGATTACTGCTGTAATCTTCTGATTCAAATTGTCTTTGCAAGGTATATCTTCTGTTACTGCTTTATTTTTCTCTGGAGCAAAGTGTTTCTTACAGGGTATATCTCTCTGAAATTATTACAGGTGGTGCTTTACAGGTTTTACAGTTTTATCTAACATTGGATAAGCTTTCAGGGTTACTGCATTTGTTGTTGACTGATTGTTTCTGCTCTTACCTCCTTGTTCTTTCATCCGTGGTTCTTCTTTTTAGGCAGGGGAAGGGCCCAGCCAACCACCCCACGCTACACTCCTTTTATAGGGTACCACAGCTGTGACATTTCCTGTGGCAGAGCAGGAAGGGCGGATCAGTGGGGCTCCACAAGGTAATCTCATTTACAGGGCACTAGTAATTTAACTTGTTATAACAAGTTAAACAAAGCACAATTAAACCATTACTTGCATTTTTTTCCTTTTTTTCCTTCTAATTACTCTGACTAGGTTACAAACCCAGCAACTTATTTGGAATGGATTTCATTAACTGCAGGTACTGTGGAACAATTTTCAGAAGGACAGTCTTACAGGATTTAGGACACTGTCCTACATGCTGGGCCTTGAGATCTTAGGGCTCAGCTCCGGCAGCATGGGCAGAGATTGCACGCTTCAAATTTCATATTCAAGAGGAAATATATTATAAGAACCACCCGCCATTTCCCCAGCATCCAACAGAAAAACCTCAACCGCAGAGGGTAGTTGGTCCAGGAGGTTGGCAGGTGGTTAGAGGAGCAAATCAGGTGCCCCATCACCTCTGCTCTCCAACACATTGCCTCCAAAAACCATATAAACACTACAAAACAGGTATCCGCCTCTATCTCTGAAATCAAATAAAGAGGCAGAAGACACTGCAGAGCAGGACACTGCGGCACAGGAGCTAGCACAACAAAACTCACCCAAATCAGGAACCAAAACTAAACAAGCACAAAGGAAATCCAAAAAACTTCTGAGCATAGGAGACTCCATGATTCGGGGAGTTGATACCCATTTCCAGCCAGGGTGATGGTCAGATGTCTCCCAGGTACATCAGCATGGAGAGACACTGACTGCATTGCTAAATTGTTCACAAAGCAGGAGAAAACATTGATGTCCTAGTACACATAGGGACTATCGATCTCGCCAGCCGGTCAGTGGTGAGACCAAGGAACACCTGACTAGGCTGGGTGACAAACTATCATCTATTTCTGGCATCTCCTTCTCTGAGATCCTGCCAGTCTGGGAGAGGGAGCAGATGGACGGAAGGTCAGAGAAGGGGAGATAGGGAGCTAAACACGTGGCTCAAGGACTGGTGCCAGGAAAAAGGACACAGATTTGTAGGGAACTGGCAACAGTTCTGGGAGCGAAAGTTCTTTAAATTTGATGGACTGCATCTGACTAAAGAGGGAGTCAGTGCATTGGGGCAGAAGTTTGACGTCTTTGCAGAATATTTAAACTAGCAAATGGGGAGAGGGGTGCAGCACCCCATACGTCGGATGGGAAGAACACCCCTCCCCCCTCAGCTAGTGGTCAAACAGGAATTCAGCGTGTTTGCCGTTCATTTGCATCACCAGGTAAGAAAAAAGGTTTGTCTCCCCATACGATGCACAGGGTAATGCCAAACCTCACCCGACAACCAACACACCAAAATCTGGCCAATGGAAAATAATGTACACAATGCTCACAGCCTGGGAAATAAGATCCCAGACCTGCAGGCAATAATGTCAGAGGCTAAACTGGACATAGTAGCACTAGTGAGACGTGGTTTACCAGTAACCACACTTGGGAGACTTCAGTACCTGGCTATGTATTGTTCAGAAGAGACCGAGGTGCAAAAGGGGGAGGAGGGCCTGTATGTTAATGAAAATATCAAAGCTACAGAAATTCAGAATACACATAAGGAGCCAGAAGAACTGTGGGTCACCCTGAAACAGGAAATGGGACAGCCATAAGAACTGGGGTTGTCTACAGGCCCCCAGACCAGAGGGAGGACATAGACACATTACTGTTAGAAGATATACAAAACATGACAGCTAAAGGGAGGTTCTGATAATGGGAGACTTCAACATGCCGGATACAGATTGGTCAATACCAGCAGGAACATCTGCCAGAACTAGACTCATAGTGGATTCCTGCAGGAGGCCTCAAACAACTGGTGCAGCAACCCACAAGAGACAGGGCTATCCTAGATCTAGTACTGACTAACAAAGAAGGGATCACAGATCTCCAGGTAGAAGGTCACCGAGCAAGTGACCATCACATGGTATGGTTCAATTTGGCTACTACATCTAAATCATCCCATTCCAAGGCAAAAATATGGGACTTCAGAGGAGCTGACTTTGATAAGATGGCCAACAGAGTTAAGCTAGCCCTGGCAAAAAGAAACACAGGTGAGGGGTACAGGCAAAGTGGGAGCATTAGGATGCAATACTTGAAGCAACATCCCATTGTGTTAGACAGAAAAGGAAGTGCAAAGAAGAAGGAAACCACTTTGGTTCTCAAATACAGTAGCAGAAAAGGTCAGAGCCAAAAGGCTGACCTTCAGAAAATATAAGGGAACACAGCGGATGAAGATAGGGAGGCATACTAAACTGCCCTAAGGGAAGCAGGTAAGGCAGTAAGCAGGCAAAGTCCCAAACTGAGGAAACACTAGCACAAACAGTAAAAGAAGGTGACAAGACTTTCTATAGATACATTAGTGAAAGGAGAAAGTCCAGAGGGGTATTGCTAAGTTTAATGGAGAAAAGGGAGTGAGGAGGAGGAGGACCCTGTAAAGGCATCTATCCTAAATAGATACTTTTGCTCAGTATTTACTGAAGAGAAGGTAGGGCAGGGCCCACAGCTCAGCATCATGGACACAGGGGAGGGAGGTGAGCACTACTCCTTCACAAAAGAAAGGGTCCTACAAGAGCTTGCTAAGCTCAGGGTGGATAAGGCAATGGGCTGATGGCATACATCCCAGGGTACTTAAGGAGCTAAAGGAGGAACTAGCAGAGCCATTAGCAGAATTGTTTAGTGAGTCTCTGAGCACAGGAGAGGTCCCAGAAGACTGGAGAAGGGTTCATGTGATCCCGCCCACAAGAGTGGTAGCAGGGAGGAGGCGGGAACTACAGACCGGTCAGTCTTACCTCAGTAGTGGGCAAGATTATGGAGGCACCTTAGGAAAGGATAGTGCAACACCTGGAATCCATAGGGGACAGGATCCAAGACAGCATGGGTTTACAAAGGAAGGTCCTGTCAAACTAATCTCATAGAGTTCTTTGACTGGTAACCAGAGTGGTGGACCAAGGGGAGCAGTTGATGTCGCCTACCTTGACTTCAGCAAAGCTTTTGACACTGTTCCACATAGAAGATTGATAAATAAGCTGGGTAGGCTCAGGGTGGGTCAGAGTTGGTCAACTGGGTGGCAAACTGGTTGACTGGCAGAAAACAGAGAGTGGTGGTAAATGGTATATAGTCAGAAGAGATGCAAGTCACAAGTGGGGTACCTCAGGGATCAGTCCTGGGGCCAGTCCTATTCAACATCTTCATTAGTGACCTTGCAGATGGACTAGAGGGTAAGGCTTGTCTGTTTGCAGATGACACCAAGATCTGCAACAGAGTAGATGAGCCAGATAGGTTGGGCAAAATGAGAAGAGATCTGGATAAACTAGCAGAATGGTCAGAAGAGTGGCAACTGGGATTTAATGCAAAGAAGTGCAAAATCATGCACATAGGGAAGAGAAACCCTGAAGCCACTTATAGGCTGGGAGGGGAGTTTAGCAGTCACAAAGGAAGAAAGAGACTTGGCATCATCATCACTGATGACCTAAAATCATCCAAGCAGACCTCCAAAGCAGTAGGTAAGGCTAGGGGTGTTAAGGTGTATTAGTAGGGGTATCACAAGTCGAAGAGGGAGGTAATAATCCTCTGTACAAGACATTGGTTAGGCCCCATCTGGAGTACTGCGTGCAGTATTGGAGGCCACACCTTCACAAGGACATTAACTCAAATTGAGGCAGTCCAGAGAAGGGCAACCAAATGGTGCAGGGACTGCATCAGAAGACATATGAGGACAGATTAACGGAGCTCAATATGTATACCCTTGAGCAAAGGAGGGAGAGAGGTGATATGATCGAGGCATTCAAACACCTTAAGGGCATAAACAAGGTGAAAGAGTCTAACATGTTTAAATATAAGAAAATAGCAGGACAAGAGGACACAGCATGAGATTAGAGGGAGGCCGATTATGGGGAATGTGAGGAAATTCTTTTCACGGAAAGGGTGGTGGATGCATGGAATGGCTTACCAGAAGAAGTGGTGGCTATGAATACAGTGCAGGGCTTCAAACAGGCATGGGATAGGCATAAGGGAGCAATACAAATGACTATGAATAGATAGGTCACTGACAGAGCAAAGGCCGATGGCACATTTATAAGGTAGAAAAAGAAATGGGCAGACTGGATGGGCCTTGCGGTCCTTATCTGCCGTCAACTTCTATGTTTCTATGTTTCTATGACCTTTCCCTCCAGCCCTTCCACTATGTCTCCAATGAAGACATTAAACAGGACTGGTCCGAGATTGCTCTAACCTCTGGGCAATGTTAACATTTTCTCATACAGAGTAAGGTTTAGTATGTATTTCACTTTGGGGCATGGAGGCCCTTTTGTCCCAGATCAAGCCATGGTGTTCAGCTGCTCTCCCTCAGGTTCCACCCAACGTCCTCCTGCACTCCACTGCTGCTCTTAGGTGATTACAGTGAAATCTACCCTGGGTCATCCATCCATTACCAACTGTATCTCACCATGCGATGTGGAGTCTGCTGGTCCATCAAGGCCCCCCACCTCAGCTGTTGCCAGTACACTCATTATGCAT
Organism: Neoceratodus forsteri; assembly: GCA_016271365.2. Lineage (NCBI taxonomy): Eukaryota > Metazoa > Chordata > Ceratodontiformes > Ceratodontidae > Neoceratodus > Neoceratodus forsteri. Next base: position 864,543,207 of record CM028130.1, on the reverse strand, counting down.
GCCTGCTGAGTTTTTCTGTCCCCTCTATGTCTGAGCCCTTGGTAGGCATTGTCCCACCGCACACACACCCATTCACTTGCATAAAGGCTGTCTTAAAGCTTGGAGAATGGGTGCTAACTGAAGGTTATGACTTCCCCACCCCCTCTTGCCACCATCTCTGCGGATCACCTACCTTGGGTCCCGTATCTAAGTTAGGCTCTTCTGGTTTGACACTTTGGCGTTAATGGGTACTAGGAGAGACTGAGGGACATAATAATGCTGCACACACCCCTTAAGTAGTGGCTCTTAAACTTTGCTTTCCCACGTATTCCGCTGCTCCAGCCTGACCCCCTTTATCTAAAATCCAGCCTGACCCCCTTCATCTAAAATCTGCAATGTAGTATCATAATAATAAGTGCACATGGCAACAGCTATGTGCATCAATTAAGTAAACTTAGAAACAGCAAATTAGAGAAAAAGACAGATTAAGAGTGTATAAGTCCCTAAAGGATATATGTCGTTCAGTTGCTTTGCATGTCGGATCTGCTCCATAGTTCAGTCAGGTAGAGGCCCTCAATGGCTATGACTTAGCTATGGCTTAGTTAGAGGGTTTCTGGATTGCTTCTGATGGGCAAACCTCTCCAGTCTCATTGTCTGAAGATAGGGCACCACTGCTCTGTGGGCAGTTCCTTTTATGTGTTCTGGAGGCTTTCTTCCAAGGCACTTGTCCTGGTGTCAGCTCAGGGCTTGTATCTGCTGGGGATGTACATTTTGGGGGGAACTCCCAGTTTTCAGAGAAGGAGCTTTGCACCAGTTAAAGCCCTGAGGAAATGGGGGCCCTCCTGTGTGAATATTTTTGAACTGTGCAGGGGCCAGCAGCCACATCTTAATGTTTTGTGATGCAAGGTGCTTCCTGATTGCCAGCAGGCTCCTGCGTTTTTACATTGTCATTGGGATGCAGTCATAATCAAAATAATCTAGTGTCAGCAAAAATTATTTCCCTCTTCTCACAGGCCACAAACAGGATTTTTTGATTTTGTCCTTTAGTCCAAGAATTTGAGCACCACTGAGCAAGGTTTCGCATTGTGAAAAGTGAGTCTCTGAGCCAGGGCCCTCTGTTTAGGGGGTTGTCTGTAGGCCAGCCAAGTAGCTCCTTGAGGAGTGATTCCAAAAATGGCTCCATATCACCTTTCTTGGTGCCATCCGGGAGTCCATAGATCCTGAGACTGTCCTGCCAGGAGCAGAGCTCAAGGTCATCGACCTTCTCAGTGAGCTCCCACTCCCAGCAATGGAGTTACCGCAGGGCTGAGCCTTGAGCCTCTGCTGTTTCTGTCACCTCTATCAGGCCTGACTTGTGGACCTCTGTCCACTGTGTGACCTCCATTAGGCCACAGGCCATCTCACCCACTGCTTTCACAAGCCTGTCCATAGTGGAACTAACTGTTTTAAGTTTGTAAAACAGGTGGGGGGATGTGCTGGTGAATCACTCATCCCCTGGTCATCACTCTGGTCAGGTCACTTGGTGGGCTTGAAGTCACTGAGGCCAACCTGCTTCTGGTCTGGGCCCAGGTATCACTGGCTTCAGCAGCTGGTGGGTACTTGACATAATTGAGTAGGGTAAGGTGCCTTTCTCTGCATAGCCTCCAGAGATGGATTTCTGAAAACTGAGCACCATGGCCAAAAAAATGTACATATAAGCTTCCTTGCTCCTCAGACAAGCAGCTTAAGTGGCATACACAGCTCAGTACCAGAAGGCACCATGGAATTCAGTCCTGGTTCTGAGTGAGAAATTGAAATGTGAAGTGGCACAGGACTTGGCTGACACAGCCAGATCAGCATTGGAAGCCACTAAGTACCAATTCCACATGGCCATAGACACCAATAACTCTGCCTCAAGGGTCCTGACACATGCAGTAACTTTCAGGAGATTTGCCTGGATTAGGGTTACCATCCTATCCCAGGACACATACAGACTAAGGCCATGGATTTCTGTTTTGAGGGAAACTCCCCATTTGGTGACAAGACAGATGCCTACATGAAAAAAGTGGATGAATACAAAATCACTTATAGGAATAACACAGAAAAGGAAAATGCCTCCACTTCATACAGGCTTTATGGAAGGGGAGGCATGGGAAGAGGTTAGTACCCAAAGCCTTATGCCCCCTGTGAGTATCAATCCCCAAAAAGTTACTATGGGGGCAGGAGGGGAACTAGGTGTGCCACCACAGCGCCAGCCCCTGAGTCACAGCCAAAAAAAAAAACCAAACCCTGACAGTTCCGTTCAGGTCACCCAACTATTGCCAGTACTGTATGTGTGTGTGTGTGTGTGTTGGGGGGGGTGGGGAACTGGCTCATTGCTTCCAGGAATGTGAAAAAATATCCACAGACATATGGGTCCTGGAAGTAGTGAGTTAAGGTTTGTCCCTGCAGTTCAAAAATTCCCCAAAATGCAGAAACCAAAACTGTTCCCAACTCACACGCCAACAGAAAAATAATTTGATGGAGTTAGAGGTAAAGAAACTGCTGCTAGCAAGAAAAATGGAGAACTCCCCTGTCTCACAATGGGGCAAGGGACTGTTCTCCAGATGTGTCCTAACCCACAAGAAAAATGGGAGTGGCAGCCCTTTTAGACCTGAGATAGCGGAACAAACACATAAAAAGAAAACATTCAAGATGGTCACACTGGGATCAGTGATGCCATCCCTGCAGCCAGGGGACTAGATTGATCTCTGAATCTGAAGGCCACCTACTTTTATATTCCAGTCAGACATACCTGCAGAAATTACCCCAGGTTCAGACTAGGAAACTGCCAATACCAGTTCACAGTATCTGAGAAATCAAGGTGTGGTGATTTTTTCCCTACCTTGATAACTGGCTAGTCTTATGAAAAACACAGCAAGAGGCAAGATGCTGCATACAGATGGTAAAAAGCACTTTAGAGGGCTTATACTTGCTACTAAATGTACAGAAGTCACAAACAGAACCAGCTCAAGTACTGGGCTTCATAGGTGCAGAGCTGGATAACCTGCAGAAGAAAGTTTTCTTCCACAGGCAAGGGTATCAAGTCTGATTACTACTGCAACATCCTTCACTCCAAGCTAGCCCAAGACCTGCAAGGGATTTTCTGCAACTCCTGGGACACATGGCCTCTTCCATTGCAGTTGTACCAGGGGCCTGGTTCTAGATTAGGAACATTCAGTACCACTTATGGGACCACTGGTCCCAAAAGTGGAACCCTCTGTCCAAACTTGTGCTAGCCACAAAACTTTTGGTAAGTGCACTAGGGTGGTGGAAGGAAGAGGATAACATCAAAGAAGGCATTCTCTTTCTCCAGCAATCCTCACAACAAATGCCTCACTCCTGTGGTTGGGTGCTCACCGGGAGGATATCACTGTGAGTGGCAGCTGGTGCACACAGGAGACTCGGGAACATTGCCGGGCAGTGCTCTTAGTAATGCAAGCTTTTTCCTCCCAAATACCAGGTCAATCTCTTCAGATCCAAACAGACAACACTACAACAATGTATTACATAAACAAGCATGGAGGAACAAGATCCTCCAATGTATTACATAAACAAGCATGGAGGAACAAGATCCTCAAGGCTATGCACAGAAGCCATGAAAATCTGGAATCTAGCCTATTCCCTGGATGTAGAGCTATCTGCAGTACATCTACCAGGAAAAGACAATGTCCTGGCAGATTCAGTATGCAGAAACAGCCATGGAAACCATGAGTGAACCCTGAACCAAAAGGTGCTGGCACCAGTGTTCAGAAGGTGGGGTACACCAGAAACAGAGCTGTTTGCTTCCTGGGAAAACAGCCAGCTACCACAATTCTGTTGCAGGCCCTCATCAAAAGGGACAGTTCCAGAGGATGCCTTGGTCCTGAACTGGACAGGGATGTTCCTGTATGCCTTCCCTCCATTCCCAGTTTTGCAGAGGGTACTCATAAAGCTCAGGAGGGAGACAGCAACAATGATTTTGAAAGCACCAGACTGGCCCAGAGAGGCCTGGTACTCCATGCTCCTGAACCTGTCCATCAGGACTCCAATCAGTCTGTCACTGAAGCACAACTTGCAGACCCTGTCTCAGGGTAGGATAACATTTCCAGACCTCAGAACCCAATGCCTGAGGGTATGGTTCTTGAGGAGCTAGAATTATCTAGCTTAAATTCATCAGAGTAGGTGATGATAGTGTTGTTGGTTTCTAGAAAGCCATCATCAAGGAAGGCATATGCCTCAAAATGGAAGAAATTTTCATTCTGGTGTGCTTCTAGAAAGATAATCCCTATGCAGGCAGGCCTGCTTACAGCCATGTATTTCCTAGTGCACCTACAGTCCCTAGGCCTGAGGACCTCAACCCTGAAGGTGTATTTGGCAGCAATTTCAGCTTACGTATCAACTGGAAAAAGTAAGTCTTTGGCCTCACAACCTGTTTTCAAAAGGTTCTTTAATGGCCTTAGTCATTTATACCCTCCTGTGAGGGATTCTGTTCCTCCATGGGATTTAAATGTGTGCATTGCTCAGCTGATGGAAGCACGTTCTAAGCCTATGACTACTGCTAACCCAAAGTATGTTACATTGAAAGCACTATTTGTAGTTGCTATTACATCTGCTAGGAGGGTGAGTGAGCTTCAAGCCCTCTGCACAGATCCAAACTACATTATCTTCCATAGGGATAAGGTTGTCCTCAGGACTCATAAGAAATTCCTCCCTAAGGTGGTGTCAGAATTCTGCCTGAACCAATCAGTTACCCTTCTTGTGTATTTCACTGAGTAGTCCAGTACAGGGGAATAAAAACTCCACTGCCTGGATGTAAATAATGCACTAAGTCACTACTTGGACCACACAAAAGATGTCAGGTTCAACAGCATTCAGCTTTTTATCACCTGTAGTAGAGTGGGAAAGGGTAAACCAACAACAAGAAGAACTATCACATGTTGGATAGTCTCTTGCATACAGTTTTTTTTTAATGGAAAAGCTGGCAGAATATCCCTCAGGGGTCTATGGGAACACACTACAAGAGGTACTTCTGCCTCTGTGTCGGCATTAAGAGAATCTCCCTTCAAGAAATCTGTAAAGCAGCTACCTGGAAAACAGCACACACCTTCACAGAACACTATTGTCTGGACACACAGTCCAAAAGGGATGCCAGTTTGAACATTACTGTCTTGCAGAACCTTTTTCCTAAATAGATTCTGGACCCAACCTCCCAAGGTACTGATATGGAGTCTGCTATTATAAAGCTATACTTATGGATTCCTGGGTTTGAAGAAAAAAATACTTACCGTAGTAATGTTCCATCTTAAGGGAATCCATCAGTAAGCTTTACAATCACCTACCCTGCCTCCACTTTCAGAACTTGAAAATATGTTCATACATTAATCAGTTCTTTTTTTAAGTTACATGAGCATTACTTGTTGCAGTTCCTTTACAACCGTTGATAGGCGGTCAGTTACAAAAGTTTTTCTACAAAACATTTTTATTGTCTGCCTTAAGTTGGTTAATGTTTTTCAAGAATTTAAAAGGTTTATACATGTTTGGTATCCATTTAGCTAGTTTTATAAAATGGCAAGAAAAAATCTAGAAATCTTATTGGCCAAGAGAGATCAGCTGACCATACATTAAATCTCTATATACGCACAGTCATCCTGGTCCTAAACCACATCACACAATGAGCAAATCAGTCCTCCTTCAACCAGAACTATCTTCCATCAGTCCCTCTGCAACCAGAACTATCTTCCATCACAAACATGGCTGCTACCTTTACGCTGTAAAAACCTTCAACTGGGCCCCAAAAATAAAACTACCTTAAATAAAAAAATAAAAAAAAATGATTAAATGTTGTTTCCCTGATCATCACATTCTCCTTACACACATAAACAAATTAGAAACATAGAGGATAGTGGATGGGCAACAGTGAACAACAACACTGTTGTTCACTTCAAGAGGTTGTCATGACAACCAAGAAAACCTCGAGTGAAGCTCGAGAGGTTTTCGGTTGGCATGAAAACCTCGAGAAGTGAACCAGTGTTGTTGTTTACTGCTGCCATCCACTGTCTTTATAGTGTATGGGTAACAAAAAACCCATGCATTTTTCCGGGTCGCGCTGCGATGTACGGGTACCCCGCCCGCCTTGTCTGACAACACTCAGCTCAGGTTCACAATTTAAATATGTTCCTGGTGTCCTGCTGTGTGCCGGCTAACATTTAAAGAAAGAGCCACTTACTGCTCAATAAGAACTTCCTCCGGTGTCTTCCCGTGCCTTCGTTGATCTACAGTGGCCATTTTATGGACGAGGAGAAACCACAACTTGCGCATGCGCAAACGTGATCTGGGCTGTTGTACCATCGATGTGACTTACTCATGATGGTACATCAACATCGTAACGTCACATCGATGGTACAACAACATTAGGGAAATCTGGATTTTGAGAGACTACAACGTTCTAACATACACTATATGAAGTATTGTTTATAGTTTTCAATACAACTGTTTCTTTGCTAACAGTGAAAAATTTCCCTACTATTTTTACCTGCTCATCAGGGAAATCCCGTCTGCTTTCCCTGACAGTGAGATAACTGAGTCTTTGGCTCTAAAATAGGCCTTTGTTGTCTGTGTGTACAGTATGTTAGTGGAGGAACATTCTGCTAGTAGAACTGAGTGGAATTTTGAATCCCTGTATTCCATGCTAAACACTCCATGATAAACATTTCATTTCTTGAATGTGGGGAAACACAGAGGGGAAAAAAACAGAATGAAGAAAGTAAGCAATAATACTATATAAACAAAATAAAAACGGTGGTAAATGTTTCACCCTGCTGTTTATCTTTTAGGACAGAGCGAGCAGTTCATGGTACTGTCAGTGAGTGTGGCAGTTTTGAATCATGCTTAAGCCTGCAGCACTGGGGAACTGAGAAGCCTCTGTTACGGCTTCCTTCTAGTTTTGTCTACAGAGTGAGAAGAATAAAAAATAAGGGACTATGTATCATACATAGAATGAGGAAAACAGCATTTGTGAATTGTTGTGGATGGCAGGGGAATATGAAGCTTAAGTGGGCAGGGAGGCACACACAAGCTACTTTAATCTAGCACCAATAGGCAGAAGGACTATTTTATGTTAAAATCAAAGATTCACTTACATTTTTACTTATTTAAAAATGTGTTTCAAAATAAAAAAAATGCTTCTAAAAATAAAGGGCCATTTATAAGTTGCAATAAGACACTCAGGGTTGTGCATTATGGTGTGATAACCGCACTCCTAGGGATGACTGGCACTCGACCTTCAGTCTCGTGCCTAACTACACCCCTAGGATTGCAGTTATCACACCGTAATGCACACCCCGTCATGTCTTAGTGCTTACTTAGTGGTCACAGCTCCCTTTAGCTTAAGAAACAAATCTCACTGTTGAGGGTAGAGTGGCCACAGTAGAGAGTTTGAACTTAGCTGTAATTCTAAGATTACAAAATAAACATACATTCTATCTCCTGGGCAACACAATCCAGTGGGCTGATTACTATTGTACTTACTGATGAATCCCTTAAAGGTGAAGTCTCATGTTTGCAGTGCTGTGGATTTGCTTACCTCATGCCTCCCATATGATATTCATTCCCTCTCTTGGTATTTCCAGTCGGTAATTGGGGTTTAAGGAGCATTTGAAATGTAACAAATGCTTTTTTCATATTGTCTTGCATGCAGGCACAAGCAACATCTTGCAGAAGTACCACATTGAGAGGTGTGTCAGTGCTGGTGAATGCAGGGCACGTCTTAGTAGGTGCGTCCCTCATCCCCAATTAGCGAGCATGCTAGCGCTGACATGGAAATTATGGAAAGTGCCACCAACTTGAAAGAAATGTGCTGCTGCAATCAGAGACAAGCTTATCATACACTGGCAGATGACAAGCCACCCCAATGTGCCTTTCCTAGTGAAACTTTTCAATAAACATGGTGGCTCCTGCCATCCACCACACACAATTCCCATATCGACATCAGAGGTGGCCAATCCCCCATGTTGGCATGTTCCCCCAACCCACACACTTTCTTTGCCGATGGGAAAATTAGCGAGCATGCTAGTGTTGACACGGAAATTATGGAAAGTGCCACCAACTTGAAAGAAATCTGCCACTGTAATCAGAGACAAACTCATCATGCAGCGGCAGATGACATGCCTCCCCAACATGCCTTTCCTGGTGAAACTTTTCAATAAACATGGAGGCTGCTGCGGTCCGCCACACACATTCCCCATACCAACATCAGGGGTGGCCAATCCCCCATGTTGGCATGTTCCCCCACTCCATGCACTTTCTTTGCCAATGGGGCCCAATTCCTGTCGGTATTAGTCCCCCACTCATGCACACACACACACACACACTTTTTTTGCTGATGGGGCCCAATCTCCGTCGGCATCAGCCCTCACCAAACTCATGGGGCACACTGGGAGCCCACCTCAGTGTGCCCAACACCCCCCCCCACTGAAACGCATGGGGCACACTGGGAGCACATCCCAGTGTGCTCAACATTCTCACCTCTGAAAATCACGGGGCGCACTGGGAGCCCACCCCAGTGTGCCCAACATTTTTTTAGTTCACCTGGAAAGAAAGAAAACTGTCCCTATCAATGTCCGTTTTTGTTTTTCCTGTAAAAAGAAAGCGGTCCCTTGTAGTCCCTGGCGCACCCCCTTCCCTAACCCGTACTCCTCCTCCCCGCACCCCCCTCACCTCATTCTTACCTCTGGAGGTCTGGTGCTGCGATCGTCTGTGGAGCGGGATGCGCCTGGACTTTTCAAAGCTGAACTGCTAAATTAACAAAAGCCAGTAAGCTATATAATGGCATCAGTGGGGGGTTTCAACTTAGGTGGATATCTCAGCCATTTTTTGAAGTTTGCCTCCAAATTTTCAACATGGGGTTCTTGGGACCCCACCTCATGAACACATGCTCTGTCATCTTGTTAATCAGTCCCGAAAGGTGGTTTTATGGTTGCTGTGCGGAATCACCTTTTGGGATCAATTAATGAAATGACAGTGCCACTGTTCATGAGGTGGGGTCCCAAAAAGCCTATTTTGCAAATTTGGTGAAAAAAATTCCAAAAAATGACTGCGTTACGAGTGTGCATTGTGCAGTTTAAACGTATGCTTGTAAGTTTGACAATTTTTAATATTTTCATTTCAAATTTTCAACATTGTCATTTTTTCACACCTCCTTATGAACAGTACAGCTGTCATTTTTCACATCCTGCCCGAAATGTGTTTTCACACATCTGGCACACAATGGTGTGGTCGCTCTGGGAAATCAAGTTTCTGGACAGATTAACAAAATTACAGTGCCACTGTTCATGAGCAGAGGTCCCAAAATGCCTATGTTGAAAATTTGGTTAAAAAAATACCCAAAGTAATTGCATTACGAGCGTGCATTGTGCAGTTTCTATGCACGCTTGTGACTTCACCAAGTTTTCATATTTTCACCCCGGATTTTCAACATTGCCATTTTTTTACACCTCCTCATGAACAATACAGCTGTCTTTTTTCACATCCTGCCTGAAATGTGTTTTCGCACCTGTGGTGCCAAACGACGCAGTCACTGTGCAAAATCACCTTTCCGCTAATGAACTGATAGTGTCACTGTTTGTGAGGTGGCATCACAAAAAGCCCATGTTGAAAATTTGGAGTGAAAATACCAACAAACGCTTGAGGCATTAGGGTTTCCAATCATAATGCCCCACCCTGTAGACACTGACAGGCATCGGGGTGTGATTTGGGATTGTCAGCTATAATGCTTATGCCATTCCACCCCCACCTCCACCCTGCAGCTAGTGACAGGCTTCGAGGTGTGCCTTGAAGTCTTCGGCCCCAAAGTTCACCCCATTCTCCTATACTGCACCCATCTCAGTGTATTTCCTTATGGAATGGGGTGAGTGTAAGGCCCGAAGACCCCAAGGCACACCGTGACACTTGTTGGTATCTGCAGGTAGGGTGAGGTGAAATGGCATGAGCATTATGTCCGACGACCCAAAGGCACGCCCCAATGCCTGCCGTCCTGCAGGTGGGTGGGGGTAATACGCCAGTTCAATACTTCACTGCCTTCCTATTATGCATCTCTCTAACTCCTGCACTACCAATGCCAATGCCAGCAAGACAACATTCGGCATTGACAAATACTTGTTTAAAGTGATCAAGTTCTCTATTTCTCAAGCTGCTGAAATGAGAATGTGTGCCATCTGTGTTAAGGAAGCATTCAGTCTGCTCCTCCCCCACAGCATGTTACAACTGTCTTACAGTGAGAGATGAGCAGCACAAAGAAATCGATTGTTTTTTCTTGTGAATGAAATAATTTTAGATGTATTATTTGCTATGCACAATAAAGGCTACTGGTATTACTATGCACTTTGTGAGTGAGATGACAGGACTGTCTTCAGCCATTGCAAACTTACAATAAAATATGGATAGGAAACCTTGTGCTTTCTTCAGAGCTGCTGCTCTAGTGACACCAAAAAATGGGAAGGGTTCTATTACAAGTGCTTCATTTGCATGTAAATGCAGACTTGCTTGAAACTTTACAAACTTGTGTCAGACCCTCAGAATCTAGATATGTGTTACAACAGAAAACAAGCATTTGTCAATGTCAAATATTTGCTTGTTGGTATTGGCATTAGTAGTGCAGGAGTTAGAGAGATGCATAATAGGAATGGCAGTGAAGTACTGAAGTAACACCAACCTCCACCCCCATGCTGCAGAGACTGACAGGTACTGGTGGTGTGCCTTTGGGTCATCGGTCATAACACTCGCGCCATTCCACCTCACTCCACCCTGCAGACACTGGCAAGTGTCGCAGTGTGCCTTGAGGTCTTCAGCCCTTACGCTCACCCCATTCCATAAGGAAATAAGCTGAGATGGGTGCAGTTTAGGAGAATGGGGCGAACATTAGGGCTGAAGACCCCAAATCACACCCCTGACGCCTGTCAGTCTGTACAGGGTGTGCATTACAGTTGGAAACCCTAACACCCAGGGCATTTGTTGGTATTTTCACTCCAAATTTTCAGCATGGGCTTTTTGGGACCTCCCCTCATGAACAATGGCACTTTGATTTCATTAATCTGCCCTGAAAGTTGATTTCGCACAGCAAACGCACCATTCTGCGCCACAGGTACAAAAACACATTTTGGGAAGGATGCAAAAAATGACAGGTGTACTGTTCATAAGGGGGTGTGAAGAAATGGCAATGTTGGAAAGTTAGAGTGAAAATATTAAAAATCTAAGAAGTTACGAGAGTGTGTAGAAACTGTGCAATGGACATTCGGAACACAGTCATTTTTTGGAATTTTTTCACCAGATTTGCAAGAGGGGCTTTTTGGGAACCCACCTCATGAACTGTAGCACTGCCATTTCATTAATTGGTCCCAAACAGTGATTACTCACAGCAACTGCGAAATCCGTTAAATAAATAAGTCACCTTTCGGGACCAAGAAGCGAAATGACAGTGCCAGTGTTCATGAGGTGGAGCCCCAAGAACCCCATGTTGAAAATTTGGGACCAAAACTTCAAAAACTGGCTGAGATATCAACTTAAGTTGAAAACCCCATTGTCTGCCATTATAGGGCTCACCACCATTTCTTCAGTTCCCCGTTGTCTTTGATGAGTGCAGATGTGTTCCCGGTCCACAGAAGATTGCTGTTCCTGACCTCTTGAGGTAAGTATGGGTGAGGGGGTGTGAGGAGGTGGGTGCACAGAGGAGGTGCGGGTTGGGGGAGGGGCGGCGGGAATGACGAGGGATCGCTTTTTTTTTTTTTCAGATTTAAAAAGAGATGTCAGGGGACTGTTTTCTTTTACAGGTGAAATACTAACAAATGGAGTTCAGCACACTGGGTGGGCTCCCAGTGTGCCAGAGTACTGGGGGAGGATCAATGGCGACCTGGGGATTGGGCACCTTGACGTCGGCTGAGAACACAGGGGCATGGGGGGGCGGTGCATCCGACACCGGGAGTGGGTGTCCCGGTGTCGTAAACTTCAAAGAAGTATTTTGGCACACTGTGGTGGGCTCTCAGTGTGTCACATTAATGGGGGGGATACATGCTGACACGGGGACTGAGTACCCTGATGTTGGCAGGGGATGGAGAATGGAGGGTGTGGGGCGGGTAGCAGCAGTGGGACAGAGTGGGAGGGTTTTATGGTGGTGTGATGGAGAACAGAGGGTGTGGGGCAGGCAGCAGCAGTTGGAGGGAGTGGGAGTGTTTTATGCCGGTGCATTGGAGGACGGCTTGTGCAGGGCGGGCAGCTGCAGTGGGAGGGAGTGGGAGGGCTTTATTCCAGTACAACAGAGAACAGAAGGTGTGGGGTGGGCAGCAGTACTGGGAGGGAGTGGGAGGGTTGCATGCCAGTGTGACGGAGAACAGAGGGTGTGGGGCAGCAGCAGTGGGAGGGAGTGGGAGGGTTGTATGCCAGTGTGATGGTGAACGGAGGGTGCAGGGCAGGCAGCAGCAGTTGGGAGGGAGTGTGAGGGTTTTATGCCAGTGTGACGGAGAACAGAGGGTGTGGAGTGGGCAGCAGAAGTGGGATGGAGTGCGAAGGTTTTATGCTGGCACGGGGAATGGAGGCTGCGGGGTGGGCAGCAGCAGTGGGAGGGAGTGGGAGGGTTTCATTATATGCTGGTGTGATGTGGAATGGAGGGTGCGGGGCAGGCAGCAGCAGTTGGGGGGAGCTAACATTTAAATTTGTTGTCCTGCTGTGTGCCTGGTTGGAAGGAAGGGGGGAGCTAACGCTGCAATGACAAAACTGCCCCTGATTGCAGCGGCAGATTTCTTTCAAGTGTGGCGCTTGCTCTGAAACTGCCATCATTGGCAGTTTCAGCATTAATTGTTGGCAGAAGGACGCGCCCATTAAAGCATCTGCTGCACTGGCCACAAACACTGTCACACCTCTGCAATACTCTACTATCACAGTATGTTTCTTCTGCGCTGCCCATGTAAGCAAACATAACAAGCATTTGTCAATGCCAAATGTTGCTTGCTTGTATGTGCTGTTTAGGTATTTGGAAGTGATAGTTCCATGCCTTCCTCCCAAGACATCCACTGTGTCTTTCCATTCAGTATTCACAGAAGAGTGGGAGGGGCAAGGGGCACAGCAGTACAGCAGTTGCCAAGGGGGTGAAGAGCTGGACAATAGTCCATTCAAAGGCAAAAGAGTCCTGCAGGAGCTCACTAAATTGAAGGTGGACAATACGATGGAACCAGATGGCATACGCCCAAGGATATTAACAGAACTGCGAAGGGAGATAGCAGTCCCTCTGGCAGCCATGTTCACTGAGTTATTCAACATGAGTGAATTGGAGGAGGGCACATGTGGTCCCTCTACACAAGTCCAGGAGCAGGGAGGAGGCAGGAAAAAATAGGCCATTCAGCCTCACCTCAGTAGTGGGGAAGATCATGGAGACATTGCTTAAAGAAAGAATAGTGGGGCATCTAGAAGCCATCGGAGCCCAGGACCATAGACAACATGGATTCACAGTGGGGACATCATGTCAGACAAATCTGGTTGATTTCTTTGACTGGGTGACAAAGGAAGTGAATCAGGGTGGGGCAGTGGACAACGCTTACTTTGATTTCAGCAAAGCCTTTGACACCATCCCACATAGGAGGCTGATAAACTAGCTGGGTAGGCTGGACATGGGGGAAAGGGTGGTAAACTGGGTTAGAAACTGGCTAACAAACAGGAGGCAGAGAGTGGTGGTAAATGGGGTGCAGTCTAGGGAGAGGGGGTGACCAGTGGGGTGCTGCAGGGATCGGTCATGAGGCCAGTCCTAGTCATACATACATATTTGTTTAATCATGGGAAAATCCTGTCTTAGTAATTATGGATAAATGGTTTATTGATAGTAAACACTGCACATGTATGGAGACCAGTTGATAAACATTTGCTTAATTGCATCTAAATATGTCTTGACTGCAAATGTTTACTAAAGACTTTACTCAAAAGCACTTGTATGGTGGAAGGCTTTTTGGTGCAGTGGCCACCTGTAATGTATTTTGCAAGAAGGAAAGGTGTAGGTAGGGTACTTGTATAGTCTAAAATGAGGTTTTTTGTCATGTTAACATAAGAATGGCGAGTCAACACCATAAGAGAGAGGAAAGTCTTGGTATAGTTGCTTTATGTGAGGCCATTATCTAATGCAAACACAAATAAACAGCCAGACTGGAAATCAGCTAACAGAAGGGGATTAGAGTGAGCAGCTCTTACAGAGGGGCTTGATTTCTAGCAGTCCTATCTCATCAGACGGTGATGAGATACAGGCAGAAAAGCCAGGAGGAGCTCTCCAGATGGCTAGAGAAGTGTTTGTCTTAGGTTACTGCAGGGCAGTCTGGACTCCAAAACACAGGCAGGCTTGAGAAAAAGCATAATCAAGGAGCTACAAGCCTGTACATCCACAGAGAGAAAGACAAAAAGAGGAAAGGGGTGGCAGGCTGCTTGCCCACGAGGGACAGGGCCTGCCCATTGTTAACATATACTTGACCTCCATGACCTCCTCCTGACACAGCTGTCTATCACCCTTCCTCCATCCCCACCCTCAACCCATACCCCTCGCACCTGGCAGCACCTGGGTAGCAGTGGCGGTGGCGGACCAGCTGCAGGCAGTCAGAACGCCAGTTGACGTGCGAACCCACAGCAGCAGCAGCCAGCGTGGAGGCAGCGAAGGAGGAGGAGAAGAGAGAGGAGTGAAAACTCGTTTCTGCCTCGGATGGCACGCCAGTCTGTTGCCAGCACATGAGCCCTGGAGTTTGTACTAGTAGCACGGGGGCTGCCTCGGTTGGTCTACAGCCAAGATGGCGCCTTTTTCTCCCTGATTGCAGGAGCTCGTTATTCTCTCCCGTGCGGACTGACGGATGGTTCCCCTTTAGCCACAGACCCGGGAAGCTCGTCCCAGCTCACCCTCACCCAGCCAATAAGCTCTGGCTGCAGTCATCGAAGGGGCGCATCCGCTTTGCTAGCTTGATTTGGGAGACTTTTTTGGGGGTGAGACTCCACAAGTCATCACATCCCGCTGCTCAGCATCTGGAATCCCTCCATCAGATAAATTTGACTTTGCTGGATGTGTACCATCTGGACTGGCACTTCCGTTCTTTCTAGCCTTCAGTTTGTTTTTTGCCTCTGACTGTATCGCAGACTGGAACTTTATTTGGAGCTCTCTCACCCAGTAGCGAATGGTGGGAATCTCTGGCCCCTTTCAGTGTAAGTACAGCTGTGTGTTCTCTTATAATAACCGAGTGCTGGAGTTAATGAAGGGGACATGTTGTTGCCTGCATCTTGAGCTGCCTGAGCAACCCTGCCATTTCCAAACTCAGGTTTTTGACATTTTGCACTCGCTGTAGCAGCATGCATATACTGCATTTTTACTATAGTTTGTATTTGGGTATATTAAAGGTGATAGGAAACGATTTTCTGCTGAGAAAAACTGTTAAATAAATTCTATATAAAAAGCAGTGACCTTTGTGTATTTTTTTGTATTGTACATGTGTGGAATGCACATTTATTTATTCATTCCTTGTGTTGAAACGACCATCGGCTTGACACTGCGAGTTTTAGTATCGGGAGTCAGCGCGTGGTAAGCTTTGAAATGCCACGTCACAGACTCACGTACAACATTCAGTTAACTGCAGCGTTCATACCAAACTCAGCTGCTTCAGCTGTAAAGGCTAATGCCCCATTGCACTCCTAAACAACATAAAAATGACACCCTATTCAAATTCGACTTACGTTGTGGCGCCCCCCCCTTACAAACACACACACACACGTACACACACCCTTGGCCAATCGCAATGTTGATCGTGAAAAACTAAGCCCGTAATTATTTAAACAGTTTGCAATGGGAAAAAAGTCTTATTTATTCCCTCTAAGGTGCTGTATTGCTCCTAGCATATCCTGTCAGCTTTTATGTAATCCTGCCACGGCTTGCCACCCCCTCTCTTCCCTATAAAGCTCCTCCATACCTTATCCTTCAAACGATGTGGGGCACAGCAGCACCCGAAGCCACAGAAGTGCCAAAATCCTTTCTGTTGCGGCTGGTTGGGGGGGGGGGGATCTACCTGCGCTCAGTAGTGCCCAGAGCAAGTTTGCTGTCCTGCTTTGTTGTGTTTCCAGTCCCCCCGGGGTATCGGTGGGGGGTGATCTTGAATTCCTGCAGATCCTCGGGCGTTGATGCTCTGGAAGAGCTGGTGGTGTGCTGCATGCTCTCTGCCCTATGGCTGAAATGTCACAATGTTCAGTTCAGATCTGTGAAGCTGTAACCTGGTTCAGCCCTCACTATTACATTCAGCTGGTAACTTTTAATTCATTCCACCAAGTGCATGCGTATAAGGACGATTGCAAGTTACTTTGTTCATCTCAGCACTTTGAAGCTGCAGCCTGTTTCAGCCTACTTGTTTATTTGTGTGTTTATTTTTATAGATTGCGTCTCATTGGGCGGGGGTATCTGTTAGAGAATCGGGTGTGCGTGTGTGTGTGTGTGTGGGAGGGGAGCGTGCATGAGCATGCGATCTTATCACTGCTCACTGAAGCGTAGCTCTCCCTTTCAACTGTATGCCACTGCATTTTCAACTGCTGTCATAGACAGCTGCAGCTTTGATTGGAGAACTGCGGCTGCGCCTGCAAACATACTGACTGAATTGGAAGAGGGCTGCCACACCTCCGAAAACTCGGATGATGGCACTATGTTTCTTGCACATGCGTGCAAGCAACATAAAAATGACTGATCTCTTATTGCCATAATTGATGTAATGTATGAAAAATATATCACAAATACCCAATTCATAAATAAACAGAAGTCTTCTCCTTTAAGAAGAAACAACATTACTAGGGTGAGTAATTGTTTCTTCCCTATTTTTGCCCTTGGTAATCCTCCAAACATCAGTCAGATTTAAATCTTTGAGCACTGTTTGAAGGTCCTTATCTGATCTAGAAAGGGAGTAGTTAGGGTTAGTCCTATCTAGTACATGACTGAGGATGCAATTATTATCCCCTGCTAAAATTATATACCAGGCTGCCTGTGTAAAAACCACTCCTTTGAAACAATGAGCTATGATTATCAGTTACTGAGTTGCCTGGTAAGGATAGCACAGCTCTGTGCTTTCTGCCTTAGTTATAACCTTACCCTATGCTTTGATTATCAGATACAGCAGCATACAGGAACACTACACTCTGGACAGTTACTTGGTGGAAATTTGCACTGCCAAACCAAGGCTATCTGACTTACACCCATACCCTACATTTTATTTATTCATTTAGTTTTTGTTGACTGGGTAAGTGCACTAGACAAATCCTGCCTATTTTCAGGCACGACCCGGGGGAGGGGGATACAGATGAATGCCAACTGACCTTGAACCAGATTACGCTGTTGATGGTATTTTTAGTGAATGAGGGAAATTTGGCCAGGACACCGGGGAAATTCCCTTACTCTGCGGAGGCAGAGGGCGCTGTTGCGCTGTGGAAGACTGTGGACAAGCACAGTCTGTCCCAGACCGTGGAGGAGGACGGTCAGAATTGTGGACTTACAGAGGCTTCTAAGGAGCTACGTGATGATAACTTTCCTTTGGCACAGAGTTTGGTTTCTGAAGTAATACCAGAGACCTGTTTGGATCAATCTGGCTTGATGGAGGCTGATGGGGATTTGCATCCTGAGGAACTTAGATTACAAGAAGAACTAGACGCCTAAAATCCCAATTACTTGCTCTTATTTCTAATGCAGAACAAGAATATATTCAGAGCAAGTCCAGACTTGAAGAGGAACGTAAAAAAAGGAAAAGGTCGGTCGCCAGTCCTTCACTTAATACTAGCAAATGTATATCTACCTGCATGGACTCCAGCTGTGCTGGGAACAAGTCGTTATTGTTGCCTAAAGACTCTGTGCAGGCTGCGGATGAAAGCGGAGTGGTCGCCGGAGGAAGCTGTACTCAGAGCAGGATGGATCTATTCGGAAACCGTTGGACTCCTGATCCGTGCAGATACGCTGCCGGGTTCTCCGATTTGCTCTGGGGATCGACTGGTCGCGCCTGATTTACCGTCGCTGCATTCACCGAGCTACACTACTGACATGCAGATTGAGACAGAGGCGGGGATTTCTGGTGATGCGTTAGGCAGCGGCGACAGCTTTGCCGAATATTCATGTCTCTGACCCTTCCGACAGCATCTCCCTACCTCAGGACTTTCAGGTACTTTCAAACTTAGGTACCGCAATGACGAGGAGTGAGGGTCAAGTTTCGTCTGAGTTCTCTGATATGAACTCGGTGTCTGTCGCTGCAGTGAAAGAGCTGCCCCTGTACAAAACCAGGGTTTTCAAACTGCTTGCTGGTCTTTTTCATAAACCTGTGACGGCAGCAAACGAAGGTTCTAGTTCGTCTCATATGTTGGAGATGCACCTATAGTTCGGATAGAGTATGGGTGGGAAAACCCTAATTAAAGACAGCATGGGTTTACTCCTGTAGATGTATATGCCTTTATCCACGCTCAGGTGATAGGAACTATGACATTAGCTTTGCTCGATGGCATTACTAGACACATTTTGGAAGCTGTATTATGAGCGCAAACATCTGGTTGATTGGTCGAATTTTTTGGCAATTCCTGTGACTAAACCTACTGTTAAAACTGTTACAATTTTATTTAGGAATGAGGGTGTTGATGTTTCAAATATTAAATTCTGGTTAGAAAAGCAATGTTCTACTGTGGAGCATCCCAAACCAATAATTGACGAAAATGGCTTCTGGAATGGGGGGTGGACTTTTAGGGTCCAATTAAAACACACTGATAACGGCATTCGACATTTACCCAGCTCCTTTTTTTTGGGTAGGGATAGAGGGATATTATTTTATGCTGGTCAACCTAAAAGCTGTTATAAATGTGGCGATTTATCATTTGAATAACGATTGTACAGCTATCAAATGTTTTCTTTGTGGCTTTTGGGGCACTCTGCAGACCAGTGCACTGCACCCCTATCTGTAACTTATGTGGGATACTGCTCATAGCTTCCAGGGATGTCCATGGGCGGCCCATAATCTCGAATCTGTCTCTGAACATGACACACTTTTGTCACGAGCAAAACCCCAGGGGCATGAGGTAGGCATGTCTTCCCTCCTCCGTTCGCGAGGGACTGGGAGGTAGTAGTGATTTGGTTTCTGGAGGTATGACGGTGAATTTAGTCAAGAGGGTGCCCACTGTGGTTCCACCTTTGCCTTCTCACACTATTGAGAATCCTACACTAGCTGCTACTGAGGTAGTTGGCTCTTCTTTACTAATCCGCAGGTTTCACCTGCACAAGATCCGTCCATTTGTCCTTACCTCTTGATGAGGCTGGAGAGACAGGTTTCACTGTAGAAGGTTCTCAGGCTGCTAATCCCACCTCTTCTAAAGAGGCTGGCTCAGATCAAAGGCAATCACAGCTAACTCTTTCTCCACTACCCTTACTAACAGATTTTCAGCCTTTTCCTCATGGGAGAGCTGCTGGATAAGGAGAATCCCATAGAGGGAACTTCCCAGGTTTCTAGTCAGGGCCTATCTGAATCGATATTGCAACCCCCGTTGGATCAGTCGGTACAGAAGCGTGTAACCAGGTCTACTAGGAAACATTTAAACAAACCTCCTTGATTTCATGAACCTGAGGGTGGCGTGTTTAAATGTTAACAGCATTAAATCGTTCTATAAACGTAGGACAACTTTCGGTATATTAAGTGATTTGGAGTTTGATGTTTTTATGCTACAGGACACTAGATTTCATACTTAGCGAAACATCTCAAGCTTCCAAGGATTGGTGGTGGGTACTGGTGTGGTCGATAGGCTCGGAAGCCTGTTGTGGGTAGGTTTTGTTTTGCCATCAAGTACAGGTTTTACCTCTAGTGGACATTGAACCTGGTAGGGCTTACTGTTGGATGTGGTTATCAATACATTGTCTTGTAGATTGATTACATTTATGGCCCACAATCCAAAGCTTTAAGGATTGATCTCTTAACTAAAATCCAACCTACTTATTTACCAGTAGACAGATTTTTGGGGGTGACTTTAATATAAACTTCCAACCAGGGGAAAAGGGAAACAATATTGTGATAAAAAATTTTGGAAATCTTTAGTTTTGCAAGCTGGTCTGAAAGACTTTCAAACTGATATGTCGAAAGAGGTGAAAGCAACCTTTTATAAAGGAAAGCTTTTTTCTAGGATAGATTTTTTGGTTTTGAAGCACAATTTAGATATTTCAAAATGATTTATAATTCCCATAGAAACTTCCGATCACATGTTGATTGGGATTAGTATTGCATTACCCCCTGTTAGGGGACCAGGATTGGGGTTTTGGAGATTAAATGTCTCATTATTAGCAGATCCGAATATTTTGTCAGGCCTCAAGTCTCTGGTGGAAGATAAGGCCTCAACAATTTTTCTTTATGAGGATATGGGAGCATGGTGGGGAGATTTAAAAAATATTGTTATCCAATTCCTTCAGTTGCAGGGGAGGGTTCAAGCCAGAACGAAATATAGGGATTATCTAGCTTTTAGACATAAACTGGGAGAATTGCTATCGAGTCAGAGTATGGGAGGGTTGGACCTTAGTGGAGAAATTAGTTTTATAAAACAGAAAATGAAATATTTCCAATATGACAGGCTATGTTCTCTTCAACTGGAACAATCCTTTGGTACTCATGGGAAGGCAGAAAGTATTAATCCGTATGTTAGTTGCCAAAATAGACGGGAGAGAAAATTGATATCAGGCCTAATGACTCCCCAGGGTACTTTAGCTACCGATAATGTTTCCATTATGAATATTATTGTACAACACGCAACAGATATGTTTGGTTCTCCAGTGGTACACTCACCATATACTACGCAATTACTTCATGCAGCAGCTCTACCTCAACTTTCACCAGATTTATGCGATGCTTTGACTGCCCCTTTTTCTAAGTCAGAATTGGATAGGGTGTTTAAAAATCTTCGAACGGGGATTTCACCTGGTTCAGATGGTTACCTGCGATTGTATCATTTCTTATGGGAGATAATTCCACTAGAAATATTAGAAGTCTTTAGATTTTTTCGAAGGAATGTTGTTTACCAAATCAAATGTATGAGGGCTTGTTGTTTTTCTGTTTAAATCAGGTGATTCTACTAATTTGACTAATTGAGGCCCTCACTTTGCTGAATACTGATTTTAAAGTATTTGCTAAACTGTTGGGGAATAGACTGGCTTCAGTTATGGATGTACTGATTAACCCATCTCAATTTTGTTCCGTTCCAGGACGTAGTATCACGGATGCTTTATTACTGCTTAGGGAAATAGTGGAGGGTGATGGTAGACATCAGGCTGGGAGCGATCTAGGTTTTCTTGTCAGCCTAGACCAGGCCAAAGCGTTTGATAGGGTGTCCCACTCCTATTTATGGGATTGCCTATTGGCTTATGGAATTCCACAAGATTTTGTGGACTGGCTGAAAATTTGCTACGCCTAGCGATGTAATCCCCTATGAGAATGGCTGGATGGGTCCGAAAATTCCAGTACTTAGGGGTGCGTCCAAGGGTGTCCTTTTGAGCCCACCTTATGTCTCTTTATTGACCCTGTCATGAGATTATTACAAAGGTCCCGAATATTTTGGGCATATCGGGGCTTTTCATCAGCAGACAAAGTACTTGCATATGCTGATGATATGTGTTTGATTATTCAGGATCCACAGTCTCTGCTCATTGCTCTCGCTTAATTCAAGTAGTGGGGAAAATTTCAGGAGCCACCTTAAATATTGGGAAAACTAAATGTCTGGTCTTAGCGGGTTTTCCAGAGGATTCTAGGATGGTTGGTGGTTGTGAGGTGGCTGCAGACCCTTGCAAAATTGTGGGTGTTTATTTTGGCACAAAGCAATGGCTGAATACAATTGGTCTAGACTGTTATCAGTAGGGAATGACATGGTTAGTAGATGGAATAAATGGAAGTGGAAAAAAGGGTTTACTTGATTAAGTCCTTTCTGGCCCCGATATTTATATATCTTAGTGCTGTTTTTCTGGTACCGAAGAAATTCGAAGCGTCTTTATCCAGACTGTTTTTCACTTGTTTCTGGGGGAGCAGATTGAATCCGATCAAAAGGTCGGTACTCTACAAACGAGTCAAAGATGATGTGTGTAAATATGCTGAACCCTATATTATTTTACTTCTTGATCTTTTTACATGAATTTAGTCCCAATAATAAAAAATTCTACTAAACAATGGATTAAATGGGTTCTCCGATACTCAAAGGAATTTTGTCAGAATGGGAGAAGGGATTATTTTCTCCACAAGAATAAAAGGTGTCCTAGGCTTGTGAAGAGGTGGAGGAGGTTTTGATAAGGTAATTAAATGGGATATTGGCTATTCAGTGGCCCAGACCTTTTCTAGACGGGATTTATATGATGAATTATTGATAACACAGTTTCAGGTCTAACTTTTTCCCATTTTACTAGCGCCTAATAAAAGTTTATATCTGGCGATATTACTGACCGCAAATATCCTGAATCTATGTGGGATACAATTGGTTAGTGTACACCAGAAAATCAATATTAAAGGAATCAGAAACATAAATCACCCAAGAGAGATATTGTCGTAGGGAAAGTTGTCCTAATGTTATAGAAACAATGGATCATTTATATTTTTCCTGTCCGTTTATCATCCAATTCTGGGATGTTGTCAAAAACAAATGGAAAATTGGGATATCTATACCTCCCGCCCCTACTCTGTTATTTTATGGCATTCCTAATTCCCATTTTGCTCAGAAGCACATTTGCATATTTAGGATTGTATGTGCTTTTTTTGTATACTGGATCTGGATCTGTAGATGCTGCTTAGTTTTGCAACAACAGAATATCCCGGCTTTGGAGCTGTATTTTATTATTGTAAAGGAATTTCAGAAGTGGTTGATTACTGATTTCCATTGTGATACTACAAATGAATTGGTTAAGCAATGGTCTTCTTTCAGATTTTTTGAAAAAAAAAAAGGGGGTGATTGTTTTATCTCTTATACATTATTACACAGTCCAGTATTTGTTGACTTGAGTTATTTCTACTATACTTAGATAGCCTTTTTATTAGGAACTGTTACATTTTGCTTGACATTATCAGGTTTTAGTATTTAGTTACTTTGGGAGAGCATAAGTGTCACTCCTTCTGTTGAGTTTGAAATGTCTTAAAGTGTCCAATGGAGCTGTTTATTTCATATTACAGTTGAATTTATTTTTCTTTATTTTGGTCTATATGAATACCTGTGTAAATGCTTTTGATTTCAATAAAAAATTCCCCTACTGTTTTTGACAGAGGGCGCTGTGTGGCCGAGACCCATTTGCTCAGTGGCATCTGGAATCTCGAAGGAGACAGATGTGTGGGTGGCTGAGGAGTTGGTCTCCTCCTTGGCCTCCCTTTCTTAAATGGAGACCGATAAGGAAGAGTGTTTGCGGGCTACAGAGGACGTGGATTCTGTTGAATGACAGGAAAATAATGCAGTTGGTGGCTTACCGGAGGATTTGGAGTCGGGATCCCAGGAGATGCACGTCGCAGCTAAGTCTGCAAAGTTTGATACCACGGCTGCACTACAAGTCCAGCTAGAATTGGCAGAACGTTCCTATCTGGAAGCAAGGGAGCATTTACAGGATGAAATCAAGCGGCAGTCAGAAATCGGTGATGCACAGGAACCGGATGTACAGACTGAGGCAATGAACATGGAGACAACAGATGCAGTTTCTGGCTCAACAGAAGCTTCATCGGTACTTACCGTTGAGGATTCTTCTGCTGTACTTTTGGTAAGCACTTCTCCTGCTTCTGAAGCAGTTGTTGTTACGGGGGCACTGAGTAAGGGAGACGGTGCAGCTAGTATGGCGTCAGTTTCTTGGGGCTGTGAGTCAACTGATGAGCAAGTCAAGGACTTAATTTTACCATCAGGAAGTCCTATTCCTAAGGAGCTGCCTACAGTGACTTTTAATATAGGGTCCTTGTCGGGTGGTTTGAAGCTAGTAATGAAAGAGGGGGTGGGGAAAAATAGAAGAATGCATGCTCGCTCGAATAGCTGATGCTCCCCTATTAGAAAATAGTATCCAGAACTCGGACCAGGGCCCTGTGAATTGGATTTCTACGGCCTTACAAGCTGCAGGATGGGTAAAAAATCCTGCAGCTACTGGGTGGGATGCAAATCTGCAAGGTACAGCTTTTTTGAATTCTTCTCCATCTATTTCTCCTAGCGTTTCAATTTTGCCCCCTGATAATGTTACAGTCTCTTCAATACCACCAGGACAATGCTCTCCTAAAGGGAGTATATTAATCCAGCAGCAAGACAGGCCTCACCCTTTATTGAGAGAGATTAGAGTACAAGAAGCAGAGTTTATAAATTCTTTTACAGAGGAACTGGTAGATAACTCTGTTCCTAACGACTAGCCGGCCTTAGATCCCCTGGCTCCAGCCCCTGCCACAGTATGGCATGATAAAGCATGAGATCATTTGTTTCCACCTGAGAGGGGCCCATTATTAGAACCTGCAGTTAGAAGGAATGCTGTGAGGTTGAAATATAGGGGTGATGTTTCCACTGTTCCCGATAGGCATTTTGTTGGACGGACTTTGCTAAAGGACAGTATGAAGTATTATGCATATGAAATATATGCCCTTATACACGTGCCAGAGGATTCTATCTTTGGCATTAGTTTTAAGCATCCTGCAGGCCTGGAAAAATTTTGGAAGCAATATCGACTTTTGAAACTGTCTCCTTTATGGAGGCCTTTCCTGGCAATTCCATTAACAAAGCCCCTTACAAAAACAATTACTGTATTGTTTAGGATTGAGGGGGTGAATGTTGCAGATATAACTTACTGGTTGCAACAGCACTGCACTGTTAAAGGGTTTCCAGAACCTATCTTGGATGAAGAACAATTGTGGACTGGGGGTTGGAAGTATCAAGTAGTTTTGAAACTTGAAAATGGCCAAACTAGTCATTTGCCTAATTGTTTTTTCTTGGGTCGAGACAGGGGGGTGATATTTTATCCTGGACAGCCTCGAGCTTGTTTCAAATGTGGGGATATAGGACACCTTAGCAATGTCTGTGATAAAAAGAAATGTGGTCTGTGTGGGGAGCTGGGTCATGCTGGGGCTCATTGTTGTCAACCTTTACGTTGTAATTTATGTGACGAACAAGGGCATACATTTTGTACATGTTCATGGGCGTCACATAATAATGTGGATGTATCTGTTAGAACTGAACAAGATGTTTATGTTGCCACTGCTCAGAAGGAAAAAATGCGAATGATAGAATTGTTTAATACTGTCCCTGATAGGAATCCCCTGCTTCAGAGGATCCCGAGGAAATCAGATAGGTCTGGCAATCAGGAGAATGGGGCAGAGACCAGATGTATTAGTGGAACCATCTCTTAGTGAAACACCAGGACCAAATAGTGGCTTCAGGTCAGAGGTGCCTGAGGGTGCGGAAAGTCTCCCTTTTCAGTCTGAAGAGGAAAATAGGGGGATAGAAGCTGTAGTTGATACAGAGCAGTGTGTTGAAAGAATGGAGGAAGGAACCTCCATGCCCTACCTCCCCAACACAGCAAGAGTGACCAGGGCTAAAGCAGACAAGCTCCTAGCAGGCTCTCAAGCAGTATCTAAAGACGTAGAAGGGATATCAGTGCAAAATTCTTATGTCTTGTTGTTTGACCAGGGGGTGGAGGAGGATGGTTTTGATTCAGATTTTTCCTCAGTAGCCTCCTCCCAGGCAGAAGGTGCTTCAGAAATAGGTCCTCCTGATAAACCCAAAACTAGGAAAAGAAAAAAAAGAAATGAATAGGTTGGAATTTTTCTTCGTTCTTTCCTTTTTTGGGTTTGCTATGCTACTTCTTTGCTCACAGTTAATGTTAATAGTATTAAGTCCCGTGAGAAAAGGCAGAATACTTTTTCAAGTCTTAACACAGGGGGTGGGCAAACAATACTGTTGCAGGATACTAGACTGCATTCTTTATTAGAAGTACAGGCAGCACAGAGGGAATGGAGATGGGGTGTCTCCTGCTGGTCTTTAGGGGAGGAACAATGTTCAGGATTAAGATTTATTTTTTCCGGGATATTGGTAAACATTTTACATGTCTTTGATATTCAACCAGGAAGAGCTAGGATTATAGATGTAGTCTTGAGGGAAGAGGTATTTAGGATTATTAATATATATGCACCTCAGACTAAAGCAGATAGGTCCGCTTTGTTTAGGAAAATAGAACCCTATTTGCACACCTCCAAGTTGGTGCTATAGGGAGGTGACTTTAATTGCGGACTTTTGCATAGAGACTGGGGGAGGACTACAAGGAAAGTTTATAGTGACTCCAATACTCTGCTGGCAATTCTGCGACATAATAATTTAAAAGATGTATGTGAGGTTTTACATCAGGTACCAAAACATACCTTTTATAAGGGACAATTATCTACTAGGATAGATTTTTGGTTTGTGTCAGCACGTTTAACTTATCAAGAAGTAGTCCTGCTGCCATTAGAGACTTCAGATCATTTAGCGGTTAAGCTGCTTTTGTGTGATAGACAGAAATTAGTAATAGATAGGGGTTATTGGAAAATGAATATTGTGGTACTGCAGGAAGTTTCAATGCAAGATTCTATAAAATACCTATTTGCTTTAAAGGCAGATATTTGCTTTTTATATGATAGCCCCATAGATTAGTGGGAGGATACGAAAGGGATTTGCAAAGTTTATATGTATCTCTCACAAAGACAAAAGCAAAAGGTAAATATATTAAATATTTAGGGCTCAGAGCAAAATATATGTGAGTTTTGACTTACGCAGTGGATAAATCAAATGATATTTCATTATAGTTACAAAGTCTTAAGGAACAAATGTGTCAGTATTTGCAGGAGACTACTAAAAGGGTGGTGTGCAAACAGAAATACCAGACTAAGGGATCAAGGGAAGAGGTAAATCCGTATGATTTAAGTATACTAGGTGTTCAGAAGTTGGTAATGACTGCTTTAAAAGATGAACAGGGTACTTTGAGGATGCAAAATCAGGAGCTGATGCTTATTGTTCAAAAACATGTTGTAGCTACTTTTCAAAAGGAGGCTAAGGGGCAGCAGGAGTCTTTTTTTTTTGATTACCTAATTATTCCTCCTTTGGATGATGTAGAAATAGAGAGTTTGGTTTTACCCATTACAGAACTAGAAATCAAAGCTGCTATTTCCCAGCTATCTGTTAAGACTACTCCAGGATATGATGGAATACCAAATTACTTCTATAAAGCTTTTGCTGACATTTTGGTTCCATATTTGAAATTGATTTACAAAGCCATTTGGGAGGAAAATAGGCTTGCCCCGACTATGAAAATGGGGATCAGGATTTTTTTATATAAAAAGGGAGACCCCCAAGACCTAAAGATTTGGAGGCCATTAACTCTATTAAATACAGATTATAACACTTTGGCAAAAATGCTTACTACTCGGCTGGCTAAAATAGTGAAAAAATTAATTATCCCAGAGCAGACTTGTGCAATTCCTGGTAGGAATATTATTCAGAATCTGACCTTTGTCAGGGAGATAGTAGAGCAAAGTTTAGAAATGAAGTTAGAAGGTTACTTAATGTCGGTAGATCAGGAAATATCTTTTGATGTAGTGTGACAGGAGTACATTTGGATGGTTTTACAACATTATGGAATTCCTAAAGTTTTTTTGGATTTAATTAAAGTGTTATATACTGAAGTTCAGGCTACTCCGTTAGTGAATGGTTACTTAGGGATGCCAATCTATTTAAAAAATGGGGTGAAGCAGGGATGTCCGATGAGCCCCTTGTTATATGTCTTTGGTCTGGACCCTTTATTAAGGCTTATTGAAAGGAACGAAGAAATTAGAGCTATTAAGAATCATGAGGGATTTGTCTTTCATAAAATTACTGCCTATGCGGATGACTGTATTTTTACAGAAGCAGATGGGGAGTCTGGTGCCCATGTATTAAATACGTTACAAGATGTATATGATGTTACAGGAATCAAACTTAATATGAGAAAGAGTATTGTTTTGGTATTAGGGGCAATAGGGAAGGTAGAAGGTTTTCCAATTTCTATGACTACGGATTAAATTAAAATTTTAGGTTTATTTTTTGGAACTAAGGATTCAGAAGGACATAATTGGAATATTGTATATGATAGAGCACAACTTAAGGTATTATCTTGGTTATCATGGAAGATGACTAGGAAGAAACAGGTTTTTTTATTAAGGGCATATATAGCGCCTATTTATTTATATGTTTCTCATGTTTTTCTCCTCTCTTATAAGATGCACATCAAAGTTATGGGTTTATTTTTTCATTTTTTGTGGGGAAGTAGATTGAACCCCGTCAAAAGAGTTCACACTTACAGGGTATGGAAAGAGGGAGGTTTAAATATGATCCATCCTCTGGTATATTTTTTGGGGAATTTCTTTTATAGTTCTATTTGCCCTTTATTGTTTCAAACAGAAGGAATGGGTCAAGTATGTATGCGATTGTGGGGTAAGCTTTTTTTTGGAAGCTTGGGGTAGAGGTAAATGGCATTCTGTGGATACATTACTTCCCGGTTATGTGCAAACTACGATATATACGAACTTGGCAAATTGAGCTGAAATGGTGTATAGGAAAAGGGAAAAAACGATTTTATAAAAGTGTTCTTGATAAATGGTATCGGGAAGAGACTTTTTTTCAGGTTTCATCCACAATTAAAACGGGTTTAATTTTAGAATATATGATAGACCCTAGGGTTCCCCTTAAAATGCAAGATTTCATTTGGTTATGTGGGCATCAGAAATTGCAGGTGAGAGGAAATCAGAAACATAAGCAGCAAGATGATAGAAGGTGTTAGGAAAGCACTTGTGCTGATACAGTGGAAACTATGCAGCATCTTTTTTTTGAATGTATACATGTCTCTGATTTTTGGAAGTTATTGTCCGATTTGTTGGGGGGAAAATTTATTCCAATCGATGAATTATGACATTTTAATTTTAGGACAACTTCCAGCCTCCTGGACAAAATGGACAAAAAGCACTCTTAATATCCGTCTGGCCTGAATAAAGTGGTCCATTTGGCAGGCGAGATGTCTCAGGTTCCTGCAAGGTAAAGTGATTACGCAACAAGATTTTTTTTTAGTATACAGAAAGAACTTGATAAAATTTATGATTATGAAAAACGTACATTGGGACAAGCGGTGGTTTCAAAGCTGTGGAAAAATGTTGGATGGGTGGGTTAATTTGTTATGTTAATGCTTCTCTCTTTTTTTTTCTTTTAGTCTGCAAAACGTGTTTATCAACTATCAGAAGACAAATGGTTTTATTTACTTAATTATGGTTACTTTTGGTGATGGATTTAATGTTTTTTTTTCTGAAAGATATGTTTTTTGACTTTGTTTGGAGACTTTTATAATTTGTATGGTTTTGTACATTAGTATATAGTATAGATTTTTTTTTGTTGTTCTTTAATGCTACGGTACTTTTATTGTTTTCTGTTTTTGAATTTTGAATAAAAATTTCCCCTACTTTTTTCGATAAGTTCCATGGGATCTTTAACATCCACCTGAACTACCACCAATCCAGGCAGATGGGACCTTGGTTTAATGTCTCATCCGAAAGACGGCACCTCAGAAATGCAGCACCCCTCTCGTGCTGCACTACAGTGTCAGTACTGGGATATTAACCCAAGTGCCAGATGTGCGAACTGAACCCACAGCCCTCTGATCTCCTGGCCTCAGAGGTGAGTGTGCTACATACTGAGCCACTGACACAACATGTGATATAACAGCCACAGTTCTCAATATAGCAGCAGACAGTGTCATTAGACCCTAGACACTGACCACTGTACCTAGTTGCTCCACTACTGTACTTAAATATGACCTCACTTCCAGAGTCTCCTGCAGACCTGTGGTTTTCCTCCAGACATCCCCAGGTCAGATGCCACACTCCTGTCCTGTTGCAGTCACGTCCCAGCACATGAACACTCTGGTGTCACAAATGGTCTGACCTTGTATATCACAAGCAATAGAAATCTAGACTGCTCAGCACTCAGTGTCAGCAGTGATGTCACTGTATGGCTTAAAAGCAGTCTCCCACACAATTGCCAATTAACAGAATACAAAAGGTGAGTTTCAGCTGTTCCCTTATCTGTGTCACTGTGGTGGGTGGGTGGCAGTCAGTCCTCCTCACAGACAGTTCAGCCCACAGATCCTTCCAACTTAGGTATCCTCACAGAAGGTCTGTTAGTTAAATAAATAACAAAAAGAAGAAATAAACAGGCCCAGATATTCAAAGGGATTGCACCTGGTGCAACTGTGCTGAGCCAGTGCAACCCCAGAAATGCACCCTGGTGCAATATTCAAAAGAGGCGCTTGCGCAGTGAAAGTCCCGATGCGCCAGGGCGGAATGGTAAGTGTATGTGGTGCATCTCCAGGGGGCGTGCCAATGCATATGCGGCGCAGCCCGATATTCAGCCCAGGATGTGTGGAGAAATTGTTGGAAGGGATAATTAAGGACTTTATAAATAAACATCTACAAGAAAATAACTTGGAGGATAAGTCACAGCATGGTTTTAGGAAGGGGTATTCCTGTCAGACAAACATGCTTCACTTTTATGACAGGGAGAGCAGGGTTTTGGATGGAGGGGGAGCTGAGAATGTGATTCATTTGGATTTTACAAAAGCTTTTGATAAGCTCCCTCATAAACTACTTATTGAGCAGCTTCAGAAGATTGGGCTGCACTGTAGTGTGGTATCTTGGATTGCCTCTTGGTTGGCAAACAGAATGCAGCGTGTAAATATAAGGGGAACTTTTTCAGATTGGGCAAAGGTCACCAGTGGAGTGCCTCAGGGGTCGGTGTTGGGACCGGTCCTTTTTAATATCTATGTGGCAGCACTGGAGGAACATCCAGGAAATGTATGGCTCACCAAATTCGCTGATGATTGTCAATTAGGGTTGGAGTTAATGGATCCAAATGATCACTTGAAATTACAGCATGAACTAAATTATATTAATACATGGTGTTCAACCTATAAATTATATTTGAATTCAGAAAAATGTACTGTGATGCATTTGGGATCCAAAAATACAAATGCCACCTACTACTTGGGTGATATCACCCTAAAAACTGTAGATGAGGAAAAAGACCTAGGCATCTTGGTGACAAAGGATCTTCATTTTTCCACACATTGCAAAAGTGTTACCAAAAAGGCAAATGGGATATTAAATTGCATATTGAGAAATATCTCAAGCAGGCACAATGATGTATTGTTGCCCTTGTATTCCACCCTAGTGAGACCCCTTATGGAATATGGTGCCCAGGTTTGTTCACCCTATTCAAGAGGAGATGTGGATAGATTAGAGGGAGTCCAGAAAAGGGCTACATGAGTGATGAGAGGGATGCAGGGTAAAAACTATACAGTGAGGCTAAATTTATTAAATCTGTCTACTTTAGAATATAGAGGATTAAGAAGGGATACGTGCTTGTTGTTTAAAGCCTTAACTGAAGATGAACTCTGGAGTAAAATAGGCTGAAAGTTTAGAATTAAAAGTCATAATACTAGAGCACACCCCTATCAGTTACATGGGGAACAATGTACAACTTGGCACGGAAAAAGGTGGTATAACCAAAGAGTTGTTCCTATATGGAACTCACTGCCATTGGAGGTGGTGTAAAGTAAGACAATGGAGGTATTCAAGCAGAAATTAGATGGGTTACATAGATTGGGTAGACTTTAGGAACACATTTTGGAGAGCATTAAGGACATTAATGTTCCCCTTAGCTCTGATTTACCTATGATACCTATGATCAGGGATATGGGCAGGGTGGGAGGTACCACTGGACCACCAGGGATGTACTATACTTTTATAATCGGTGATTGGGGCTACGGGGTGGGAGGGGGTGCCACTAGGCTACCGGGGATATAACATGCATATATGTTTGGCGATCTGGGCTACGGGGTGGGAGGGAGTGCCACTAGACTACAAGAGATGTTTATTTATGTATTATATGGGGTGTGGGGCACCAGGAGGGAGGGGTACCACTAGACTGCCAGGAAGGTTTTCGGTACTATCTGGTGGTCGAGCTATGGGGAGGGGGTTACCCCATGGCATCCCCTTCTGGGCATCAAGATGCCGTGCAGCAGGCACCAGGCACAAGTCGCTGGCCTGCCCTGGTACAATGCATGCTAATGGGGCCATAATGACATGAAAATGGCCCCATTTGTGCCTTGCATACATTATGGCTCCATTTGCATACTGCTGGCTGAATATCGGGAATTTGAGCAAAGTGTAACTGTTGCGCTGGCGCAGTTCCCATTCCAGGTATTTGGCCCTGTCTGTGGGGGATGCGCCAGTGCATTGTATTTGCACTGTGCACATTACCTGATATATTCAGTGGAGATGCACCATTGCTCATCTCTTTTTAATATAGCCCTGTGGTTTCTTCAGTGCAACACAGTTGCACTGCGCCACCACATGCGCCATTGCCTGGTGCAATTCTGAATATCGGGGCCACAAACTGGAGACTGCTCAGCACTCAGTGTCAGCAGTGATGTCACAATAAGGCATAAATAGCAGTCTCCCACACAATAACAAATTAATAGAACACAAAAGATAGAACAGCTAAGAACAGCTTCAGCTGTTTCCTTATCAGCATCAATGTGGTATTTAACTTACTGTTCTCTGTAAAAACAAAGCAGAGCAGGAAAGAAAAAAAACTGTGGCACAAGTAACTCCAATTAAATAAGCCTTTCTGATGTCTTTATTTAAGTATCTTAAGCATCTACAAGATAAAAACAGCCACATACGTGGAGTCACCCCAGGCAGCAAAATACCCCAATGTTTTGCTTAAACGAGCTTTGTCGGGAGGAGGGGGAAGCACAAATGCTTTTATTGGTATTACTGGTACTGTGATTTTATTCATAGCCTTTATATATTAGTATAATTCTACTTTATTAACATTTCTTTACAAGAGAGCTAGCAAAATGGTTAATCAGTTAAGAATTCAACACTCCTTACCAAGTCACTGATGCCCCAAAAGGGCTTGCAGTAAAATGTTTTCTGTTTTTACCGCAGTTTGAATGGGCATCATTATTTTAAAGAATTTCAGTCTGAAGTATGGGCAAGCTTGGCTACCAATGTCAGAGTAACCTCCAGTGAGTCCAGTACCTTGGGCATTTTATATTTTGCGCTGCTGTAATGAGCTGGAGTACGACTGTCCTCCCTGCCTCTAATTCCATCCACACAACTCTTTAACGACTCTCAAAGCTACAGTAGATTTGGTCTACAATTCGTATATTTCAGCTGACAAGGTACCACTGGTGGCCAGTTAGGGAACATGTTAGATGGAGAGGGCAACAACTCTCCCTAATTAACAGTTTTGCACTCCTTAGCAAATCAATGCTCCCCCTAAAGGACTTGCAGTAAAATGTTTCTCAGTTTGTTCTTACCCGTTTGAATTGTAGCCTTTAGTTTCCAGATTTCAGCGTGATGCATGGGAAGCTTGGCACAACGTCAAGGTAACCTCGCAATGAGCCAAGTTCTTCTGCTATTTTATGTTATTATAAGGAGCACATACTACTCCCTATATGATGATCTTGGAAAACACACCCCAAACCCAAAAGAAACATTAGATTTTGTTCCATATGTAACACAAACTTCCCTTCTTTTTTTTGTGTACTTGGTTGGTTCCATCATAGATTATCACAGGAATTCCAAAACAGCTATATTTAAAGGGAAGCAGTCATCCATTAAACTTTAACGTGTTTAAAAGAAACTGTACATCAGTCTTTTATGTTTATGACTCTGAATACATATGGAGTATGTAACAGTTTGAATGTTATCCCACCCCATGTGACCTGGTTTCAAACACTGAGGCAGCAGTATTTACCAGACCTCATTTTAAAAGCATATTTGACATAGTAAAGTAGTTTAAATTCGGATGGGATTTTGTGTTAATCAGGTCACATTTGTGCTGCCATTTTTATGCATATTGTAAATGCAGTAACATATTCTGGGTATACGTTCTGTATTAAGCACCCCCACCCCATGTAGCTGAAGGCAGAGGCATACAGCACAATCATGGCATTCAGTTATTACAGCATTACAGAAGTGTACAGTAGAGTGTTGTTCTGTCTAGAATTCCATTCCTTTCAAAATGCTGTTGTGCCACAGTTCAAAGGTCATGTAATGAGTCTTGAGATATGAACATCTAAATCATCTGTGAATCAAAACAAGGCAGCAGCCGTGTCATATAGTCTTAAAACAGGAAGTGATGTCATTGAGGGGCAAGCTGTATGTTGTTAATTACAGCTTGCCCCTCAGTGACATCACTTTCTGTCTCAACATTCCATGAAATGGCTGCTGCCTTGCTCTAATTTACACATACTTTAGATATTCATATCTCAGGACTCTCTGACACCTGCAAGGAAGCTCAATACCTCATCTGAAATGTCTTTTCGTGGGCTTTCACAATTTTAGTGACTCCTGCAATGTTTACCTCCCGTTTAAAGTAGCATTTCATGTTAAAACTTTATTACAGCAAACAGTATGGCATTCTGCCCTTATATTCAACCCCTCATGTTAATCCCTGTTGTTAATTCTTGTTTTAAAATCCATTTATATGGTGCCACATTTCACCATAAGGGAGCTTAAATTGTTGGCTGGAGTTGGTCCTAAATTCTCTGGTGTCTCATGAGACCAGGAAGCAGTTTCTGTGTCATGCATTTTACCACAAGAAACAAGACTTTAAACAGTGGACTTTCAGATACAGCTGAGTATATGTACATATATATATATATATATATATATTACTGAAAACCAGGAGGCAGCCATATTTAATACAGCTCACCTTTAATTATTTCAAATCCAAATGAAATGCCAAAGCAGGTGCAAAATGGGGAAAAGGGTAAGGCAGGAGTAAAAGGGAAATCCGAAATGGACTAGAATGGCAAGTGTAACATTTTTGCCATAACATTAGCTGCCACATATATATGTTTGCCTGGCTCAATGGCACTAGTGGGGCATGTCATGCTCATTTGTGAGAGACCTGAGGATGTGTCACAAACCTGATTCACCTTGGATGACAGGAGCTTATGTCACTCTGCAAAGGCTCTGCCTTCAGCTTTCCAGGCAGGGAGACAACCATTTCACTGTTAAAACTCCTCCTACAGTCTTTGGGGAGCCTCATGTCACAAGTGACTATGTGTTGTCAGCCCCCCTGACAGACCAGCAATAAGGGATGGAAGTGCATATTGTACTGGGGAGATGGGAGGGACTTTACAGGGGGTTAAATGGCCCATTATGTGCTAATGACAGTGCTTCTAGAGCTCTCACACCAGAGGCATGGCAGTGCCCCCAGGTCCGTGTACTAGCCTTCCAAGCAGGCATGCTTCTTTTTTGACCATGCCTCCTAATCTATGCTCCTCTGTGATGGGAATGCGACCAGGTTAATTTACTCTCTTTCCTGTTAGTGTAATTATTGTTTATTTATACTTATTCTCATATAGTTTCTTGCTGTTTGGAGTTACATAGGGCATACAAAATGGACACCAGGTCACATGTCCCAACAGCTCTCAAGGGAAAGTTCTAAGGGGTAGACAGCTCCCAGATGGGAGAGTGCAACATTTCCCACAAAGGCATCCTGTGCAGGCAGGATGCAATACAATAAAAACAGATGTGAGGAAGAGCTAGGTGGGAAAAGACAGTTTAGCCTAGAGTTGTGAAAACACACACACACACACACCTGGCTGGAAATACATTGAGAGACTGTCACTCTGGGAAGAAGTCCCATTCTACAGCCCAGAGCACATAAACTGAGGAGTTGGGCCCCACCTTGCTCTCTCTGACTTTCCATAGCCTTTGAAGAGGACCAGACTCTCTTGGGGAGTGTCCCAGAGGTGGGAGAGCCCTGCTCGATAACTAGCTTATCTGTGCGAGGGAAGGGCAGTCTAGGTGGATGTCCTTTCAAGTTAGCAGGCAGGTAAAATATAGATTCTAATGTGAGACTAGATTTTGAGATTATTCCAACAGTCCTCTGTCTAACTGCATTATTTTTCCTTTCCTGTAAATGTGCACATTTTTTTGGTTGCTGTATATATCCTGTTTGTAAATAGCTGTAGTATTTAGTAGTAAATAATCTGTCTTTACAGACATCTTGACTTAGCCTTATTAGTGAAAAGGGAAACGTAATATTTCTGCTGGCAAGGTGAGAACTCTCTGGTTAAAGTCCGCCATCCTCAATGCTCTCTGACATGTTTCACTGTGTTTGACCTTCCACATCCCTGAGCAGGACAGAGGTATTTTGTTGATATATTCAGGTGGTGACAGAAGAGACCCCGAACTACCCTGTAAACTAGTCTGGCACAAGGGGTGGTGTGTCACAAATTGGTGGCAGAGCAGTGGGATTGGTGCACAATTTTTTTTATCATGAAAAATTTTATTGATTTTCAATTATACAAACAACATAGTACAGTACAGTGCATCCATATAGTAAGAGCATAGTACAGTATGGTACATCCATATAGTAACCTCTCTTAAACAGGAACTAAACAAGGAATCTGCTAGACACCCTTAAGGGGTGGTCCGGTGCACCCAATATATTCATTGCACAAATTTAAAACCAGAATTTGTGTGCAGTGTGCTTTCCTGTGGGAACTAGGAACTCTGAGAGAGAGGTAAAAGCCTTACCTGGCACATGTAGAAACAGAGATTGCCAGTAGAAAAGTTACCTTAACAGTCACAAAACAGGATATACAAAAAGATTGCATCCTTTACTACTGTTTTTTTATTTCTAGAAACACAGCTTAGTGCAGTATAGTTAGCAAATGTAAGCTCCTTAACACACAGCAGATTTAATGTGTCTCAGCTCCATAAGCTGTGCAAAGACATGGGGACTGTCTATGAGGGTCTGACAGAAAATGGACTCATAGAAGCCTTGGTGGAGCAGGAGCAAATGCAGGGGAGGCAGGTAGTGACTGAGGAGTATGACCAAATGCCTGTGGAGCAGGTGACCAAAGTAGTGAGACTGTGGTCACAGAGGTTAAGCCAGAGTTGGACCTCGAGTCATGAGCTGGTGAAGCAGTGCAGCCCAAACCTGAGCCAAGAACTGATGCAGCAGAGTTTCAAAATCAGCTTGAACTCATGAAAATGGAACTTGCACTGAAGAAGGCAAAACTGCAGAGGGCAAGATTTGAGGCTAATAAGGAGAAAGTAAAGCTGAAGGCTGAGGAAAAAGAGAAGGCACGCCAGCACAAACTCTTGATGCAGTAAGAAAGAAAGCAGCAGTGTCAGCATGAGAGTCACATATGAGAAGCAAGAGAGAAGGAAAGAGAAATGGAATGAGTGGAAAGAGAGAAGGAACACCAGCACAAGAAAGAAATGGTGAAACTGTGCCAGAAAGCACCGCAGCAAATTGTAAGTAATGGCGTAGGAGGTCAAACCCATGAAGCCACAATTAGTTCCAAAATGTTTCCTCAATACTGGGAGGAGGATGTCCTAATTTGTTTCTAAAGTCATTTAAGAGGGTATATGTGCAGTTTAAATTGCACAGGGCTCTGTGGATGACCCACCTCACACCATTGCTTACTGGCCATGCAGCGCCTGCAACTGAGACCTAAACACAGCTCACTGGCCTCAAGAGGAACAAGGAGCTGAGAGTAAAGAAATGCTACATTTTCCAGAAAGTGAGGCACCTGTCATATGAATGCCCTAAAAATATGAACAAAAGGCAAAAGTCTGAGGAAGGGAGTGATCAAGACAGTAGCCAGCAGATAATGGCCTGCTCACAGACTGCAGTGACACCTAACTCCTCCATACATGTGCACTCTATCCTAGTTAATGGGTAGAAATACAGGGTTTGAGGGACACTGGCACCGCCATTTCCATGGTGAGGCAGGATCTAATCCAGGCAGAGCAGATTCTGCCAGGGCAGTTTCCTAAGATATAGAGAGTCACAGGTCCAGTGGTCCAAATATCAATAGCTCAGGTCTTTCTGAACTGGGAAGGTGGCCATGGAGTATGAGAGGTGGGAGTTGTTCCTGATCTCCCTGTGGATGTGATAATGGGGAATGATTTGGACCACAGGGAAACTCTGGTGTATGTTACTACCCAAAGTCAGGAAAAGGGCAAGCTTCTGATGGTGAGGAGGGGGCCACGCAGCATCTGCTAACTTCTCCCTCAATAGCTGAGGAAGCAGCTAGTGTGGGTGAGGGGCTAACTAGGAGTAGCAGCCCTGAGCCCCAGCTGCAAACAGAGGAGATTTCAGCCATGGTCAGATTTCCTTCTGAAGGAAAGTTGGAGAGGGTCACAGGGGAGAAGCTGGGCAGAGCTCAGCTGGCTGATACTACCCTACAGAAACTGAGGGAGGTAGCTGATAGTGCTGATGACTCTCTGGGGAGTAAAAAGTTACTTTACTTTGAGAATGGTATGTTGTATACAGGGAGTGTACACCACAGAGGGGGCTAGAAGGAGAGTTACTCCAGCAGCTGGTGTCCCTCTGGCTTACCACAAGCAGCTTTTGGCCCTGGCCCATGACATCCCTTTTTCTGGCCACCTGGTTATTAACCACACAAAAAGGCAGCTCACCAAAATTTATTTTGGAATAGTATGTACACAGATGTGACAAATTACTATTGAACTTGTCCACAGTGCTAGAGTGTGAGAAAGTGGGGGAAAAGGCTAAGACAACTTTGATACCCCACCTATCATTGATGAACCCTTTAAGAGGGTAGCCATGGACATAGTGGGGGTCCTGAGCACCCTGAGTCATACAGGCAAAAGGTACTTACTGGTTGTCATGGACTATGGAACTAGGTACCCTGAGGTGATGGCCGTGTCCTCCATTGAGGCACAGAAAGTGGCTGACGAGCTCCTGGGTATCTTTAGCCAAGTGGGATTTCCCCAGAAGATTTTGTCACACCAGAGGACCTGACTAGTCTGTGAGAGAACGGTTGGGTGAAACAGCTCCATACCTCATCCTATCACCCCAAGACTAATGGCCTGGTCGAGTGGTTCAGTGGGTCCCTGAAAGCTATGCTCAGGATATTTGCTGATGAGCACAAGAGGGAGTGGGATAAGTATTTGCCCCATCTCCTGTTTGCTTACAGGGAAGTCCCCCGGGAGCCCACAGGGTTCTCATTGTTTGAGCTCCTGCTTGGTCACAGGATGAGGGGACCCCTACAATTAGTTAGGGATAAATGGGAGGGTGACCATGTTTCTTAAGGGAACTCTATTGTGGGATACATCCTGAACTTCAGGACCCAGCTTAAGGAGCTCATGGGGCTTGCCCAGGAGTACTTAGAAACTGTACAATAGCAGCAGATAGCTAGGTACAATTGTGGGGCCAGAGCCTGGGAGTATGATGTCAGACAGTGAGTTATGGTACTCATCACAGTCTGACAAAATAAACTGCAGGCAGCATAGGAGGGCCCATTCTTCATAGTTTAGAAGGTGAGTGAGGTCAATTATGTAGCAGAGCTGGCTGACAGAAGGTGCAGGCAGAGGGTATATCACCTTAAGATGATGAAGCACCACTATTATTATTATTTGAAAATGTTTCACCAGGAGAGGCATACTGAGCTACAATAGCTCATTTCCAGATGCATCCTGGGGGAGAGGGGATAATGGGATACAATTTACATACAAGATCCAATATACAATGAGCTAAAAATAAGACAAAATCATACAAGCTACAAAGCTGAAACATGAAGGGCATAACAATTCAAAATTCCAAAATAATAAAACAATTATAATGACATACAACTGAGAACAATGAGGCTATGCCAAGCATTATTGTGGGATAACCAAGCAGCACATGCTATCCAGGTATAACTCATATTTCTATCTAGCTATATATATATATATATATATATATAAAAAATATATATATATTCATATTCTATGACCCAACGCACACCTCGATGCCTGTTGGTGGGGCAGTGGGATGGGGTGCAAGGGGTGGGAACCCTAAAATCAAATTTCCTCACTTTTTTCACTATAGAAGAACCCTAACTGATGCATTAATGAAGTTGTTTGCATAGAATTTCCTTACTTTTTAAGAAAGAATAGAAAAGTAGTAAGTTGCGCAAGTTGGTGGGAGCATGGGGCCCACCAATTTATAAGTGTCAGGCCACATCACACACCAAACAAATGTTAATCTAGTAGAATAATAGAAAATGCTGTCCACAAAACGTAAACTACTCCACACAATATCTCCGAAAAAAATATATTGTCCGACACGTAAACAACTCTGTTAACATCTACAGGACATGCCGTCAACACCCTCCAAATTTCAAGTAAAAAGACCAAACCATGTCCAAGATATGACATGTCAAAATTTGAAATTTTCATTTGTCAGAGTGGAACAGTTCCACACCTGTTGACATTTAACACACAAAACAACTGAAAACTACATCCATGACACTAAGGCTAAGTATCCTATCAATTTCAAGCCACCACCAAAAGCAAAATGCTGTCCACAGAACGCAAACTGAGCCACACCATATCTCCACCAAAAAAATATTTTCCGACATGGAAACACTGCAATTTACATCCACAGGACATGCTGTCAACACCCTCCAAATTTCAAGTGAAAAGACCAAACTGTGTCCGAGATATAACATTTTAACGTATGAGATTATCATTCATCAGACTGGCACAGTTCCACACCTGTTGACATTTAACTCACACAATGACTGAAAACTACATCCATGACACTAAGGCTAGGTATCCTGTCAATTTCAAGTCACCACCACAAGCAAAACACTGTCCGCAACACATAAAGTGCGTCACACAATATCTCCACAAAAAAAATTTCTCTGACACATAAACACCATAATTCACATCTACGGGGCATGCCGTAAACACCCTTCAAATTTCAAGTAAAAACACTAAACCTTTTCTGAGATATTCAATGTTTAAGATTGGTAAAATTTTCCTATCTATTCCATTATAAAAAATCTGGCCATCTTGTCCTGCCCTCACAATCAAAGATGGCGATCAAAGAATCTCACGATCAAAGAATTTGCAGGCTCATGATCAAAGAATTTTCAGGCTCACAAACAAAGAATTAAAAATCTAATAAATAAAAAAATTGATGGAATTGCGGTATACCACCACCATGGTTCAACAGAATGAATTCCCCTGAGTAAAACCCACCCTCATTTGACTTCCTAGGACACCCCTGGGCTGAGAAAATAGATTTTTAAATTGAGCCATCTCGTCCCTTGCTCACGATGCACGATCGCGATCAAAGAATCTCACGATCAAAGAATTTGCAGGCTCACAAATAAAGAATTAAAAATGTTATAAAGCAAAAAATGGAAGGAATTACGGTAAACCACCACCATGGTTCAACAGAACGAAGCCCCCTGAGTAAAACCCACCCTCATTTGACTTCCTAGGACACCCCTGGACTGAGAAAATTGATTTTTAAATTGGGCCATCTCGTCCCTCACTCACGATGCACGATCGCGATCAAAAAATCTCACGATCAAAGAATTTGCAGGCTCACAAACAAAGAATGAAAAATGGTGAAACGCAAATTTTTCACCAATTTGAACAGAACTAATGGCATGCCTCGATAGAACGGACCCTCCTGAGCAAAACCCACCCTCATTTGTGTCCCTAGACCACTTCTGAGCCAAGATATTTGTGTTTTTAGATTGTGATGGAAGATCGCGATCAAAGAATCTCACGATCAAAGAATTTGCAGGCTCGAGATCAAAGATCTTTAGAGAGCCGCGAATTAAGATTTTAAAAGTTTATAACTCTATTTTTTTACCAATTTGGATGAAACCAAAGGCATGGCTCAATACATCGGAGCTCCCAGAGTAAAACCCATTCAAGTTTTACTTCAGAAGTGACCCCTGAGTAGAGATATTTGTGTGTTTCCAATGGGAAAATGAAAAACAAAATGGCGGACCTCGCGATCAAAGAATTTTGAAAATCCTCGGGGACAAACATTCTTGAACTGCGAGGCTGCAAATTCTTTGACCGCCAGGCAGGATCAGATGGCCAGAACACCATTCTTTCTTTGCAAGATATACATATAAATTTCCCCATTGACTTATAATGGGAACGTAAAAGTGCCATAACTTTTGAATGCCTAACTATTTTTTCATCGAATGAAAAGTGGCATGTTCGGCCACCAAAGCTCTTTCAAACAAGCAATCTCACAGAGTGGCACACCACATGATGGCTGTGCAGGACCACATTCAGAATCCCAAAAGGTGCCTCCATAAATGGATAATTTTGCATTTTTCATCACTTTCGTACACAAAGACCGTCACTCCGACCAAAACACAATTTGATAAATCATGATATCTACCATGCCCCACCGTGCGTACAAAATTTCAGGCAAATCCATTGAACAGGTTCAAAGTTATTAATGCCCAAACTTTTGACTTTAGTATGTAACTGAACACTGAACCCTAACTATAGTGAAGCACCATGCCACTATTTTATATATATATATATATATATATATATATATATATATATATATACTCATATATATATGTATTATACTGTACGGTAGCACCAGTATAGTTAAGGTTCAACGGTCACTTCTATGTTAAACCCAGAAGTTTGCACTTTAATAACTTTGCAACCATACAACTGATGAGCACAAAAGTTTGCATGCGCTGTCGGGTACCACAGATCTCTTGATGTGGCAAGCTTCATTCAGGTCGGATGAGTGGTTGTGGAAATGTGGAGTGTCAAAAATGTAAAAATTACCATTTAGGTGCAAATTCCTTTGCACTACATTTCTCCATAATGGCTTGGGGGTTTGGTCTGACATTATTAGGGTATATGGGGCCTGCGTCACAGATGTGCCTTTTGAAGGTTTGGTGAAAAAATATTAATCCATTCAAAAAGTATTAAAGTTTGAAGTTTCCCATTTTATCCTATGGGAAAACATAGATGTGTCGTGCGAAAGCACTTTTTGCTGCTGCGAAAGCTGTAGTTGCTTTCGCAAATGAGGAACGTAGTGTTGAGCTTCCACCATCTTGTCTTGTTTT
The DNA here is from genome assembly GCA_016271365.2 of Neoceratodus forsteri. NCBI lineage: Eukaryota > Metazoa > Chordata > Ceratodontiformes > Ceratodontidae > Neoceratodus > Neoceratodus forsteri. The sequence goes on along the minus strand of CM028130.1, from coordinate 864,500,243 downwards.
AAGTTAGCGAGGTGGAAAAAGTTAAATCATTTAAAAAATACTGCCCCTATATAAACACCAACAGTGATGTTTACCTAATTGGGGCCCGAGGAATCGGATTCTCTGCTTACTTTTTTATAAAAATGCCCAGAAATTTATTTATTTTCATCGGGCCATTTGTACTGCTGCAAATTGTGACAGTAGTGTCTCAATTTGCAAAAGTACTTTTGCAAAACTATTGCAAATTGTGGCACTATTTCACAAAACTACGAGGGGTAATGCTGCAAACTGAGGCACTGTTTTGTGAAAACTGCTGCAATTTGCAACTCTACTTTACTAAATAAAATAGCATTGGCCTTGAAAAAAAAATATTTCTGGCCATTTTTTGCCCAAACCATGCACAGAATCTGATTCCTCGCCATAATTCTAGTAGTCTTTGTCCCTTTTACAACCTCCATGGGGAAGGTGGCCAATGCATGCTAATATTAAATATATTTGCCGACAGCGGGATGCCCAATTCCCATGTTGGCAGTAGAAGCCCCTCATCTCCCCACCAGTGCGGGACACTGAGGAGCCCACTCCTAGTGTCCCAAGAGACATATACCCCCTAAAGTGTAGGACACTGGGGAGCCCACTTCCAGAGTTCCGAGAGACATATACCCCTTGTGTGCAACACTAGGGAGCCCACTCCCCAAATATGTATTTAATTAAAACCTGAAGCAAAGAAAACAGTCCTGCGATGTAGCATTCCTTTGCCAACAGTGGGGTGCCCAATCCCTGTGTCAGCACTAGAAGCCCCCTGCCAGTGTGGGACACTGGGGATCCCACTCCCAGTGTCCCCAAATATGTCTTATCCCCCAGCAGTGTGGGACACTGGGGAGCCCACCCCCAGTGTCCTGAAATATTTTGTAAGTTATACCTATAAAAAAGAAAAGAGTCCCTGTCTCCTTTTTTTTTTAAATCCTGAAAAAAGAAAATGGTCCCTCATCGTCTCCCTGTCCCCATCCCCCATCCTGACCCACCCACTGAGCACCCACCACCTCACCTTGCCCTATACTTACCACCGTAGGTCATCGGCTTTCATCTTCTGTGGACTAGGACACGTCTGCACTCTTCAAAGCCAAAACACAAACTGAGAAATAAAGGTAAATGCCATATAATGTATTCCAATGGCATTTTCAACTAATTTTTTTTTTATTCTTTGTTAACCAGGTAAGGCCCACTAGGCACAAGTGCCTGTTTTCAGGGGCAACCCAGAAGCACTGAGGAAGTTAAGTGACTTGTTCAGAGTCACACAGTATGGAAGTGGAGGTTGTGGGACTCAAACCCAGGTCTGTCTGCCGGATGTGTCAAGCTCATTCACAGCTCATTACTCTATCCTCTAAGCTATACTGCCAGCCCCGATGTTGATATCCTTGGCATTTTTAGGTATTTTTTTCACCAGATTTTCAGCATGGCCTTTTGGGGACCCCTCCTCATGAACAATGTCACTGTTGTTTCGTTAATTGGACCCAGAAGGTGATTTCGTGGCTGCTGCGCAAAATTACCTTTCGGGACCAATTAACGAAATGACAGTGTCAGTCATCATGTGGTGGGGTCCCAAAAAGTTAATGTTGAAAATCTGGTGAAAAAATGCCTAAAAATGGCAGTTACTGTATGAGCGGTCATTGAAATGTTTCTACACACACGCATAACTTTGGCAACTTTTAATATTTTTACTCCAAATTTTCAACATAGCAATATTTTCATACCACCTCATGAACAGTACACCTGTCATTTTTCACATCCTGCCCGAAATATGTTTTTTTGCACCTGTGGCACGGAATGGCATTTTGGCATGGATTTAACATTTTTCACCTATGGCGTTTATGAGGTGGGATCATAAGATGACTATGTTCAAAATTTGGGGTCAAAATATGAAAAAATGCCAAAGTTTTGACCATCTGTTGCAATTTTGCTACGGCCGCTCGTAACTTTGGAGATGTTAAATATTTTGACCCCAGATTTTCAACATTTTCAACATAGCCTTCTTATTACTTGGCCTCATGTATGTAACAGCTGTGATTTTTCAAATCATGCCCAAAATGTGTTTTCACACCTGTGGCATGGAATGGCATTGCAGTTGCACAGAATTACATTTTGCCATGGATTTTAACATTTTCTATACCTGGGTGCCTGAGGTGGGGTAATAAGATGGCTATGCTGACAATTTGGTCATTATTATCCTATGAAAGGAAGCACAGGGCCCAGAGGACCTGTGCTTCCATGGCTACATACACATATGTATCTATGAAGGGATGGGAGTGCAGGGCCCTCCACATACAAATAAGGTTATGATTATGCTATCTGAAAAAGTAAGGAAATTCATTGCAGAAAACTTCATTAATGCATCAATTAGGGTTCTTACTGAAGCAACAAAAGCAGGGAAGTATGGTATTAGGCCTTCTAGCCCTAACACCCCAACCACACCTTGCAGACACTGACAGGTGCCGGGGGTGTGCCTTGGGACCGTCGGCCCTAATGCTCACCCCATTCTCCTTTACTGTGCCCATCTCAGCTTATTTACTTATGGAATGCGGTGCGTGTTAGGACCGATGACCCCAATGCACACCCCTGACACCTGTCAGTATCTGCAGGGTGTGGGTGGGGTGTTAGGGCTGGAAACCCTACCACCATATTTCACTGCTTTTGTCACTTTAGTAAAAACCCTAACTGATACATTAACAAAGTTTATGGCAATGAATATATATATATATATATATATTGCCAAGGCAGTAAGGGAAAAGAGGTTGGCCTATAGAAAATTCAGGAAGACCAAGAGGAAGGTGGATAGGGAAAATTACCTAAGGTTCAATCAAGCAATCAATCAATCAAAATCTTTATTTATCCAGGCGAACATCATTGAGCAGAGCTCTTTTACAAGATGGACCTGGTTAGAACAGGGTCGGGTAACATTCATCATAAAAACATATAAATACATGTAAATAAGAATATAAACACAAACACAAGGGAGTCAAATGATAGAAGGAAGACAAGGCAAGCCATAACAGAGGAGGATTCAAATACAAGGGGGCAGGTCCACCATTGAACCATGCAACTGTATATAAACCATGTTCTCTGTATAGAAGTACCAGTTAGTTCATTTACCAGGGGCAGTCACTAGTACTAGCCATGAAAATGGCTTGGAGAACCACCAACTAATGGCAGATGGGGTACCAGGAGGGGTATGTAATATGTAAGCAAAGGATAAACACTGTGAGAAGTGAAGTCCCAAGGATAAGTCTGTAGAACTGATGCAGCGGTGGGGGCCTACGGGGAGAGGAAAAGGGGAGTTAGGACTTTTATAGTATGATTGCGTGTAGATTGTGGATGAGTGCAGTATAGAGTTGTGAAAAGAAGGCTGGAGAAAACAGGAAGATAGACTAGTATTAAAGGGAGGACAGAGGCATCAAGGTGTTACATGAAAGCATGATGACAGACCAGGGCCAAGGAGGAGACAAGCACTAGAAGTAATTCGGTCATGGTTGAATGGTAGAGGTTAGCATGATGACAGTTCATGGTCATGGGAAACAATTGCACTGATCATTTCTGAGACGTGAATATAAGAGCTTGAAAGATGAGATGCCGATGGGTGACCTCAGTTTCAGTGTTTTTTGCAATTTATTCCACAAGGAGGACAGTGTAAAGCTTATAGCAGCCCTGCCAAAGCAAGAGTTAACTTTGGGAACCATCAGTAGGAGAGATTTGCAACTCCTCAGGGTGTAATTGCCTAGGTTGGCTAGTGAGGCAAGAAAGCAAGTCCGGCGAGCAAAGGCACAGAAGGAGCTTCAAATAGCTGAAGGAATTGAGAAGGGGGAAGGCTTTCTTTCACTATATAAGTGAGAAAAAGGACAAGAAGGAAGGGATTGTTAGGCTTAAGAAAGGTGTGGAGTGGGTGGAAGATAATGGACGAAAATCAGAGACACTAAAGGAATACTTCTGTTCTGTCTTCACCAGGGAGAAGGATGGACCAGTGCCTTCAGGATGGAAAAGAGGAGTGGGGGGGGAAGGAACACAAACAGTGATAGAGGAGGATAGAGTGAGGGAGGGTCTGCTGGCATTTAAAGTGGACAAATCACCAGGCCCGGACAGAGTGCATCCAACGGTACTAAAGGAACTGGCTGAGGAGCTGGCAGGGCCACTAGCAGACCTGTTTAATAGTTCACTAGAATCAGGTGTGGTACCACAGGACTGGAGAACAGCACATGTAGTGCCCCTTCATAAAAGCGGTCCCAAGGATGATCCAGGGAATTACAGACCAGTCAGTCTGACCTCCATTGTGGGCAAGCTGATGGAGACCATACTAAAGAAAAGGTTGGTGGAATATCTAGAGGAACATGGTCTCCAGGATAAGAGGCAGCATGGGTTCATGGGGGGGAGATCATGTCAAACAAATCTGATTGACTTCTTTGACTGTGTTATTAAGACAGTAGACAGGGGCCAAATGGTAGACATCCTCTGTCTTGATTTCAGCAAGACCTTTGACTCTGTGCCCCCACAAAAGGTTGATCAGGAAGTTGGTGGCTCTTGGAGTTGGGGAGAAGATGGTCAGATGGGTGGAAAACTGGCTGAGGGACAGAACCCAGAAGGTGGTGGTGGGGAGAGAGTTATCTGGCACCAGAGAGGTAACCAGTGGGGTCCCATAGGGGTCTGTGCTGGGGCTGGTGTTGTTCAACGTCTTCATCAATGACTTTGGGGATGGCATTAAAGGCAAAATGTGCCGATTTGCAGATTACATCAAGCTCTATGGGAGAGTGGACACAGCTGAAGGGATAAGAGACCTACAGGAAGATCTGGAAAAGCTGGGGAGGTGGTCCAAGATCTGCCAGCTTGGCTTCAATGCCAAGAAATGCAAAGTTATGCATATTGGAGCCAAGAATCCCAGGACAGAGTATTACCTGGGTGGAGTCTGAGTATCTGCATCAGAGGAGGAGAAGGGCCTGGGAGTGATGATCACTTGTGACCTGAAGCACTCCACGCAGTGCAAGAAAGCAGCAAAGGCAAACAAGATGCTGGGAGGCATAGTTGAGGGATCAGTAGTAGGAGAGAGGAGGTTATTCTGCCCTTGTACAGGTCACTGGTAAGGCTGCATCTAGAGTATGGAGTTCAGCAGTGGTACCCACACCTTAAAAAGGACGTTAATCTGCTGGAGAAGGTAAAGAGGAGGGCTACAAAGCTGATAGCCCGGTCAGCAGGGCAAGGCATATGAGGAGAGGTTGAGGGCACTGAACATGTACTCCCTGGAAGACAGAAGAGAGAGAGGGGACATGACTGGGGCATTCAAGTACTTGAAAGGGATAAATAAGGTTGATAAGGAGAGTCTCTTTAAGCTGAGTGACAACCATATCACAAGGGGGCACAGTCTTAAGCTGGAGGGTGGAAGGTTTAGGAGGAAGGTCAGGAAGCACTTCTTCACAGAGAGGGTGGTGGACACTTGGAATGCACTGCCGAAAGAGGTCATCTCATTGAAGACAGTGGGCAGCTTTAAGAGAGGCTGGGCTAGGCATAGGGGGAAGGTAAGAATCATGGGTAGGGAGGATGGGAGGAGTGGGGAGGGAGGACAAGGACATTAGCTCAAGCTGTGGACCCTGAAATACGAGCAGACTTGATAGACTAAATGGTCTTCTTCTGCTGGCTTCTTCATATGTTCGTATATGTGTGTATATATATATATATATATATATATATACATATATATATACATATATATGTATGTATATATATATATATGTGTATATATATATATATATATATATATCATATATATATATATACTGTATATATAATAGATATACCACTCTGAGGTGTGCGGTCATGCTCTGATACTCACTGCGCCTTGGTGTGCGTCAACACGCCAAGGCGTGCGTATATCAGAGCGACCACACACCCAGAGTGGTTTATCTATCTTATAAAATGTCAAAAATGTTTTTGGGGGGGGGTAAAAGTGCAGGTGTGCAGTCGTGCTCTGATATATGCATGGTCATGTGATGCTGGTCAGCTAATGATATTGCTGCAATTTCCCTACCCATTTTATAAATATGTATATACTACAGTGGCACAGTTGTGCCACTATAGTTAGGGTTCAGTGGTCACTTACATACTAAAGTCAAAAGTTTGGGCATTAATAACTTTGGACCCTTTCAACAGGTTTGCCTGAAATTTGATATGCATGGTGGGGCATGGTATTTCTCTTGATTTACCAAATTGCGTTTCGGTCAGACTTACTGTCTTTGCGTACGAAAGCGCTGAAAAATGCAAAATTATCAGTTTTTGGGGGCAGCTTTTGGGATTTTGGACGTGGTCCTGCACTGCCGTTGTGTGGTGTGCCACTCTGTGAGATGGCTTGTTTGAAAGAGCTTTGGTGGCCGAATATGCCGCTTTTTGTTTGGTGGAAAAATATTAAGGCATTCAAAAGTTATGCCAGTTTTAAATTCCCATTATAAGTCAATGGGAAAATTTATATGTATGTTTGCAAACAAAGAATGGGGTTCTGGCCATCTAATCCCGCCTGGCGATCAAAGAATTTGCAGCCTCGCGGTTCAAGAATCTTTGTCCCTGAGGATTTTTAAAATTCTTTGATCGCAAGGTCTGCCATCTTATATTCAATTTTCCGATCAGAAAAACAAAAATATCTTTATTCAGGGGTCACTTCTGAAGTAAAACTTGGATGGGTTTTACTCAGGGGACCACGATCTATCGAGCCATGCCTTTGGTTTTATCCAAATTGGTCAAAAAATAGAGTTCTGAGCTTTAAAAATCTTTACTCGCGGCTCGCTAACGATCTTTGATCGAGCCTGCAAAATCTTTGATTGCGAGATTCTTTGATCGTGATCATGCATCGCGAGCGAGGGACGAGATGGCCAGATTTTAAATAGTTTTTTGTAGCCCAGGGCTGCCCTAGAAAGTTATAGGAGGGTGGGTTTTGCTCAGGGGGCTTTGTTCTGCCCCATCTGAATAAAAAAAACATAAGTTTTCAGTATCTTTGGTAGTCTAGTGACCCCCCCATGATAATATACGTAATGATCTCTGTATTCCTCGTAGTCTAGTGGCCCCCCAATGTGTATTTTATTAATATCTCTTTTTTTTATCCCTGGTAGTCTAGTGCCCCCCCATGTGTATTTATTTTATATTTCTTGTTTATATCCTGGTAGTCTAGTGGCCCCCAGTCTGTATTTAATTATTATTATTCATATCACTGGTAGTCTAGCGGCCCCCATCATAATGAAATACATAAGCATTTGCCATTTCCTGGTAGTCTAGTATTTCCCCCCCACCAGCTGCAGCCACCCAGCACCCCACCCTTCCCCAGCCGGCGCTGGCAGGCTCACCTCTCACCTCCATGGCCAGCCACCCGACTGTGTATAGTGCTTGCTAATTCAAAGAGGGCTCTGAAATTATTTCTGAGTGCCTCTTTGAATTAGTGCTAATACCTACACGGCGGCTGACCATGAGTGAGAGCTGTGCCAGTCACCAGCTGGGGAAGGGTGGGGGTGCTGAGTCGGCTGGGTGAGGGAGGGGCCACTAGACTACCAGGAAATGGCAAATGCTTATGTAGTTCATTATGATGGAGGACACTAGACTACCAGATATGAATAATAATTACAGATGGCAGGGCCACTAGACTACCAGGGATATAAACAAGAAATATAAATAAATACTGATGGAGGCCACTAGACTACCAGGGATAAAAAAGAGATATTAATAAAATACACATGGGGGCACTAGACTACCAGGGATACAGAGATCATTATGTATATTATCATGATGGGTGGGGGGAGGCTAGACTACCAGAGATATGAAAACTTATGTTTTACTCAGATGGGGCAGAACAAGGCCCCTGAGCAAAACTCACCCTCATATAACTTTCTAGGGCATCCCTGGGCTACAAAAATGTATTTTAAAATCTGGCCATCTCGTCCCTCGCTCTTTGTTTGCTAGCGAGCAATTTCTTTGATAGCGAGCCTGCAAATTCTTTGATCGTGAGATTCTTTGACCGCAATCGTGCATCGCGAGTGAGGGACGAGATGGCCAGATTAAAAAATCTATTTTCTCAGCCTAGGGGTGTGCTAGGAAGACAAATGAAGGTGGGTTTTACTCAGGGGGCTTCGTTCTGATGAACCATGGTGGTGGTTTTCCGTAATTCATAGAATTTTTAAAATTTGAACAGTTTTAATTCTTTGTTCGTTAGCCTGCAAATTCTTTGATCGCGAGCCTGCAAATTCTTTGATCGTGAGATTCTTTGATCGGCATCTTTGATCGCAAGATAGGGACAAGATGGCCAGATTTTTTATAATGCAATAGATAGGGAAATTTTACCAATCTTTAAGATTGCATATCTCGGAAACGGTTTGGTCTTTTTACTTGAAATTCGGAGGGTATTTATGGCATGTCCTGTAGATGTGAATTATGGTGTTTATGTGTGAGAGAAAAATGTTTTTGCAGTGATATTGCATGACGCACTTTCCGTGTTGCAGACAGTGTTTTGGATTCTGCTGGTGGCTTGAAACTGATAGGGTGCCTGGCCTTCGGCCCCGTCCACACTGTACCGCCCAAACCCCATAACGGATAGAAATCATTACAACTGGGGAGCGGTGCAGTGTATCTACACTGCCGCGGTGTCCGTTACCGGACCGGCACCACCGGTCCACACTTTGGGAGCTGGACGACCGTTACTGTGGCACCTGATCCCACAATGCAGCTTGCACTGCACTAGAGGACCGGTGCCACGCGTCCACACTACGCCCGGTAACGTTACCGAGGCGTAACCGGTTTCATAACCGTCGTTGAAACCACCTCATATGTGGTTTCAACAACGGTTAAGAAAACGCCTTCTGTAACGTTACAGGTGCAAACGCAAACCGTTGCGGTAACGGTTTGGGCACTCTGTAACATTACGGAGGGGTAGTGTGGACAGGGCCTTAGTGTCATGGGTGTAATTTTCAGTTGTTGTGCATGTTAAATGTCAACAGGTGTGGAACTGTGCCAGTCTGACGAATGAAAATTTCAAATTTTGACATGTTATATCTCGGACACAGCTTGGTCATTTTACTTGAAATTTGGAGGGTGTTGACAGCATGTCCTGTAGATGTCAATAACATTGTTTATGTGTTGGACAATATATTTTTTGCTGCGACATTGTGTGGCACACTTTACGTTTTTTGGACAGCGTTTTCAATTGCTCTACTAGATTAACATTTGTTTGGTGGGTGGCCTTGCTGTTGTCAATGTACTTTTTAGTCATTGGGTGTGTAATGTGGCTCAACACTTACAAGTTGGTGGGCCCCCTGCTCCCACCAATGTGCGCAATGTTCTACTTTTCTATTCTTTCTTAAAAAGTAAGGAGATTCTATGCAAAAAACTTCGTTAATGCGTCAGTTAGGGTTCTTGTACAGCAAAAAAAGCGAGGAAATTCGATTTTAGGGTTCCCACCCCTTGCACCCCACCCCCAGCCCGCCCCCACCAACAGGCATTGGGGTGTGCTGGGGTCATCAGCTCTAACTCTCACCCCATTCTCCTACACTGCACCACCTCAGCTAGTTTACACATGGGATGGGCTGAGAGTTAGGGCTGACGACCCAACACACCCCGTGCCTGTTGGTGGGGCAGGCTGGGGTGGGGCAAAGGGTGGGAACCCTAAAATCGAATTTCCTTGCTTTTTTTGCTGTAGAAGAACCCTAACTGATGCATTAATGAAGTTTTTTGCATAGAATAAATATATATATATATATATATATATATACACACATACATACAAACACACAATATACACACGCATACATATATATATATATATATATATATATATATACACACACACACACACACACATATACACATACATTCACATGCACATATGTGTACCTTCACCCCTTCAAGATGCACACCCTGCAAGGGGATTTGAAAGATATAAGGGAGGTGAATTTGAGGGCAATTTGGATGGAACAATGTTACTTATGTGAAGGAGGGTAAAATAGAAGAGATGTAAAACTGTAACACTCAGGAGCAGAATCACACAATGGATTGAAACTGCATGATGACCACCTAGCCAGCATCATGGGGAAGTGACTAACTCGAGGAGGGGGGGGAGGAGAGGGGATAGGATGAAAATTATAAAAGGGGAAATTAAGGAAGAGTGTAAGGGTAGAAGAAGGGAAGGCAGAGGAAAATGTCCTTGCTGTGTGCAGTGCACCAGAAGAGGAAAATATGGCTGATTCGCTGCTGAACCTCCTCAGGGAGGTGTGGGAGGGATCCTCAGTGGATAACCTCACCCTCTCAGAGCAGCTGACATCAATCCAGGCAGAGGAGATGAGGGGGATGCTGCAAGCATATGGGGAAATGCTCACGGGGAAACCAGGGTACACCATGATTGCTGACAACCACGTGGACACTGGGACCCAAGTGCCACTGAAGCAGTCCCCCTACAAGGTACCAGAGTGGGTTAAGCAGACCATGCAGGAGGAGCTCAGAGAGATGCTGGCTTTTGAAGTAATCTAGGAGTCCAGTAGCCCCTGGGCCTTGCCTGTAGTCCTGATACCCAAGAAGGGCAGTACCACAAGCTTCGGCATTGACTACTGGAGGCTCAACAGCTGCATGGAGTCAGATGCCCACCCCATGCCCAGAATGGATGAGACCTTAGAGCTGCTGGAGGGAGCCTGGTTCTTGACCATGATACACCTGATGAAGGGCTACTGACAGGTATCTCTAAATGTTGCAAACAGGAAGAGGTCAGCCTTCTTCACCCCATTTTGCTCATTTGAATTAAGAGCATAACCCCACTGTCACCCAGGGTTACTAGAATCCCACTTAGATCTAGTGGCAGGCAGAGAAAGGCAGCTTGTGAGACACCAGTTAAATGGGTTTCATACTATCTCACTCTGTCCTCAGTCTCAGCTGAGCTGGAGGGATGACATCATATAGAATTCTCGCAGCAGCATAAGCCACAGTGGAATGTTGCAGCTGGGAGTTAGGTTAGAATGTTGGGGTTTTCAAATCAGTCTAGTGGGAGACTTAGTGGAGCGAGGAGGTGCACTGTAGTTGGCAGCTCCTCATAGCCCAGCTCTGTAATAGAGCTACCACAGTAAGAGGGTGTGTGTTCTCACCCTAGAGAAGGACACAGGACAAACCTAATAGAAGTGGTTGAGACCATTCCCCGGTTTGTTCCAGTGCCCCAACCCTGAGAGGGATGGGGGGCAACAAGACCAGCTTTCTAGGGGCAACCCCCTGGCCCTACTGGAAGAAGAAAAGCTGCCTCAAGAGAATTTGTGCTGAGGTACCAGAAGTGTGTTTTTTCTGTGAGAGAAGCCCTGGGGCACCTGCGAACCATGGTGAGACTGCTGTGCCAGAGAGCCTATGTTTTCACCAAGACAGTTGTATAACGTATCTGCTACTGTGGGGTCAGGAAAGGACATCCAAGTACAGTACTTAAAGTTATGTGTATGGCTTGAAATGCATCTAATCAGTGGGGGGTCTACAGGGATGGACATAGCCACTTAGAGAATGCTGCAAGTCAGGACACCAGTTACCAAAGACAGTAGATTGTAAATGTGATATACATTTCAAGATAGCTTTCTACAAATAGAGAGTTCAAAGGAAAGGTGTTGACTCCAAATGAATGGCTGGGTATGGATTTGGGGACATGAGGTGGGAGACCCCCATCTGGAGTAACCAGATTTACCTCCACGGATTCACTTTGGGCACCTGTAGCTTTCTCCCAGGCACTTGGCCAGTGTCTGCAGAAAGTACCCAGACGTGGGATTAAGGATGTGTGTTTTTCCCTTTAGAGCTAGGAAGTGCTCATGGGTGGCTGAGGGAGCCACCGGCGGAAATGTCCATGACATATGGAAAGTGTGTACCAGTGCTGGCCGAGGGCCATGCCAGGGAATCCAGGATAGAGAGAGTACCAGTTCGGGCTGAGAACCCAGTGTGTTCCGAACCTGAGGGTTGTTGTGATGATGAAGAAGATGTGTTCTGACCTCTATAGAACTGCATAACCAGTGAGTGTAGCCCAGTGGGGGTCCATCTTGCTTTGTATTCTTGTGTTGAAGTGAATAAAAGCTCCACTTTAGAATCCCCCTACTGATTTGGACATTCTCAGTTCTTGCTTCCTGTGTCTGGAATTACTTGGGTGCCCCTGTCCAGAAATGCAAACCTAGCCCTGATGCCAAGCGAATGTTTTCTCCCCGAACCCAGGCTAGCCAGGTAGTGGGTTACAAATTGGAGGCACCGGGCGCTAAATAACAACAAACCCTATACCCACACCATGGTTACACGAGTATTGCTATTTGAGATGAAGAATGCACCTACAACCTTTCAGCGGCTTGTGGATTGCATTCTGTCTGGTGTAGGTGATCATGCACTGGCATACATGGATGATATAGCCATTTACATGGGGAGGATTGTGTCAAGCATGTGAGGGAGGAGGTCTGCCGGCTTACAGCTGCAGGGCTGACAGTTAAGTGAAAAATGCCAGATAGGCATGGCTGAAGTATCCTACCTTGGGCACCAGGTGGGCAGTGGATGCATCCATTCAAAACCTGCAATGGTTGATGCCATCCAGGCCTGGCCGACCCGTACAACAAAAAGAGAGGTAAGAGCATTTCTGGGGACAGCTGGGTACCACAGAAGGTTTGTTCTTCACTATAGTGATGTGGCCAAGCCCCTGATAGATGTGACAAAAAGGAAATTGCCAGAGAAAGTTCTCTTGATAAAGGACTGTGACTCCGCTTTTTTTGGAAGTTGAAGTATGCGTTATGTGGGTCGTTTGTTCTCACTAGCCCCAATTATGATCTCAAATTTTTCGTGTATGTGGCCACCTCAGACCATGGGTGCAGGGTACTGTTCTGAGCCAAGTTACACCACAGGAGAAGTAACACCCCATAGTGTATCTGAGATGAAAGCTTCTGCCAAGCGAGGAAGCATATGCCACAGTTGAGAGGGATTGTCTTGGGATAGTGTGAGCGCTTTAGAAGTGCAGCCATATTTGTACAGGGGGGAGTTCAATGTGGTCACAAATCACAATCCCCTGACGTGGATTTGCAGGACTAGTGGGCAAAATACAAAATTATTGCGCTGGAGTTTGGTATTGCAGTCATACAACATGACCATCCAGCACCGCAGTGGATCGCAAAATTCCAATGCGGATGGGCTGTCTAAGCAGGGCTAAGTGCATGGCATGATACTGTAGCACTTCCCAGTCCCTACATGAATGGTAGTGTCTCTTGGGGGTCGCCCAAAAGAGACATGACTTCATTTTCCAGGGTGGGGGGATGTGATGGGAATGTCACCAGGTTAATTTAATCTCTTTTTTGTTAGTATAATTATTTTTGTGTTTATACTTATTGTCCTATACGTTTTTGCTGTTTGGAGTTACAGAGGGCATGCATAATGGATGCCAGGTCACATGGCACAACAACTTTCATTTATTTATTTTTTATTTCATTCTTTTGGTAACCGGGCAAGGCCCACTATGCACAAGTGCTTGTTTTCAGGGGCAACTCAGGAGCACTGGGGTGGTTAAGTGACTTACTCAGAGTCACACAGTATGCAAGTGGAGGTTGTGGGAATCAAACCCAGGTCTGCTGGATGTACCAAGCTCATTAACAGCTCATTACTCTAACCTTTGCAGGGACTCCCCTACGAGGAACGACCAGCAGCACTGAATATGTACCCACTGGAAACCAGGACGAAAAGGGGTGACATGATATCTATTGTGTTATGTTGTATTGTAAATGTACATGCCTTGACATGGAACCTTTGAAAAAGAGCATTTTGCTCAAAGATCTTTTCCAAAGAATTAAATAAATAAATAAAAAAACAAGATAGAAACATTCAAGTTCCTGAAAGGCATAAACAAAGTGCCAGACACTGAGGAGCTGTTCCATAGGGTCACCAACACAACAATTAGAGGGCATGAATAAAAGCTGGGGGTGGGGGTTCAGGAGGGATCTAAGGAAATACTACCTCATGGAAAGAGTAGTGGAGCCATGGAATAGTCTGCTGGTGGAGGGGGTGGGGCATAGACTGTGACAAGTTTCAAGCATAGGTGGGACAGAGCTAGAGCCCAACTTTGAGACATTAAAGCATATATATAGTAATTTAGGGTGAGGGGTAGACCCTCAGGACAATTGCTAGGTCCTGGGCATCTCATGGGCAGACTTGATGGACCCCGGGTCTCCTTCTGCCATCATTTTTCTATGTTTCTCTATGCTAAACTGCAAGCTCCATGAGAAAGTTCCAAGGGGTAGACAGCTCCCAGATGGGAGAGTGCAACGTTTCCCATGAAGGCATCCTGTGCAGGCAGGATGCAATAAAATTATAAAACAGATGTGTTGAAGAGCTAAGTGGGAAAAGACAGTTTGGCTTGGAGGTGTGAACACTCACACACACACACACACACTTTCATGTGGGTGGGGAATACTGGAGGGACTGTCACTCTGGGTAGAGGTCCCACCCTACAGCTCTGAGCACATAAATTGAGGAGCTGGACCCCAACTCACTCTCTCTGACTTTCCGCAGCCTTGGAAGAGGACCGGAGTCTCTTGGTGAGAGTGTCCCAGAGAAGGGAGAGCCCTGCTGATAGCTAGCTTATCTGTGTGAGGGAAGGGCAGTCTAGGTGAATGTCCTTTTAAGTTAGCTGGCAGGTACAATATAGACTCTAGTGTGAAACTAGACTTTGAGATAGTTCTAACAGTTATCTGTCTGTTTAACCACATTATTTTTCCTTTCCTGTAAATGTGTAAATCATTTTGTGTGCTATATATATATATATATCCTGTTTGTAAATATCCATAGTAATGAATCTACAATGTCTATATAGACCTCATGACTGAGCCTCATTATTGTAAAGGGAAGAGTAATATTTCTGCTGGCAAGATGAGAAGTCTCAGTTTAAAGTCTGCCATCCGAAGTGCACTCTACCATATTTCACTGTGTTTGACCTTCCCTGTTACTGAGCAGGAGAGAGGTATTTTCTGATATAATCAGGTGGTGGCAGAAGATGTGAATCAGACCCCAAACTACCCTCTAAGCTGATACAGCCCAGTGGATAGTCACAACCTCCATCGGGGGGGGGCATGGATGGTGCCCGTAAGGGTGCTAAGTAGGTGAAGAAGTAGTCTGTGTGGGGCAAGGCAGCAAGAATCAGAGACTTAAGCAGGAAGCAGTCTTGGAATGCTAGCCTGATCAAGAAGTCAAGGTAGGGCCCTTTTTAACACAAGTGAGTGAACCCCCCAAGAAAGTGTAACTTTAAATTATGATTTTTTTTATGGTGCTTTAAATGCCAGTATGAGTTCTTTGCATAGGACCATGCAGTAAAGTACTAGCTGTGTGCCTACTGGTTTAGTATTCCATTATGACTGGGCTACTATGGCAATTTATGTGGTAGTCCCACAGTGTCCCTGTCATGAGCACAATCACAGCATTTACCTGGCCAAATTTATTACCACTGAAATTGTATCAATCTATTTCTTAACTCACCTACCTGCGTTTTTGTTTGTTTATAGAAGTTTTTACACAGATTACACAGAAAAGTGATGGCAGAGAAAGGCCCCATGGCCCATCTAGTCTGCCCAATACACTACCCCCCCACCTTCTGTTATGCTTCCACCCTTCTTTACCAACCCCTTTAATCTATCCCAAGCCCTCTTGAACCCCTCCACCATTTCAGCTGCCACTACCTCCTCCGGCAGCTTGTTCCAGGCCTCCACCACCATCTCCATGAAAAACTGCCTCTGACATTACCTCTGTATTACCCACCTTCCAGTTTGAGGCTATGTCCCCTCGTGTTCACTCCCTTCTTCAATTTGAACGAGCTACCACCCTCCACCTTATTTATTCCCTTCAGATACTTAAAAGTTCAATCATGTCCTCCCTCTCCCTCCAGAGGGTACAAATTCAGCCCTCTCAATCTTTGCTCATAGGGTACATCCTGCATCCCTCGTACCATTTTGATTTGCCCTTCTCTGGACCCTCTCCATCATCTCAATATCTCTGCATAGGTGAGGCCTCCAGAATTGCACCCCATACTCCAGATGCAGTCTGACCATGGTTCTGTATAATGGCATTAGCACCTTCCTCTTCCTGCTAGTAAAACCCCTCTCAGTGCAGGCCAACGTACCATTTGCCTTGCCCACCGCCCTGCTACACTGGCTGCCCACCTTAACGTCTCGTGATACTATAATCCCCAGGTCCCTTTCCGTTTCCTTCTCCTTAATCGCCACCTCCCAAAGGGAGTAAGTTTCCCTCCTATTCCTCCTCCCTAGGAGCATCACCGAGCACTTTTGTGCATTAAACTTCAATTTCCAAGGGGCGCTGTGGAGCCCGAACAGTGTGCAGCAACTTCTAGCGAGCTCTTCAAGAGAATATACCTCCTCAGCCCTAAGCACCATTTCAGAAGCTTTAATTCTGATTTTCAACCAGAGTTTTGAAAAGAGTGACCTCACTTTACTCGGAATGGGTAATCCTAAAAAAGAAAGACAGTTTGGTAGTGGCGAGAAAAATAAAGGAATTATCGAGGCCTTGCAGTTGGAGGATGCCACGCAGCCTGCTGAGGCATCGGGATCCGGAGAAACTATTGACTCCTTGGGTCACAAACTGCAAATGTTGATCCAGTCTGTTACATCTCTAAGTGCTAAGATGGATGATTTTAATGGAAGGGTCATGGTCATGGAAAAAGCTATTGATGGTTTGAAGGGAGAAGTTCTGGACATTAAAAAACAAGCCAACACCTCTACGGGGATCACCATGCTGATGATGAAAGAAAATCAACATATCCGAGCCAGACTCGAGATGCTCGAGAATCAATCGAGGGCAGCAAACATCCAAATCATCGGCTTACCCGAAGGCTCAGAGGGTGATAACCCTTCAATGTATACTAGAGAATGGCTGTCGGAAAAATTATTACCTGAGGGGGCCAAGGAAATTTGGGACATCCAGAAGGTCTACCAGGTTAAACCTCGTGGTCGAGCTGCGAATTCAGAAGAAACCCGCACGCTTATGCTTGTTACCGTGGGTGTGGGGAAACGAGACATTTTAAAATTTTCAAGGAAAGCGGCTCCTCTATATCAGGACAATGTACAGATTCACTTTTTTCCCTGACATAAGCTACGCCACTCGTCAACGTAGAAAACGCTTTGATGGCGTCCGTCGGCAGCTTCGAGGAATAGAGATCCCGCACACCATGATATTTCCTGCTAGACTTCGACATGTATGCCAAGGTAAAGTCTTTATTTTTTCAGACCCGGTGGAAGCAGGCAAATGGGCTATGGAGTTTCGTTCTCGTGTGGACGACCTGGGAGAAGAAGAAGAGGAGTCCTTAAACCCTACCTGGCTTTCTATGAGAGACTATTGGGACTAGAATTATTTCCCAACTGTGGGTAATCTCCTTTGAAAGAATTTAAGTTATCCTTTTGCTTCTTGATGGGCGGTAGCCTAGTTTTGTAGTGGGATAATGTTTACTCACTTACCATAGTAGCTAAGCTTAATAAGCATTTTGTTGTTAGTCTCCCTCGTTTTTTCTTTTTATGCCCATTCTTTGTGTATTGGGTCACAGAATATTTTACATTATATTGCACTTTAAACTAGCAATGGAACAGGGGTTTAGAGAGGAGAGATCAGTTTAAAGTTACAGTTAAATGTAGTTAGCTAATGTTGCTGCATTTCTTATCTGGGTTTTTTACATTTAGCACTAGACATGGCACCACTATATCCCTCATATGGGGGGGGGGGTTATGGACTATTAGGAATGGAATTGCTGGACAATCCTTTAACATCTGTATTACTGCCATGTGGCATATATTAGGATATAATTTAGTAACACAAGTTGTTTCCCCTGAATGTTGTACCTCTATAGTGAAAGGGGGGGTCACTAGTGGAGTACCTCAGGGCTCAGTACTGGGTCCAGTCCTCTTTAACATCTTTATAGGAGACACTGCAGAGGGTCTGGAGGGAAAGGTATGCCTCTTTGCAGATGACACAAAGATCTGTAACAGAGTTGATACACAAGGGGAGTAGAAAGGATGAGAAGGGACTTGGCAAGGTTGGAAGAATGGTCTGATACATGGCAACTAGATTCAATGCAAGGAAGTGCAAAGTAATGCACCTGGGAAACAAAAACCCAGGAGAAGAGTACACAATAGCAGGGGAGGTACTAACAACAACAAAAATGGAACGGGACTTGGGGGTAGTCATATCAGATGATCTAAAGGTAGGTAAGCAATGTGAGAGGTCAGTAAGCAGAGCCGGGGGATACTGGGATGCATAGGAAGGGGCATCACAAGTAGAAAAAGGGAAGTGGTTATCCCTCTGTACAGACAGTTGGTGAGACCCCATCTGGAGTACTGAGTGCAGTTTTGGAGACCTCATCTCCGCAAGGACATAGACAAGATGGAAGCAGTCCAGAGGAGGGCAACTAAAATGGTGCAGGGTCTGCAT
Source organism: Neoceratodus forsteri (assembly GCA_016271365.2). Taxonomy (NCBI): domain Eukaryota; kingdom Metazoa; phylum Chordata; order Ceratodontiformes; family Ceratodontidae; genus Neoceratodus; species Neoceratodus forsteri. The sequence goes on along the minus strand of CM028130.1, from coordinate 864,481,796 downwards.
CAGAAATCATATGAAGAGAGACTGAGAGAGCTTAATATGTATACCCTTGATGAAGGGAGGGACAGGGAGGACATGATAGAAACGTTCAAGTACCTCAAGGGAATCAACAAAGTCCAGGAGGTAGCATCTTTCAGAAAAGAGATGTGTAAGAACAAGGGACACAATTTAAAGATAGAGGGGACAGGCTCAGGGTAATGTGAGAATTTTTTTCATGTAGAGAGTGGTAGATGCATGGAACTGCCTTCCTGGGGAGGTTGTTGGGGCTAAAACAGTGGGGGAATTCAAACATGCATGGGACAGACACAAGGCAGTTGTAGCGGGGGGTGGCAGGAAGTAGGCTGTTGGTTAACTAGAATCTGCAGCTTATCCAGTAGGTAGGGAAATGGAAAGACTGGGTGGGCCAAGTGGTCCTTATCTGCCGTCAAAGTCTATGTTTCTATGTTTCTATATGGCACATGCTTGTTAATCCTGTATCTCAGAGAATATCTGTCTCAGTGGGATAAATCTCTGTTGGACTGTATGTTATCATGTATCATGTATGTGAATGAATCATTCACATATCTGGAATGTGTAGTATGGTAGGGGCTGCACGCACATTGGCTCACACTGTGAACCAATGGGCATACAACCTACCGAGGTAATCAGTCAGTGGGCGGCAGGGTGGCAGGCGGGTGGGTGCCGCCCGCCGACTGACGAGGCGGGGAGCAGTGGGAGGCTCAGTGGGTGGGTGGGAAGGGGTACCCTAGACCACCATGGTAATAGGATGTTTTCTGTTAAACAGATGCCCGCGATCGGGCAGCATTTGGTCCACTGGACCACCAGTGATATTGGTGGGGGGGTTCATTTAAACAGATGCCTGCGATCGGGCATCATTCAGTCCACTGGACCACCAGGGATATTGGACGGGGAGGGTTTATTATAATGGATGCCCACGATTGGGCACATAGCGGTCCACTAGACCACCAGGGATATTGGACGAGGACGTATATTGTGACAGATGCCCGCGATCAGGCAGAGAGCGGTCCACTGGACCACCAGGGATATAGGACGGGGACTTTATTTTTAAACAAATGCCCACAATCGGGCTGCAGGGGGCGTCGGTCCCCGATGGCTGCTGCCTGGAAAGGCGCCAGGTGCAAGTTGTTGGGGATCGGCACACCTGCATGCAAATGGAATGCAAATGGGGCCATAATGACATGCAAATGGCCCCATGTGAGCCTTGTATAAATTATGGCCCCATTTGCATGTCACCTTTTGAATATCACGGGTGCTGTGAATGGTGCAATGGCACTTGCGCTAGCTTATTTCCATGCTCCACTCTGGCCACTTGTGCTGGCGCAGTGCCACTGCGCCATGCACAGTGGGGGTGGCGAGGGTGAGATATTCAAAGCTGCTGAGCCATGGCGCAGCTCCTTTGAATATCACCCAGGCCACACCCCTGCGTAGCCAAGCTGAGCTGCGCCCATGCTTGCGCCACAGCCTGGCGCAGTTTGAATATCTGGGCCAGAGTATTTTACACCAGTACTCTTACACTGCCTGCTTCAGGGGATAGAAAAAATTGTTAAACTGTGTCCCTCAATTTACTTCTTTGTCACTGATGTTTTAAGCCATGTTCAAGTGCCAAACACCACTGCAAATACCTGCAAGCTAATGTGCGGCATTGGCAAATGCCTGTTCTTCTATTAATAAAATTCATTTTTATTTTTGTTATTAATTTCCTTTTTACTGTCACTGTATCTGCCTTGTATCCTCCCTCTTCTTGGTTTACTGCTGGTCCTAGCTTGGATTCCAGGATAGTCTGTCACATCAGTTCCCTGGTTCACTGCAGTTCTTTCAGGAGGGAGGAAAGGGGGAACTTGTATCATTGAATGCCCAGTAAGCAGAGAAACAGTCAGCAGGACACAGGGAACAGAGACAGAAAGGCAGAGTCAGTGGCAGTGAAGAAGTAATATAGATAATTTCTTTAATAAAGAGACCAGCCAGAACATGAGAGAAGGGTGGATCCCACTGATACGGAAAAACAAAATGCTATTTTATGGTATTTAAAGCAGTAGTACTTGTTAAGTCTGCAAAAAAAAAAATCATCATATAGTTTTATTTATTTATTTATTTTTTAACAGAAGTGTATTTCTGGAATACTTAGATTCATCCTCAAGTGGAATTTTAGTTTTCCAAGATATTTTTTAAAACTGCTTTTATAGCTAATTTGTAATTAATGAGTCATGCCATTAAAGATGGTCGCCGCTCGCAATTTAAAAAAATCTCTTCCATTGTGGTTACCTGTTGAATATACATGATGGATTCAGAATGTAGATGTATTAGGATGGTGCTACCACATGTTTCTGATGGTAAACAGTACAGCACTGTACCAAGATATTTAAATTTTTCATGGCAAGTGGGAACTTTTATAAAAATATGATGATCTATACTAAAGCAGGGAGGTATCACCAGAGGGCATGGTTTGAAGTTGGAAGGTGGAAGGGTGAGGGGGGGAAAAGAGGAGGAGGTTTTTCACTGAGAGGGCGGTGGACCCTTGGAATGCACTGCCTGGCGAGCTGGTTCAGAGATCCACAGTGGAGGGCTTCAAGAGAGGGTGGGACAGACACAGAAAGTGGATGTTTCAGATGATGGCCTATCCCGGGGGGGTGGGGATGGATGATAAGGGTTTCTGGAACACAAGGGAGGGGGAGGGCCTCGGCACCCAAATAGGGATCTGAGGTTCGAGCAGACTTGATAGACCATAAGGCCTAATCTGCTGACAAATAGTATGTTAGTATGTTAGTATCTTGGTGGAAGTACGAAAAAGAAAACCAAAAGGAAAATGGGTATCTCAATATTTTTGTTATTAAAACATTATTACTGAGAAAAACAAATGAAGACTAACAAATACTGCTGCTTTAAAGAGCTAGTGCACTGCTTGAAATTAAGAGCATTTTTTTGTCAATAACATTTTTATTAAGTATACAGATTAATAAATTACAAATTGTAACATCAGTGTTCAAACATGAAAAACAATCCACTCTGAACTATTACATATAGAAAGAAGACACATAGTAGTGAAAAAACATCTATACTCACATTACCATAACTCATTGTAAGCGTAACATAGCTATTTAAGTATTCACATGTTGTTTATTTCCACAGAAAACAGAAGAAGAAAAAGACAAAGAGAAGAATACAGGGATCAGAGAGAAAAAGCAAGAGAGAAACAAGAATAAAGATATAAATGTAGGAGTGCTACTATTGCTCCAGCTTTACCTAAGTGTGAACTCATTAGTCAGGATAATGGCATTCCATGTAAACCATTTAATAAAAGTGTATAACATAACAACCTTAATGTTTGTTGTGCTGTGAAATTATTTGTCTGACATCATTTTCTTCTGAGAAAAATGTATATAACGTACCCCATCTAGAATTAAACTTGTCCCGAGTCTCTAACTCCCAGAGCTAACTTCTCAGCTTTAATATTTTCAATTATCTGAGCCTTAATTTGTTGAAAAGAAGGTACGTTTTCCTCCACCCCATATTTAAGTAATTCGTTTCTGACTGAAACCCCAATTAGTAATAGATAATACTTCTAGACAACTGCTGCTTTTTGTATTTGAAGTAGTTTATCTTTCCCTTTTGTTAATTTTGTTATTTAGAAGATTTCCTATATGACAGCACAAGGTGTGATATGTGGAACAGTACTCTACCTGACACAAATGTGGACATACAGACAGTAATCAACGTTATTTTAATAGGGGAAGGTCATGTCAAATGAACCAGATTAACTTCTTTGACAAAGTAACACAGATGTTAGATGGGAGCCAGGCTGCTGACATCCTATACCTAGACATCAGCAAAGCCTTTGATTCTGTACCTCACAGAAGATTTATCCAGTAGGTAGGGGATATAGTACTAGGGAAAAGAGTATCTGGTTGTTGGGACCCCAGAGAGTGGTTCTAAATGGATAATTCCCTGATGTTAAAAGACAGAGAGATAGATAGATAGATAGATAGATAGATAGATAGATAGATAGAAAGAATTCATGCATACTTTAGCAATGAGAACAATGTGAATCAACACTATTACCAATGACAGACATTGATAGAAAATGGTATAGTATTTTCATTCCATGTATGTCGAGTAAGCAATAATACCTGACAGAGTGGGCAGTATTAGTCTATGTTGGACAGCCCAGGGGTGTAATGGGGCTCAATGCCACAAGCGGAGGGCCTTATAGCCAAAACGCCCACTCTGGAGGGTATTATTGCACTTAGAAAATGGGTTAAATGCAAAAAAAAAAAAAAAAGTTTAATAGTTTCATAAAGTAAAATATTTAAAAACATAGAAACTGATGGCAGATAAGGGCCACTTGACCCATGCAGTCTCCCCTTTTTCATTGTGATTGCTTTCACTGCAGACCCTTCTAAGCCTACAACACTTTCACTTGCACCTCTTTCCCATACATTATGATTCCCTTCTGCCTAACCCAGGCTTCCTTGAATCCCATCACTGTCTTCACCCCAACTACCTCCACTGGAAGACTGTTCCAAGCATCCATCACCCTTTCTGTGAATAAATATTTCCTCACATCTCTCTCCTGAACCTATCCCCCTCCAGCTTCATATCATGACCCCTTGTTCTGGAACACCCTTTCCTCTGAAAAATACCTCCCACCTGTACCTTATTCACCCCTGTGAGATATTTAACGATCTTAGTCATATCCCCCTCTTCCTCCTGTCCTCCAGGGTGGACATATTTAGTTCATTTAGTCTCTCCTCATATGGCTTTTGATGCATACCCTCTACCATCTTTGTAGTTCTGTTTTGGACTGTCTCCACTCTGTCCATGTCTTTCTTGAGATGTGGTCACCGAAACTGGACACAGTACTCCAGGTGAGGTCTTACTAATGATCTATATAGGGACAACACCACTTTCCTCTCTCTGCTGGTGGTGCCCCTACCTATACATTCCAATATCCCACTAGCTCTCCCGATCACTTTGTCGCATTGTCTGTCCACCTTCAGGTCATCCAATACAAATATTCCCAGGTCCATTTCCTGCTTGGTCATTGCAAGTATCCCTCCCCCCATTTTGTACATCATCCCCATGTTTCTGTGACCCAAGTGCATTATTTTGTACTTTTTTGCATTAAACCTCAGCTGCCAAACTTCTGACCACTCCTCCAGCCATTTTAAATCTCTTTCCATTCTTTGCACGGAGTGTCCACCGTATTGCAGATCTTTATTTATTTATTTGTAAATTGGTTTACAACCTTTGAGCCAGAGGCTCATTTCCAAAGGTACCTTGTCACATTGAGGACAGACATAACAAATTTAGGTTACAGAATACAAGTCACTGAATTAGAGTTACACAGAATGATTTCATACATTATACAATTTAATAGCAATTACAGAGATACAGCTGAGCACATGCCGGTTTTAACTAAGGCAGGATGCACAAGGGGAGAAAGTGGGGGGGGGGGTGAGGTGGAGTGCAGCCCAGATGGCGTTGTCAAGTGTCGAGAGATTGGGGCCACATTTAGAGACAGGAGCAGCTGCGAGTGTTAAACAGTTGGCTCCGAAGGGCGGTTTTGAAGTTGGAGATTGTGGGGGCATTGGAGATGGGAGCAGCGAGAGAGTTAAACCAGGATGGGGCTCTGTAGCAGAAGGACCTCTGACCATGGGTGGTCCTGGATCTTGGGACCAGTAGAGTGGTCTTGTTGGAGGTTCGGGTTGCGATAGTGGGTGGGGTATGGTGGATGGAGGCTGTCACCCCAGGAGGGGAGAGCCTGAGTAGAGTTTTGTTTGTGAGGAGGCAGGTTTGATAGCATAGCCGTTCATCTGGGTTAAGGAGTTTAGCCTCGTCATAGAATTGACATATATGTGTGAGCCTGGGGGCACCAGTAATCAGCCTGCAGGCCTTATTTAGGGTGAGGCAAATTTTGTTGAGGGCAGTAGTATCAGCATTACCATAGACTGGCAGGCCATAGTCTACAAGGGACATTACTGAAGACGTAACAGCAAGTCGGACAGCATCAGAGGGGAGGCAGTTTTTATAGCGGTAGAGGATGCCAAGCCATGTATTAGTGGTGGATGCAAGGGCATCAATGTGGGTGTGGAAGGTGAGGGCTGAATCGAAGGTAACCCCAGGGTATTTGTAGGAACAGACTTGTTCAAGCGGTTGTTTGGGACTAGGGAGGATAGGGAGTGGGTAGTTGCAGGCTTTGTTTTGGGGGTGGGCAAACAGCATTGTTTTGTTTTTTTAAGATTAATGATGAGTCTGTGCTCCTTAAACCAGGCTTCATCATCATTGTAGGATTGTTTTAGGGAGTCCTGGAGGGAGATGGGATTGCGGTAGGTGGCAAAAATGACAGCATCGTCTGCATACATAAGAATTTTGCCAGAGCATGCACTGGGCAGGGTGTTTAGATAGAGTGAGAAGAGTAGGGGGCCCAGGATGTAGCCCTGGGGTACCCCTGAGCAGATGGGATGAGTTTCCAAGAGTGTCCCATTGATTTTTACACACTGGGAGCGAGCGGATAGATAGCTCGTGCACCATGTGAAGGGACCAGTGGAGAAACCAGTGTGGCTGAGGGCATCCAGCAGAAGAGGGTGGGAGACAGTGTCAAAAGCCTTTGAGAGGTCAACGAACACTGCACCAGCTAGGGAGCTGGCATCCAGGGAGGAATGTAGGAAATTGGAGAACTCAACTAGTGCAGTGCTGGTACTATGACCAGCACGGAAGCCATGCTGCTCTGGGCATAAGATGTTATGCTTAGTCAGATATTCAGTGATTTGAATGGCCACCATTTTTTCTAGGGCTTTGGGGGGGGAGGATGGAGATTGGTCGGTAGTTCCCGGCGGAGGACCTGTCGCCCCCTTTATGAATGGGTGTGACTATGGCTGTTTTCCATGCAGTGGGAAATTGCCCCAGGGATTGGTTAAGTAGGCTGGTGAGTGGGGCAAGGACTTCATCCAGCACCAGCCGGAGAATACTTGGGTCCATGGAGTCGCTGCCGGGACTATTGCTATTTGACGCTTTAATTAGGAGAGGTCTGGCTTCCTGGGCAGATACCTTGCATAGGTGGAAGCTGGGGCGTTGGAGGACGGGGGAGGTAGGCTGGGGGAGGGTCAAAGAAATTACTGGGGAGGACAGAGCTAAGGTCAGTAAAGGAGGTGTTAAGGCAGCTAGCAATGCAGACACGGTTGATGGAGGTAGAGCCATCAATAGTGAGCTGGAATGGGGGCGGGGAGCGTGATTTCCCATTTTGTTGTTTAATATTGTCCCAGAAAGTCTGGGCAGACCCCCAGGAGGAGGTGAGGGTGGCCTGGTAATGGTCAGCCTTGGCTTTGCAGACGGCCCATGAGCATCTGTTCCGAGCAGCATTGTAGGCCTGTCTATCAGCCATCCAGCCCGTTTCAGTGGCAAGGTGCCAGAGGCTATCCCTATTCCTGAGTATTTGTAGTAGGGCAGGGGTAACCCAGGGTGCATTATGTTTTTTGGATCGAATTTTGGTGAGGGGTGCAAAGAGGTCACAGGCCTTGTTAGAGGTTTGAGAGAAGAAGGCGAGGGCAGTGTCAATGTCAGGTGCATGATGAATGGGGGACCAATTAATCTAGGCGAGAAACTGTTTGAGTTTTATCAGCCCACCAGGGCGGAGGCGCCTCCGGAGTGTGGTCTGGGCTGTGGGTTTGGGAGTGGGAGCCACCCAAAGAAATAGGATAGGGGAGTGGTCACTTAGGGAGTCTGGGAGGACCTGGATGTTATGGATTTTTTTGGGGCGGTTGGTGATAATTACGTCCAGGAGGGTACTGGTTCCTCCTTTTGGGTTTACTCTAGTGGGCTGGGAGATGAGTTGTGTCAGGTCTTGGGCAGTGAAAAAATCTTGGATAGTGGAAGAGGAGGCACTGAGCCAGTCCACATTAATGTCTCCCACTAGGATTTGTTCCGCCTTGTGGTGGAGGCTGGCAAGATATTCTGTTATAGATATCAGCACTGGGTTCTGGTTCTTTGGGGGAACATAGGCAGTGGTGAGATAGAGGGATCAGGAGTGAGTTTGAGGGTTAGGGTCTGGGCCCCATTCACAAGAATGGGGGCAGGGAGAGCTTGTCCGATGATTGTGTTCCTGGTATAGATTGCACAGCCACCCCTGCGTTTGCCTACTCGGTCCTCCCAGTATAGGGTATAGCCTGGGAGGGAGACAAAGGAGTCTAGGGTGGATTTGGACAGCCAGGTTTCAACCAGGGCTATGATGTCTGGTTGATGTAACATGGCCCAGCACTGGAGGGCATCAGATTTTTTCAGTAGGCTGCATATATTCATGGAGGCTATGTGGAGACCAATGGACCTAGCAGGTGGGCTGGAGGGGGCAGGGCGTGGGTTAGGATGTATGTTGGTGACTTGGCATCATCTGCAAAGAGGCAGATAATTGAAAATAACATTTGGATAAAAACAGTCCATCCAAAGTCAGTAGAGGGTGCTGCAGTACTGAGCAGTCCAGATGTTTTATTCACGTTCCCCCAGTCCCCCTCCCCCCAGCAGTCTGTAAGGTCAGGACAAGAGAGACAAGGAAAATAAGTTGCAGTACTTTACTTTTGATTTAAAATTTGCTTATGAGCTAGAGGGATGGCAGAGTGAGCAGCTGACATTGTGTGGTTGGCAGTTACAAACATGTGCTCAAACCTGATGGCTAAGGGGCTCTGGTGAGATGCTGTTGCTTTCTCACAGACTGGATTTACATGATTATAGTGATAGTGTTACAGTGCTAATGTTTTATTTGAAATTATTTTAAAAAATTTACATCAAAGCAACACGCATAATCTCACTCGTTAAACGGAATAGCAATATGGCTGCCAACACAAAACTAAAAGTTTTAACAGTGGGCACAGTGATTCATTTTAGAAAAAGCCAGGCAGGCACAGGGACTATGATTTACTGGTCACTGTTGCCTGATACCTGCCTGAGTCCTGGATGCTCTCAACCAATCAGGATCCAGGGTTTTTGTAACCCACTTTCTAATGGCCTGTTATTAGGCAATGAGGTCTGACAGGATGTAAATAATGTATTGTGGAGTATGACTCAAAGTAGAGAGCTTTCCACCACCCCAAAGCTTGTCATTACACCAGTAAAGTACATGACTTATTTTAATTATAATTTGACTAACTTGTGGTGTTTTTAATTTTTTTTAAATTGGGACTACGTTTTAAAAACTGGGACTACTTTTTGAAAAAAATGCAGTACTTGTGCTTTATTAAAAAAAAATCATTCTTCCTGTTAATGTAGTCCTTTAGATCTTCAGAATTTAAATTCTGTTACCTTATGTAATTATTCCATCAACCACATGTTTATAGCTAGCAGCTTTTGAATTCTGTATCTATTCTCATTATCAGCAACAAAAAAGGGGTCTGTTTCCTCAGGCTACCCATTGCCCCAAGAGTGATGAGTACTTTGATCACATAACATACAGTTATAGCAACAGCAATAAATATTTAATGCCTAATCTGTTCTTCTGTCATTGGAGACATCGTTGAGAGTGCAGTACTGCATAAGAGAATGCACAGGGCATAGTGGTCCTTCCAAAAGATAGACTTACAGGATGCCGATGACATTATATCTATATCACGCTACCAGATAATGCTTAAAGAAGGCCTTCGAGTAGCATTTTTTTTTTATTGTTCTTATGGAGAGAATGATTGAGTTGCTGAATAATTGATATCACTGCATACATATTTAACTCATGGGTGTCATATTCCATTATTTCCTGTCGATCATCAAAGGTGTGTGTGGGTGGGTGTGTAACAGACACATTGCATTAACAAAGCAGCATGCAAGTGAATGGTCCAAAGAGTGCTGTAACAATTACAGACCAGTAAGCTGCTGTTAAACTATTAAGACTGTGCTGCACTTGTAATTGATTCTATTTATTCATCAACTGTAGCAGTCGTACCTTAAGTGTGGGTTCATAATGTGTTCTTTGATGTGTTGTCCTACATCAGACCATATGGCAATGTAGCTTAGTGGTTAGGTTACAGGTCTTGTGAATCAGGTGATCCCAGGCTCAAGTCACACTCCAGCCACTTGAACACTGTGACTTTGAGCAACTCCCTTAACCTCCCAGTGCTTCAGTCCTACTTAGCAGTGAAATGAAGCACAAAACAGGACCCAATTGAAAGTAAGACGATATATCTCCGGGGGGCTATCCTGGGTACATAAATTGTGAAATAAAATGAAAAAGTATTAGAAAAAATACTGCTCACTACTGTGGTCATTGTTGTGTCCTGTGACACTCCTAGAAATATGATGTCTTCATTCCATGGAGGCCTTCCAAGTTAAGGCTCCTAGATAAATCAATACATGTATGAGCACTGTTACCCATAGTTTAAATGTACCCCCTCTTACTTGACATACATACATGCAATGCATATGGTACATACATACATGCATACATTTTTTGGGGGGCGGAATGCCATTGGCCCCTCATGTTCCTCCCTCCTAGTAACTCAGTGGGAATACTCTGTCACCCCAATTTATGAACATACTTGTCTAGTCTGAGCTTGAAGGTTATTATAGTACCAATTGACGTTGCATGCTTTGGCACTCTATTTCAAGTGTTTCCTACTCACACTGTGAAGAAATTCTTTCTGATGTTTCCCTTCAATCTAATGTGTGTCGAGTTGACATGTATATAGCAGGACGGGTCCTTGCTTTTTATCTGGCTCTCCCAGTATCAATACAGTTTTTCACTTCCCCCCTGAGCAGCTGAGGTCAAGTCCTTCCTTTTATTGGCTGAGCTCTCTAAGCCTGACGTTTCTTACTGTGTGGACATGACATGAGGTCAGACCAGAGGTGACCAAAATCAGGAAGAAGCCTGGCCCTCAAAATCCCATGGATAGCTGGAGAACAAGATAATTATCCTGACTCTTGGTGGTTGTTGCATTTATGATCCTCTCATTGAGTGGGGTTCCATGTTCAGATCCCGCTTGTTGGGGTCTTCTCTCCTCTCCTCATTTGAGGTGGTAGGTGTAACACAGTACCCACACATTTGTACAGTTTCCGCCCAGTAAACATGAATTCAACTCCCCATTCATCTGTTCCACCCCTTCCCAAATATGTCACCCAAATCTCCCAGCCATCTAAATGACCCTCCCACCACCCATAAATAGGTTTTTTGGGGAAATATTCTCTGCCATAGTCTTTGCCTGGTAGTGTCCCATCTGCCGACTTCCACTGCCACCAATGGAGTAAATAGGAGTGTTCTGATCCATGTCCATCAGTGGCAGTGGCAAAAAAAGGCCATAGTGGCAATGTGTGAAGGCATGAGTTCAAATAAGATGCCCAATTGCAATTCCACACTTTAGGGTCATACACAGAAGGTGTTCATAGTGACTCCCCCATCTACTAAGTCACTAGGCAAATAAATCAGATGTTAGTGGCTACAGGCAGGGTTTGCACACACTAATATCCTGGTTAGCAGCACTCATGGAGGTCCTAACATGATTTAGCACCAGTCACATAAAACTGTGTCTTGTTCAGGGCTTGTGGGGACCACTACTGCCACAAGAAGTGTGTCTCCCTTTTCCTCATTCACATACCTGAAGGCTTGCTTCTGGTACTATGGCTCTTCGATTTGTTGTGTGTGGTTTAAGCTGGTGATTTAGTGGCTGTCCACCAAAACCCCAGACCTTCAACACTCCCAGGCATATAGTGGACCTCCCCCTTCTTTGACCTGCTCACCCACACTGTTGCTGCCACTTGATCCAGTGATGATTCTGTCTTCTGCTATCTCCATTCTGGGCTGCCTCAGAGTTGCATTCTATGGGTAGGGTGTGTCACAGAAAGTCTGCAACACTTTTTGTGGGAATCCCCTAGGTTTCTGTGTATCCCTGTGGATCATTAGCATGGCACACCCTGCAAGGTTCCTTATGCAGTGGCAACTGTGCTAGCAAGTGTGCATGGAAGGCTTGTGACTCACATTGTGCATGGCAGAATGAGGTCACTTAGATGTGACTGTCACTTCGAGGTCTTGAGACTTCTTAGTGACCAGACCTTGTGTCGATGAAAGAATGGGGTAGGGGGATTATGCAGATGGGTGGGGTTATGGGGATTATGCAGATGGGTGTGGAGTCTGGAACTAGTTTATGGCAAAGGAGGTCCAACCAGATGGGTAGGCTTAATGAGTTTCTAAGCCTCCGAGGTGGGGGTGGGAGAAACTGTTCCCAGCCTGACAATGTGGAACAAATAACAAAGCCCATCTTCATAATTTCCAGTGTCCCCTAAAGCCAAGGGGCAATGGCAGTTGTCTGTAAAACAATGTAGTAGTAAAATATGTTTATTAGGAAAAGCCAGTTGAGGAAAGTGACTTCCTATGGGTGCACACATGCTATAAAGATTACACAAACATAGAAAGGTAATATATATCACACAGTGAATGCACATAGGGCCCAGTCTACATACTGTAGATGGCTGGGACACACTCAAATGTAATGTATCCCAGTCATGGCTCTGCACACCCCGGTGCCCATCGGCACCAGATTGCATAGACAGCCCCTATCTGTCCACTAGTGCATAGCCACATGTGGCAGCAGGGGTGGGGGCAGAGCTGGTCTGGACTATGGGCATCCAATATGATTTTCTTAATAGACAGGATCAACAGAGCCAATACTTTATTCCATGTGATTACAGTGCCCTAAGTATAGATCAAGCAGTTCAATCAGTAGGCAAGCTTGAAAGGAGTGAGGTGGTTGGTGGTGTATCAAAAACATAACAGGAAAACGTTTTAATTAGTAAATATGCCACATATTTGAAATATATTATGAAGCTAAGCCCCTTCAACTGAGGGCTTACCTGAATTGCCTCTTCCAATGAGCGGGATGATACCTTCACCCTCTAGTCCCCCAAGACAGCCAAGGCGGGGACCAGCAGGGCAAGCAAATTTTAGCCAGGAACCCTGATGGGATGTGAACCAGGGCTGCACTTAGGATCATTGTGGCTGTTTCTACACAGCTCCCTCTCCTCACTGGCCCTTAGGATGGGTAGTGTGGCCAAGGCAGGGAGCAAGAAAATGGAGCAGCAGCAAGTTGAAGTTCCTGGAGTCAGAAGATGCAGCAGGCTGGGCAAGTAGAATGAACAAGGAGTGCAGTGACCTTGATGGGCTGCTGTGCATGCGCAGTATGAGCATTACGAAGCCGTAGCTCCATTTTAGCTGTGGGCCACTTGCCCATCTTTTTGAATAATTCCTGATGCAGTAAATGCAGTGGAGCCATGAACAACAGTACAGCATGCCATTAGGTGCCCATAAAAGGTGCTTCCAGGCCCACACAAAGCAGTGGTCTGAGAACGAGAATGAGAGCAAGTGCGCATGCACACCAGTGGGGAGAGTGGCTCAAAGGGCCATCTCCCAAATCAGAGTCCTTGACCTGAAAACAAAATAGGTGCTCACATGAACAAGTGTCTCCCTGACCTCATAGCAGGCAATGGAGCTAGGGCATGAATAAAGCAGCCTCAGAGAAGTTAAAGTACAATTGCAGCAAGCTTGTAAAGACTGCCCCAGAAATGTAAACAAAGATTTATTTATTTATTTAGTTTTTGTTGACTGGGTAAGTGCACTAGACAAATCCTGCCTATTATCAGGCACGACCCGGGGGAGGGGGATACAGATGAATGCCAACTGACTTTGAACCAGATTAAGCTGTTGGTAGTATTTCTAGTGAATGAGGGAAATTTGGCCAGGACACCGGGGAAATTCCCCTACTGCTCGGTCAGTAGGGGGACAGGTTGTTGCTGGATAGCAGGTCAGTTGGTGACCTGCATGCAAGGAGGATGGAAGTGGAGGAGCAAGCTGAGCAGCCGAGGGCTGCAAATGAACCAATGCTTCTGCTAGGAACAACAGAGAATACAGAGGAATACGAGGAAGGAGAAGAAAAAGACCAATTTGTTTCAACGGAGGATTTAACAACATTTATAAATCGAATATGCCAATATTAGAGTCAACGGAGCTTACACCTAAGGTGAGACAACTAAAAATAAACTGGAAACATTACAGCATGAGCAGAGAAAAGTAGCAGAAGAATTAAAAGCACTGGCATGCAACAAAGCAGAGCAACTTACAAAACCAAACAACAAAGTAAATCGGGTACAAGTCCTGGGTAACACGAGTCCCAAACAATCCTTGAGTGGTGTTTGCAGTGAGAGGCGAAGGATGAAGTTCAGACAGATAAGGTGACCGAAATGAGCGATAATTTGAATGATGTGCCTTCACGGAGAGTTGAACTGGAGACTGAGAGGAACAGGAATGACGTACAACAAATATTGCAGGTGCACAAGGACGTTGTAATGAGAAAGGAAGAGAGACAGGGGACAGCTTTGGACGGACAAGGAAGTCCTGTGTTGAATTCAAAGGGGTTTGTATTTCAGCCTGGAAACAATATGGAGAAAGCGGACTACAGAACAGGAGAAAACTGCATCTATCAAATGGTGCCAGGAATACAGACTGGGGTAACGGACTTTTCATTCAACAAACGACTGGTGGATAAGGTAGGAGAAGAAGGAAAGGAAAAAGAATGGCATTGACTTTTGCAAAGCGTAACTTGATACTGCCTATAGTGGGAACAGATGGACAGTTAATTACTGATCAGCAAGGGAAAAAGAAACAGTGGTAGGCAATATCTGTACTGCACCTATTTCTACTGATAACTGGTCCCACAGAAAGCTAAGTTGAAGCAGGTTGGACATTGGATAATGGATCGTGGAAACCCGCCTGACTGGGACCCAAAATTAAATTTCTCCCAAATGAACCTACTTGGAAACCAAAGATACAAGAGCTGGTAACTCACAAGAGTGTGAAAAGAGGATAAATGGGAATGAGGGAGGTACCCTATGGAGAGTTCAATCTGGGGAAAGGAACCTTCAATGCCTAGGGTACAAGCACAAGGAGGCACAGGACCGTGGCGAACTCAGTGGGGATAAACCATTGATGTCAGAGTTATTTTCTAAAATTAAACAGGGCTGCACCTCGTAGAAATCGCGGTACGCATTAGGTATAGAGGAGGTTTAGAGTTCGACCTGACAGGCAGTATGTGGAAAAAGTTTATTAAAGGAGTCTTTGCATTTTTCACCTAGAGGTGTTTGCACTTATTAATATTTCTGAGAGGATAATTTCGATGTGAGTTTTCGTTCTACCTATGCTCTTGATATGTTTTGGGAAAGATATCATAAGTTAATTTTTCCCCTTGTGGACTCCATTTATGGTAATACCTTTAACAAAGCCTTTAATTAAATATGTCACTGTTATGTTTAGAAACGAGGGGGTGCATATTGATGATATTATTTACTGGCTAGGCCAAAAATGTGAAATTCAAAGTGACCCTGAAGCAATACTAGATTCAGAGCAATTCTGGACAGGGGGTTGGCATTTTAAAGTAAAATTAAGGCAGACAGAGGCAGGTATTGAACACATTCCGAATTCCTTTTTATTAGGGAGGGATAGGGGTGTGTTTCTATCTTGAGACAACCACGTGCATGCTATAAATGTGGGCTAGGACACATTTATCAAGTTCATGTGACAAACCTAGATGTGAAAACTGTGGAGAAGTGGGCCATAGTACATTACAGTGTGTTAGCTCCACAAAGTGTGATTTGTGTGAAGAGGCAGGACATGTATTTGCTGATTGTACATGGGCGGCAAAAAATAAAGGTTGTTGTGCGAGTCCAGATCTATTAATTCAGAAAGCACAGGATTCGATAATAGGAAAAACCTTGGTTGGTTCCACACAGCCTACGGTAGACATAACCACAGGGGATACATCAAATGGACAAGGGACAGATGTACCGAAAGTAGCCAGTCAAAATGGCACTTCAAACCTAGATACAGGGAAACTTCGGTAAGAGAAAGCAACAACAACAGGAGACCTTCGACTCCAGTGGTTGCTGCTGTTAGACGTTCCTCACGAAATGTTAAAAACCTTTCTCAACAGCCGATTTTTGAAGTGGAAACCAGTAATTCTTTTGCCTTACTGACCAGTCAATGGGGAGAATCAGATATGGATGGACCTGAGGATGATTCCCAGTTGATAACGGACAGTCCACCTTCCTCAATAGGCTTACAAGAGGATTATAAAGGAAAGAAAAAGAAAAGGAGGAAAAAAGATAGGTGAAGGTAGACTTTGAATAGGAATGCTGCAATTTAGGTTAGGTTCAGTGAATGTACACAGTATATTGAATTATAAGAGACGGCAGATAATTTATGATTCAGTTCATGCTGCGCAGTTAGATGTCTGTTTAATGCAAGAAACCTGGATATATAATATGTCACAAGTTAGGTGTTTTCAACAAGAATGGTGCTG
Organism: Neoceratodus forsteri; assembly: GCA_016271365.2. Taxonomy (NCBI): domain Eukaryota; kingdom Metazoa; phylum Chordata; order Ceratodontiformes; family Ceratodontidae; genus Neoceratodus; species Neoceratodus forsteri. The sequence goes on along the minus strand of CM028130.1, from coordinate 864,465,468 downwards.
GGGCCCATCCTATTGGTCCTTTGGCCGGCAGTCAGCAGATGGCATAGGTTTTTTGTTTCATTCCTATCAGTTTTCTTTAATTAGGTTGATAGATTTGATACCAGGACGGTTGATGATCTTAGATGGGATGTGGAAAGGCAGGTCTTGTAGATTTATTAATGTATATGGTTCACAGCTTAAAGCAGAAAGGGTTGCACTTTGTAATATGTTACAACCTTATTTATTGACTTCACTGGAGGTGTTTTTGTGTGGGGATTTTAATTGTACTTTATTAGATGTTGAGAATCCAATTAAAAAAGGAAAAAATAAAAAGATTTATTGTGATACTAGGGCACTTTATAAAATGATCCATTCTGCAGGTTTAATTAATGGTAGTAGTAAACAGAGTTCAGGGCCCACGTTTACATTCAAAAGGAATCAATTTACTTCTACTATAGATTATATTTTCTATCCAGACAAATTTCTTTTACATATCAAACATGCCCAGTGTCCTTTTCTGATCATTTGCTGTTACTTTGTAATGTTTCTCCTTCCGGTAATCTGAGAAGGCAGAAAGCAAGATGGAAATTGAATCCTTTATTATTGACCTCAAAAGAAATATTGGAAAAAATTCAGTTGTTAACAGCACGATTATCAGTAGAATTTTTATACAGCTCAAAGAGTAAATGGTGGAAGGATTCTAAGGATGACATTTGTCATCTATTACAACAGCAAGGAAAAGCAAAGGCAAATAATGATTTTTTACACTATTTAAAATTAAGACAGCAATTATATAATTTATTTTCAATAGCCAATATTTCCTCAATGGAATATGATTCACAGATTAGGTTAGTAAAAGCTCAGCTTTTGAAAGTTCAGTATAATAGGGCCAGAACTCTAAATGCGCATTTACGTTATGGGATCAAGAAGCAGCCGGGAGGGGATCCATATGCTGCTTTTAAAATTTATACACAAGCCACACATTTGACTACACTTCGGAATAAGGTGGGTCTGTTAGTACAAGATCTAGTTTCTTTCAATTATTAAACAATTATTTTGGAATATAAGCCAGCTAGGCCCCAACTGTTCAGAACATTAAGGACTTTCTAGACCAGATTCAGGTACCAGACCATGGGATAGAGTCCTCAGAGGTGCTAGGCCAGTTATGACACAGGAAATAATTGAAGCCATTCAAATACAAAATACAGGAACTTCCCGAGATTGATGGATTAACAGCAGAACTATATAAAGCTTTTCCAATGGAATTTGCTAAATGTTTGGTTATTGTATTTAATGCATTTCTGGATAGCCCTGACTTTCCAAGCTGGTTTGCAGAGGGTTGCTGATTTTTTATATAAGTCAGGTGATAAATTTGACTTAAAAAATTGGAGACCAATTACGCTTCTGAATGTAGATTATAAATTATTTATGAGAATCTTGAATGAGAGATTAAAACAATTAGCAGTAAGAGTACTTTCCCCATATCAGTTTTGTGGAGTGCCTGGGAAAAACATACACCAAGCCCATATGGTCTTAAGAGATATAGTGGAGTTGGCAAAAAGGCAAAAGATATCAGGATGTATTGTCTCTGTTGACCAAATGAAGGCCTTTGATAGAGTATACCAACCTTTTTTATTTGAATCCCTACGGAAGTATGGAGTTCCGAAAGGTTTTATACACATTATAAAAGAACTTTATGATTCAGCAATAACACATCCAGTAATACAACTTGAGATACGGGAAGGATTTCATATTCCCACTGGAGTACGACAAGGTTGTCCATTAAGCCCCTTGTTATATGCATTTACGATTGATTCACTGATTAGATCATTAATACAAACACCATGTTGGACAGGAATTGGTTGGACTGTTGATGTGGATAAGTGGTATATACAAGCTTATGCTGATGATTTGTGTGTCTTTTTTTCTGATAGTTCACAAGTAAAGTTATTTTTAGATTACATGGAAGAATATGCAGTATTGGCAAATTCAGCTATTAATAAAACAAAAAGTAAAGGAGTATTTATTGGAACCAATGACATAGCTGAGGTAATAGTACAAGGTCTTCGTATTTCCTGTGATCCAATTAAAATATTGGGTTTATTTTATGGACCAAATAATATACCAGAATTTAATTGGATGACAGTATTAAAATCTATTGATCTTAAAATTGTATTTGGAAACATTGGAAACTGGATAAAATTAAAAGGGTTGCGATTATTAAAAATTTATTGTTCCAAAGTTACTATACACAGCATTAATTTTCCTTTGCCCTCATTCTTGGAAACCAGATTATATAGTTTATTTTTCAGATGTTGTGGGGTAGTAACCGATTAGGAGACAATTTACATACTTGGAAAAACAGAAAGAGCGGACTAGGAATGATAGATCCGGTTGTTTTTTCCCTCTATTTATTCCAACCAATAGCAAATTAGGATGAAGCGACCTTGGAAACATTGGATTGTTACATAGACAAGTCATGGGGAGATATTATACTCTTTGGAACAATAGACCACCAAAACCGATACCGACACTGTTACTTCCAGTATATTACATTCCAATTGCAAAAAAATTGTTTAAATGGGGGTTAGAAGCACAGGTGGTCAAAGTTAGTTCAGGTTCGCAGCTGTATAAATCTGTCTTACTTCAATTATATCCAAGTGAACCAGAGTTTAAGAACTGTCATAAGGACTATAGGAAGGAGGTTTTAAGTAAATTAAATAACACAAGATTACCTACTTATGTGGGACACCTTATGGCTTACGGTATATGGTCAAATTGGAGTTAGAGGAATGCCAAGCATAAACCTTACAGGAATGAAACTGTCCATTTTAGAGTGTATAGCACAAGAAGAAACAGTTCAACATTTTCTTTTGAATGTTCCTATGCTACTAACCTATGGAAGTTTTAGCAGCCGATGGGATATGAAATGGCTAGTATGTATGGATTATGAGATATTAGTATTGGGTCATGTTCCTCAATTTCGGTTATTATACCATAAAGATACTTTACAAATTTTTGCAGCACATTGGTATACTATTTGTGCAAGCTAGATGCCAATGGGTACTCTATCAAGATTAATGCCTTATGACACGGTTCAGAGACTAATACAAGGGGCTATGTACAGGATTTATAGTTATGATATTACATTTTTCTTTCAAAAAGTGAGAGAATGGTGGAAAGGTTTTCAAAATTCATTAAATACAAATGAGAATTTTGGAAACATTATGGATATAGAAATGTTCATTTGAGAGTTTAGTATTTTTTACAGATGCTTTATATTGAGTTTATAATTTGAGTTTAGCCTTTTGTTAAAGTATATTATGTCTCTATTAAAAAAGAGAAACTGGGAAGGACTGTTATTAATATTATTAAGGGATATAGATTAATATTAATTGCAGATTTAATTTGTAGTAATATGAGGTAATACTATGGATATTGTGGTGTTTTCTCTTTGTGTATGTATATATATGATTTGTGTTGTAAATTTCTCATATTATGTAACTGTGGCTTTGATATTGTTTGATGTTATTTTAATAAAATATTCCCCTACTCTTTTCGATAAGTGCCATGGGATCTTTAGCATCCACCTGAACTACCACCAATCCAAGTAGATGGGACCTCAGTTTAACGTCTCATCTGAAAGACGGCACCTCAGAAGTGCAGCACCCCTCTCATGCTGCACTACAGTGTCAGTACTGGGATATTAACCCAAGTGCCAGATGTGGGAACTGAACCCACAGCCCTCTGATCTCCCGGCCTCAGAGGTGAGTGTGCTACCTGCTGAGCCACTGACACTGCTAGATGGCGGCCCCCTGACTTCCAAGTTCTGCAAAAACTTCTGGGAAAGGGGTGGGAGTTCAGCCCAAGATTTGCCCATGAATGTTGGCCAATCAGGAGCCTGCAATGTGAGAAAGCCTGTGTGCAAGCCCAGCACGGCTGGGTCAATATCCCATTTCTGTTTGCCCAGGAACTATTCATTCAGGAAGTATAAGGAAACACAGAAGGAGCAGGACAGAGAGCAGTACCAGTTAAGGCAGAAGGAAGCAGGGGAGGCAGTCAGAATAGCAAAGGCCCAAACTGAGGAAAAGATAGCCAACTCAGTTAAGAAGGGGGATAAAACCTTTTATAGGTACATCAGCAAGCGTAGAAAGACAAAGGGAGGGATAGTGAGGCTGAATAGAATGAATGGTGGGTGGGCAGAGGGGGACAGTGAAAAAGCAGGGATACTGAACGAATATTTCTGCTCAGTATTCACAAAAGAGGAGGGGGAGGTGCCTAATCCAATTAACAGAAGCACTGTTGATAGGGGGGTTGATCCCAGCCCTTTCACAGAAGAAAGGGTTCTGCAAGAACTCCTAAAACTGAAGGTGGACAAAGCAATGGGGCCTGATGGAATTCACCCCAGAAATCTAAAAGAATTAAAGGAGGAACTAGTGAAACCACTGCCTACACTTTTTTAATAAATCATGGGAGGATGGTGTGGTACCCGAGGACTGGAAGAAGGCGGATGTGATTCCCCTTCACAAAAGTGGGACCAAGACAGAGGCAGGAAACTACAGACCTGTCAGTTTGACCTCTGTGGTAGGGAAAGTAATGGAGTCACTTCTGAAGGAAAGAATTGTTGAGTACCTAGAGGCCAGTGGGGCACAGGACCCAAGGCAGCATGGGTTCACAGTGGGAAGGTCATGTCAGACGAATCTAATAGATTTCTTTGACTGGGTGACCAAAGTAGTAGACCAGGGAGGGGCTGTGGACATGGCCTACCTAGACTTTAGCAAGGCATTTGACACAGTCCCACACAAAACATTAATAGTCAAATTAACCAGCCTGGGAGTGGGTTCCAGGGTGGTAGCCTGGGTGAAACATTGGCTGGACAACAGGACACAGAAGGTAATTGTAAATGGAGTCCACTCTGAAGAAAGAGGGGTTACTAGTGGGGTACTGCAGGGTTCAGTACTGGGTCCAGTCCTTTTTAATGTCTTTATAAGTGATATTGCAGAGGGACTGGAAGGAAAAGTATGCCTCTTTGCAGATGACACAAAGATCTGCAACAAGGTTGATACACAAGGAGGCGTGCAAAGGATGAGAAGGGACTTGGCAAGGTTGGAGGAATGGTCAGAAGTATGGCAGCTTGGATTCAGTGCAAAGAAGTGCAAAATAATGCACCTGGGAAACAAGAACCCAAGGGAATATTACACAATGGGGGGAGGTAGTAACAACAAGAAAAAAGGAAAGGGACCTGGGGGTAATCATATCAGATGACCTTAAGGTTAGCAAGCAATGTGAGAAGGCAGTAGGGAGGGCTGGGAGGATACTGGGATACATAGGGAGAGGCATCACCAGCAGAAAACAGGAAGTTGTTATCCCTTTGTACAGACAGTTGGTGAGACCCCACCTGGAGTACTGCGTCCAGTTCTGGAGACCCCATCTCCGCAAGGACATAGACAGGATAAAGGCAGTCCAGAGGAGGGCAACTAAAATGGTGCAGGGTCTGCAAGAGAAGCCATACGAGGAGAGACTAAAGGAGCTTAATATGTATACCCTTGAGGAAAGAAGAGAGAGGGGGAACATGATAGAAACTTTTAAGTACCTCAGTGGAATCAACAAAGTCCACGAGGGTAGCATCTTTCAGAAAAAGAGACGTGCAAGAACAAGGGGACACAATTTAAAGATGGGGTGGGGGGCGGTTCTGGAGCAATGTGAGGAAGTATTTTTTCACAGAGAGGGTAGTGGATGTATGGAACAGCCTTTCTGCAGAGGTTGTGGGGTCTAAAACTGTGGGAGAATTCAAGAATGCATGGGACAGACATAAGGAAATTCTTGTGCGGGGTAGGAAGAAATAGGCTGTTGGTTAACTAGGATCTGCGGCCTATCCTGTAGGTAGGGAAATGGGCAGACTAGGTGGGCCAAGCGGTCCTTATCTGCTGTCAAAGTCTATGTTTCTATGTTTCTATGTAACTAGCCTGACCAATCAGGCATCAAGTTTCACATGAGATAAAAGGGGCTGTTCCCAGGGATTGAGGCCAGTTCAGTCAGATTGCCAGTGAGTGCCTGTGTATTGAAGTGTGGGCCAGTGTGCCCTGTCTGTCCAGGCACTGCAAGCCTGACAGACTTGAAGATGGCTCGGATCCCAGTTAAAGTATATATGTGAAGAAAAGAAAAAGTTTTAAACAAAACTACAGATTGAAGGCAAGTTTGGAGCTGGGGGTTTCTTGCCCCACCACAGACTTTCCCCTCTGAGGGACAAGCTCCTGCTGCATCTACAGTCCAAGAAGGTCACTGCCTTGATCCAGGTCTAGAGCCTCAGAGAGAAAGGGAGTGAAAGAGACGTGAAACTGGTGAGAGATCACCAATGAGCAGAGGGGAAACTTGCATCCCAGCTGGGAGCAACTGCATCCATCTTGCTGTCCCAGTAAATCAACACCAGAGGTATCATTTGAGGCATCAAACCATAAGTAGACACCAGGGTCTTGGATTATAAATAGGGGTCCCTTTTTTCTATCCATTTCATCCTGTTTAGACAGTTACAGTTTCTGTGCTGCAACAGTTGTGTTTAAAGTATGTTTTAGTTGCAGCAATTTAAAGTGTGCCACCGAACTCCACCTTGGTAGGAGCATCTTTGTCCCCAGTGTGGTACCCACTGCAGTGTAAAACGAGAGCTCTCACCCATGGTCTATGGGGGGAATTGAGTCGGGTGCTTCCACACCGGGGGTTTGAGGACTGCTGGGAGAGGGCAGATTTGGCGGGGTGAATTACTGAACTGTTTTATTGCTGCATAAAGTATTATTATTTGACTGCATAGAGTTTAAAAACTACTGCTACCCCGTTTCTCCCATTTTTGCTATTGTCCCCTTTTTGTTTCTGTACCCAGCCTTCTGAATAATTTGTCGAATAGCATTTCTTGGTTTGGGGGTTGATATTGCTGTACTATGTCACTTGTTTTGGGGGTGGGGACTGTGTGGGAAGATTATGCACTGTTTCCTTGGGGGTAACAGCGTATCACCATCCTGGTACCCCTTTTTGCCACTCCAGGTGAAGCACCATGACAGGTTAGGCCTGTATACCCACTGTAGCACTTCTTTAGGTAACCCAGGCCAGCCACCTCAGAGGGTGTGGAGAGGTGAATCTCGAGAACCCCAGGCAGTCTACTGCATTGGAGGCACCACTGGGATTTCTTTGCCACAAGTGTGTCCCCCAAAACTGTGACTTTGTGAAAAAAATTTAGTGCCACCCCCACCAAATTTTTGAAAGTTGTTATAATTCTTCAGGGGTTGGAAGACTGGTGCCGAGGGGAGAAACTGTACCTGAAATAAAATGGCAATTCTGGCCAGGAGGATCCCTGAAGGTACTGAAAGGTTCATTATTTTGGCAGTATTGGATGCTTTGGAGTGTTTGGGCAAGTTAAAAGTATGCAGTGGGAGGTGTGACCATGCCAGCCAAAGCACAACCCCATTGACTGACAGTAATTCAGAAACCGATGTGAGCAAACTGTCAGCCACATGCAAACCTGAAATTTCTGAAGGGGTATGGCACCTGTTTGTCCGGGGAAGTAGTCTGCCTTCCGTTCCCCCTCTCCCATCAGTGCAGCCAGCCAACTGGGCGGAAAAAGTCAAATTGTTGTTGGCCAGTGAGGGAAAAACAGTGCAAGAGTTTCCAGTACTGGTGTCCAGTGATACCTCAAATCCTTCAGCCAAGGGTCCCATGGCCCCTGCAGACTTTGAAGTAAAATTTCTGTCATTCCTCAGTGCAGAAGGAAAGACTGACAAGAATGTGAGTGACCTGTTAAGGAAAGAAGGTATGATGTCCCTGGTGCCTTCTGCCAATCTGGCACTGGTGGTACACGAATCTGCAGACATTTCTGTGTCACATTACAAAATCAGCTTTTACAGAAGAGTACACATGATGACTACTACAGCTGGATGAGTCAGGCAATCCAGATGCTTCAACAATGGAAGTACTCAGAAGATAAGAAAAGGAAGCGAGCAGTGGAAAGTCTATAGGGAAATGCCTTGGACATTATTCGGTCCTTGTGTACAAACCAGCTAAACTGTACCCTGCAGGACTACCTGGCAATATTAAAGACTACTTACGGACCTCAGGAGAGTGGCACTGATCTGCTTTTCCAGCTGTGAGCCACCATGCGGAAAGAGGGAGAAAAATTGTTTGACTACCTAACCTGATTAGAGAGTTATCCAACAAACAATGGGAGCTGATGGAATTGCCCCAGAACAAGCTGACAGAACCTGACTTGAGCAAATGCTGAAAGGGGCCATACAGTCTAAGATGACAGTCTTTTCACTGTGGCTGAAGGACCAGAAAGCTATACCACACAACCTGAAACAGCTTCCGGAAGAGGTGCAAGAAGAAGGGTTACAAGCAGAGTAGACAGAGTCGTTGAAAGGGTCCACAGGGGAAAGCCACACCCATCACACCACAAGCCACTACAGCAGGACCTCACATGGATGCCAGTCAGCTAGGAGAGTAAATAAAGTAACTTGTGGAGCAAGTGAAAGCATTGGCCATGGCACATGAACAGCAGACAGGAGTCGGTCCAAGCCTCCTGGTAGAGGAAGCGCCCTCAGGTTTTCTGCTGCCCATCAGTATGGGCCTCAAGCCTCAGCCCAGTAGCAATGTGTTTTGCTAAAGAAGTGGGCAGGATGCACACACAGTCTGAGGTTGCACTCAGCCAGCAAATCCACAGCTTGTGAAAATGGAGTGGGAAAGCCAACTACCCCAGCAGGAAAATGACAGCAGAGGCCAGTGAAGAAGCGACCTTGGTCTCCAACAGTGCAATGCTCCATAAAACAGACTGACCCTGAAATCCCCTGAGGAAGCAAATTGTCCTCAGGTCTACTGGGTCCCAGAGCTAACATTCCAGTCCTCACTGAAAGAAAATCATGCAAAGCCTTATTCAACAGTGGGTCATAAGTTACTATCATCCACCGTCCTGTCTAACACAGCCACTTAAGACACATGCCTCTCATGCCTCTGAAAGAATTTGATATGTGGGGCCTGAGCGACACTGGTGGGGTAGGAAAACCCCTATGATGGTTACAGCATCATGCAATTTGAGTTCCCTGCAGCAGGCAATGGAGTGCCACACAGAACTAATGCCCTAGCAATGCTGTATCCTGAGTCCAAAAGCATGGATGACACTCCAGTGTTGATCAGTACCAATGCAGTCATGTTTGGGAAGTGGCCAAAATGTGCCAAGAGAGAGGAGGAGCACAGTGCATACACAGTCCATCATTGTAAGCAGTTGTAAAGAGAGTGAGCCTGAGACTTTGCGCCCAAAGACAGTGGTGCAAGAAGATCCCATTGGAGTGATCTGCTAAGTCAACAGCAAGGAAGTGGCTTGCTGCCAAATACAATATGCTGTGTGGTCGGTATAGCGGGGTTCAAACATCAGCCGGCTGGATCTATTGGTTACACTATATTAAGTGTCAGTTAACTACACTATAGTTACATTGCAACTACACTATAACTGCATTGCAGTTGCAATGTAGTTGCATGCAGCAAACATGCTAGGATCTGCAGCTTATCCATTAGGTAGGGAAATGGGCAGACTGGGTGGGCCTAGCGGTTCTTATCTGCCATCAAATTCTATGTTTCTATGTAACTACAGCGTAATTACTCTGTTGCATGTAATTAATGATTAGTTGCATGATGGTCCAAAGAAGAATTATGCCACCGCTTGCCACCTCTTGGGAGAGATGAGTCACAGTAAGGATGAAGAACAAGACTGAGAAACCTGTCATCTTACAGAAAGGTTGAGCGCTGGTGAATATCTTCCATGTTGATAGTGTGACCAGAGTGGACTCTGAATTTGCCAATACTACAAAAACTGACACCAGCCTATTCGAGTTTAGAGATCTACTGATACCTGACCCCTACTGGTGGAGCCAAAGTAACATACTAGCCAAGCACAGGAAAGTGGTCTTCTTGAATGAATGGGACATGGGATGCTTCAAAGGAGAAAAGCACCACATCCGCCTCCAGAAAGATTAACCCTTTGGAGAGAGATCCTGGCAACTGGCACCCTTCTGACATAGAGGGTGTCAGGCACCACTTACAAGACCTATCTGCAGCAGAGATCATCAAACAGTCCAGAACTCCTTATGCCTCATCCATTGTGGTGGATAGGAAGAAGACCAGACCAATTCATATGTGCATAGAGAACTGCACTCTTAACAAGAAGACAGTGCCCGACCACTACACAGTACCCAGAGTAGAAGACACCTTGGCGAGCTTAATGGGAAGCAAGTGGTTCTAGGCACTGGATGTTCACAGAGGCTACTACCAAATCTTGATGGCAAAGAAGATAAAAAGATGAGCACCTTCGTCTGCCCTCTGGGATTCTACCAGTTTGAAAGAATGCCCCAAGACATATCTTGGGCTCCTGCTACATTTAGAGATGGATGGAAAAAGCAGTGGGAGAGATGCATCTGCTGGAAGTGCTGGTTTACCTGGACAATGTAATAGTGTTTGGGTGGACACTGGAAGAGCACGAAACCCGACTGATAAAAGTGTTGGACAGATTGGAGGAGTTTGGTCTGAAAGTGTCCATTGACAAATGACAGTTCTGTCAGCCATCTGTTAAATATATTGGCCACATCATTTTCGCAAATGGGGTACAAACTGATAAGGTCAAAGTAGAGGTACTCATCTTTTGGCCTAGACCACACAACCGTAAGTCGTTACAGTCATTTATCAGATTCCTTGGAGCTGTCCTGTATCAGAAGCACTCTGAGGGACTTCATCCAGTTGCGTTCACCTGTTGCAAGTTTGAACCTGTCAGAAAAGCTCTATCCAGTGCAAAAACTTGAATTCTTAGCCTTCAAGTGGGCTGTCATTGAAAAATTCAATGATTACTTGTCTGGGTCCCAGTTCACAGTGAGGAGAGACAACAACTTGCACACCTCTGCAAATACAACAGCCAAGCTGGACGCAGTTGGACCTTGGTGGCTCTCAACTTTATCTACCGACAACTCAGTCTAGAATACTGCAGTAGCCTAAGCAACATTGATGCTGACGCATTATCCAAGCGTCCACACCCTGATCAGCCAGACACAAGTATTTTGATTCCAAGTGCAGCAGCAAATTAAGGCACTGTGTTTGAAATTCAGCACTACAGGTCATGCCACTCCTGCAAACCCACACGGAGCAATCAATATGCTGACAGCTTCTCCAGATGCTATTCCAACAGCGTACCTCAATTTCACTGGTTTGGATCTTTCGTCCTTGCCCCAGCCTAGCTGGCCTGAACTCACACAAGCCCAGTGGTAGGATTGTATTTGTATTTATTTATTTTACCAGGAAAACATTTCATTTGAGTGGTGCTCACTTACAAAGAGGTCCTGGGTAGGACAGATAACATACAGTAAGTAACAGTACAGTTTCATACAGTACAGAGACTTGATTGGTGTTACATGAGCCCTAGAGAAGGGGCATGGTGCAAGTCAAGTGCAAGTAACTCACTCAGATGTCCCCCTGTTATTGAGAGAATGGAGCAGATTGTGTCTAGAATTTGGACTGCTTATCAGAACCAGTCATGACAGTGCACACCCTGAGTTCCGTCGACAATGATTGGTATTACTACAGAAGTACCAAACAGCTGTTCTGTGATCCCTCCATAGCAACATGGGTCGCTTGAGGTTTGACCACACTCAGGACTTAATGTGAGCACATTTCTGTTGGCCCCAAATGGCAAGAGAGGTTGAGAAACATTGCAAGAACTGCCTCAGCTGTGATCAAAAGAAAAACTTTCCAAAGAGGGCTGCACCCTTAGTCAACATCAATACCAGTGGGCTACTTGAACTTATACGTATGGACTTCCTCTCATTGGAGCCTGATAAAAAAAACATTGCCAACATCATAGTGATAACTGACCATTACACCCCATATGCTCAGGCATACCAAACAAAAGATAAAAAACACAAAACACCACTGCTGTCAAACTATTACAGGAATATAACAATTTTTATGGCATCCCTCAAAGAACTCACTCTGATCAAGGAAGTGATTTTGAAAGTGATCTTGTAAAAGAGTTTCTGGCATGCTATGGCATCAGAAAATGTCAAACCACTCCTTATCAGCTGCCATGAAAGGACCCTCAGCCTGAACACTTTGACAGAACACTGCTTGACATGCTGGGCACCCTTGACCCAGCTCTGGAACCACATTGGAGCCTGAAAGTAAGTTCAGTGGTACACACATACAATTGCACCCTAAATGACGCCACTCAAAGGTCCCCATCCTACTTAATATTTGGCAGAGAAGCTTTCCTCCCTGTTCACTGTTTTGGAGTCTCAGCCAATAGGGTATCAAAAGAAATCTGTTTAGAATACACCAGGTAATTGCGTTTACAGTTACAAAAAGCATACCAACTTGCCTCTGAGGCTTCAGCCAAGAATAGCTTTGCAGACAGAACCAGATATGACAAATCAGTTTGACAACAGGTGTTGCATATTGGAGACAGTATACTGCTGAGAAACTTGGGCCTTCAAGGTAAACACAAAATTGTGGAGCACTGGGTGTCAAAATTTTATATCATAGTTGAGCAAATGCCTGACTTGCCAGTCTACAAAATTCATCAAGAACAAGGTAGAGGCCTAGAAAAGACTGTCCACAGGCTCCTTCCCATTGGTAAGAGTGTGCCTGAGCCTGCACCTGAACTTGACAGCCGAGTGGCCTGGAGACCAAAACCTAGGAACCCCTACCAATCCACCTAGAAATGGGACACCTGCACCTGAGACAGATTTATCTATTTGCTTTTGGTAACTGGGTAAGTGCACTAGACAGGATTGCCTATTTTCAGACACGGCCCGGGAGATTACAAGTCAGGATAAATTACAAACAATAGGACAGGGAAAAGCAGATACAATGCAGTACATAAAACAGATCAGCAACATTAATGGGAGTAGAATTACATAGCCAAAAGTGAAATGGTATACATTGTGAAGCTTCACAGATCTAAGCTGCCAACAGAGTAAGTAACATAAGTGCAAAAAGAACAGTGCTGGTTTATCACTGATGTGGCCCCTGTGCAAGAGCCAGTGGAAAATAGTTCTGACGACAGAGAGGATGGCATTGTGTGTTGTGTTAGAGTACCTAACAGAATCCAAGGTATGCAATTTCAGCCAATGGAATGAAGAAATTCAGAGCCATCGATTTATACAGCTCCAAATGAGGACTTTGCAAACCATGAACTTTCTCACAGTCTGAACTCAGATGCCACAATATTTGCGCCATAGGGATTGGAAATTGAGCAACTTGTATAATACAGAAATGAAACCATTCAGCTGATATGGTACTAGACGTATTGAGTACAGATATCCAGTCTCTTAATAAACACGATTTAAAAAAAACCGAAATTGAGCAACTTGAACAGCCAATTAGGGACAATGATGTGGAGTTTGATTTGGAGGTCCCAGGAGCTGACACAAAACGCTGTTACCCCCCAAGAAACAGTGCATAATCTGCCCACACAGTCCCACCTCCAAAACAAGTGGCACAGTATGGAAATAACAACCCCCAAACCAAGAAATGCTTTTCAACAAATAATTTATTTAAAAGACAGAGTACAGAAAGAACAAGGGAACAACAGAAAAAAATAGGAGAAATTGGGTAGTAGTAGTTCTTAAAGTCTATGCAGTCAAATAATGATACTCAGTGCAGCAATAAAACAGTTCAACAATTCACCCCACCAAATTTTCCCTTCCTCTGGCAGTCCTCAAACCCCACAATGTGGGTGCAGCTGACCTAATCCCCCCTCGAAAGGCCATGGGTGAAAACTTTTCATGTTGCAGTGGGTACCGCACTGGGAATACAGATGCTGCTAGCAGGGTAGAGCTTGATGGCATGCTTTAAATTGTTGCAGATAAAATACACTTTAAACATAACTGTTGTAGAACAGAAAACTGTCTAAAAAAGGTTGAAAATGCTTGAAAAGAGACCCCTATACGTAAACCTAAGCATGGGTGGCTGAGTGGCCTCCACAGGTCTTCCACCTGGGGTTCTCACACTGGTGAAGTCCTGCCCAGGACTTCTCCCTCAGTCCCTGGCACAGTACACTTTCTTCCAAGTTTGGGGGCTGAAACCACAGTATTTACTCAAAGCTTGATGCCTCAAATGATACCTCTGATGTGTGTCAATTTACTGGGACAGCAGGATGGGTGAAGTTGCTCCAGGCTGGGATGCAGGCTTCCCCCCAGCTCGCTGGTGTTCTCTCATCAATTTCACTTCTCTTTCACTCTTTTTCTTTATGAGGACTGCGGCCTGGATCAAGGCATTGACCTTCTTGCACTGTAGACACTACAGGAGTTAACCCCAAGAGGGGAAAGTCTGTGGTGGGAGTAGGAAAACCCCAGCTCCAAACTTGCCTTCACTCTGTAATGTTGGTTAAAACTGATGTTTTTCTTCACACAAACACTTTCACTGGGATCTCAGACATCTTCAGGTCTGCCAAGCCTGCAGTGCCTGGACAGACAGTGGCACACCGGCACACACTTCAGTATACAGTCACTGACTGGGCAATTGGACTGAACTGTTCTCAATCTCTGGGAACAGCCCCTTTTATCTGGTATGAAACTGGATGCCTGATTGGTAAGGCTTGTCACTGGGCAAATAGACTCAGAATGTTGATCAAGCTGTTCTGTGCTTGGACACATGCTTTCTTGCACTGCAGTCTCCTGATTGGCTGAAATTCATGGTAAATCTTGAGCTGACCTCTGACCCCTTTCCCAGAAGTCTTTGCAGGACTTGGAAGCCATGGGGGCTGCCACCTTTTTTTACATTTCTGGTGCAGAACCTACAAGCTTGTTGCAACTTTAATTTCTCTATGGCTGCTTTGTTGATGCCCTGGCCCCACTGCCTGCCCTGGGGCCAGGGAGACACTTGTTCATGTGAGCACCTGCCCCATTTACAGATCAGGGACTCCAATTCAGGAGGCGGCCTTCTGAAACCATTGGTGCACATGTGCACTTACTCTCATTCCCAGCCCGCTACCTCCACTGAGCCGGGAAACACCTTTGATGGGCACACAGTGGCATGCTGTACAGATATTTCCAGCTACATTGCATTCCCTGTAGCTGGGATGCTTCAAAAAGGCAGGCACATGACCCGATGGTTGAAATGGAGCTATGGCTCTGTAATGTGCATAATGTGCATGCACGCCAGCCCGTCATGGCCATTGTGCTCCTCTCTCATTCTGTTTCCCTGGCCTGCTGCATCTTCTGTGCTTACTGCTTGGGGAACGTCAATCTGCTGCTGCTCCATTTTCCTGCCCCCCGCTCTGGCCACAATACCCGTTCTGAGAGCCAGAGAGCAGAGGGAGCAGTGTGGCAATTACCACAATGATCCTGAGAGGAGTCCTGGTTTACATCCCACAAGGGCTGCTGACTAAAACTCATTTACCCTGCTGGTCTCCACCTCAACAGTCCTGGGGGATCAAAGGGTGAAGGCACTGTCCCTCTCACTGAAGGAGGCAGTTCAGGTTGGCCCCTGATTGGGGGGGAGGTGGGTTAACACATTATGCAGACACGGAAATGTACTTAAAAGTGATAGGAGACCATAACATTTATTTATTTATTTATTGAAACATTTCACCAGGAAAGGCACACTGAACAACAAGTTGCTCATCTCACGGTGCATCCTCGGGGAAAGGGTAGTGGAAATACATGCATGCATACAACTGCAAACATTATTACAACAATATTGGCAGCAGTGAATAACAAATAACAGACAGAATATATTAAGTGCAGCATAGGAGTACAATTGTATACAGAGGACACAATGGACGGGTCAAGTGCATTACATTAGGATAACACCTTAAATTCATGATGATGGTACCATTTAGCCTGAAAGAAAGGGGTGGATAGGGAGTAACAGCAGAGGTGGAAAGGTAGTAAGGTTGGGAGGGGAGCAGATGATTAGGAATCAAGGTTATAGATATAATGATAGTAGTAGTAGATTGATAGAAACCTAAAGTATAGTTATATTGGTAGTTATAGCTAACCCGAAGGAATAGCCAGATAGGGATCTCAGCAGTAGTGGGGCTGGAAGGGAGCTGTAATTCATAATAGTTATGTAATATATTGATAGAGGCTGGGGAGCAGGTCAGGAGTATCAGATAGGTTAATTGCAGGTACAATTCACAGAGAGGAAATTATGTAGGGCTGAAGTTATAGAGAAGTGGGAGGAAGAGGAGTGGTAAATCTGGTGAGGAAGTGAATTCTACAGTTTTGGGAAGCAATACAAGAAAGCAGCATGACCTACAGTGTTAGGGACAACCAAGGAATGGGAGTCATAAGATCTAAGTGAGTGGGCAGAGGGAGGGAAGACTGATAGAGAGAAGGTGAGATAAGATGGGAGTGATCCAAACCAGCAATTAGAGACAAATTTAGCACAATGATGGAGGCATCTATTTTCTAGTGAGGGAAATGCCAGGGAGTGGTACAGTTGACAGTAGTGAGTGAGAGGAGTAGAGTCCAGAGCGAAGCAACAGAAGGAGTTGAATACAGTATCTAATCTAGCTAAGGAGGTATTAGGAGCAGCGCTGTAGACTACATCACAGTAGTCGAAAATAGGAAGGATCATCTTCTGGACAAGTTCGTGCCTAGCCGGGAGAGGGAGGTAGTTCTAGTTCCTGTATAGAGCGCCGAGCTTTGGGCATAGCTTTTTCAGGATGGTGTTCACATAACCAGAGAAGGTGAGATGTTGGTCGAGCCAAACACCCAGATATCTGAATGAGGGGGTGTCCTTAAGGACTGTCCCATCAATGGTATGGAAGGAGGGCAGGGAAGGGAGCCTAGAGAGTCTCTGCCTAATGCCAAAGGTCATGGAGACTGTCTTCTTGGCATTTAGAAAAAGTTGATGAGAGCAAAACCAGTGCTGAACATTGTTGAAATCCTGCTGAAGTCTGTTTGCAACATCAGTGGGGGACTGTCTGGAGGAGTAGAGGACAATGTCATCTGCATGCATATGTATTGAGGTTGATGTACAGACAGATGGTAGGTCATTAAAAAATATGGCGAAGAGTATAGCGCCCAACATGGACCCTTGAGGGACACCAGTGTTGATAGGGAGTTGGGGGGGGGGATGTGGAATCAGTGATTCTGACTGACTGGGTCTGACCTATAAGGTAGACTCTGACACATTTAGTGGCTGAGTCAGTCAGACCTGCTGAGGAAAGGGAGTTCAGTAGTAGGGTGTGGGAAACCATGTCGAAAGCCTTGGGTAGGTTGACAAAAATGGCAGATGTGATTTGACCACTGTCCATTACTGAGAGGATGGAGTCAGTAAGCATAATCAGGGAGGTGGTGGTGGAGTGGTTTTTCCAAAAACCAGATTGGAAGGGAGTGAAAAAGTTGGAGTTAGCGAGATAAGATGAGAGTTGGGCAAGAACTAAGTGTTCTTGCAGTTTGGCAAGGGTGGGAAGGAGGGACATGGGATGGTAGTTCCCCGGTGAGGAAGGATCACCACCCTTAGGTAGGGGAAGAACAATGGCATACTTCCAAACAGGTGGGATGGCTGCCATTGTGAATGAGAGGTTGAAGAGGTCAGACAGTAGGGCAGCGATAGCCGTAGCTGAGAGATATAGCAGCCTAGGGTCCAAGCCATCGGGCGAACTGCCTTTGGATGGGTTTAAGGCATGCAAGGCCTCCAAGGTGTCAGAAGGGGATATTTTAGTGAAAAAGAAACAAGTAGACTGGGGCAGTGTGCGTGGTGAGGTGGAGGGAGCAGCTGGCCTAGTAGACAGTAAGGAGGATAAGAGAGCAGAGGCACAAGAGGTGAAGTATGAATTAAATTCAGTAGCAACACTGAGGTGATCAGTAATATAGGTGTTGTTTATATTGAGGAGGGGGAGGGAGGAGTGGAAGGGGGAGAAGAGAGAGTGGATGATTTATGAGAATTTAGAGGGATTGTTTATGTTGGATTGAAAGGCAGTGTTAAAGTAATCTACCTTAGCCAAACAAGTGGCTTTTGTACACTTGTTGTGAAGAGAATGATATGCATCATAGTCTTTAGGGAGCTTTGATGCTTTGTGTAGCTTCCAAGTTTGGTCCCGTGCTCTTTGATAAGCTATGAGTTCAGGTGAGATCCATGGAAGGTAGCTACCATGGACTCTGATGCGTCAAAGTGGGGAGTGCTGATTCCAAATATCGAGAAATTTGCCTTTAAAGTATTCTGTGGCTTTGTCTATTGAGTTTGCTGAGACTATAGGGACCCAGTTTGTATTAGTTAAGTCGTGGAGAGGGGAGCGAGGTTGAGATTTATATGAGCGAGTCATTAAGGTTTTATGAGGAGCACTGATTCTGTGAATTTTGCATACCAGAAAGGTCATGAGGTGGTCACTTACGACATCTGATAATACATCAGATTTAATTACCCTGTGCGGGTGTGAGGTGAGGGCCCAGTCGATTATCGAGTGGTTACTCATTATGTTTGCTTGCACGCATGTGCAAGAAACATAGTGCCATCATCTGAGTTTTTGGAGGTGTGTCAGCCCTCTTTCAATTCAGTCAGTGTGTTTGCAGGCGCGGCCACAGTTCTCCAATGCCTGCTGGAGCTGTCTATGACAGCTCCAAAATGCAGTGGCTTACAGTTGAAAGGGGCTATGCTTCAGTGAGCAGCGATCAGATATCGCCTGCTCATCGCCTTCCCCTACACACACACACACACACACACATACTGTGTGCTGCCCCCAACACACACACTGTATAGCGACAGGGTGCCCAATCCCCATCGGCTGTGCTGCCACCAAACACAGATCCATATGCCACGCTGCGTTACCCACCCCAAGCGTGGCTACCTCATATACCGTGGGGGTGCCCAACCCCGTCAGCTCCACTGTCCCCGAGTACAGGGTGCCACGCTGGGAGCCCACCCCAGCGTGGCAAACAGATGCCATGGCTGATGGGGTGCCCAATCCTCCGTCGGCTCCACGCCCCCCAGTCGTCCTTCTGCCACGCTGGAAGCCTACCCCAGCGTGGCAAACATCCCGCGTCATCCTCATTCAAAAAAAAAAAACAACCTGAAAATCAAAAACAGTCCCTCACTGTGTCTGCCCCTACCCGCGCCCATCCACTGTGCAACCTGCCTCCCCCCACCCCCCAACCCATACTTACCTCCGGAGCTCGGTGCAGCGATCTTCGACAGACCGGGAACACGTCTGCACTCTTCAAAGCTGATCGTGAACTGAGGAAATGCTGCTAAGCTGTATAATGGGATAGATAGGGTTTTTTCAACTTTATTGCATATCTCAGGCATTTTTTGGAATTTTTGCACCAAATTTTCAACATGGAGTTTTTGGGACCCCTTCTCATGAATGCTATCACTGTCATGGCATTACTCAGGCCCAAAGGGTGATTTCGTAGCCACTGCGCGAAATCACCTTTCCAGAATGATTAATGAAACGACACTGCCAGTGTTCATAAGGTGGGCTCTCAAAAAGCCTATTTTGAAAATTTGGTGGAAAAATTCCTAAAAATGACTGTTTTATGAGCGTGCATTGCGCAGTTCCTACGCACGCTCATAAGTTCGCGAATTTTCAATATTTTCACTCCAGATTTTCAACATTGCCATTTTACCACACCTTCTTATGAGCAGTACAGCTGTCATTTTTCACATCTCACCCAAAATGTATTTCCGCCCATGTAGCACACAATGGCGCAGTCAGTGTGTGAAATCAATGTCGGGACACATTAAGAAATCACAGTGACACGGTTCATGAGCAGAGGTCTTAAAATGGCTATGTGGAAAATTGGTGAAAAAATTCTAAAATGACTGTTTCTGAGTGGCGTTCGCAGTTCCTCGCATGCTCGTAAGTTCTGGAATTTCAATATTTTCACTCCAGATTTTCAACATTGCTATTTACCATACCTCCTTATGAGTAGTACAGCTGTCATTTTACATCTCACCCAAAATGTGTTTCCGCCCATGTAGTGCACAATGGGCATGATCGATTGTCTAAATCAATGCACGGACACATTAAGAAAATCACAGTGACACTGTTCATGAGTAGAGGTCTTAAAATGGCTATGTTGAAAATTTAGTGAAAAATTCTAAAAATGACTGTTTCTGACGTGCGTTGCAGAGTTCTATACGCACGCTCGTAAGTTCACAAATTTTCAATATTTTCACTCCAGATTTTCAACATTGCCATTTTACCACACCTCCTTATGAGCAGTACAGTTATCATTTTTCACATCTCGCCCACAACGTGTTTCTGCCCATGTAGCGCACAATGGCGCAGTCGGTGTGCAAAATCAATGTATGGGACACTTTAAGAAAATCACAGTGGCACTGGTCATGAGCAGAGGTGTTAAAATGGCTATGTTGAAAATTTGGTGAAAAAATTCCCAAAAATGACTGTTTTAGGAGCGTGCGTTGCGCAGTTCCTACGCACGCTGGCAAGTTTGCGAATTTGTAATATTTATACTCCAGATTTTCAACAGTGCTATTTTACCGCACTTCCTTAAGAGCAGTACAGCTACCATTTTTCACATCTCACCCAAAATGTGTTTCCGCACATGTAGCGCACAATGGTACAGTCGGTGTGCGAAAACAATGTTTGGGACAGATTAAGAAAATCACAGTGACACTGGTCATGAGCAGAGGTGTTAAAATGGTTATGTTGAAAATTTGGTGGCAAAACTCCATAAAATGACTGTGTTACGAGTGAGCATTGCGCAGTTTCCACGCACCCTCGTAAGTTCATGACTTTGTAATATTTTCAGTCCAGATTTTCACCAGTGGCATTTTCCACACCTCCTTATGAACAGTACAGCTGTCATTTTCCACAACATGGCCGAAATGTGTTTTCACACTTTCAGCACAGAAATGCGTAGTCGCTGTGGGAAATCATTGTTCAGGACAGATAAAGAAAATCACACTGACACTGTTCATGATCGGAGGTCCAAAAATGCCTGTGTTAACAATCTGCTGTAAAAAAAATTCCTGAACTAGTTACATTATGGGTGTGCGCTGAACAGTTTCTATGCACGCTTGTGACTTCACCAGCTTTTTTAAGATTTTCACTGCAGATTTTCAACATTGCCATTTTTTACACCTCCTCATGAACAGTACCGCTGTCATTTTTCACATCCTGTTCGGAATGTGTATTTGCACCTGTGGTGCCAAATGCCATAGTCACTGTGCAAAAGCAGTTTTCAGCTAACAAACTGATATTGCCACTGTTCATGAGGTGGGGGTCACAGAAAAGCCATGTTGAAAATTTGGAGTGAAAATACCAACGAATGCCTGAGGCGTTAGGGTTTCTGACCATAACGCCCCACCCTGTAGAGAATGACAGGCATCAGGGGTGTGACTTGGGATTCTTGCCTGTCATGCTCATACCATTCCACCTCCACCCACACCCTGCAGCCAGTGAGAGGCATCAAGGTGTGCCTCGGACTCTTTGGGTCCAAACTTCACCCCATCCTCCTACACCGCACCCATCTCACCATATTTCCTGATGGAATGGGGTGCTCATAAGGGCCAGAGACCCCAAGGCACACTGTGACACTTGTCAGTGTCTGCAGGGTAGGGTGTGGTGAAATGGTGTGGTCGTTATGCCTGATGACCCAAAGGCACACCCCAATGCCTGTCACTCTCTGCAGGGTGGTGGTGGGGTTGGCTTCAGTTCAATACTTTGCTGCCATTCCTATTATGCAGCTCTGTAACTTCTACACTACCAATGCCATTGCCAGCAAGCAAACATTCGGCATTGACAAATGCTTGTTTTATAGTTCAGCAGTACTCAGCTGCCATGTTTACTTGGCTTTTCTGCTTCACAGGTTGTCAGGGAGACCTCACTCTTCCCACCTGTCCAAGATGTGGGGGACTGTAAATAGTTTTTATATACTGTTGTTTGTTCTGGTGCAATGTATAGCTTGTATGGAAACTTCAGTCTTGAGAAGGGTGGGTCGGGAGGGATTTCTATGGGAATGGGAAAAGGAATGATAGGGAAGAGTCTCCATCATCATAGAACACCTTTCAGTAGGTGGCCTCCAGAGAAGTGTACATGTTATGGAGTACTCAATGCCCAACCATATCCACTGAGGAGCCAGTATGTCTGACATTCAATGTGTTGGTTGGAATATCTGTAGCCTCAGCTCCCTAGTAAAAAGGAAAAAGATCCTATTAATCTTTAAGAAACAAAATGCCTCCATTTCCTTATTACAAGGAACCAAACTACTTTTGGAGGAGGCAAAAAAACTATCTAGGGAATGGGTAAGCAAGGGAGCACATAGCTCTAGTCCAGTCAAAAAAGCAGGGGTCTCAGGCTGGACCAATGGTGCTGAGGGTTCAGGCCCTGGACGCCACACCTCATGCTTCACCGGCGACCCGGGTTCAGGAACAAGCCTCAGTTGTCGGGGGTTGGCAGGGGGGAGGCTGTGAGATGGATTGAGCGACCGCTGAGGTGCTCTCCCCTCTTGGGTTGGGACCCAGTCTCGACCACTGCAAGGCTGCCCCTGGATGGAGGCCCAAGGGTAGTGCAGATGGGAATGGCTTGAATAGGTAGGATGCCGTTGGTTGCTGCGTGCGTGTGCCTCCACATGCGCCTGGGCAGCCATGGCAAAAGGGGAGGAGAGAAAAGTGGAGACTTGTAGCTGGCAGTCTCCATGATGGCCCCATAGCTCTCATGCCAGCCCCCTGGAGTCTAGGTGTTGGTCTCCGGGGGAAGGGAAAGTCGATGTCCTTCGTCCTCGGCCCTGCCACGGGGGGAGGCAACTCATAGGGAACCTATCAGGTGGTCTGGAAGTGAAAATCAGGGACCAGAGACTGAGTCCCTCCAAGGGAGGGGCCAGAGTAGCCAGTCAGCCCATTGAAAGGGGGAAAAAGTGTGGATTAAAAAAAAAAAGGCAGGGGTCTCAATTTTCTTCCACAATGGCAGACTGGGTGGGACAAGCAGTCCTCATCTGCCATCAAAGTCTATATTTCTATGTTTCTATGTTTCAAAGCCTCCGACTGATAGTAGATGGGTTCTGGCCCAGTTGTCCTCCTCTAAGGGACCACTGATACTGGATAAGATTTACGTCCCCTACAAAGACTGACCAGAGTTCTTACTCAGTCTCAACAAGGCCATAACTAGATTTAGCCCTAAGGGACACCCCTTGTTGATAGCAGGGCCTTTAATCCCACCCTCACCCCAAAGTTAAACCAGAGCTCCAGCAAAGTGAAGGTGTACCCCCGTTTGGCAGAAGTGCTAAAAGACCTGATGCAGGAACACTTTGTCAGGTCTCTGGCACACCCAGCATCCCACCACTTGGGATTACACCTGCCACTTCTTGATGCATGACACCTTTAGCCACATAGACATGTGGCTTGGGTCACCTGATATAGTTCAGAACATGGTTGTGGCAGACATCAGAACCTGTCACCTATCTTATCACGCACTGTTGTCCCTAGCACTGCTGTGGGGTCCCCCCGACCCAGATCACAAGCCTAGAAACTGGACCCACTGCTGCTTCATGGTTCCAGCTTCAAAGCCTAGATCAAAGATACCTCCCAGGAGTTCTGTGATCTTAAAGACACAGGGGAGACAACTACTGCCTGCTTATGGGAGGCAAACAAAGCCTACATAAGGGGCTAGATTATGCGCTATGTTGCCTGAAGGAGACAGGATAGGAACACAGAATTTGCCACCCTGACTAGTAGACTCCAGCAACTTGAGACCTCACTCAAAGCCCCTCAACTGGACACAAAGATAGCAGACATCAAAGCAGAACTGCTTATGTCCATATGGAGATCAACAAACTTCTCACCAGGAAAGTGGAGCTGACCATTATCATAGATAGATAAATACATAGAAGTTGATGGCAGATAAGGAACCTTTGGCCCACCCAGTCTGCCCAATTTATCCCTACCTAGTATGAGGTCTGTTACACAAACTGAACTCCAGAGCAACCCCCTTACCTCTAGGAAACCCTTGTGTCTGTCTCACTCCTTCTTGAATCCAGTGACCCTTTTTAGCCACAGCCACTTCCTCTGGTAGGCAATCCCAAGTGTCCGCCACTCTCTCCGTGAAAAATATTTTTCATGTTACCCTGAGCCATCCCCCAACTTCATACTGTGCCCCGTGTACTGGAACATCTCTTACTTTGTAAGATGCTCCCTTCCTATACTCTGTTTATACCAGTGAAGTATTTGTATGTCTCTATCATGTTCCCCCTCTCCCTCCTTGCCGCCAGGGAATACATATTTAATTATTTTAGTCTTTCCTCATAGGTGCTTCTCCTGCAGGCCCTGCATCATTTTGGTTGCAATTCTCTGCACTGCCTCCACCCTGTCTATACCCTTTCTCAGATGGGGCCTACAGAACTGTACGCAGTTATCCATCATTATCCATCTCCTGCACAAATATGGGGAGGGAGAAGAAAGAGTAGGGAGGGTATTAACATACTGACTGAAGCAACGCCAAGTCAAACATCACATCACAGTGCTGCGAGACCCAAGTGAACAGGTAAGGACCAACCCTGAAGTGTTAGATAGGGTCATGTGATCTTTTTACAAGACATTATACTCCTCCCTGCAATCCCCAACTGACAAAGCCATACAGAAATACTTAGCAGACATTCCCGTGCTAAAGTTGAACAGTGGCCAGATGTGGCTAATGGATGCCCCTCTCATGATTCAAGAACTAGAATCTGCCCTGGCTCAGCTCACTAAACATATGGTGGCAGGTGGGGATGGTCTCTCGGCTCACTTCTAGCAGCTAATTCCTCAGATAGTCTGCCCGGTGATGCAGATAGGGTTTGAGGACCCTGACTCCTGCCCCTCCCTTCTACCCACCATGAGAGAAGCAACCATAATTTTCTTCCCAAAGAAAAAGACCTGCTCAATCCAGCAAACTACCAGCCGATCTCTCTCTTCAGCATGGCCATAAAGGTGCTGGCAAAGGCTTCAGCCAGTAGGCTTGAACAATGCCTCACTTCATTAGTTCCCCCTTCCCAAGTGGGCTTCATAAAAGGAAGAATGGGTTCAGATCACCCCAGGTGTCTGGTCACCCTTTTTTTCATGGTGGGGAGGTGGTCCCACTCCAGCCACAGCAACAGCTGTCAGTTGAAAAAGTCTTGGACTCGCTGGAATGGGGCTACTGCCTCCCAAGTCCTAAAGCACATCATCTTTGGATACCCCTTTTTAACATGGATTTTCACCCTTTATAGCTCACTGATGGCCAAGGTGCTCACCAGCTCCTCCATTTCTATCCCTTTTCCTCTGCAGAAAGGAACCAGACATGGCTACTTGCTGTCACCTCTTCTCTTTGTGCTGGCTATTGAACCACTAGCTATCATCTTTCACAAGCATAAAGACATACTAAGCCTCTCAGTTGGCAGTCAGGAAGTTTAGACACTTCTCTATGCTGGCAATCTTCTGATCCTCACCAGGGATGCATAAAAAGTCCTAGACCCTATACTGGACACTGTCGAGTTTCTCTGGAGTCTTGGGTCTTAGAATCAACCCTGCCAAGACTGAAGTACTTCCACATAGCTATAGTTACCCTGAAGCTTGCTTTAGGCTGAGAAAATGCCTTGGGCCCCCACAGGCATTATCTATCTTGGGATTAGGATCTGGCCTTACTCACTCCAGTGGCCTCAAGCCAACCTACCTTCCCTCATAGCCAAGCTCAGAACTGAAACTGAGAGATGGAAGTTGCTGAAACTTTCTATAAAGGGGCAAAGCTGCAACTGTAAAGATGATATTGGTTTCAAAACTATTGCACTGTATCTCATACCTGCTCATTCCTATCCATGAAAAAATGGTTTGCAAAGTTAGCTTGTTCAGCAACCTCCTATGGAAAGGAAAACCCCCAAGGGACAGCACAGTAAAATTCAAAAGGCACTGGCCAATGGGAAGACGGAATCTCCCCTGGAAACTGGGGTATCATTATACTTTCTTAGGGGCACAGACTTTACATTGGCTGTATGCCCCAGACCTTAGAGCTCTTCAGTGTGTAGGACTGGAAATGGCAGCCATGGGCAAGTGCATTTGCTGGGCTGATAGCTAAATAGACACACACACTAATACCATGTCTTCCCCCATGAAGGGCTACATGATGGACTGGGAAGCAATAACTACAGTGCTGAAAACCAGCTGCATACATTATATCTTGACTCTGCCATGGACTAACCTGCTGATACAGATGTCTCAAAAAAAAATTGAAATGGCCGATATGGAGAAACAGAGGTATTTGATCAGTACAGGATATCCTGCTATCCAGCTCCCTAGTGATAGATTCCTTCCTGAATCTACAAAACCACCTCCTTAAGGAACAGACAGCCCCCCTCTAGAGCACCCCCCAGCACCCACATGACCCAGAAATGGCTGTGACTCCACGGGGAAGAGCAAGGGCCATCTACAAAGTGCTCTCGGACTCCCTCACAGATCAGTGCCTTGGAACCCACTCAAACTGGGAAACTCAGCTCTTTGTCACAATCACAGAGGAACAATGGGCGATGGCCTGGTGCAGGGCACAGGAAGCATGTACTGATGGTAAGGCTCTATTAGTACAGAACACGGGTGATATTGGATGGGCAACTATGCACAACCAGTGTGTTGCACCACCAAGGGGTTCTGATTCCCTCTGACCTCGAAAGCGAAGCTCGAAAAGTCTGTGGGAATCAGAATTCCGAGCTGGCACAGCACACTGGTTGGGCATAGAGTTGTCCATCCAGTATTTTTATAGTGTAAGGTCCCCCCTAAACAAAATAAATACAGTTGTAGCAGTTTTTTATTTTTAAATTTGGAAAGAGAAACTGATCGTTGCCAGGTCCTATTCTGTTAGTTAGGACTGGTTGCTTGAGTGAGATTTGAGGTCACTAGGGACAAGGTGTCCCTATGTGTCTAGTGCTGCCATCTGTTGGTTGCTAATTGGGTGTGGAAGGGGTTTAAAAAAAGAAATAAATGGCGACCATATTCCTCGCTTAGCGAGAGGACATGGACTCCATGGATGAAATGTAATTTGTAAGTTATTTGAAATATCTGGTTGATCCTGCATTTCATTTCTATGTAACTGGACTTATCTGGTTGATTCTGCATTTCTTTGGGGGGTATCTGGTTGATTCTATTTGAGTAGTGGCTTTGTGTGATTGTGCCGCCGCTGCAAGAGTCTATTCAGTTGATCCTGCCGTTTCTGTTGCCAGTGAGCTCATGGCAATTTTTTTTCAGTCATGGAACCTCTAGAGGTTTTTAAAATGTTGTTGTACCTCAGTAGGGCACAATCACATTCCATGACCTTTTGAACTATAGTAAACAACATTTTGAAAGCCAGGGGCTGACTATACACTATAAAATCCTACATCTATGGTACAGAACCCCTGCACAGCTTGTGGCCATGTGCCTCATGCCCAGTGACGAATGCTGGAGATGCAGGGCTCCAAGAGATAACCTGACCCACATTCTTTGGACATGTGCAATGACCACACCTTTCTGGGAACATATCATAGCCTTCTGCCAAACCACACTGGACAACTTCCTCCCAGAATTCCCACTCCTCTGGATTCTAGGAATACTCCCCAATAGTTTAATTGTTCCAAAACATCACCACTGCTGACTCCTTGCAGCCTCAATAGAGGCCAGAAAGCTAATACTGCAGAAGTGGAGAAGCACAAAGATCCGCTCCATAGACTACTGGAAGGCCTTGATGGGAAAGCTGCCTAATTTTGAAAGAATGTCCCACTTTGCAAAAGGTACCCTAGCAAAGTCTGACAAGATTTGGGCACCATTAAGAATAGCCACAGGAACACAGCCTGTGATCAGTCCACCTGTCCCATCTATGGGAAGCAGACTCCTACCCAATAGAGCTCCCTCTAAACCTTTCAGCAATACTGATACTGTCCTACCCACTTCCCCAGTCCAGGATTAGAGCCCGTAGCTCAGATGCTGTCTTCAGCTGCATTATTTATGATTTTGCTAGCTGTGTGTGAAATACTGTTTAAAGGTTAGCATTCAATGGCTCTGGTATGTTGCTAATGTCTGTAGTACTGTATGAAACAGGCTATTCTATGAACTCTATAATAAGTATGCTCCATGCTTATTTTTACCATCTAGATGCCCAACATGTTTCTTTTTAAATGTCAACACCTGACAAGAAATCCTATTGTCATGTGACGTAAGCTATTTTATTTTTATTCAATAAAAATGATTAACTGAAAAAAGAGTTCATGACATTTCTGGTGGAAAAAACATACTGCAATACATACTCAAAATTCTGCTTACATTTAGGGATGTCATGATAACACAGTGTGATGACATATGATAATTTCTAGTGATGATAATTTATCTTTATAAGAAACCAATATCGTGATTATAGTACAGCTTGATATACTGTGATAAACTGCCTTGACATTCTAATTTCTACAGCATGGACAGTGTATTCTTCTCTGAGTGCAACTGAAATTTGCCATCTTCCCCAGTCACATTTCCACTGTTTTCTTAAAATAAGAAGTGCTGCAAATTATTGTGATAATCAATACATTGTAATATTTTGTACACAGTATATAAATATCATGATACTCAGAATTTGATATTGTAACATCCCTATACAGAATAATGCACGGGCAACTATATTGAATGAGGCTGTGTTTCCATCGAGGAGTTGAGATGACATCATCTGGACCTCGAGAGTGAAGCTTGAGAGGTCCACGATGTCATCTTAACCTTGAGATGGAAACATGAGCAGAGTTGGGCACTGTTGCCATATTTTATTTTTTATACTATGTAGTTTCGCTGTACAGTGTATAAAAGTGAACATTTCAGTTTATATATGTAGAAAGTATGACCTTTCAGCTCCCCCCCACCTGCCTTTTATCACTCATAGTAATTATATTAAATTATTATATAGTGTATGGCGGACCATTGTTGGGGATGGAAATCCATGCCTTGAACAATGTTGTTGTGCTGCAGCAGTTACTTCAGCTAGTTACGTAGCTAGTGCAACACAGCAACATTGAATGTGTTCGTGCATGCGCATCACGTCAACCTCCCTTGTTCCTCAAATGGCACGTGGTGAGAGAGAAAGAGTGGCGTGACAAAACCCAGAAAAGTAAGATCAAACTTGTTGAGTTATGGTTGCCCATACACTATAAAAGATAGTGTATGAGCAATCGTACACAACACAGATCTTTTTTACTTTCAAAGTTTCTGTGGTAACAAGACCTCTCAAGCTGTGCTCTCAAGGTCTCCTGTTCCCATGGAAGCCTCTCAAGTGAAAAACATCCTTGTTGTGTATGATTGCTCATACATGCTCATACACTGTCCTCTATGTTGTGGGGGCTTAACAGACAAAACCATACACATTGTGACCTTTAAACTGTGCACAACTTATCATGATGAGGAGCACCTAAAGGCATTGAATATGTACTCGCTGGAGACCAGAAGAGAGAGAGGGGAGATATGCTAGAGACCTTCAAGTTCCTGAAAGTAATTAACAAAGTGAACTGCTAGGAGCTATTTATCTTGAATACTAGCTTGTGGTCATGTGGTCATGAGTGGAAACTAAGGAGGGAGGTTCATGAGGGACATGAGGAAGTATTATTTTATGGAAAGGGTGGTAGAGTTGTGGAGCAGTCTACCAGCCGAAGTGGTAGGTGCAAAAACCATTGGTGGTTTCAAGCACATTTGGGACAGAATGAAGGGTATAGTGGTAGCCCTGGGTGGCAGAAACTGGGAGGAGAATGGAGGGGAGGTTGGGGAAGGCTAGGACCCTGGAGGGACAGTAGGTTCCAGTGCTAAATAGGGAACGAGGGCAGACTGGATGGGCCATGGTCTTTTTCTGCCGTCACTGTCTATGTTTCTATGTTCATAACATCAAGAGTAAACAAGCAGCAGAAGCAGATGAAGTCCAAAGTACAAGGATCCTGTACCTGTGAAATTTCCTCAGCGACAGATTATAAAGGTAAGATAACGACTGGAAATACAGTAAGTACTGTACAACTGATATGATGTACCATTTTCAGAGTTTACTTAGAGGTGACACAGGCTCTTTAAACTAGAGAGACTATTTTTAAACCTTGGCAGATGCCGGGGTGACACACATTTGATGATGACTACTGCTCATAATGTGACATGAATGCATATTTTATTGATGACTATCACACCCTTGGTCTTGTGCCAAAATTGTTCAGTAAACATGAATGTGCTAATAAAATACATATACTGATATCAAAGACACAGATACAAAAAAATCAGCCCCTCACACTGCCATAGTTTTTACCATTGTTTTTACAGCAACTTCATTACCCTTTAAAGATCTAGTGGGACTCAAACCAGTATACAGAAAATGTTCTTAATTTGTATATTCCCCCAAGGTTCGGTACTTGGACCAATTCTCTTCTCCATTTTCTAGAATGATCTGCCTGATGTCTGCACACCTGCGAGCATCCATATATATATATGCAGATGACACCATGTTATTCACCTCCGGGATTTCCCCATCCGCAATAAAACTACCAGCCTTCAACTGGACTTTATCAATGCCCAGCACTGTTTAGTGCTAACCAATTCTCTCTGTATGTCAACAAAATGGTCTCAATGACCTTTGGCACCAGACAAAAGCTGTCCAGATTAGAATTCACCCCCTCCTTTCATACCCTTTCAGGTTTTAAACTGGACAACGTCACTTCATTTAAGTATCTTGGGCTGTGGCTAGACAAAAATCTAGACTTCAGTGTACACATTGATGCCATTCACAAAAACCTCCTCCCTAAGCGTGGTGCCCTGTACAGACACTGCAGCTGCCTGCCCATGCAAGCTAGGTGCCAAATTATCCAAAAGATGATTCTCACTGTCTTCAACTTTGGAGACATTGTCTACAGTTCGGCCCCTGAGACTACACTATCCAGACTTGACACTGTTCAATTCCTTCTGCCTCTATATACTTGACTGCCCTCCTCTCACCCACCACTGCAATCTTTATATCTCACTTTTCTTCCCTTCCCTTCCCTCTCTGCCAGATGCCTGTCATACACTGCTAATCTAGTAGGTAAGTACTGGCTAGGCTGTCTGCCAAGTTACTTGTCCTCCCTCCTGTCGGTGCCTTCTCCCTCCTGGTATGCCCTGCGTTCCTCTACACATAGAACACTTGCCCTCCCAGCTCAGCGTACATCATCTGGTCGTACTGCATTCTCATACAAATTCTCCAACATCTGGAACTCTCTCCCCCTCAGTATCCGCTCTGCCACTTCTCGCCTTTCCCTTGTTTCCCTCCTTCACAGATACACAGTTCACTGCTGCAACTGCAATTAACCACCGGCTAACCATCCCAACCCACTCCTTCCTGTTATTCCCTATGCTCCTCCGCACTCAGAACAGTAGCCCTCCCGCCTCGGCATACTTCTTCTGGTTGTGCTGCATTCTGATACAAATTCCCTAACCCCCTGCATCGTAACTTACAGCCTCCCCCCTCATACCCCTCTTGCCAGTCACACCCCTCTCTCTACTGTTTCCTATTTCCGTTCTACTCCCCACCAGTCCCTCATCCGTATCCCCCAAAACTGCCCCTCCTCATCAGCCCACCTTACTTATTGACCTCTCTACTCTAACCACCATCCACTTTCCTCTATCCAACTGTCCCACCCCTGCTACCTCTACCCCCAAATTCTTCCCTTGTCCCCACTGCTACGTCTTCTCCCTTCCAACCTACCCTTCTACCCCCCCCATCACCTTGCCTTTTTTTCTCTCATTGTCTCCATCGCCTTGCCAGTTCCCCATCCCCTTGCAGGGTTCTCAGCATCCTGAAGGGGCACAGGTTTCTTAGCTTTTCTTGGCTGCCTTTCTTCTCCCCTCTTCTTCATCTTGCCGGCTCCCTTCCCCTTGCAGAGTTCTAAGCATCCTGAAGGGGTGTATGTTTTTGACTACCTCTCTTCTTCTCCTCTCTCTCCATCTTCTTACCAGTTCTCCTGTCCCCTTGCAGGGTTCTCAGCATCCTGAGGGGGAATTTAGGTTATTGGCTTCCTTTCATCTCCACTTCCACTCATCCCCATCTCCTTCCGACCTTTCACCCTGCCTGATTTTCCTTTTCTCACTTTACATCAAAGCACTTATTATCCTTTCACCTGTACTCTTAGCACTTGGTAGCCATTACAAATTCTTCCTGTCCACCTGTTTGCATCCTCGTGTACTTAGCATTGTACATGCCTCAAACTGCTTCATGTATGCACCTTTGGCAGTACCTGTGCTGTAGTTTCATTAGATTGGTTGAATCATATGCCATGTCCTAAATGAACTGTACTTGCATTAAGTTTTCTCATTCACTGTTCTGCTTTATCCAACATTCTCTATTGTACTTCTTGTAATGGTTACACTTGTTTTACATACTACTCTTTATTGTTAAGTTATTGTCCTCTTCCTCCGTATGTAGCCACCTCCTCCCGGGACCCTTCTGGAAATTAGCTGTTCACAGCTCATTTGTTGTCTTTCCTGGTGAAACCTTTCTAAATAAATAAATATGTAGCCAGTTATTACTTGGGAAGTGTTACTTATAAACATTTTTATGTTGTCTTGCGCATGCGCAAGCAGCATTTTGAGGCAGTAGGAGATTGTAGTAGGAGAAATGCAGAGGTGTGTCAGTTTTGGCGAATGCAGGGCATGCTTTAGAAGGTGCGTCCCTCATTTCCCAATTAGTGAGCATGCTAGCGGTAACACAAGTTTTATGCAAAGTGCCAGCAACTTAAAAATGGTTGCTGCAATCAATCATCTAACATTTCAGTCAACATGGCAGTGGTGGCAGGAGAGCAAACCTTGTAACCTCTCCACCTCACCACCCTGCCGGTCACTGCCTGAATGGTGGGAGGAGGTGCTTTCCTCGCCTGCCTGCTCCATGTCCTGCTGTCTCTTGCTGGAAAGTTTCTCCCAGCCATGCAGAGCAGGCCACAGCCTAAGCTCTGCATGGGCTGGGAGTATTGAGTGCCCAAAGGCACTTGTACTGTAAGCACAATCCCGATCACACTGGTGGACCCCCTGCCTGGCAACATCGGTGTGCTTAATCCACCCCAAACATCCTTTAATGTGGCACACTGGGAGCCCACCCCTGTGTGCCAAACCCTGCTGTGGTGTTTCAGACACTGGGATGCTCGCTCCTGGTGTAGGATGTGCCCTCCCCCACATATCTTCTAACCTTGGGTACCCAATCCCTGGGTCAGCATTGATCCCCCAGTAGTGTGGCATTGATCCCCTAGTAGTGTGGCACACTGGGAGCTCACCCCAGTGTGCCGACATCCAGGTTTCCCTGTAAAAAAAAAAAATGGACCCATGACGTCTTTTTATTTTTTTAACCTGAAAAACAAGAAAATGGTCTCTTGTCGTTGCCGCCGGCCCCCCTGCCCTAGCTCTCACCCTCCCTCTGCTCACCCCACCTCCCTGCACCTCCCCTCACCATACTTACCTGCAGAAGTCAGGAGCAGTGCTCTTCAGTGGACTGGGAACACGTCTGCACTCTTCAAACGCCGACCGCAAACTGAAGAAATGATGGTAAGTCCTATAATGACACTGAATGGGAGGATTCAATTTAGGTGGATATCTCAGCCATTTTTGAGAGTTTTGGTCCTACATTTTCAACATGGAGTTCTTGAGACCCCATCTCATGAACACAGTCACTGTCATTTCGTTATTTGGTCCCGAAAGGTCATTTCGTGGCCACTGCACAGAATCATCTTTTGGGACCGATTAACAAAATGACAGTGCCACTGTTCATGAGGTGGGCTCCCAAAAAGCCTATGTTGCAAATCTGGTGAAAAAATTCTAAAAAATGACTGTGTTGCGCAGTTTCCATGCACACTTGTAACTTTGCCAATTTTTCATATTTTTACTCCAGAGTTTCAACATTGCCATTACAACTGCCATTTTTCACATCCTGCCCCAAATGTGTTTTTGCACATGTGGCACACAATGGCGTGGTCGCTATGGGAAATCAATGTTCAGGATAGAGTAACAAAATCACAGTGACACTGTTCATGAGCAGAGGTCCCAAAATGCCTATGTTGAAAATCTGGTTAAAAAAAATCCCCAAAATAATTGCATTACGGGCGTGCATTGAGCAATTTCTACGCATACTTATGACTTCACCAGTTTCTTCACACCAGATTTTCAACAGTGCCATTTTTTACACCTCCTTATGAACAGTACAGCTGTCATTTTTCACATCCTGCCTGAAATGTGTTTTCGCACGTGGTGCACAATGGCGTGGTTACTGTGGGAAATCAATGTTCAGGACGCATTAACAAAATCACAGTGACACTGTTCATGAATGGAGGTCTCAAAATGCCTATGTTGAAAATCTGGTTAAACAAATCCCCAAATTAATTGCATTACAGACGTGTGTTGCGCAGTTTCTACGCACGCTCATGACTTCACCAATTTTTCAGATTTTTTAACATTGCCATTTTTTTACACCTCCTCATGACCAGTACAGTTGTCATATTTCACATCCTGGCCAAAATGTGTTTTTGCACCTATGGTGCAGTCGCTGTACAAAATCTCCTTTCGGCTAACGAACTGATAATGCTACTGTTCATGAAGTAGGGTCACAAAAAACCCATGCTGAAAATTTGGAGTGCAAATACTAACAAACGCCCAGGCAGTTAGGGTTTCCAACCATAACGCCCCACCCTGTAGAGACTGACAGGTGTCAGGGATGTGATTTGGGATTGTCAGCTGTAATGCTCACGCCATTCCTCCCCCAACCCCATCCCCCATCCTGCAGCCAGTGACAGGCATTGAGGTTTGCCTTGGGCTCTTCAGCCCCAAAGTTCACCCCATTCTCCTATATTGCACCCATTTCAGTGTATTTCCTTATGGAATAGGGTGAGCATAAGGCCCGAAGATCCCAAGGCACACCGCGACACTTGTCGGTGTCTGCAGGGTAGGGTGAGGAGAAATGGCACGAGCGTTATGGCCAATTACCCAAAGGCACACCTCAATGCCTGTCAGTCTCTGCAGGGTGGTGTGGGGTTGGCGTCAGTTCCATACTTCACTGCCATTCCTATTATGCATCTCTCTAACTCCTGCACTACCAATGCCAATGCCACCAAGACAACATTTGGCATTGACAAATGCTTGTTATCAGACGATTTCTACCCATAACACTAAGTATGATGTACAGAATGGCCTGTGTCTGGAAGCAGACATATCAAATTCTTTTCCTCTTTATACCTCATCAGCATTGTAACCCATTGATTATGATATCACAAATGTCCAAGAGAAGCCAACATTGTGACAGCACAAGAGATCGGTATGCCAGCAGGTGAGTGGCTTCTCCTGGTAATTTGTGATGTCATAATCAATGGATCACAATGCTGATGATGAGGGACAGTGTAAAGAGGAACAGAACTAGCAATGTTCTTCCTCCAGCTGGAGTACTGCCCTGCACATCATACCTACGATGGCGCTGTCAGGTATAACAAAAGGGGAAAAAAAGATTGTCAGATATACAAAGTAACAGCTGACTACTTTTAAAGGTTAATTTTAAGAGGTGTACTAGTGCTTTAAATTTTCTGGCTTCAACCAAATGGCGGACTTTCCAATATATCCTGCTCTGCTGTCCATTTCAGGAACATCTGTTCACTCTTGAAATCACAGTTTGTTGTATTATTCACCTCTCAGTCAGTTGTCATGGCAAATATGATAATTTCATGAAATTGCACCCAAAAAAGTGAGAAAATCCTGATCAAAGTGGTTAATTCACACTTCAAAAAAAAAAAATCAGGCAACATGTGCAGTCAGATCTGGGAAAGGCAAGTGAAACTGAACAACCAGTAGCCTATAAGTAAGTTGTGGTAGCTGTGCAAGGCATGGTTATGTACAGGAGTGAACACCTGCTGAGATAAAACGTTTTCTGAATGAGCAGATCATTTTAGTTTTTTTCTTTGAAACAGGCATGTAGGAAATGGAAATGAAGTTAAAAACACAATGCATAATTGTAACCACTGTATCAGGTGATGTGATGAGGAACAACATTTGTAATGACTAAACAGAAAAAGGTTTTTTATTTTAAGCATGTCAATCAAAATGTCCCCTGCACGGTAACACATACACTCACTGTCCTTGAGCCTGGCACTTGGTTTCTTGTCACGCTTGAACTGGCAGGTTGGGTTTTTTCTCTTTCACTTTGTGACATGTAGAAGATCATTACATTTTAATGCACACGTTATCTAGAACAGCGCTTGGAAACTTTCCAAAACTATCAGCAATTAGGGGGCCTAAACACATGGGCTGTTCCATTTGTGTACATTCCCTGTGCTACCAGTATCTAACACCTTGCTGTGTAAAATCCCAAATTATATTTAGAGACAATGTGGTCTAGTGGTTAGAGATCTAGTTTGGGAACTGGGAGATCATGGGTTTAAACCCTGTTAGACTGAAATACTCGTTGTGTGACCTTGATCAAGTCACTTAACCTCTCAGTGCTCCTGTCCTCACAGCTACTACAGCTACAGCAGTGGGTAGAAGCAAGACCCCACTGGAAATTAGATTATAAATCTCAGTTCAGCTATTGTGGATAACTAAATTGTAAAATAAAAAAAATAATTCTGTTCTACTGAACATTTTAAACCATGCTGACAACGTTAGTGTAATGTAGGACATGCCTTTCATGACGGTCTTTATTAGACAATAGTGCCTATACACCATTCTGGACTGGGTACATGTGAGAGGTGCATACCTGGATCATGCAGCTCTGTTCCTGTGGGCAGGCACATGGTGGCTGGTGATCATGAATGCTTGCCACCATGCACCAGTCCACGGCCCCCCCGGCATACTAGTGCATGGGGGACAGATTGGAGGACACAAGTGGGCATCCAGTTGGATGCCTGACCTGCTCTATGAGTGGATCCCATGCTCCATGTGGAGCAGGGGATTGTGAGGCACTGCTGGTCCCATACTTAAAACCAAAATGATCACGTGTATGACTAGCTACTCCCAGCCCACCCTGCCTGATCAAAGGGTTGGGGTGGCAACAGCTGGGAGGTGTTTAGGTCCCACTGTAGATAGAGGGTTTGTTATGTGGGGGGGGGGGGATGTAGCAGCTACAGCAGGGCACATGCCCATGTAGCCTGCATCATCCTCACCTGGCACCCCGCACCATTGTGAATGGCGTGGAGTGTGGGCATGCTCCCTGACACTCCTCCAGACTGTCTGAACATTTAGCAACATGAATTGTGAGGGTAGCAGGAAAAGAAGATGTGCACACCCCTATTGTGAATGCTGTGGGGGTCCATGGGACCCCTAATCCATGGCTACACGACTTAAAGTTGTCTATGCACTGTGGATATGCGGCATGTAGGCATAATGCATAGGGGTCCAATGGGCACAGTAAAGTATTCAGTACAAACATGCTGAGTAGGAAGTAGCAACCCATGACACTCCTTATATCAATGGGAAATTTCCAACATTTAGTTTTGGATAAATAATGCCACAGGCATAGTAATACCAGCCTAATTTGCATTGGTATCAACAAGAATAAAGTAGAGGCCTAGGTCCTTTGTGTATCATAGAATTCCACTCCACTTCATCATTTACAAAATCTTACTGCCAAAACAGCGGCTGATTCATGGATCATTGATGGATTTGCCCTGGTGTGATGTAAAATGCACAAACAGCTCGACATTTTTATCTATTTGGAATTTGCATCAATCTGATGGTGGAATTTAATCTCATGTATGTGGGGCTTCCTTGCTATAGCACGGTAAAAAAAGTGCTATTATAAAATGGGTAAGAGAAACCAAGTATAGCAAGGAGTGGCCGGCTCCTCCCTCGGCATAAAAAGCTCAAATAAGGGGGGGTAGTCTGTTTCCATGAAGGCCCAAGACATGCACACAAAGTGCACAGGAACTAAAGCCTTCTTACAGCTCAAATATAGGATTAAAGCATTTATTTTTTTACACATGCCAAAATGAAACATCCGATAACCCACCAATGTTTCGGGTTGTCCAAGTACCCCTTCCTCAGGGTGGAAGATGATTCTGAAAATAAAAATACAAAATATATATACAATCATTATTTTACTCAGTCCATTACAACACCCTAAAACATGTGCTCGGATGGAATCCAGACAGATACATACCTTATTGGCTATGTAATTCACACACACTCCTGTATCAAGACAATGTTCACAGTATTCAACATATTAAAATCACTTGTGCTGTGTGTGCTATAGAACAGAGTGTAAGCTAAACCAGACATGACTTACTTTCTGTTGACTCCTATTTATAAATTCTCTGCAAGCTAGTGCAGAGCAAAAAAAGCCTATCGTATTATCATACATCAAATAACTGTCACCATATGTCTGATTCCAAGTGCAAACATGCATATAAGTACACACTGTGGTTGCTTACTTTGATCAAGCTTTTTCCCAGGTTTTAATTAACTGGTAAAAAGAAGATACACAAATCATTATGTTGCCTTCCACATACTCTATCCGTTCATAACTTACGTGAAAATCAACAACCTTCTGGTGATATATATTTTCATCTTTGACTCCCACTTAATATCTACAGAAAGTGTGCGTCAGATCTCAGACCCCTACGTTCACAAAATCCATATCACTGTCAACAAGAATAAAATAGAGGCCTGGGTCCTTTGAGTTTCAAAGAATCCTCACGTCTCATCATTTACAGAGTCTTACAGCCAATCCAGCAGCTAATTCATGGATCAGGATGGAATTGCACTGGTGTGATGTAACAAGCACAAACAGCTTGACATTTATATGTATTTATTTATTTGAAATTTGCAACAGTCTGATGGTGGAATGCTATATCATTTATGCTGGGCTGTCTTGCAATAGCAGGGTAAAAAAGTGCTATTACAAAATGGGTAAGAGAAACCAAGCTCTGTGATTGATTAGATATGATCACATGACCATGCATTATTCCAGTACAACAGCACAGGTCAGAAATACTTAACATTCAGAAACTCATTACTGAATTTAAAAAACAAACAGAGTATTCATTGTATAACTGCAATAAGACACTCAAGAATGTGCATAATTGTGGGTTAACTGTACTTCTCTGGTGCATAAGGCACTTGGCATTGCCTCCTGCCTAACTTCTTGAGGCATGCCTTTATCCCACAATGACACACACCCTGTCATGCTTTATTGTTTAATTCAAGCAACAGCATTTGTTAGTTGCCCAAAAATGTCATCATCTTTTTTTTTACTTTAATATACCTTCATGTATCTCTGACATAATTAGAATCATCATAAGTGTATTTTTATTTCCCAGATGTTTTTTAAAACAAAACATTTATTAATCATTTTATAAAGACTCAAGTCATTAAAGATGGCTGCCCCAGTAATTAAAAAAAACAACTTTCCCTCAAGGTTATGTACTGACCTCGACTTTGCATGCTGAATTGTGTGGATATATTAGGATGGGGCTGGCACACATTTCTGATGATAAACAGCTCAATGCCACATCAGAATGTTTAATTTACTCAGAGTGGATGTGGCCAGACAGCAGGGACTTTCCAAAACCTCAAACCCCCATATCTCGGTTCAGGACTAGAGTAAAACACAATGAAAAGAAAAACTGATACATTGATGTTTTTGCCAGAAATGCATTATTTCTAAAAACCTATGTGATTAAATTTTTTTCCGCTATACTGCTGCTAATGCAGTTCAATATGATAACAAGTGCGAGACCCAAAAGAATAGATACGCTTATCATCTAGCACCAGTCCTGACAAGACTCTGAGGAAGATGTCCTAACTTCTCTCTGTTTAGTAGGAAAACAGTAATTCAGTTTTATATAGCACCTTTCACATACGCTGTATTTCATTTATTTATTTTAAAGTTTGTGATGGGGAGAGGCACACTGAGCCGTGGCTCATTTCTGGGTGAGACCTGGGGGCAAGGGAAGGGGAATATGTGTACAGATGTAAACTGACTTACAGAACCTGGTTAGGCTGTTGGTGATATTTTTAGTGAAAACTAAACTCCAATGCGCATTACGATCCAGGAGAGGGAGAGAAGAGAATGTTTCTGCCATTTCAGCCTCACATGGTTATTTAAACAGCACAGAGAAAGAAATAAGAATGAGATTATGGAGAGGTTGAACTTGAGCACATGGGGGTTAAGTGACTTGTTGAGGGCTGTGCAGTGAATAACTGACAGTTGAGTCACCAAGATCTAAGCTCTGCATTCTAACCACTAGACCAAACTGCCTCCCAGTATTTTCCCAGATGCCCATTTTTTTTTAATTTGTACAGTAGGTTGCAATTTTTGTGCCTAAGGAGTGAATCGCAAGCAAAAAAAACAAACAAACAAAAAAAAAACCAACTCAACACAGACTGAATTGTTGATGCTTCATCTGTTGATGTGCGAGTTAACGCAGCCTGTAACTTTGCCTTTGTAATCTCAGATTATGGACAACATACAGCAACTGTGGTGAATGCAATCTCAGAATCAAACATGAAACAGGCCTTAGCACAGGCTGGGGCTTCAGTAACCATATTTCCTCTGACCACCCCCTTCCCCCCGATCTCCTCCCCCTTCCCTTCACATCTCACCCCCTAACTCTCTAGCCACTCATTTGTGGCTCCTTGCACTTCACTCCTAATACTATTGCCTGATCATATAACTGTGTATATTCTCACTTGTATTTATTGTATATATTGCACACATTTGCTATATTTCCTTTAATATATTGCAGATATTTTGAAAACATCCTGTATTTTATTGTACCTTTTGCCATGCATGTTCCCCTGTATTGCTGCTGAATTTTCTCTACTTCCCCCTTCCTGGGTCACTCAGTGTGCCTCTTCTGGTTACCAACATTTTAAATAAATAAATATTATCCCATCCTCCCTTAAAATAGTGTATTATTTTACTGCTGCTTTTTTTTATTAACATTTTATTTCCCTGCCAGCAAAGGAAAATGGTTCCACTAGCCAGTTGTTCTTGGCAACGAATTCTGAACTGTATGTTAGTACAAATCCAGCCACCAAACAAGTAGACATTACAGGAAACGGAATGAAATTGGGAGTTACAGCTCATTGATTAGATCATTTTTTTTATTCTGAGATCATAATTGAACTCGGTGACCATCTGACAGCTGCTACTGGATTGTACCCCAGAGACACCTTATGTCCTCATCAAACAATTCCATTGCCTTTCGTTTCATTATTTGATCCTGCCTTCTACACTTTAGATCACCTTATTGACTGTTTGACATTTTTTTTCATTTTTTTTATAGTTTATCATTTGCAGTTCTAATCCAATAAGGAGTTCATGCAATTAGGAAACTAGTGGTGGTGTGGGGGATGGGCTTTGTCAAGCAGAACTGGGTGCATTCCCACGGTATATTATGAACATGAGCAAATTATTCTTCATCTGCACATTTCTCCCCCTTCCTCTTCTCCAATCCCTTAGCTTCCTAAGTTGTGTTATGTTGCCGCAGGATGAAACGTGCCACCTGCCTTTGTTGCAGTAGGCTGTCAGAATGTTTGGACAGGGACCAAACCCATACAGATTAAAAAAATGGCCACAGCTGGGAGAAAGGACACTCAAGGTTAGTAAGTAGTGAAGCTAATAAAATATTCTGAAGTGCTGCTGAGCAAATATTCCCATTTACAATGTAAATGTGGCTGCCCAATGACCGCTTTAAAATGAAAAAAAAAGGGGGTGTTGTCATGGAAACAGAAAAGGTAAACTTTAAGTCTCACTATAATTCATCAATTAAGGTGACATTCTATTAGCCAGAAAGAGCTGGTCTTTAAAATGTGAGAGAGAGAGAGAGAGAGAGAGAGAGAGAGAGTGTGTGTGTGTGTGTGTGTTTGCGTGCACAAGCAGATGTATGTGGCTGTGGGTTTTCTTGTTGAATTAATTTATGCCATCTAATAAAGTTATCATGTAACAAAATTACAAAACATTATATACTGCAGCAGCCCAAAAACATACATAGTACTCGGCATGCCATTGTTATCACAAAGGTTCTTATTCCTTATTGTGAAACAGGAAGCATTTATCTGATACTATTCGTAATGTAACCACCGCAACTCCAGGCTGCTTTAGATTGTGCCCTGTCTGTTATAAAGAAAAATACACTGTTTGGTATCATAACTTGTATTTTTTGTATCCTTTAGGAATAAGCATGTGTGTGTTCTGTTTTAATGTATGACAAAGTAAGCTCTTTCTAGCCTGCAGTACCAAGGGACCCCCTCACCCCCCGGCAGAATGCATTGTCCCATGAATATATTCCACCATCTGTTTGATGCCAATTTTAAATAAATCAATAACTCCTGTGACTTTTAGGTAACTGGGTACAGTCTGTTTACAAGGGCAACCCAGGAGCACTGGGGAAGTTTAATAATTTGCTCAAGGCCACACAGTATGCAAGTGGAGGTTGTGGGAATCAAACCCAGGCCTGTTGGATGTACCAAGTTTGCTTATAGCTTGTTACTCTAACCTCTAGGCTATATTGTCAGCTGCCAGAGATGCCAGCTGGTGCATATAAACACCCAGTACTACCAGTACTATGTAGAGAGAGTGTGTGTTAGAGTTTCATTCCCTGTTGTTAATGTATACTTCTTGCACATTATTGTCTGTGCTAATGACAATGTCAGGTTCTTGACTGCTTGCACCTTCACAATTTCAAGCTCCTTAGCTGGACTTTTATAGCTACCTAATTGTATAGGCCCCATCCTCCTTATTGATTGTACTGCTCATACCCTGTGTTTTGTCTTATTGTATACTGCTTTCTGCTTTTTGTTCTGTATTGTATTCAGACGTGGAGTCTTTGTAAATGAGTCTATGACTCAAAGGTTGTAAATCCGATATCGTCAATAAATAAATAAATAAATATTGTCATGTTAGCTTTGCATAGTTTAGAGTAGGTGTCCTGATGATCAGAAGTCTGTATTAAATTATAGTTTCTGATTTATGCTGGGGACTCCTAGAACAAATCTTCCAAAAAGCATGTTGATAACAAGACTTATCTGCCTATGGACTGCCCCAGTGCTGGATAATTCATTTAGGAAGCATTTTGTAAATGCTTTACCTCCTGGTGACTGCTTCTCTCAATGCAG
The DNA here is from genome assembly GCA_016271365.2 of Neoceratodus forsteri. Classification (NCBI taxonomy): domain Eukaryota; kingdom Metazoa; phylum Chordata; order Ceratodontiformes; family Ceratodontidae; genus Neoceratodus; species Neoceratodus forsteri. The sequence goes on along the minus strand of CM028130.1, from coordinate 864,422,466 downwards.
CCAGCAGGACCATAAACAAAGGGAGGACATCTGCCTTATTGGCTCGCAGTCCATTGAAGACTCGGACTTTGCACCAGAATTCCCTCTGACTCTGGTATGTGAGTAGTGCTATTGCCAGAGGTGGAATTTGTAGACTAATAAGTGCTGTAGACTGACATAGCCTATTATTAGGTGTGACCTGGACATGTACAACAGTTTCGCTAAGGTTGACATCATACCTTTGCAGTCAGAAACATGCAACAGCTCAAATAGTAGCCACGCTCACATGGTCAATTCTGGGCCACTGTTGGTGGTGCACAGCAGTGAGATTGTTGAAGCTGTGCATGTCTCAATTCCACCCTTTTGCCATTTATGGGTACTGTTTCACTGTGACCATGATCTCTCTTTTCTTGGGATTGTGTAGTAGTGTTGGTGTTTTGCACTTTTTTGTGCAGCCTTCTGAACACCTGGCACCACTCACAATGATGCCAGCTAAATACCAGGCTGCAATTTCCAGAAGACTGAGGCAATGCAGGAAGCAAGCCTGCATCGGTGCATAGCCATATCATGTGAATGCTAGTCGCCAGTGTTGCATATACAGTTGCGTATATATCGGATCCACATCCGATGGGGATTGCAACGATCCAGATACCTGCCATATGAATGAGGCAAGTAGTTATTGGAGGTAACTGTGCACTTTTGAAGGTGTAGTATAGTGTTTATATATCACCCCAAACATGTAAAGTTTCTTGCAAAGTTTGATAATATCACACTTATACAGGCCCACTCTTCCCCTCTGATTCCATTAACAATGACTGCAGCCCTGTTCCCCACTTAGTACCATCACAAGACAGTGGGAATATGGAAGTTACAACTCATGAGCTCCTCTTAGTAAGTTAAATGATTAATTAAAGGGACACTGTCAACATTTTTTGCATCATATTATTTCTAGTTGATGACTCATAGTTTATGATTGCTTAATTCTCTAAAATTTACTGATTTTCCTGCTTGTTTTATCTGATTCCTTTCTTAGTTAATCTGAAATGCATGATACTGGTGTAGTTACACCCAACCTTGTTTTCTTTCAAATCCTTGATCTGATCTTATTGCATACTTCATGAACACTAGGAACATCCCAATCAGGGCAGCCACTTGTGATGCATCCGTCTCCTTTCACTGCACCATGAGTGGCTAGTCTATGATGGGGGAGTTTCCAACCCAGTGGGAACTGATCAAGGAATGTACACAAACGTGTATTTGGGTGGGAACACCAGTGCAGTGGGTAGTCTGTTTTTCAGTTTTAGAAAGAAAAAAAAGACTCAGAATCACGCTGACCAGCTACATCAGAAAATTCTGCAGAATGTGAGGAATCATAACGTGTTTTTTTAAACTAGCAACAGTGTGAAGTGTACGGGGGTTAACAGTGTCCCTTTAAATCACTGGATAACATTTTTTCAAAACAGGTTAATTGTATTCCTTGGGTAGCTGTCTCCTTGGTATGATTTGCTTTGGTAAAAGATCAGCTCTTTAATGTGTTTTTCGAGTATCCAGGAAAAGTTTTTACTATATAATATCAGGCATAATTTCACTTCTGTTTCATTTATTTTCTGTACTCATGTCCCCTCATCCTTTGTTACTTTATTTAATTTAATCAGTACTTTATCTATTTCCTAGCATGCCCCATTGAAACCAATACCCTCAGCCCCATCAGCTGGCCTCCCTGTGGCTTACCTCATGCCCTGTTGTCCTTTGCCACAGGACCTGAGGGTGCCGAGTTGCTGGTGTGGAGCCTGCAGGAGAGCAGGCTGTTATCCAGTTGCGGTCTGGTTTTTTTTCCCCATCATTTTCCTCCTTGGGCCCACAGCATGTGAAGTGATGCATTGTGTGAGCTCCGCTTCCACAGAGACAGCACCTGCCTGTGCTGCCACCCACATTCCTCCAGGTGGCAGCCACCTCATGGGACACATTTAAACCTCCCCCTCCCTGAGGGAGGGGACAGGGGAGCTATCCTAGGGATGATCAATCCTCCCTCCTCCTCCAACCCCCAAGTGAACCACATCTGTCCCATGAACCCAGATTGCTGGTGTGGAGCCTGCAGGGGAGCGAGCTGTCATTCATTTGCGGTCTGGGGGTTTTCCACAATTTTTCTTCTTGGGCCCACAGCACATGCAGTGATGCATTATGCAAGCTCCGCTTCCACAGAGGTACCCCCTGACTGTGCTGCTACCAAGATTCCTCCAGGTGGCAGCTGCCTAATGGGACATGTTTATCCCCCAAGGGAGAAGAGCTATCCTAGGGATGCTCAGTCCTCACTCCTCAGCCAACCTGCAAGTGATCCGCGTCTGTTCCATAAACCCAGGTTACAGAGTGGTATGTGGGTGTGGCACTCAGTGTCTCAGACCACCATGCCACTGGGCCAACCTGTTACTTTTTTATTGTTTGTTGGCCAGCTAAGCTCAGAGAGGAATGTACTCCCCTTTAACAGGAGTGATCTAGAGGTAAAAGTCTATAGACATATTATACATTCTGTGGTTGCACATATTACTGAGGACATTTGCATGAAAACAAGATCTACAGTATGTCTCTCAGATGTCACTTCATCTTCCTGCTTGCCCCCCCCCCCCCGGAAGTCATAGTTCTGTTTGTAGGATCACAGTCTGTTGCCAAGGAAATTATTTTGATCTCCCAAATGGAGGTTTATACTGTATTTTGAAACATTTTCCTGAACACTGTAAAAAACATTTTAAAAAATATTAAACTCCAATGCACTGCATATAGTGTTTTGTTCCTTTTGTCTTTTTATCAGAGTGCGAAGACCTGCAACATTCTACAGCAAGCAGTATGATGTCAATTCAAGTCACAGCACATTTTTCATCCTGCTTAAAGTAACACGTTAAACCCCTTGGTGTAAACGTCTGTGAATTATGTCACTGAAAGTTTACATCTTATTATTTGTTAAGAACATCCCTTTTTATCAAGGTCTGGGAGTAGAAATAAATACAGTAACAACACAGAGGACACCTGCAAAAAGTAAACAAAATGGTGTGACCAGGACAGACAAGCTGGCTAGTTCCCCGTCCAGTTTCGACTATGGTGTCTTCCTCTGGAACCCCAAATGAAGCCTTCATATATGAAACTTATTGGGGAACTAGATAGTATGTCTGTACTGGTAAGTCAGGACCCACACCTGGTGTAGAAGAAAAATACAATATGTAATTAAAAGCTATTGAATTCTTATGTCAGTAGCAAGTGGTGAGTGATGAATGTTTAACAGCATACAATGTAAAAAGAGAAAAGAAAAAGTCAAATCCAATGTATTAGATCCACTTACTCCCTTCCCAAGTGGTAGGGTTAGGGTCCCCATGGAAGAGACGGACCTGGATCAATAGACTGTGGAGGACCTGGAAAGACTGAAAGTGGGTACTGTTGGCTAGGTGGGGGTCCAAAGCACAGAAGAGACATGAGGTAGGCCTGAGAAAGAGGCATGTTCAGTGGTTAGGGGAGCATAAATGGAAGGAGAGTAGTTATCTAGAAAGATGCACTGTGTAAAGGAAACCACACATTTATAAGAAATAAATGTGTGTTGTATTTCAAATATTATCTGTCATCAGTAATATTTATTTATTTATTTTTTACCAGGAGAGACACACTAAGCTGGAAGCTTGTTTACAAGTGTGACCTGGGAGCACAAGGAAGTTATTGTAAGTGACTTGCTCAGCGTCACCCAGTACGTACGTAGGGGCTGTGGGATTCAAACCCAGGTTTGCAGCGCAGAGCCTTAAACCACTGTGATATACTGCTTCCATATGAAAACAAAATATGTATGTTACTTGATCTTTAAACTTCAATATACCCTCTCTACTCCCCAGCATCTACATACGTAATGGAAATGACATTCCTTCATGGGCTGTAAAGATGTCACCTACTTTTGACCCCAGTGACATCCAGCATACATTTGCACAATCCTATTCGAAAGCTGTTAAGAGCTGCACAACTGTCTGATCATCGTGGGGACTGTGGATGGCACCATCTGTACCACAAGAGAACAATGATTTTAAACTTAAATGTCAACAGAAATATAACATTTGCTTTGTGTTATTTTTCACTGCTGAGGTGTATTTTAAAAACATATTCTTTATTTTAAAACACAGTGTTGCAGTGTGACACTAAACTGTAATTTTGTCACTGCCCTTAGTTCTCAGAGGTAAAACATTCTGTGGGAAACAGCATATTGTCATACTAGACTTCAAACAGTTTTCCTACTGATAGAAACTGGTAAATTGAACACTTTTGCACATACAAGTCAATCTTTGCAGATTACATTTATATCTGATTAACTTTTGAAAAGTAATTCTTTTCATCGAGCTGAGGTAGAAATGATTAAGGGACTAAGGACCCAAATTATAGCATCAAAATATTTTGGGCCTGTGAGGTTGAAAAAAAGGGGTAATGATAAAATAAAAAGGTTGTCAGTTTAAGAAACTGTTCTTTTTACTTAAACACAGATTCTATGCTAGCAAATAAGTAAAAGTAAACCAACCTGCATTATACATTCCCAATGATCTTTCACATCTTTACTGTAGAGGTCAGCGTGTTTCAGCTAATGACAATGACGGGGCAGATCGCAATGTGATCCCAGTAGGTCTTGATCTGGCCCCGTTTCTTATACCGCTACTTGTACTTAAATATGAATGCTATTAATGGAGCCATGCTGAAAACATGAAAGTGTAGTTTTAAAGCACATGGAATAGAGATGCTGTCCCTTTCACTTTTAACTGTGAGAGGGAGACGCTGATCATTGCTACCTTAAAGGAGTACTACACCCTCATAGCCCTCCTAGCTTGTCAATGTTATTTGTTTCCTTGTCAACAGACAACTCTTTCTGTGTGGCTGTTGAGGATATATATGCTTGCCTTAGTTTATTTTCACTGTTCATACCAGTCCCTGTAAGTAGCCTAGGGGTCTCCATTTTGTGGTTATTGAAATCTCATTGTGTCTGAGAGCTGCATTAACATATGAGAACATGACTGGGCCAATTTTAAAAGTGGTCTTAGAGCGACACAAGTTACGTTGCTCTAGGGCTGCAGTAAACTCTGGGTGTGTCAGGGACTCTGTGCCCAGTTTGATAAAAGGAGGGGGGTTCCCTGCACCAAAGACTCAGGAGTTGCCGCAACTGGAGGCTTGCACCAAACATTTGGTGCACCTGCGGGAATAGAAGCAGGGATGTTGCCCCTCCTGCCTGCGCAACACTACAGTGGCCATGAAGTTGGGGCGGGATGTGACTGTGCATGCAAGTAGGGGGCCAGGGCAGAAGGAGTTGGGGGGTGCCGTAGGGGGTATGGGGGAGACAGCAGAAGAGCAGGTTGGTGATGTGGCATCTGGCCAACATGCATTGTGTAGTACCAGGCAGTTAATGATCTGGCGGTCTGAGGACGGTTGGTAGGGATGAAAACTGACCTGGACCCAGGTGGGCACAGTTGTGGCACCTGCCCAGAGGTACCATGATTCACAAGGCTGTACACAGGAGGCAACCTGCCACAGTGCTGGGGGGCTGGGTGCCAGTGGACTGTTGCCATGTCCACAGAACATTTCCCTCCACCACTGGCAGCTCTCACCCTGCAATCAATGCATCCCACATACAGGCTTGTGGATCATGGCACCTGGGGCCAGGTCAGTTTCCCTTCCTGCCACCCTCCCTGGACCACCAGCTGATTTTCTGCCTGGCACTGCAACATGCACCCTGGCTTGGTGCCACATCCCCACCCTGCTCTTATGCCATCTCCCCCATGCTCCCCCTAGGGCACCCCCAATGATCCTTTTGCCCCTGGCCCCCTCCTGGCAGGTCCCCTCCCCAGTCACCACATTGTCCCGCATTAGTACAGGGCCCTTAGACCATCTCCTGGCTGGTTTAAGCAGAGCTCCCTGTTGCATCCACAGCAGGATTTACAAAATTCCAAAGAAGGGGATGGTGCAGCACTGCTGTGGTGCAAGCCCCCTAGCGCCCTGGCTCAAGGGTGCTTTTCAAGTTTCAAGTTCAAGTTTATTGCAGAAAAACTCCATTGAGCAAGCTCATTCACAAGGAGGTCCTGTGACATAAACACTTAAAGTACAAACACAGATAGGTAATAACAGTATATACATGAAATGCACGTTACATGATACAGGCTGGATATACATACAAGGGTACCACATAGAGTGAACGCAGGTGGTAAACACTGATATGAGACAGGGAAGCGACTTACAGGTTGCATACTGATAAATGAAACATGATGACTGGTGTGTGCAATACATATACAGTATTTTGGCGGCTAGAACAAACAACAGTCTACAACTGATATGCGGGGGAGGAGTGATTTGATAGAGTAGCAGTGGAGCATAAGCAAAGATAAAGCCAGGAGTAGAAGGGGAAGGGAAAGCAGTTAATATGACAAATCAATTATACCTTACCAGTGGATAAATATGGCACACATGGGAAGGAAGAGACTTAATGACAGTTACAGGTGTCTTTTATTTTGGCTGAACTTAGCGATTTGTAGAGTTTATTGAAACTGTGCTAGTTAGTTTCAGTCAGGTTTGTGATTGGTTCCAAATGGAGGAAGGGCATATGCAATAGCACGTTTACCAAAGGAAGTCCGTGTCCTTGGTATGTCAAGCATAATAAAGTCAGATTTTCTTAACAGGTATGCACTATGTGAGATACTAATAAGGAAGAGAGATAGCTTGGCAATTTCTGCAGGAGCAGTTTAAGAGTCCATAGCCCAGCATGGAGCAGGTGTCTAGTAGCAAGGGATATCCAACCAACAGCTGCATATAAGTCACAGTGGTGCGAGCGGTAGGGAGTTGGTAATGAACACGTAGCACGCGGTGATAAAGGATGTCCAGTTTACTTAGATTTGCAAGAGTGGTGGAGGAATAGATTACATCGCCATAGTCGAGTAGGGGGAGAAAAGTGGCCTGTACAAGCTTGTTTCGAGGTTTCAAGGGGGAAAAGGGGCCTATTTCTGTAGAAGAAACCTAACCTTGCTTTTAACCTTCTAGAGACATCTTCGACGTGGTCACTGAAAGATAATTTATTATCGATCCAGATACCTAGATATTTAAATTTGGTTACAACTTCCAGAGGCTCGTTTAGCGTGGTGACAATGAAGTCTTGGGCAAGGGTATTGGGGGGGCCCGAGACAGCACTGCGGAGAATATCATCGCTTTAGTCTTCTTAGCATTGAGCAGAAGCTTTTCCTTTATTAGATTATGCTCAAGTTGTGCGAAGTCCGCTTGAAGCACTCCCTTGACTTCAGATAATGATGAGCCAGAAGTATACAACACAGTATCATCTGCAAAAAAGTGCAGATTGGACGTAGATATGTTAGCATCTAAGTCACTAATGTACAGAGAAAACAAGATAGGGCCTAAGATGGATCCTTGGTGGACTCCTCTTGCAACTGGCAAGGCAGCAGAAAAAAAGCTTCCGCCTTTACTTTTTGGAATCTTCCAGTTAGGTAGCTAGAGAACCACTGGGTGGTATGGTATGTGGCACCCAACTTTGCAAGGCAAATGACTAATAGTTTGTGATCAACAGTATCAAAAGCTTTGCTGAGGTCCAAAAACTGCACCAGTTACCTTCTTAGCATCTATAGCAGAGATCCAATCATTGGTTACTTTTGCTAGTGCAGTGATTGTGCTATGATTAGCCGGAAGCCAGATTGAGCTGGGTTAATGAGAGAAGGTTTCAAGTGAGATTTTAACTGAATATGGATCAGTTTTTCTAGAACTTTAGAAAGGATAGGCAATATGGAGATAGGCCTATAGTTGTTTACATCGCATGGGTCACCAGATTTAAATAGAGGGAGGATATGTGCTGATTTCCAGCAGGACGGCACAGTAGCAGATGAAATGAAAAGATTGAAGATGTGGAGAATTGGGGCAGTGAGATGGGCATAGCCTGACCTTAGGAAAAAGGGTTCCAAGCAATCGTCCCCTGTGCTTTTTTTGGTGTCTAAGTTAAGAAGAGAATCTTCTACTTCTTTATAAGTAATCTCGCGCAGTTGGAAGGGTCTGGGTGCAGGACTAGATGTGGCGGGAGGGGTATGCTGGCTCACCGCAGCACCAGCATAAGGTGACGAGTCAAAGCTAATCCAGCTGTGGCAAAGTGGGAGTTAAGTTCCTCCAGGATTAGGGACTTGTTTTCCACAATCTTGCCACTTGCAACTATCTTTTGGGACAGAGGGCCATGGGCCATCCTTCTATAGCTTTGATAGTCTTCCATATTTTATGAGGGTTACCTTTAGCTTGTTAGGAGTAGAAATATAATAGTTAGCTTTAGCAGGCGAAGTTTTTCACACAGTTATTCCTGGCTGTTCTAAGGCCTGCCAATCCGAAGATTCTTTGGAATGTCTAGCTGTGCAGCTTATCTCGAGCTATAAGGGCTGCCTTGAGATCCGAGGTGAACCAGGGGTTGGAATTGTTCCGTACCTTTACTTTGATGAAAGGGCATGCTTATTTATTGTTGTAGTGAGTTTGTCATTAGGATGCAAGCTGCCTTGTTGACATCTTTGGCTAGGTAAAGATCTTGCCATCTGATCATGCTCAGGTCAGATAGGAAGTTTACTGCACTGAATTTGCGAAAAGGATCTTTTGTTATAAAGATGGGTTGTGGGACGGCCTTAATTTGAGACCTTATGCAAGCAACAATTCCATGATCGCTCATGTCATTGTGAAACACTGCCAAATGAGATATTTTGTGTGGATGGGTGGTTAGTACCACATCTAGAATGGAACTGTTGGCAGTATTTAGAGTGTTGTTCCTAGTAGGTTCCTGACTAATTGCCCAAGACCTAGCTCGTCACAAAGGGATTTGAGGCCATGTGATTTAGGTGACAGCCAGTCCATATTTAGATCTCCTAGAAATATTGTCTCAGTTTTTGCATCTACGAACATGGATTTCAAAAGATTAAGGACTTCATCACCACCAGACGGGGGTCTATAGCCACCTAGGATAGTGATACATTCTGAGGAGGGGAGATGAAGGCTCAGCGAAACTAACTCAAATTCCTTGGCTAGAGATTTGCAACTAGTATTGGTGACCAAGTACTTAGATTTGGTGTAGATAACCACACCCCTGCCTCTAGACTCTCTATCTGCTCTAAATAAATTGTAGCCCTGCAGTGATATTTGTTGATCAGTGTTCGTCTTTTTTAACCACGACTCAGTAATTATGATAAGGTCTGGGTTAACGTGTGCAGCCCAGGCTTGCAGCTGTACAAGTTTTTAGGCAGGCTTAAAATGTTGACCATCATCATTTTGAGACCTGTGGCCTCAGCAAAATCGATAGGCGAGGTAAGTTGTAGGGGGCCAGGGTTGAGCTCCACATTTCCTGAGCAGAGAAGAAGCAGAAGTATAACTTTCTTTAAGGAGCTTATAAGAATGGAGACTGCTTTTTTATTTCTTGGCAACCCATATCGTGCTGTGCAAGAGGCGGCACCACTGTAATGACAGTTGATCGTGATCAATGTAAGTGCTTGGGTAGACATAGGTGAGGACAGTAGCAAGGGGGTGTAGGCTAACCGGGGGGAATAGGCTAAAAGGGGAGAGGAGAATGACATAGTGTCTGCACGGTAGACTGTTATAACATTAGGTATTGATAAGGTACATTGGAGAACTGAATTGCATTGAGGTACCTAATTGCACTGCATTGCTGAAAACTCTGCACCTTAGAGCAATAAAACACAATAAAGAGCCATGGTCCCAGATTGAGTGGTCTCGTGATTTGTATTAGTGCAATATTTTCTAGGCAAGAAATTTGCCCACCTAGGTACTCACTTAAAACCTAGATGAGAAAATACAGCAGAAAGGGAACAAGGAGAGCAGGAGCAGCTTAGTAGTGGTCATCCACCCTTCAGACTCAAGTCCCTTGTGGCAGCACCGGAAAAGTAGAATGATAATGCAGGCCATATTGCCACGAATGAATACAGTGATTTATGTAGAAAGACCAAGAATCCCTCTAGTGGCAGGTCTGTATAACCTGCTAATGGAAAACTAGCCACTAACCTAAAAAAAAAAAAAAGGTAGTTAGACTTATCAGCACCAAGGCAGAGTGCTTGGATGGGGGCGCAGCAAGAGCAGTCAGACAGAAGAGGTGTAAGCACTTTAAAACAGTAGTAGAAATTACAATCCAGCTAATACAGTTGAAAAACTCCTAATAACACAGTTGAAATGTGCTTAGTTCTATCGAAAATCTAACAAAGTGCCAGGTGTCTATAGCAGGGAAAACTCCTGGCCAATCAGAGTGGGTTTGCTGGAAGCACCCGTGTTCCGATTGGCTGCGCTGTCCCGTACCTTCCAAGGAGCTGCAGTGACGTCCTGTCTTGGTCGGTGGCTGCTGGCTGGGTGCCGCCGACTGTGGGCAGAGCTGGAGCAGCCCTGTTCAGGACAAGCAGCTTCCAATGAGCTGCAGGCGAGTGTCCTGGTCTTGGTCGGTGGCTGGCTGGGTGCCGGCTGACCGTGGGTGAGCTGGAGCAGCCCTGTTCAGGGACAAGCAGCTTCCAAGGAGCTGCAGGCGGGTGTCCTAGTCTTGGTTGGTGGCTGGCTGGGTGCCGGCCGACCGTGGGTGAGCTGGAGCAGCCCTGTTCAGGGACAAGCAGCTTCCAAGGAGCTGCAGGCGGGTGTCCTAGTCTTGGTCGGTGGCTGGCTGGGTGCCGGCCGACCGTGGGTGAGCGAGCAGCCCTGTTCAGGGACAAGCAGCTTCCAAGGAGCTGCAGGCGGGTGTCCTGGTCTTGGTCGGTGGCTGGCTGGGTGCCGGCCGACCGTGGGTGAGCTGGAGCAGCCCTGTTCAGGGACAAGCAGCTTCCAAGGAGCTGCAGGCGGGTGTCCTGGTCTTGGTCGGTGGCTGGCTGGGTGCCGGCCGACCGTGGGTGAGCTGGAGCAGCCCTGTTCAGGGACAAGCAGCTTTTGCCGCAAGGGTGGCTTGGGCACAAGGTATCCCAATTTTGACACAATCTGTGTTTGAAAATTGGGATTGCTGCAAAGTTTGATACAAGGTGCCACTTGCATCATACCCATTTGGCCCAGGCACCTTGCTTCAAACTTCACCTTTTGAAAATTGGGCCCAATGTGTCAGCACCCTTTAGAGTACACAGTATGCCTTACTGCTTACTTAGAATTCAACACAGTAAGTTGCAGCAAGGTGTGAAATACCACATTTACCTTCAATTAGCTTTGCAAACTGTCTTAAATGTAATGCAGTTCTTTCCCCCCTTTAAATTGCATTAAGTCTTTGTGTTTCTAAAAAGTGTTTTTTTAACTTATGTGTACTTTCTGTAGTGCCTCAAAGTTTGCTAGGCAAGCAGACCAGGGAGAACTCAGGGAGGAAAAGGGTTAACCCCCCACCCACCCCATACACAGCCAGCTGGCTTGCTGACCAAGCTGGCTGGCTGACCACTTCCTGTCCCTATCTCTCTCTCCCCCTCCACTGCCTTGGAGCCTTCCCAAGCTGGATCCTTTGTCCTGTCCAGGCAAGGTCTTCGGCCATTGCCTAAAGGGGCAATGAGTCAGCCCAATGGGCTGCTCCAAGCAACAGGGACCCTGTCATCTGGACAGAAGCCAAGTCCACCCCTAGGATGCAAAGGGTCTTCCCTGCTAGCCAGAGGATGGTTATGGACTAGGTGGTTGACAGAGTAGAGAGCACTGGTGTACAGATGTCTGGAGGCTTACTTGAAGCTCAGGTCCATGGCTTCTTGGTGGCTGCTCCTCAATAGCCAGTGGTCCTCAGGGTCTCCAACAGCAGGCAGTCATCCTCTAGCTCCTCAGGCCATCAGCAGTCCTCCAGAAGCAACCAACCCACTGCATGGGCTTTCTCCCTTTATCTGCTCTGTGGGTCCTCCTTGTTGGGGTAAGTCCTTTAGCTGTCCGGTTGTTTTGGTGCCCTCTCCTTCTTTTGGTGACTTCTCCTTCTTTTGACTGCTCGGGCAGTTCCCCTTGTTTTCCCCACCAGTGCATTGGCTTGGATCTAAGGTTTTTTTTTTTTAATTTACTCATGGGGGGGCAGGTTCCTATTTGCTTTTCTGTCCCCTTGGCTGACCCTCTGTGCTGGTTGAGTGGTCGCTGTGTAGGGGCCCCATTTGTAGGGGTGCCATGGCACTTTTTCTTTGATTATTGTTTTGCTCCCCTTGTCTGACCTGCCCAGTTCAGCCCCCGCCCATTTCTCTCCCCCCTGATTCAGGCAGAGCCCTGTTTGGGGTCAGTGGTAGCTAGTGGGTTTGGTCCTTCTCTTTTTGTCTCATCCTGTGTCTGCCTCTGGATCCCCAGTGCAGGTGCCCACAGTGCTACGGCAGGCACAGATTCTCAGGTGCTCTGTAGTCCATGCCACACTGGAGGAGGGGAATGCTCAGAATGGGGGGATTGTGAGGTGCAACAGTAAAGAGCATCCAGGCAGAAATCAGTGCCTGGACTGGCAATAGGTCCAGACTTCGACACTAAAAACAGCATGTTCAAGAACTGTGCTGTCAGAATGCTGTAGTCAAGGAAAGCACCCATTCAATATGCCGACTCCAGCAACATAACTAATGGCAGCAGTCACAAAACACAGGCAGAACCGCTACCAAGTCAGTAAATTAGACCGCAACTTGTGTTTTCATGGGGGGCAATGCCCCCCACACCCTCAACTTTTAGATTATCAACTCCAAGAGAGGGGTTGAACTTGGGGACAGGGAGAAAGTTGAGGAAGGTGGCAAGATTCAGTCATATAAAAAAAAATGAACACACACTTGGGCTGGGTAAAATACTGTGGCCACAAGATTCGGGAGACCTGAGCCGTCTTACCCAAGTTGTTTCTGTCTAAGTTCTCTCTGCCACTGGAGCAGCTCGGCTGGTCTATACACTTTTTTGTATATTTCTCCACTTCCTCACCATTCACTCCTCTATAGTCTGAATAGCTACAGGGGTAGTGGTAACTGACATACACTATTCTACCCCTGTCACTATTCATACTTTATGCGGTTCCTGTATCGTGGTTCATACACGCTATTCAGGAAGCACTCTTCTAACCTGTTACCCCTGGACCTCCACAGTTCTGCCCTCGAGACTGCAGCTAACAACAGAGACATTGGGTGACAGTATGGCTCCCTGAACCTCCACCACTTGCACCGCTAATGAACTGGATGAGATACAGAGACACAGGACCATTGGTAAGTGGGCAGCAGGCCAGACATCATTTCATCTAGCACTGGAGGCGGCAAAAAAAGGGGGGGACAAGGAACAAAGAAGGCATGTGGTACAAGAGCCCCAAAATAAAAGAGGGAATGGGAGGAAAGAGGAAGGGGAAGCACCAGGCAAAATAGGGGCACAGTGTGGCATGGTTTGGTACAAAATATATTGATATCATAAGACTGAAACCCAGTAGTCCATGTATTTCTTTAAAAGTCTTTATTCTTTCCTGACTTCACACCATATATTCAAAACAGGCAACAGTTTCGTAGCTTGATGCCACTTATTCAGGTCAAAAATATACACAGTGTTATTTCTAAATACAAACAAATATAGACAATAACCAGTTCATCGCTCTTTTACACAACTTCTTATAATTATAGTAACACTGCAAATTGTGGTACACAATGCCTGCTAGGTCAACAATGACCCTATACCACAAAGTATACAAACTTATTAAACGTTTGATTTTATTAATTATATTATATCTTTTTATTCTTAACACCAATATCAATTCATCCAAGTCTGTACTTAATTCTATTAAACCATTTTTACTTCAATTACTGTTTTATTGCTCATATTAATCTGACTGCATACCTGCTATATTCACTTTCTATTTTAATTAAATTTCCACATCTTCACATTGTGACTCATATTCCACTAATGAAACACTGCACAACTAAGGATAAAAAGAGATCATATCAAATTCCATAATGCCCAAAAATAAATGTTTGTTTAGAGAGCTCATGATATTCTTACCTTTAAAAGTCTCTTAGTTCTACTGTTACTCCGTTTCCGTTTATTGGAACAAATGATTTTTATAGTCATTTGAGAGTAAAAATTGGGGTACATTGATAGATAACTGGCACATTTTACAGGCAGGAGAAGGACAACACAAAAGATTTATAGAGAAACCTTTAATAACATCTAAAAGGAATACAACGCTAAGCGATCAACTGGTACGTACAGAGCACGTAAAATCCACAACAAAACAGAAACAAGAAAAACAGCTGCTCTTAGGGCCTTTAAAAGAAGGAAGCTTTCCCTGTGGTCAGTGTTGCCATTGCAATAACACAACAAAAAGATTGGTATTTGAACACCCATATTCAAGTAAGAAATACATCATCAAACAACATATTACTTGTAAATCACACCACATAGTATACATTTTACAACTTTATGTAGGTAAAACTAAAAGAGAACTTAGAAACTGTGTAAGTGAACATAAACGTGACATAAGGTTAAAATATCAAAATTCATCAGTAGCTAAACACTTTAATAGTGTTGGACATTCAGCAGCTTCCCTTAGATTTTGGGGTCTTGAGAAAATTAATGAACCGAGTGGACAGACTATAACATGGGATAATTTGGTATACTTTGCTTCAACTTAGGATCATGAAAGCTGTTATAATGTAGTAAAGTATTTCTATCAGTTTCTTTTTGATACAGTTTCATCACTAATTTATTACTTTTATAAATTAATAAGTCCAAAAATGCCACTTGTTGTCTATCAGCTTCCATAGAAAATGTTAAATTATCATTTCTACTATCCAAATATATTTTGAATCTTTCCAATTCCTCTTTCATTCCTTCCAATAACAGTAGTACATCGACTATAAAACGTCTCCATTTCCTGATATTTTTATGAAATATCTGTAACTGAATCTACTAGTGTCAAATTAGACAGTTGAGTCTTGACACCACTATCCTTTAGATTGAGGATCTTCATTCTGTATTTCATAATTGCCAGTGCCTGAGTTCCTGTACTTCTTGTCTACCACTTGCACCACTGGGTTAAACAAAGCTCAAGCAGAAGAAAGAATAGCAAAAGAGGTTAAAAAGGGGGAGAGGACCTTCTACAGATATATAAGAGAGAAAAGAAAAAGTAAGGGAGGTATCGTAAGGTTGAGAACTAGGGAGGGCTAGAATGTTGAAAGAGATGGACAGAAGGCAGAGGTTCTAAATGAATACTTCTGCTCAGTTTCCACCAAGGAAGATCAGGGAAGTGGACCAGTACTAAAGAATGAAGAACACTGCACCAGTGAATCTGACACAAACACCTTCACAACTGAAAGGGTCCTAAAAGAACTAGCAAAATTAAAAACTGACAGAGCTATGGGACCTGATGGTATCCACCCGAGAATACTAAAGGAACTCAGAGAAGAACTTGCCACCCCATTTGCAGACTTCTTTAACAAGTCACTGGAGAGTGGCACAGTACTGCATGAATGGAAAAAAGCCATGGTGGTACCGCTGCACAAAAGTGGCAGCAAGAAAGATGCTGGAAACTATTGTCCGGTTAGCCTCACCTCAATGGTGGGGAAAATCATGGAAACATTACTGAAAGAAAGAATTGTACAGTATCTAGAAGCAGCTAGCCAAATAGACCTAAAGCAGCATGGCTTCACAGCAGGGAGGTCATGTCAGACAAACTTGACTGATTTCTTCAATTGAGTTACCAGAATGGTGGACCAAGAAGGAGCAGTAGGCATAGTATATCTGGGCTTCAGTAAGGTGTTTGACTCCATTCCACATAAACAGCGGATAAATAAATTGGAACACACAGGATTTGGACATAAAATAGGCTGGATTAGAAACTAGCTTCAAGAGAGAACCCAGAGTGTTATTAAACTGCACTCTGTTGGAGGAAGGAGTGGTGACCAGTGGAGTCCCCCAGGGATTGGTGCTGGGGCCAGTTTTATTTAACATAGTCATCAGTGACATTGCAGAGGGTTTCCAAGGAAAGGTATGCCCATTCGCAGATGACACCAAACTCTGCAACAGAGTGGACACACAAGAGGGGGTCACAGAAACGATTGCTGATCTAAAAAAAGCTAGAGGAATGGTCAAAACAGTGGTAATTGAAATTCAACACCAAGAAGTGCAAAGTTATGCACCTAGGAAGGAAGAACCTAGGCTGGAAATATACCCTAGGGATGAACAGCTGACTGAAACTAAGGTAGAGAGGGATCTGGGGGTACTCGTATCTGATGATTTAAGAACAACCAGGCAGCACGAAAAGGTGGTGCAAAAAGCTATCAGCATTCTTGGATGCATAGGAAGGGGTATCACAAGTAGGAAGAGCGAAGTGATAGTCCCACTTTACATGTTCTTGGTAAGGCCTCAGCTGGAGTACTGCGTACAAGTCTAGATAGCATACCTAAAGAAGGACAAGGATTGTCTGGAAACCATGCAGAAGTGAGCTACAAGGATGATACACAGACTACACAAAAAAAGTATGAATTGAGATTAAACCATCTCAGGATGTACTCACTGGAGAGGAGAAGGGACAGGGGAGATATGGTAGAGACATTTAAATACCTCAAAGGTATCAATTCATTACAAACACAAGATCTCTTCAGGGTAAACATGAATACACACATGAGGGGGCACAACATGTGCCTAAAGGAAGGTTTGTTTCAAAACAAACAGCAGTTAGTTTTTCTTCACAGAAAGGGTGGTGGAGCCCTAGAACAGTCTGCTCCTAGAGGTTGTGGCAGCAAAGACGATGGGGGAGATCAAGCTAGCATGGGATAGCCACTGTGGAAACCTAAGGCGGTAAAGAAACTGGGAGGGGGTAGCTTTCACAGGCAGACTAGATGGATCACAAGGTCCCCTTCTACCGGCACTTTCTTATGTTCTCTTCATCTCCTCTATCCTCTTCATTTTGCTGCTCCTACTTCTCCTGCTGGTCAACGAGACTGATCAGTCAATAAGGTACTGTACCAATCACTCTCCAACCTTACTAGCCACAGTTGCTTCTCACCGGAAAAGACTGTTCCTCCTGCTGGATTGTCATATCATAGATTGGTTCTGCTAGTTACCCTTGGCCAAGGTGTTTAGGTATTGGTTGAACTGCTAATGGTAACATCTGCAGACATAGGGCAGTAGGTGACCCTTTTAGAGTTTTATGTTATATATCTGTATTTCAAACTATATATATATATATATATATATATATATCTATATATCTATATCTGTATATACAACTACCTACCCGTATACTTATTCCATCTTATCCATATATAATAGCCCTCCCTTGATAAAATTGTTCAGTGCATGACAATCATTGTAAGTGCCTTGTATATTGCAGCTAAGTAACCAGTCATTTTTCCTGCATAACAAGTGGTTGCCACAATAAAAGCTGTCTGTTTACACCTGGAACTGTTGCACCTGCCTCTCATTGGAAAGAAGAGATGAACCACAATTGTAAGTCCGATGATCACATATCAGCATAGAGATACATGGTGTTAATGGGTGCAGTGGCATCATGCTCTCATATGGTAATGCAGCTGTCATGGACAATGAGATTTCAACAACCAGAAAATAGAGACACCCATGCTAGGTGCAGGGGCTGGTATGAACAGTTAAAACAAACTAAAGCAAGCACATACATCCCCAACAAATACATGAAAACAGTTATCTGTTGACAAGGAATACAAATAACATTTACAAGATATGAGGGTGCAGTACTCCCGTAAGATTTAGCATCTCCTAATTGTCTGAATGAACCTGGCAGCAGTCTTTCATAATTCCCTTGCTTCACACGGAATTGAATTCCCACACTGAGAAAGGAAGGCATGGCTGCTCTTCAAGCCTTTATCCCCTATGGGTGTAGAAGTAGGAAACAAAATTCTGAACTTTCAGTAATAAGTGATAAGCTGATGAAATTTGATTCCTGGATGACTCAAGTAGAACCTTTAACCCTGATTAGAATTTTCTTCTTGGTTGCAGTTTACCCAGGACAGCCCAACTGAGATGTAGCAACTTGTTTCTCGGGGTCCTTCCTCCTCTGCCTCTTCCATCTCCTCAGTTTTATAGCTGGGAGGGACTAAAGCACAGGGAGGTCAGGTGACTTGCTCAAGGTCACACAGTGCGCCAATGCTGGTGGTGGGATTTAAACCTGTGAGCTCCCGTGTCACAATTCTGTGCACCATGATGAAGCTAGGACAATAGCACCAGAACTCTCTTTGGCACCATGAACCACACCCCGTTGTATACAAAGCTACATTTGTTATCCAGCCTTGCATACCCCATGCTGCACTATAGGAAGTGTGCAGTAAAAGCACAGCATTACAGCAATTCTTAGTTTTATGAACTTAACAATATGTTAATTCCAAATAGAGCACAACAGTTACAACATCAGTAGAGGTAGGAATCAGTCAGTTGGATCAACTGCAATTGATGGCAGGGAATCGAAACAGAGTAGACTAGATGGAGCAGATGGTCCTTTTCTGACGCCAACTACTGTGTAACTATATAACTATGGCAAGGGCCCAGAATGAGTCCCCTTCCCAAAACAAATCAACTTGTAAGCCATGGCTTGCCGTATCTGTATTCTGCTGTTTCTCTTCTTCCTCCATTCCATCCCCCACTACCAATAGCACTCTCTTTCCCCTTCCCCTTCTGCTCCTCTTTCTCCTTCTATCTACCCCTGTATCTGAGTAGCATCTGGTCTTGCTTGATCTATTTGGCTGGTGATTGGTAGTGCCACATTCCTTCCCCTCCCCTTCCCCAAGCAGCTTTTGCTCTCCCACTCCCGCAGTGCATTAATACCACCTATCTCTGGGTGCTTCATGGATGTCTTCTCTCTGATGCCCTGCAGTATGCATATATAAGCATTGCATCTTATGTTCATTTATGCTGTATTACCGTATTTATATTGCCCATATCTGAAATAGGCTTGCTTATTAGTGCTGTCAGTTACCCCTTGAGTTATCCACACATCCTTGTATCACTCCCCTTCCCCAGCTCACACTGGTAAATTAGCTATATGCTGCATGTGCTCCCCTGCAGGCCACAACTTGAAATGAATGACTAAATAAATACTGTATGTGTTCTTACACCCATGCTCCTACCACTGGACTGCACAAGTCTCCCACAGCGGAGTGAATTATTAGGCCTCATTCATCACTTTGTTGTCTGCCCAGCAGTACGAGATGGGCCCTTTTTATTATAAAAGTGGAGTCATAAGATGCCAATGAATAGGGCTGTGTGAGCGTGAAAGGTCTTGGGTGACAGATCTTGAAACCCATTACATTGATTGAAGCCCAGACAAGGGATCAGTCCTCAGGTAACTGAAGCGTATACCAGAAGAGGTGGTTAATTTTTAATCTTCAGATATTGTCACTTACTGACAATGTCATTTAGAGTAGTCAAGTAATTGCATTGTTTCATTAATAAACCAGTTTTTACTTATAGTTATTGGAGGACAGCTTCATGTCAAGATCTGAGGAGATCAGTGAATTTACTTTTTTAGGTCACTGTTTTAGTTAAAAAACCAACCACCTAACTATAAAAATGCAAAATACAGCAATAACTTCAGATATAGTTTATAAAATGACTCTTGTAGAGAAACTGTCAATAAACTGTCAGCCCCATGGACAGATGGAGGCCCTTTGAAACTAAAGCAGAGGGCAGAATGTTTTTTTAACAAAGACTTTACGCCTGTGTTGAATTCCTGTCAGACTGAGGCTTTACTCTTTCTGAGGCAATGCCTACATTCCAGGAGCTCCAGGGTTCTGGTGTCACCACAAACATGTCAGTTTGTTTGTAGGGGGAAGTTAATAATTTTTTTAAAACTAGGCCTCGGTAGCTGGCCTGTTGGCGCAGTGGGACAGCTACTGCTCACGACACTGGCAAACTGATAAGGGGCTGAATTTGGGGGGGGGAGACTGAGTACTATCTGGTTTTGGGGGTGTGCTCCAATGAGACTTTAAAGGCTGATGTGGGCACCTGGAGGCTGGAAAAAGTATTTTTTTTTAAAGTGCCTATATGCCATACCTCCTCAGTTCGAGCCCTGGACCCTAGTTTGGGAACAAGCATGGGGCTGACCAGGGAAGAGGACTGAGCATCCTAGAGAATACTGTCCTCCTTCAGGAGGGAGGGAGGAGGGATCCCTGTTGCAACACTGCCACCTACTGTAGGTTACCACAGGTGGTAGTGCAGGAGGGGACACCAGGGGTGGGGAGACATCAGCGGGACTCTGCGCCACACACTTACGTGCTTGTGAGTGGAACTGAACACAGGTAATACTCTGGAGTGTGCAGTATGACATGGGCTATGCTCAGCCCTTCCTCCTGTTACTGACCACCCTCTCTACCCTGTGTACTGCAGCTGGAGATAGCAGGTTTGAGTCCAGCATGGCCAGGCTGTGCTATGGGGGAACAGCCTGTGGGGTTGGAAGGAGAGATGTAAGTGCCAGAATGTAGGAGGATTGGCTCTGGGCCAACACAGGAAGGTGAGGATGCCACTAGAGACGAGGAGCATTAACAATGAATTTATTGAAAAAAAAAAATAGCAAAACAGAAGGAAGCTATGTCAATGTTGCTGACTCTTGCATTTGTATCTGTTGTATATATAAGCATTAATCACCGACAGAGGAGGGCTCTACCAGTGGATTAATGCCCTGCTGGGGGGGGTTGGTGCATGAGGCAGAAGGCAGAGTGCTTCCAACCATCCAGCGGGCATTAATCCCCGGTGGAGCCCGACGCTGGAGGTGATTAATGCGCTTGTAACATGGCAAGTGCAAGGAGCATTTTGTTGAGATTGCAATGTACCTCAGAACACCAGAAACAGTGACGCGATCATTATTTGTGCTGTACAAGTCATGCTACGGGGTCATGCTATCTAGTTGATGAAAATGTATCGCAGTGCGCGTGCACATTCACCGCGCCACATACATTTGCCTAGTGCAGCACTTCTGAGGAAATGAGATATAACAGCCCTGCCTGACATTGACAGACCGTGACTCTTTTTGGGTTCGCAGCGACACTTTTCCTGTTTTAGACTTCCGTGTTGTTCCACCGCCAAAGATTGCCATGTGACCTTCTGGAACACATGTATGTTTCTTGCAGTTCTGCCACTATCAGTCACAAATACTCATCTGCGCCTATGTGTTCCAGTGGTTCTAGTGTGCCCCCTTTACTTTACTTACTTATGCTCACTGGTATTGCCCCGCGCTGCAACTGATATCTTCCTCCTGCGGCTATTCCTACCACTCCTCTGCGCAGTCAACCTGCTTGGGTCCCGGCAATGGCAAGCTATTCCGACGGTGCACACCATGATGACAATTGCTGTGTTACTCTTGTGTCAGGGGTGCCATCTACAGGTAAGAGTACATCGCGTGGCATGCTGTCTGTTAGACTGCTTTGAGGCATGCTCCCGGTAGTGCACTTGCTTCAATCTCTACCATCTGGATTGCCATCCCAGTGCTGCACACTGTCGCTGATGGACACTCTAGGTACTACACAAGCTGGCTCTAATGGTCAATTTCCCTCTGGACACTTCAGGTACTACACAAGCGGGCTCTACAGGTGGCTTAATCACAGCTCATTTTCCGTCACATGATATGTTTGCACCAATCTCCACTCTCCATTTGCCTGCTATCTTCAGAGCCATGTTACAAGTCTGACTAATTACTCATGCATGTATTAATGTGTCTACTCTGTATGTTGACCTAGGGCTCCTATGAAAAAGAATATTTCTCCTTAAAGGTTTTTCCTGTCTTTAATAAACTTGAAACTTGAAAAAAAATACAAGACCAAATTGGGAGCTTTTATACACAGAATGAAATTTTGTGCTTAAGACACTCTCAGTCCACTTCTTTAGTTTAAAAAGGTCAAGATTCACCAATAGGGAGAGTGACAGTGTTGTTTCAATCACAGAAAATTAATCACTCCATTTTTTACGCAGCAGTTGTTTTCCTACATAACCCAACATTCGCCACTTATCATTCTTAATCCCCAAATAAGTCGATTGCCGGATGTTTCTAAGTCTAGAATGTGAAAAGGGATAAAAGTATTACCATTAACTGCATTTTTTTATCTGAAAAAAGAAGTGAATGGGTCATCAGATTTTCAAATAATTATTTATTTGGTTATTTGTTTTAGACAAAGAATCCACACATAGTATATTGAATATTGTAAAATGATTGACAGAGCACTGGAGGAATCCAGCCACTTCATTTGTCCAGTCATATCACATGATTATTGTTTAACATTAATTGTAAAATGTTATATTGAATTGCTGAACTCCATCCAAGTCATGTTTTCAATTGTACCCTATGACCATCGCGTAAGTAAGTAATAATACCCGACAGGGTGGGCGTTATTGGGATATAACGGGACCGCTCAGAGGCGCGAATGAGGCCTGGATGCCACAGGCGGAGGGTCTTATAGTTCTTGGAAGGTCCGTATATACCATATAACGCCCACCCTGGAGGGTATTATTACACTTAGATAATGGGATATAGATGTAATGTTTTGGAAAACTATATAATAAATATTTGTATATAAAAAAATAAAAAAATAAGTGTTCTTGTAAAGTAATCCCTGCAGTAGTGAATGACCACAGGAGGGCGCTGCCGTGTTTCTATGAGTGCCATAAGCTTGTGCTGTTGCTTTTGTTTTTCACACAGTAAGACAGGAGAGGTGGTTCTTCAGCTTGTCGGCTCGATTTCTGTCTCGTTGTCCCCAAGTCACAGACAAACAGAGATGAGACCCGCTATTTGAATTCGAATTGCCTGCTTCTAGGTATTTTGAGATAAGTACCTCTACGTTTTTCTTTTGCTGAATTGCGACATGTGGAGCCTCTCAACTCTGGAAGTCAGTGTACAACTATTTTGAGAGGAAGCACAACCGCGCTTAGTAAAGAAATTTCAGTAATTAAGGGGAAAAAAAAACATTTAGTATCGTACATTTCTTTTGGACTGAGCTGCGGATGACACTAAGCGAGCGGGGCAAAAACAAAAGCTGGCGAGTTTCGAAATTCGGGGTGCCCAAGGATAGTTTTAGTAATAGGGCACCCCGAATTGGCACTTTTTCTGAGCGGGCCGTTGTTAAGAAATAACGGCCTGGGTGCCAGGCTGTTTGAACCAATCAGGAAGCGAGTTTGAATTTACCCATTATCTAACTCTCAATAAACTACAAGTTACTGTGCTTTAAAGGGTTTAATAATAATACCATCAGTGAAATTGCTTTAAAAAATGTAATGCACTGTCATGGTTTAAAAGATGACATGTAAACCACAGTCTAACACATTCTTCAACCATAGACACAAATTCAGACCTGAAGCCACCAGGCAAATCCCCCAGACAGCTGTGGCCACAACAAACACAGTGACCACCATTTCAACTAACAATGAAAATGCAGCTACAACAGAATCAGAAAGTCGCAAAACTGCTACAACAGAGCAGTACAATACTGCTTCTCCCAACTCAAACCAAAATTACAGCAGGAAAATGCTACATTACAAACAGTGCAGTTCCCACCTTAGACCATAAGAACATAAGAAAAATGTCAGCATATGGGGACCGTGTGGGCCATCTAGTCTGCCTTAGAAACTACCCCCTCCCAATGCAACCTTTGTCCTAACTTGTGCTTTATGTCAGTCCCATGCGAGTTTGAACTCCCTGATTGTCTTTGATGCTACCACCTCCTGGGGTAGGCTGTTCCATGGGTCTGTCACTCTCTCTGTGAAGAAGTACTTCCTCAGGTTGCTTTTGAACCTTCCTCCTACCAGTCTCATATCATGCCCTCTCGTGCATGCTGCTGTGTTCTGTTGAAATAGATTGCCTGTCTGAGCTATGTCAAATCCCCTCACGTACTTAAATGTTTCAGTCATGTCCCCTCTGTTTCTTCTTTGCTCAAGGGAGTATAGGTTCAGCTCCCCGAGTATTGCTTCATATGACCTGTGATGCAGTCCATGCCCCATCTTAGCAGCCCTTCTCTGCACCATTTCCAAACAGTCAATGTCATTCTTGAGGTGAGGTCTCCAGAACTGAGTGCAGTACTCCAAGTTTGGCCTCGCCAAGGACCTGTAGAGGGGCATAATAACCTTCCTCTTTCTACTAGAAATACCTCTACTTACACATCCGAGGATGCCACCCACTTTCTGTGCTGTCTTCTCACATTGTTTTCCTACCTCTAATTTGTCAGTGATGATTATGCCGAGATCTCGCACCGTTTGTGTCTCCTCAAGTTGATGTCCTCCCAGTGTGTACTTTTTTCCAGGGTTCCTCTCTCCCAAGTGCATTACCTTACACCATTTGGCATTAAATTGTAACTGGCAGTCCCTGGACCAATTCTCTAGCCTTCTAAGGTCAGCTTCCATGTTGTCTGCTTCTTCCCTTGTGTCCATTCTGTTGCAGAGTTTTGTATCATCTGTGAGCAGGCAAACCTTCTCTGTTAGTTCATTCACTATGTCTGCTATAAATATGTTAAATAAGATCGGTCCCAGTACCGATCACTACGGGATGCCACTGGTCACCCTATCCTCCCTTGACAATAATCCATTGACTAGCACTCTTTGGGTCCTATCGTTCAGCCAGTTACTGATCCAGCTGATCATCTTCTGGCCAACCCCTGTATATTCCAGCTTGTTGGTTAGCTTTCTACGAGGGACGGTGTCAGAGGCCTTGCTGAAATCTAGGTATACAACGTCCACCGCCCCCCTCCCTGGTCCAATGTTCTGGTGATCCAGTCGAAGAAGTTGATCAAGTTGGTTTGACAAGCGCATCCTCCTGTGAAGCCATGTTGCTTTGGGTCCATTTTTCCAGTATCTGTTAGGTACACCACTATCCTCTCTTGGCAAAAGGCAAAATTTATTTAAAAAATGCCCAATCCCAAAGGCTCTAGGTGCTGCACAAATAAGTAAACAGTTCAATAGAAAATCACATACAGATTCATGACAATAAAACCTAAAAAATAAATAATATATTACTTAACTATCTAAGCAAATCAGAAAAAAAAAATATTAATAAGTTAGTCCAAAAATGCCTTAGCAAATAGGAGGGCCTTAAGGTGAGCCTTAAAAACCTCCAAAGTGGGGGGCCCCTTTAATCTCAATGGGTAACGAATTCCAGAGGATGGGAATGGCAACACTGAATGCCCTGTTGCCAGCTGATCTCAATCTCATCCTAGGTATCGCCAGGGGGCCTCCACAGGAAGAGCGGAGGGGGTGAACAGAGAGAGCAGGTACAAGAAGGTCTGACAGGTAACCAGGGCCCTGACATTTAGGGCCTTATAGGTGAGAAGACCCACCTTAAAGAGAATCCTCCACCTGACTGGCAGCCAGTGCAACTCATGCAACACCGTTGTAATATGGCCAAACTTAGGCTGCCCAGTAAGTCACTGGGCAGCTGCATTCTGCAGTAGCTGCAGTCTGCAGAGAGATCCTCCTCTGACCCCGAGGTAGATTCATTACAGTAGTCAAGCCTAGATATGACTAAGGCATGTATCAAAATGGGGAGGTCCAGAGGTGAAACAAGGGGCTTTATCCTGGCGACATTTCTGAGATGGAAAAAACAGGAGCGAATCGTAGAGGATATTTGCGCCTCTATAGACAAGCTCCTGTCCAGAATGATGGCAAGATTCTGCACCTTGAAGGAGGCCTTCAATGAAGCAGATCCCAGTCTCTGATTCAGGATCCATCCTATCACACGCTCTGTTCGACTCCACCACCAATACCTCCATCTTATCGGGTTCAGTTGCAACCAGCTGGAGGCCATCCAGTCATTGATTTCAGCAAGGCAGCTGTTAAGCACATCTACTGCATTGGATGTTCCGGGGCAAAGGAAAAGTATAGCTGGGTATCATTGGCATAGCAATGAAAATCCAGACCATACTTCCTAATGAGCCCTCCCAAGGGTAGCATGTACACTGCGAATAACATTAGGACGAGTACTGATCTTTGAGGAACTCCGCAAGATAGGAGGCTAGGGGTAGAGGAAAAATTCCCCATCACAACCCGTTGCCTCCTGTTGGTAAGAAAAGACTTAAACCAGCTGATGACAGTGCCAGTGAGTCTCCAGAGTTCCCTAAGATGGTCAAGCAACACACAGTAGTCCACAGTGTCAAATGCTGAAGAGAGATCAAAAAGAACAAGAATTGTCTTGTCCCCTCAATCTCTTGCCCTGAGGACATCATTCAATACCTGAACAAGTGTGGTTTCCATGCAATGCCTCACCCAAAACCCAAACTGGAAGGGTTCATACAACTCGTGAGTCACAAGGTGCTCTTAAAACTGAAGCGCCACTACCTTCTCCACTACCTTCGCCAAAAAGGGAAGATTGGAGATAGGTCAGTAATTTGTCCTGATCTCCGGGTCCAATGATGGTTTCTTTAAGAGTGGTCTCACCAATGCCTCCTTCAAGGCACTGGGGAAAACTCCCTAAGATAAGGAACACCAGACAATCAGAGCAAACACTGGGCCAACGGTGTTGATGCATTTCATCAAGAAATGCGTCAGCACCGGATCCAGTTCACAAAAGATGTGCTTCACATTGGTCGCCACCTCAATGACTTCACTTACCTACACTGGTCTAAACTCCCCCCACCCAGGCAGAGTGCTCTCAGAGCTCTTCCAGTGACCACTGCTAGCTATAACATTGCTGACTGGAGAAACTCCCTGCCGATGTCGGACACTCTGTCCGAGAAGAACCAAGCAAACTCGTCACATTCTACATCCGAAAAACCCTTCTTTGGCTGTAGACAGGCACGAAGATTTAGCCTGTCCACAGTCTGAAAAAGTATCGATGGCCAGGTTTTCCTGGCAGCAATCTCCCAGGACAGGAACACTGCCATCTTATGGTTGATTGCCCCCTGGTGTCCATTATAATGTACACGCAGGGCCAGTTTGACTTCCTCCCAACCAGACTTTCTCCAGCAGTGCTGCAACCTCTGACCCTTTCTCTTCATCTCCTTGAGAGCCCCATCATACCAAGGAGATCTCAGGTAGGAAGATTTGGGTCGTATACGGACAGGTGCGAGGGAGTTAATGGTGTCGGATAGCACCTTATTATAAGCGCCAACTTCAGCATCAACGCTTCTAATGCATGCATCACCCACATGAGATAGATCGTCTGCCACCACAAAACCCTCCGGGGGCAGTCCCCTCAAAGGGCAGCAGCTTATCATCTCTGTAGGGGGAGGGCAACCAGTGGGAGCCCCAAACAAGAATTGCACCGTGCAGTCATCAGACCATACGACCCAATCAATCTTGAGATTAATTATCTCAAGCCCCAGTGAGAACACCAGGTCAAACATGTGGCCACCCTGGTGTGTCACAGTAGAAATAACTTGCGACAGGCTCAGAGAAGACATAATCTGTAGGAGGTTATAACCAGGCCGAGAAAATTAGTCGTCTGCCCCAACATTGAAATTCCCCAGAATAATACATCTGGGAGCTTCCAATATTTCACCGGTGACAAATTCGGCAAACTCCTGCGGGAAATTCCTCAGTATCCCAGGCATGCGATAGAATCCTGCAGCCTGCACCTGGACCCCCACGAATGGCCACACACTCAAAAGAACCTGTTGTTCCCACTGGGTGCATGGTGAAGGCCAAGTCGGATCTAAAACCAATGACCACCCCGACGATTCTACGCTCCTCTCTGGGGGAGTGCACTACGGTAAACCAAGGTAGGACAGCAGCCTCAAATACTGGGCCCACATCGTCTCCAACCCAGGTCTTTGTAATGCAAGCCAGATCGACCGAGAAGACCAAGTCCGCAATAATTGCAGTCTTGTTCCTGATCGATCTGGCATTGCACAGCGCTGCCCTCAGGGGATTGGTGGGTGAGGCAGCCCCTTGGGTTACCTGACCACTCGGTCAGGTGGATTCCCTGGGGACAGGCACCAAACATGTCTGGCCTCTCTCTTGTGCCCATCGTAATCCAGGGTGCCTTCTAGACCTAATAATCTCTAGCTTACCACCCCCCCCCACTGTGCACGGGGCTACCCAATGCCCAGAGTCACCCTGGCCCCTCCCAATCTCCACCTCCCGGCAATGTCTGACCCTGGTATCTGAAACTGGGGCAGGTGAGGGCCATAGATCATGCAGCTAGAATGCTCCGTACACAATCCTGGTCCCCCGAGGCCCCCCCAAATAACTCCGGCACATCACTAAATAAAAATATTCTAATTACTAACTATCTCAAATAATAACTAACAGATTAAATTACTAAATAAGATTGATTAAACTACATACTTCTTACCTTAAAAACACTAAGACATAGAAACCTATATCTAAATAATACCTGTACCTAATTCTACTGCAAACTAAAACACAGTGACTAGTTTGTTTAAGGCTAATCCTTATCTTGTTGACATAGACATAAAGCTCAGGTCTCCCCCCCCCCCCCAAGAATAAATTCAAACAATAAAACCTAATAAAACTTAAAGAACCCAAATTCCACTTACTATATAGACCTAAGCTTACTAAACTATAGCCAAACTAGCAAGCACTTTTTCTGCACTGAGTGGTGCTGGCACCAATCACACCACTTGCGCTACGCTCGCACTTGCAAGCGGCACAGCGTCTAAATGCACAGTCCCTCCTCTCCCAGTAGCTGCAGGCGATTAACAATTAGCTCCCCCAAGTCCCTTGCACAGAAGCAAGCTTCACCACAAAACACTTACCAACAGTAATATAAGAGGAAAATACAGTCTCTCACACTGCTTTTCTCCTCCACATCACTTGCAGGGGAATCTTCTTAGGTACAGCCAACGTCTACAGTAGAAACACAGAAACAGCACAATCCTGCTGCTTGCGAGTGGCACAGCATTTAAATGCACAGTCCTGCCTCTCCCAGTAGCTGCAGGTGATTAACAATTAGCTCCTCCACGCTCCCTGCACAGAAGCAAGCTTCACCACAAGACACTTCCCAACAGTAATATAAGGGGAAAATACAATCTCTCACAACTGCTTCTCTCCTTCACATCACTTGTAGGAGAATCTTCTTAGGTACAGCCAACCTCTGCAGTAGAAACACAGAAACAGCACAATACTTGTAGTAGTGACTCCATAATTTTCCCCACAACTGAGGTCAAACTGACAGGGCGGTAATTTCCTGCCTCTTCCTTGTTTCCACTCTTGTGTTGGGGCACAACAGTTGCCTGTTTCCAGTTCTGAGGTATTTTCCCACTGTCTAGTTACTTGTTGAAGAGCTCAGCCAGCAGTGCGGCCAGTTCCCCTCGGAGCTCCTTCAATATCCTAGGGTGTATGCCGTCCAGTCCCATGGCTGTTTCCACTTTCGGTTTATTAAGCTCTTTTAGGACCCTCTCCCTTGTGAAGGGGCTAGTATCTGTTCCCTGGCTATCTTCCTTTGTTCTGCTCAGTGTGAGACCTTTGCCACTGTCTTCTATGGTGAAGACAGAGCAAAAGAACTCGTTTAGCACTTCTGCCTTGTCCTCATCACTCTCTGCCACATTATCTTCCTTGGTTGCTAGTCGGACTATTCCTCCCTTAGTTTTTCTTTTTTCTCTTATGTACCTATAGAAGGTTTTGCCTCCCTCCTTAACACCCTGTGCTATTTTCTCTTCCATCTGTGCTTTTGCCTTTTTAACAGCTTTCCCTGCCTCCTTTAATTTGTTCTTGTATTTTGCCATGTCTGCAGTACTCTCCCGGGCCGTGCCTGAAAATAGTCATTTTATGGCTAGTGCACCTACCCGGTTAACAAAAACTAAATAAATAAATAGAAGTACCATGTGATTGGGTCCTGGCCAATAAGGAACCAGAATTTACAAGACCCCATTTTATAATTGTAAATAATACCATTGGTATGCATGAAATTATGTTTTGAGGCATTGAAAAAGTGATCCCGACTCAGAGGGGTGGTAAATATAACATGTTCACACTTAGGATGGAAGTATTTTGGATTTTTCAATCTTAGGGTCACAAACTGTCCATGTTTGAATGTCAAGTTTGAATGGCTAGCTTTCTGTAATTTAGAAGCCGATTGCCTTGCTGTAATGAAGTGCTATGCCAAATGCCCAATATTTTTTGTCCTTCAAATCTCAAGACTCCAGTGATTCTTTCTATGGCTTCTGTCTCTTTCACTTTTTTGTGCCATTATTCTAAAGTGTGGGCGGGGGAAGGGATGATGGAGAAAGCTAGTGTGATACACTTTGATACATTTTAGGGCTGCTACCCTTTGTCCTAACCATTGGATGTTT
Source organism: Neoceratodus forsteri (assembly GCA_016271365.2). Lineage (NCBI taxonomy): Eukaryota > Metazoa > Chordata > Ceratodontiformes > Ceratodontidae > Neoceratodus > Neoceratodus forsteri. The sequence goes on along the minus strand of CM028130.1, from coordinate 864,392,335 downwards.
CAAGAAAGTGTTCAGCATACCTCTCAACTGTCCCTGATTTTGTCTCAAAACTTTCATCTGTCTCTCGCAAAATTTGTGATTTTATGATGGAACAGTGGAGATTGTAAGCATAAAATAATGTCAAACATTAAAGTTACAGACCTGTTGTTCTTCAGAAAATGCAGCTTAAACTAATCCCCTTATTCTATTAGGTTTATTGGTGAATATTACACATTTTGAAGATTTGTCCCTGATTTGTAGTCTTTGTCCCTGATTTTTTTAAGCCCTGTCCCTGATTTATGAGGCAAGAGGTTGAGAGGTATGGTGTTCAATAGTTAGAGCCCCAATATGTACAAGTCAGTATGGGGTAAAAATGAAATATATGGTGGTAAGTCCCCACCCCCTTCCTAACAATTTGTACAGCATACATCTGAATACCTGCTTTCTAGTATCAGCACATAGTCTCTGCCATGCAGATATAGGTCAGCACCTCATAGGAAAAAACTTCTTACTGCTGCATAGCTAAAGCTGATACAGTTCTGATAGTCCATGAGTAAAAGCTTTTATATAAAAGTTATAAACATTTGTATTGTGCTTAAAATGAGCTACACCATGTTAAATATGATCACTTAAGCAATTGTGTTATGTTATACCCTGTGGATATGGATTACTGAGACTGTAGGTAGCTGCTGCTGGCACTTAGTTTTTAAATGCTACAGCTAATATAGTGTGGAAATGTATCAACTTTAGCCGTGGTGCGGTAAGAATTTTTTTTCTATGAGGTACTGACCTATATCTGCATGGCAGATACTGTGTGTTGGAATTAGAGCCCCACGTTATAACACTCCTATGTTTGTTTTCAGTGTGATGTTTTTTCTAAGACTATTGCTTTATAGTATTTTGTAACCATGGGTGTGCAGGAGAAGTTGATGAGAATCTTCCATAGAAACATAGACTTTGACAGCAGATAAGGACCACTTGGCCCACCCAGTCTGCCCATTTCCCTACCTACTGGATAAGCTGCAGATTCTAGTTAACCAACAAGCTACTTCCTGCAACCCCCCACTATAATTGCCTTGTGTCTGTCCCATGCATGTTTGAATTCCCCCACTGTTTTAGACCCAACGACCTCCTCAGGAAGGCTGCTCCATGTACCCACCATTCTCTGTGAAAAAAATTTCCTCACATTACCCATGAGCCGTCCCCCCTCTATCTTTAAATTGTGTCCCCTTGTTCTTACACATCTCTTTTTCTGAAAGATGCTACCCTCCTGGACTTTGTTGATTCCCTTGAGGTACTTGAATATTTCTATCATGTCCCCTGTCCCTCCTTTCATCAAGAGTATACATATTAAGCTCTCTCTCAGTCTCTCTTTATATGGTTTCTGCTGCAGACCCTGCACCATTTTAGTTGCCCTCCTCTGGACTGCTTCCATCCTGTCTATGTCCTTGCGTAGATGAGGTCTCCAAACTGCACACAGTACTCCAGATGGGGTCTCACCAACTGTCTGTACAGAGGGATAACCACTTCCCTTTTTCTACTTGTGATGCCCCTTCCTATGCATCCCAGTATCCCCCTGGCTCTCCTTACTGACTTTTCACATTGCATACCCACCTTTAGGTCATCTGATATGACTACCCCCAGGTCCCTTTCCATTTTTGTTGTTGTTAGTACCTCCCCTGCTATTGTGTACTCTTCTCCTTGGTTTTTGTTTCCCAGGTGCATTACTTTGCACTTCTTTGTATTGAATCTAAGTTGCCATATGTCTGACCATTCCACCAACCATTCCAATTGTATTCTGTCCATGTGGGAGAGGCAGTGACCCTCCAGCCCAGTTCCAACCTTCAGGTCCAATGCTTTGCTGGGATTTTGGTCTCTCCTTCTGTTTCCCAGCTAAGATGGATATGATTGAAGTGTGAGATTGCCTCTAACGTAATATGTTATACGGTTCTGATATGTATCTGAACAGAGTGCCCAAAACCACCACTCAGTAAAAGAACTTCTTCAGCTCTGTCTGTGGTATAAGGAGATGTGGCAGTGCCCCTGTATGTTGGAGAAAATGTCTCATTTGCAAAAATCAGTAGTGATTCTCATACCTCAGAACAAAGGATTCTTGTGAAGATTGGAACAGAAAACACCTCTTCTCTGAATCACACTGTACAAATTGGGTCAGGCCCTTCTTCTCCTAGTAGGCATAGACTTGATCCAGTTACGGTTGGGAAAAATTGACTAGATGCCTAATAAGTGAGGGGGTCCAGTTGCAGTGGACATAGCTGTTATGGTGGTTTCCTAAGTTTTACCAGGATGTGCAGGAATGCTTTGTCCAGGAGCTGTGCATTTGTTGCCAAGTGGGGGATTTAGGACTATCATTGGAAGAGCCCATAAGACTTGCCCAGGGATCATCTCTGTCTCAATAGTCTGCCATCCCAGGGAGTGATGCAGTTTAGCTCATGTACATATAAACACCCCCTGAGCTGCCAAATAGTATCTCTGGAAAAAGGAAAGCTCCAACCTCCCCCTTCTCTGGACAGCTATAGAACTTTTCTGCTACTCTATGGCATTTCCCTGCCTAGTCATTTCCTCATGTCCCTATGGAACATGTTTCAAAATTTCAGGGTAACAGGTATAGGAAGTGTTTGAAAGTAAAATGACATCTGAAGTAAGATGTTCATCTTAATTATCTGGGCTCTACCATTAGAAGTTAATGGCATCAGGGTCCATTGAGCAAGATCTTCTTTGATCTCCTTGTATAACCTATGGTAATTATTTTTAATTAGTGCAATACTTCTTTGGAAACCTGAAAACCCAAGTACCTGAATGTGTTATGTTTGGCCCAGGCAAATAGAAAGTGTCTTAAAACCCCTAGGGGACATGCCACATCATACCATGGCCTTGGATTTACTTAGGCTGACTTTATAACACACTAAGGCCCCAGATTCCTTAAATGTAACCAGTAGATGCTGCATCAATGTAACTGGGTCCCCTACAAAAAGATTATGATTTATCTGCGTATAATACAGTTTTTTTGTGTGATCCCCTCACCATAATTACTTCAATATTGATATGTCTGGACCTTAATGGCCAATGGCTCTAGGCTCAGCACAGAAAGAAGGGGGATAAAGGGCATCCCTGATGGGTGCCCCTCCTTAGTGCAGACCGACTGACAAATACCCATTCAACTGGACCGCCCCTTCTGGAGACTGGTATAAAGATACAATGGCTTCTGTAAAGTAGGGTCCCAAGTGGACTCTCTGTAGGGTGGTTATGAGGAACTCCCAATCAACTCTACTGAAGGCCTTCTCAGAGTCAATATTAATGGACATCTGGAAGGCCCTCTTTGTTTTTTGTGCAGTAATGATGTTCACAAATCTGCTTACAGTATGTTATCTAGGAGTAGTTTACCAGAAATGAAACCTGTTTGATCATGATGGACCACTGTGGCTATGCATTTCTGTAGTCTATCTGCCAAAATTTCAGTGAAGATTTTTAAATCTACCAATAGCAAATAAACAGGTCCATATGACCCACATGATTCTGGGTCTTTACTCAGTTATAAAAGCACTGTGATTTGAGCTTGACACCAGGATGGCGGGATCAGGCTCCCCCTCTTGCAGTATGTGGTTAAACACCTCTTTCAGTAATGGGATCAAAAGCTGGTAGAATGATTTATAATCCTCCGAGGGGTACCCATACATGCCTTGGGGATTTACTGTTTTTTAGATGCTTGATCTTGTCCAATATTTCTTGGTGTATAATTGGAACATCCCATTGCTCCCTATGATCTCATGTCAGCTCTGGGCTAGGCAGTTTATTCTCTGTCTAATACAGTTCAGTGTGTAAAATAGGTGAAGGGCCTGTTGAATCTCTTGCAGGTGAATTGTGGGTGTTTCTTTACCTGTCTTTCAATCCTGGGCACTGCCCTATTGGCTTCTTGTTTATGTAATTACCAGGCTAGGAGGCAAGTTGTCCTATTACCATGTTCATAATGCCTTTGCTGCGAGTACTTCAGCTGGTTAATTTGCTGTTCTTGTAACTGGGTTAAATGCTCCTTCTTCTGATCCAGTTTGTGCTTAACTGTTTCATCAATTACAGCCTTATGTTGGAATTCTAGGTCTGCAGATTCCTATTCCAGGTCTTCCCTCTTCTGTACCCTCTCTCCTTTTTTTTTTTGCATGAGTCATAACTATTTATGTCCCCTTTGATACACACCTTCAAAGCATACCATCTAATTTCCAGAATCATGTCCCCTGGTGGAGTTTGCTCTAAAAAAATCCCATACTTTATTTTGTATACGCTGCTTAAATTCCTTCAAGTTCTGTAAGCTCACATTCAATCTCCAAACAGATGTCTTGGGGATTATGGTGGTGGAAAGTTGCAAAACCACAGGGGCATTGTCGGAAGCAGTAATGGACTGAAAGGTATAATTTATGACCTTGTGGGTTCAGGCAGCTGATAAGCAAAAATAGTCATTACGTGAGTACACTTTGTGCCTAGGAGAGTAATATGATTAATCGCATTCCCCTTGGTGCACATATCATCATATATCTAGCAGTCCCATTTTTATCCCGAGTCGCATCCTCATTCTAGACAGCAGTTTATCTGTTTTGGTATGCAGCTGACCACCTCTTTCTTACTTAGCAATAGAGGGATTTAAAACAGAGTTAAAAATCCCCACCAGTCACTATTAAACTATTTGGATCCAGCACTGTATCTCCCAACTCTCTCTTAAAAAAGGCAGGTCTCTGTCTCCTAGTTCATAGAATACATACTTAAAATCATACACGGTAGGTCTCAGTATCCTTCCCCTCCCAAATGGACTCTAGGTCCAGGTCTAGGTCTGTCTTATCAGCCCAAAGGGGTGTTTTTTTTAAGTGGTCACTCTCCTTCGGTGTGGGTGGGCCTCATTATGAGAAGCATGCACTTCCCTCACCCATGCTGTACATAATTTTTCATGTTCTTGTTTGTTCAGGTGGGTTTTCTGCGGGAATGCCACCACTGCTCCCTACCTTCAGAGCTCCTACAAAATAATAACACATTTCAATCGACCATTTCTGTCTCTGATATTATAAGAAATTATATTCAAATTAGTCATATGAAACATTTTCTGCAGGTATCTGCCTGTAATTTGTGACCTGAAAGTGGTGAACCAATGAAGCCATCTCAGACCGTTTGCCACCGTAACTAGCAGCCAACCTAATACAGTATACTAAACCTTAAAAAGACAGCTGTGCCCAAGCTTGTGCATCATTTACTTCATGGTAACTTCACCAGTCTGGGCTGTGGAAAGAGGTCTGAGTTAGGTGACCTCCTATCTCAGGTGTAATACCCTATAAGGGGATTCCCCCTGAGGGTGATATCAAAGTGTGGATAATGTGCAGCTGCAGGGGTCTTTAAGGACGTAATGTACCCATGACCTTCATGTACCAAAACAAAGGTTATCCCCCTTCAAGTGTGCTGAATGATTTGATCAAGTTCTATCAGCAGTTTCGCTCAGAAGCAGGGAGTCAGGAAGGGACCCTGGGCCCAACATATACAAATCCAAAAGATTAAGTCTATAGGAGGGGAACTACCTCCCTGTCTGCTGAACTGCACTGTTCACTCCCTGTCCAGAGACCTCGGCCCACCCCCACCCCGGAAGATAGCCCCCATCACCACCACCAACAGCATCAAGATCTATTTGCTTTATTTGATATCTTCCCCCCCTCGCAACCAGTCACCAACTGGATCCGAAACATATGTGCAGCTCACCAACCATTGCAGCATTTGCTCACTGGCCAGCTTACCTAGACTTTGTCTTCATTCTGCCCAGTATGTTTGCCATTATCTAATTGTGCTACATCTGCCTCCAGTGCAGCCTTCCACCATATGATGCAGTATAACTACTGCAAACCTCAGTCACCTAGGCCTCATTTTGAATCTAGCGTCCGGGTCTTTACTCACTCAGTCCTATGCACCGCAAGCCTTTGTTCATCAGGGAAACCCCTGCAAAGCCTTCACAACCCATAAGGAGCCAGAGAAGAACATAGAGAAGGGTGCCGCTTGATATTCTTACATTGCTGTAGATGCACCTAATTACTCCCATTGTGGGATTCTCCTGTCAGGCCTCCCTGACTTGACAACATCCTGGACAGCCTATCCTCTCCCTCCCTCCCTCCCACCCCACGCCCCATCCCTACCTCCACCCTCTCCAGGTATTATCTAGGTATGTCCAGGGCTGTACCCCCAATGTAACCCTTGAATACCTTGTATATGACGATAACCTATTATAAGTAACATTATTATATAACCTACATGTACTCTAAGTTTAATGTTCTGCACCTGTACTGTTCTCACTGTTGTAACCACACTATGTAACTCTGTCAACCCCCCCCCCGCGATGAGGTGCCTTTGTAAATGAGTCCATGACTCAAAGGTTGTAAATCCAACTTTTCTAATAAATAAATAAAAAATAAAGAATAAAACATAAATTAATGCTAGAGTAAATTAATGAAGTGACCAAATAGGAAGGATTTTACATATATAATCAAGAGTATAATCATAAACAATAGGTTTAAATCTGAGGACTCGCTCTTAGAGTTTATGATAATCAGAAACTGCAAAGTTTACACAGCAACCCATTAAACTTATGGAGATTATCACTGAAACTTACAAGGCCAAGCTGCCTTTAATTACCGCATGCCTAAATTATGGAACTCCTTTCCGTCAGACATTCGGCACACTGCCAACACTCAACATCTCAACTCTCTCCTCAAGATGCATTTCTCTTCCACCTGCACATGCATCTAGCACTGTTGAGGGGCCAAGTGTCTACCACTTCTCCAATATCATTGCCACTTATTACGTAGTACTCCTTACTAAGCGCTCACAGACCTCTGCCCTCAGCTTAGTATTGTGATTGTGATTGTTCTCTGCTGCAGCTCATAGCTATCTGTACCTATTGTGTTCTCAGTATGAAATTCTAATGTGTATGCTATGTATTCTATGTATAGCATAATGTATATTCTCTGCATATGGTTATATTTCTATTTCCTCTGCTTGTAGCTCATATCTACTGTGCCCATTGTGCTCTTGATATTGCAGTTTATTGTATTGTATAGTCCATATTTATTATATTGTATCTACTCCACTCCCCCCCCACCCCCAGGACGCATCTGGAATCGAGTGGTACATCGCTTGGTATGCCTTCTTGGTAAAACTTTTAAATAAATAAATAAATTTGCTGTAAGTTGTGTAGAATGTCTGAGGACCAACTTCATTGATATTGATAAGTAACTCCTGAAGGGAATTAAGAGGGCAACAGGTCCTGCTAAGGCAGGCATCCAGGGTCCCCACTAACCTCAAGCCCCAGTAGTTGGAAAATAGGGGCAGAACAGGGGCTGGTTATAGATGCTGTATGGTGATCTGTTTATCTAAAGGGACGCTGTCAACCCTCTTAGGTCTCAAAGTTTCCCTAGTTTAAAAAACACATTTTATGTTTGCCGACATTCTGTAAAGATTGCTGATGTAGCTGGTAGTTTGATTCTGACTCTTTTTTTCTTTTAAAAATGGAAAACAGACTGCTTATCATACTGGTGTTACTACACAAACACAGGTTTGTTTACATTCCTTGATCAGCTCCAGTTGCATCTTTCCTGGACTTAGGAACACCCACAACACAGTCTAGCCCCTCATAGTTTCATAGATGGGAATCAAGTTCAGACAGACCAAGGTCCATGGATGAACTTGCCACCATTTAAGTTTTAATGGTGGAACAAAGAATTTTTGTTTCACCCATAAAAATATCCAATCTATTTTTTTAAAAACTGTCATACTTTCACTTCCAGCCACATGTCTTGGCAGCATGTTCCAAATGTTGATAATTCTCTGAGTGAACCACTGACTTCTTTTGACAGTTTTGTTTATTTCTCCAATTAATTCGTGGTCATGTGACCTTGTGTCTTTATAATGAATTGGACTTTTTTTAAACCAATTAATTCGAACAATTCTGAGTTATTGTAAGCTCTGACAATCAGACATAATTCACCCCTCAGTTTTCTATATTCCATAAAATACAACTATAAATGCGTTAGTCTGTCATGGTATTGTAAACCCTTGACTACCAAGATTTGTCTGGTAGCTTTTTTTTTGTACCCTTTCCAATCTATTTCTCCCCTGGATAGAGTAGGGAGTGCAAAATGGTAGACAGTACTCCATATGTGGGTGAACAAGTGCTGTGTACCGGGGGAGAATGTCCGCAGTGTCCCTACTGCTTATGGACCTCAAAATACAGCGTATAATTTGATTACATTTCCTGACGGTTATATCAGTATGAAAATCAGACTTTAGATTATTAGAGATCCAGACCCCAAGGTCTCTTTCATTAGTGCTGACTTCTAATAGTATATTATTAATTTTATATTGGAAACTTAGATTGTTAGTTCCAAAGTACATAACTTTGCACTTTTGTTGATTAAATGTTAATTTTTGTTTTTGTGCCCAATTTGCTAGATGATCTAAGCTATCTTGGAATAGTTTGGCAGATTCTGCATTGTAGACTTTACCACCCATTTTGCAATCGTCAGCGCACTTACAAGACCAAGTGCCTGGTGCAGCTTGCATAGATGATAATAGAATGTTAAATAAAATTGGACCCAAGACTGAGCCCTGGGGGAACCCACTCATTACTTTTCCCCAAGAAGATTTGTAGCCCCTTATTGACACACATTGGGTTCTATTGCTTAACCAGGAGTTAGTCCACCAAATTATATTCGGATGGAACTGAAGTTTAAGAAATTCCTGAATACAGATTTTAATAGAGATGGAGTCAAAAGCTTTTGAGAAATCTAGGAACACCACATCTACTCGCACTCCTTTGTCCAAAGCAGCACTGATTGGTTCAAAGAAACACAACAGGTTAGTCAAACATGATCTGCCAGACACAAAACCATGTTGTGTTAAATCATAGTGCCCTATATTTATTAGATGTTGTGTCATGTGTTTCTGCAGTAACCTTTCAAAGATTTTACCCAACACAGACATCAAGCTTATAGGCCTATCATTTTTTATAGCTTGTTTCTTTCCACCCTTATGAATTGAGGTTAGTAATGCCTTGTTCCAGATTTTTTTGGAATTCCCACTTTTCAAAGAGGCAGTAAACAGGACAGAGAGAGGACCAGTGAGTTGAATGACAAGCTCCTTCAGAAATGTTGGTGTTAAGCCATCTGATCCAGCTGAGCTATTAGTTTTTAGTAGTTTCATGCTTGTATAATGTCCGTGGGGCTACATACTGGATGATCAGGCTGTAAAGCTGGTAAATCACCAATGAACACCTCTTTCTCCTTGTGTACACTAAGGAAATATTGATTTAAAGCAGAGGCCATATCCCTCTCAGAGTTCGTGAGTCCAAATTCTGTTAAAATCGGTCCTACCATATTGTGATTCTTTTTTAGTGACCCTATATAATTAAATAATTTCTTTTTATTATCTGTTATAGTTGTAGCTAACCTCAATTCTGCAGCTTTTTGCCATTTTTGATTATTATCTTAGCGTACTTGACAGCTTTCTTGTATGCTACCTTATTATTATTAGTGGGGTATGTTTTAGCCTTTTTGTACAATTTCTTTTTCTTTCTTATAATTCTTAGGACTTTTCTGGTCCACCAGACAGGGACCCTATGGTGGTTTATATATTTAGTCCTTTCAGGCCCCCAAGTATCGATACATACTGTATATTTAATTTGTACAATATATCCCAAATCTGCTCAGCGTCAAGGTTATCTAACTCATTAGACAAATCCCATTGACCTAGAAAACTTTTAATGCTATGGTAATCTGCTTTAAAGAAATCCTTAAATTTGGTCATTCCATTGATAGGTTTATTTACTGTGATCTGTATGTCCAATTGGATTACATTATGATGCAGTGGGAGGTTAGGAGGCTATTGCCTCATGAGTGACCACATTGTTTGGGTGTCTTTCTAATGCTCTGGAAGCATGCAGCAAGAACAGATCCAGGACTGTAAACAAAACAAGGTTGTTTATAAATATATATTAGTATGCATTTCAGTTCCACTAAACAAGGAGACAGACAAAACAAGCAGCAATATCAATGAATTTTAGAGAAGGTAAGAAATTATAAAATGTAGGTTTTTAACTAGAAATAATATGATGAACAAGCATTTGTCAATGGCGAACGTTCGCTTGCAGGTATTTTCAGTGGTGTCTGGCACTTCTGGCACTAAATTCAAACCCCACTGAAATAACTGTGCCACAAACCTGTTTCTTCAGTTCGTGATTCAGCTTTGAAAAGTGAAGACATGTCTGTGGTCAGTGAGCATTATGGTGCTGGACCTTCCAGTGGGTAAGTAAGGGCTTGGGGGCTAATAGATGGGTTGGGGGTAATGGTGCAACAAGAGAATGATGGATAGTTTTCTTATTTTGAGTGTAGCAAAAAATATAAAAGGATTCCTGGTCACAATGGAGGGGAGGGGGGATTGGGCACCCTAGTGTCATTGTGAAAAGAAGGTGCACCAAGCATAGTAGCACAGTTGCTTGCTTGTCACGTGCACTCTGACTACCCCTCATGTGCAGGTCTGAAGGTGTATACAGCATCGCCCTCACTAATCACAGTCCTGCCCTGCACCCCATTACTGCTTCCTGTTCTGTATAGTAAATAGTGTCTCACACAACCAACAGCAGCAAAACTTTGAACCCCCCTGCTTCACCTGTAGGGTACCCTGCCCTTTGCGTTTAACCCCTTTTCCATTTCTGCAATAATTGGGGGAGGCATCCTGTTCCTCTACAGTCCACTGCAATGGAATATGCAGGTATGGAGGCATGCAGGTTTAAATGCAGTATTAGACCCACCATAAAGGAGACTCAATCTTTCATTCATTTCTGTCACAGGAGACAGGAGAACAAAGTAATGTTAAAATGTTAGTAATTTAGCCTGGGCTATAAAACAGTAAATGCAATGTCAAACTTCAAAATAGTTGAAGATGTTACCTGATGTAGTAGAACTCAGGCACTCCCAGCTTTGACCCAACTAGAAAGCAGCCAGTGGACAAATGTGAAGTATTTAAGTCAAAGTAGGAAAAAAAACAGAAAACACTGTGGTGGCTTGGTTAACAGTCAGATGACTGAATACCACACTGTGGTGCACTGCAACTAAATGGAGGCCAGGAATGAAACAGAAAGGGTGAACTGCGCTAGAACAGCACGCGCTGCATGGTTCTTTATGTCACTCACTCATCAAGGCTTTGCTCTCCTTTACTTATTTATTGAAATGTTTCTCACTGCTCCCATTTGCAACCTGAGTTGGAAGTTTTTGGGAACAAAAGTGGAGACGGACAGAGGAACAGGAGCTACAGACAGCCAGCAGCAGTGAACAGTACTAGCCCCGTAGTGTCAGCACTGAGCTGTACCAAGCACTTTGCCCAGCCCTGAGCATGAGAGAGCAGAGCCCGGAGCATGTTTGTCTCACCTGAATCCCGGCTGCAGAACTGGAGTGTCCCACTGCCGTGCTGCTTCAGGTAGGGGCCCGATGGAATATGGGGAGGAATCCAGGACAGATGGATGGATGTGTTCTTAGGGAACTGGCTGGGAGGGAGAGAGGGAGATGGGACAAGCGAGGAACTTTACATACAGGCAGGAATTAAAGTACAACCTCTGAGGAGGATGGGGCGAACAAAACTTTCCAAGCATGGAAGTGCTCTACTGTTATTTACCTTTAAATACCTGTTTCATGTACCTTAAAATGCATGTCTTTACCCATAAATCCTTTAAATTAATGTAACTCTTTTAAAAAACATTTATTTAAAGAGAGTAAGCCTGTGTAAACATATAAATGTCCCTCAGATAAGGGCCCTGTATGTTTTATGTGTGCTTGTTTATACATGTAAACAGCATCTGGTTACTTTTTCGATATGGCAGTTGAGAAGTTAAAAAAAATCCTCTGATAAGGGCCCTGTATCAGTGGTGTAGGCAGGAATTTCAGATCTGCACACCAAGTGGACTCACTGCTACCCCCCCCCATTGTTCGGGTCAGCTTCCCCTTCTCTGTGCTGTCCGTGCCCTGTCCGTGCCATCTCGCCTGACGCAAGCATCATTTCCTGTGTTTTATACCAGCACACCACTAGCCATACTGTCACCAACAGTTGTCAGACTAACAGACTGGCTTTTATTTACAACATAGCATTATGACAAGCTTCCTGTACCACAATCAAGGCAGCTAGTCACACAGAGGTTAATTCACACACTACTAGCCATGCTACCACACCACTAGCCACACCATTGACATACCACTAGTCATGCCACTACACCACTAGTCACACCACCAGCAATTGTCAGACTAACAGACTGGCTTTTAGTTATAAGCCTCCACCACATCAAGTTAGCCATCCATTTATATATCACTAGCCATGCCACCACACAACTTGCCACACCACCAACAGTTGTCAAACTAACAGACTGGCTTTTAGTTACAATATTGCATTGTGACAAGCCTCTGTACCACATCAAGGTAGCGAGTCCCACAGAGGTCCATTCACACCACTAGCCATGCCACCACACCAATAGCCATGCCACCACACCACTAGCCACAACCCCAACAATTGTCAAACTATTGGGTTTTACTTACAGTTGGTAAAGTAGGCATCGAAAAAGAAATGTGTACTGCTTTCCCTCATTTCTGCATCTAACACATCTTTCCACTAAAAAACAGTGAATGAAATCAGAGGTAAACAGTAAGACAGTCAAGAGCTACACAGTATGGCAGGGCTAAAACCCTTCTACCAAAAAGGAGGTATGGATCTCAAGAAAAATATTGTAACAATTTTACAGTGATTACATTACACTGCTTTATCCTATCTTTGCACCCTTAAAAATAAATACTTTGTTGTTTCAACTCCATATCTCATTTTTGCTAGAAGGGTTTTAGCCTTGATGTACTCTGTAGCTCTGATTTCATTCGTGTGGCAAGATGTGTGCCAGATGCAGAAACAACTAAAGGAACATTGTAAGCATCTTTTAACAATACACATTTCTTTTTAGATGCCTGCTTCACAGACACAGGATGGCAGCTAGCCTTTGAAAAGATATACAAAGCTTTATGTGGCAGTAATACATCAGGGGTAATTTCAAGTTTTGCAGCCACTAGCCAGCTGGGCTGATGACAGGGAAAATCCATTAGCCCCAAAGACATTTCCACTGGCCCAGGTAGTGTGCTTACTGAAATATTATTTACTATCCCAAAAGAAAATCACCACCAGCATTTGACTAGTGGCCTGGTGCCAATTTTGACCCCTGTACATTGCTAGAATTTATATAGAACATTAAAAAATCTCTGTTTTTTCTGTTGCTGGCTACCTTTTTCTGTGGCAAGCATCATGACCCGATCCTGTCTGAATTCTGGTGCCCCCCCCCTGCCATGTACATGAACAATTATTTAAAAAAAAAAAGTGCCTGGGTGACAAACAAGGAATAGCAAAAGATCTGAAGGCCTAAGAGACAGGAATACATGTGTAAGCTTGCTAGGGCAGGGCTGCTAAATAAAGTGACGAACATACTGTACAGCCTGAGGTCACAGGTTCTAGCATTGTCAGTGGCACACTGCGTGATGCCTGCTAACCTCAGTAAGCTGTTATCACCAGGGAAGTAAGGGCTGTAACATAGCAAGTTGTAACTGGCTGGCTTGCTGTATAACCCAATCCTTTCTCTTTTATCAAAATTCTGGGGGTAATTTATCATGAGCCCAAGGCATATACTAAAGTTAATGGTCATGTTTCCAATTCCCTCCCATCACACCACAGCACCTGTCAGAGATGCCCTTTATTTGCTTTATATTTGGAACCTCTCACCCAAGCTGTCAGGTCCCATCCAGATTTACAGGACCCCTGTTTAGGCAATAGACATCAAACCTTAGCTCTGCATCCATATAATCTGTTGGTGTCTCTGTGGAACCCAGAGATTTCATTTTCAAGTCTCTGGCAGGTCCTGCTTACATTTGGGTCCCTCACAGTCTGTAATCTCAACACATCAAAAACTGAAGTACTGTAGATCCATTACACCCCCCAGCATGTGCACTAGAAAGCATTTTAAATTTTCTTCAGATCTCCCTGCTCTTAAATATCTGGGAGTGATGATACCAGTAGGCCTAGCATGATTACATCAGATCAACCATAATCCTCTGATACAATTTATAAAAGACCTGGAAACCAATCCCTCTCTCCTTACTGCAGTGTATTGACAGTGTCCGTATGATTCTGTTGCCGAGAATGCTCTATTTTGCACATACCCTTTCAATTCCCCCAGCCCCTCTCTCCCTTAGAAAATGGGAATAGCTGATTTCTATTTATATATGGAGGGTCAAGCCCATAGATTAGGTTTACTACCCTGCAGTTACTGAAAGTTGGGGGCTTAGCCTTACTTAATCTTTCAGATACTATAGTTTTGCCCAAGTTTGTACTGCCATGTACTGACTTCAGAAGGGATATACACTTGCTGGAAAACTTTAAAATGATGGAAGAGGATCTCCTCCAATTCATAAAACACTTAGCTTCACTCCAGATGCCACCTGAACAAATGACCTCTAACCCCTTTACTAGAACTATGCTGGCTCACTGGCAAAAACTTTGTGGTCACAAAGAGTTACGGGACACTAGCTTCTTATTACTCCTTTTGCTTTTAATTGTTTCTTCCTGCCAGCCAGACTAGACAATATGCATGCTTGATACAGGAAAATGGAACTGTCTCTTCCCTTCTAATTTCTCAGGGATCACGATATTATCCCCTATGTTGAATTGTCAGCTATCAACTGTTACAGACCCCAATATTTCCAATATTTGCAAAGACTCCACTATCTGTGGACAGAAGTCCAAAGGTAGCCCTCCAAAAAGGATACATCTGTGCAACATCAGCTTTTGAATGATCCCTCAACTGTCCCTGAAGATTACAAGGGAAGGGACTTCCATTCTGCTGCTCTATCGGATCGGTGATCCGACTGACATAATGCTTTTTATGGTGGCCACCATCCAAAGATTAAATAAACTAAACAAAAAAAAAAAAGCTCTGATTTGCATAAAGCCGAAGCGCCATGAAATGCTTTTCATAATGGAAGCAGGAAGCAAAAGACAGCTGTCCGACCCATTCTGTTTGAAGCGTGCCCCCTGCCATGCCATGCCACACTGCCGCCAAGTAAATAAATAATAAATAGTAAAGTAATAATAAATAACCCACTGTAACCACACTCGGGCAGCGCTCAGCCAGCCTTATACCTCTCAACTCTCCCTGAAGATTATAAGGGACTTGCCTCAGCTCAAAGTCTCCTCTACTACTCCGACTCCTCACTCTGATCTTATGCAGCAGCAGCGGCTGTCTCATCACTCGCTTTCATTCTATCCCAATCTTTGATGCTCCGACGTCATGACGGATGGTCACTACAGCACTAGAACTAGGCTAGACTAGGCTGACTCAGACTTTCTCTCACCCCTCGGCTCGACGGTCGATCTCAACAGGGCAGTATGTATTAACCTTTAAAATGCATTCATTCATAGCGGGGCCAAAGTCTGTTTGGTGTGATTGCAAGCTGGGAGGGATTTCAAGCAGAGGGAAAGGGTGACGTAAATATGCTAAATGCATACACGTTGCCACTGCTGATTGCAGATGGCGTTTTCTTAGAACTGAAGACCAGGGCAGCTGAACTACTGTCATAGACAGCTAGCACATCCATTGGCAGGGTAGGATCGTGCCTGCTACACTGAGCACTGGATTGCACAGGAGGGTCACACACCTCCAAAAAGTCGTACTGTGACAAAACGTTCCTTGCGCATGCGCGCAAGCGAACGTAAAAAAGACAGGGACAAACAACGGAGATATGTGTGAGTGTGTGTGTGTGTGTGTGTGTGTGTGTGTGTGTGGTCACCAAATCTTTGGTAAGTATGTATGTTGGGGGAAAAAAGCATCGATCGGTCATGGATCACTTGTGAAATCCAATGCGAGTGGCTAGGTATCAATACTCTGAATCCATGCTTAAGAGATGGAACCAGTGTGCGATTCGTGCTTAGTTATTTGACTTTTAAACTGCAGAATTAAAAAATAATTAGCAAAGAAGTGTTGCAGAACAGCCTGGTGGCAAGTCATCTCTCAGTGCACCTCTACAGTGGTTGGCTGCAGAGTTCCATTGCGTCACATTCGGGGCTACTATAACTAACTCCAGCACAGCGTGCCACTTCCGAGTTTGCAATTTCCAAATCTACAGAGAGCCAGCAGCTGCAGACAGACAAGTAACTCATGATTTAAAGGGGCAACAAAACCAAAAAGGAAAACTGTCGCTTATCCAAGAAGGTTACAAGTGGCTGCCACTTTTGCAAGAAAAGGTTGCATGTGGCAACTGAGAAAGGATAAAAATAGAGGATCGTATAACTCTATGTATTGCAGAAGATTGAAGAGATGGACTTTTATTTACCTTGATTTGTCCCTTTCTTTTCTTTTTTATTAATATTCTTTCAATGACGGTTCCGTAAATACAATGGGATCTGTAAATAGCACTGCTGAACTTTCTACCATGATGGCAAATGTTAGCTGCAAAAACAGAACGGACCCTGCCCCCAAGGAGGAATGGATGGTGGCCATGGGTATGGTGATGGCTCTCCTGGTCATGGCCATCGTGTTTGGCAATGTGATGGTGATCACCGCAATCGTCAGGTTCCAGCGGCTTCAGACCATCATAAACTCTTTCATCGCTTCACTGGCTTGTGCCAATCTGGTGATGGGGCTCATCGTGGTGCCCCTTGGGGGCAGTCCCATCATACTGCAAGTATGGAAATTCGGCAAGTTCTGGTGCAAATTCTGGCCTTCTGTGGATGTGCTGTGCATGACTGCGAGTATAGAGACCCTCTGCGTGATTGCTATCGACAGGTATGTGGCCATTACTTCGCCTTTCAGGTACCAGTCCATAATGACAAAGTGCAAAGCCCGGATCCTGGTGCTGGTGGTGTGGGTTGTGGCCGCCTTGATCTCCTTCCTATTCATCCACATGCACTGGTACTGGTCCAAGGAGCCCAACGCCATGAAATGCTACCAAGACAATTGTTGCAACTTCTTCATCAACTGGGACTATGCCGTCGCCTCCTCCATCATCTCCTTCTACATCCCCTTGGTGGTTATGGTCTTCGTCTACTTGAGGGTCTTTCTGGAAGCCAAGAAGCAGCTGAAGAAGATTGGCAAGTGTGAAGGGAGGTTCTACAGCCAAAACAACAGTCAGCAGCAGGAGTCCAACTTGGAAGGCAAGAATGGAAAGTCGGGACAGAGGAGGGCTGTCAAATTCTGCCTGAAGAAGCACAAGGTGCTAAAGACCCTTGGCATCATTATGGGTACTTTTATCCTCTGCTGGCTGCCGTTTTTCGTCTTCAACATCATACAGTTCATCTCCAGCGAGCTGGAGAACAAGGTGGTCTACACTTCTCTGAACTGGTTGGGCTATGTCAACTTGGCCTTGAACCCACTGATTTACTGCAGGAGCCCAGACTTCAGGCATGCCTTTCAGGAGCTGCTGTGCTTCCACAGAATGAGACACTCTCCACTCTGTGTGAGCAACAACAGCCACTCCCAGCCGGTCAATGTGGGCATCGCAGCCCTTCAAGTGGACTACCAGTGGGCAAGTGGCAAGGTGAGCGACTTGACCCCATTTGAGGTGGACAACATGGCCAAGGAGATGTTATTGAACTGCAAAGACAGCGTGTTGAATGGTGGCAACACCGATGCCAACGGGAACACCCCCCCTACCTTCACCGATTCTATCATCCGAGGAGAAGCCATGGGGTTTCAAAGTGTGTGTGTGTGTGTGGGGGTGCACTTTAACTGGACTAATCTGAGGAATGCAGATGGCAGTATTCGTTTTCTTGTATTAACTGAGGCATTGAGGCACTATTATATTCCATAGGAGTCATTCTTGCAAGTTGAATAAAATCCCATATTTTTGTAGCAGATGGGTTCAGAGGAAATATGTTGGCATTTAAACCCCAGTAAGTATATCTGGCAGAGTTGTCATGCAGTCAGAAATTCTGGAGGGGCACAAAATCCCAACCTCTCTAGGGGGGTCCGGGGGCATGCCCCCTTGGGAAAATTTTGAAAAAGTAAAGTCAAATGGTGCATTTTGGTGACTTTTAGCAGTCCAGAAAGCTGTTCCCCAACAAGCTAAATACAATAAAACTGATATAGGTTACAGTGAAGAAACCATTCCTTATACATCTGCTGAAACTATCTGGCATATGGTTCACACTTCATGTGGTAGGGGCTGGAGCTCCATCCATCCCAGCCTCACACCTGTATGGGGTCACCCACCACCAATACACCCAGAGTTCCTGACTGATCCGGGCTTTAAATATGGGAACTGTTACAGAGAAGAGGTATTAATCCGACATTACAGTAATTTATACACCACTTACCATCCAGCTATAAACCAGTGAACCAAAAAATCACACTGAAGGCTCTACTAGGCTAGTGCTATCAAGAAACTGCAAATGCCTGGGAAAGACATGCTAAACAAGGGTGACCACTTTGAAAAATAGAGTAAGGTGCAACACTGCATGAACGTTTTGGTCTGTCCTCAAAATCTAATTTCTGCACAGCTGTTAAAGGGCCACTGTCAACCTGTTTTTTATCATATTATGTTTAGCTAAAAACCCACATTTTATGATTGCTTACCTTCTCTAAAATTCACTGATCTTGCTGTTTGATCTGTCTGTCACCCTGTTTAGTAGAACTAAAATGCATGGTAATGCATATTTGTAAACAACCTTGTTTTGTTTACAATCCTGGATCTGTTCTTGCTGAATACTTCCTGAGCACTAGAAACACACCCATAACAGTGTAGTCACTCAGGAGGCAGTAGCCTCCTAAACTCCCACTGCATCATGAGGGGCTAGCCAGTGTTGTGGGTGTTCCCAAGCCCAGAAAAGATGCAGCTGGAGCTGATCAAGGAACGTAAACAAGCCTGTGTTTGTGTGGTAAGACTAATATGGTGGGCAGTCTGTTTTTCACTTTTTTAAAGAAAAAAAGAGTCAGAATCAAACTTTCAGCAACATCAGCAATCTTTATAGAACGTTGGCAATCATAAAATGTGCTTTTTAAACTAAGGACACTTTGAAACATAAGGAGGTTGACAGTGTCCATTTAATGCATCTAAACATTTTGTAATTGTCATGGGCCTGCAGCAAAGGTTGCATCTTTCCTGACGTCCTACTGCTTTTGAGAAGTAGTGCCTTGCTCCGCAGCACATTTTGTGTGAAACATACCTTTATGAGAAAGCTGATTTTTCCTTTTACATTGATGAATTTAGTGCTTTCATGGTCAGGGATTTACAAAATAGAAGTCTCTCACAGATCAACAGGTCGGCTACTCTGTTCTGTTAATGCACAGCACTAGTAGCTGGAAAGGATCATCTCCTCAGTACTGGGACCATAACAACACTTAATGTGACATGCATAAAAGACAGCAAGGAGGGATGGCTAGTAGGCTAAAAAGTTTCACACTGTACCATAAGGCAGTTGGAGGTTAAAGTGTTTTATTTATTTATTTTATTTATCAAGTCTAGGATTACAAATACCTTTGAGCCATGGCTCTTTTACAAAGGTTCCACGTCAGAGAAATACAAATTAGGGGGAACATCAAGACAGGCATTACAACGATGTGGACATCGCAAACAGAGTACAGATTAATACAGTTCAAGGGTAGCATTGTAACAAGGCAGCCAGCGGCATTTGTCAGAGAAGTGTATATGGTGTCTGAGCCTCTATAGTCATGGTGGCTAAATTTAGGCATGCATTTCATTAAGAATAATTATTTGCTAATGTCTGATGACTTAGAACTTATTATAGAAGCAAATGGAGCTTTGCCTTTAGAGTAGCTTCAGTCTGAAACGGTTTACCCAGACTGGGTACTGTTTCAGACTGAAGGTACTCTAAAGGCAGAGTTTCATTTGCTTCTATAATATGTTCTAAGTTTTTTCAGACATTTTAGATCATGAGGTTGGATGACCATCGTGACCTAACATAACACACTACAATAGTTTTGGGATCCTAAGTACCAAGGATAATGATAGAATGACTCGGAGACTCCACACAGGCTTTTTCCATACCTCAATAAGTATACCAAAACACTGTTTACATGTTCTGAGCAGCCACTGCCACAGGGCACAGCAGCCACTCACTGTGGTGCTGCTTCATGTGGCATTGAGCAATGAAGGTCAGTGGTCACCGGAGAAATAATGTTCTACTTACAATCTTCCAAAGTTCTACCTTAGTTAGTCAGAAAAATCAAACCTCAACTTAAATTTTCATTGGTGGAAAACACACCAGTTTGCTTCGCAGTACGCTTTTCGACATCATCGTCACTTTCCGATTGGAGGTTGCGACTGTGAATTGATATTTCAAGTTCCCAGTGACTGGCTGCACAATAAAACCCAACAGATACTTGCGCGGGGGGGCAGTAGAAGTGATTGGCAAGTGTATGCTGATTGTCAGCATGGATGACTACATCTACCCAACCACTGTGTGTGCCAGGCACCAGCAATGTAAGAGGGCATTTTTTGAAAGTCGCCCCATGCCCGATCAAGTATCCGTGCAAGTTAGTTAACCAATGCTCGCTAGGGGCGAGTCACTTATAGGCCATGACCCAGAAGTGGCTTTCCCAGGGTCATGGAACTTTCAAAAATATAACTTTTTTTACCCCAGAGATATAAAGTGCTAAAAGCCCTAGCAGGAGCTTATTAGTAATAACAAAGCTGCATTCAGCTAAAATATTTTACAATTCAGCCCCAGAGTAGAGCTATAGTACAGATAAGCTTCCCTGATACTACAGTACCCAACAAACTTCCTGTACTGCAATTTTGGTCAGGAAGCCCTCTGCTTCAGTCTCTGAGATGTGCAAACAAAAACTGCTTTCAGTACAATGAGAAGCCTGAGCAAGCTCTGTGGCACCACAACTGCTCACATACAGCAATATTAACAAATTTTAAACGTTGTTGTTGTCATACAGTATACATCAAGTATCACATGTGTTACACAGCATTAATAAAATCCTGACTCCGTGGAGTTAACCCCCTTGGAAGCACAACACTAAAATATACCAGAAACATTTATCAAACAGTAACGTATTACAGCTTATTCTATATTTATCAATAAACAGGGTATTGGTAAAGGAATGCATCTGCATAAAAGAGTTAAATGCATTTAGGTCAGTGAAATGGTGACCTTCATCTGAAGGCAGGATTAAGAGTCATGCCTTTTCACAGTACTGGAAGAGGAGATGGGAGAATGGTAGGGATCAAGGCACCTTTGAATGCTGCAGGCCTCTCAATGATTGACTGCTAGTTCATTGGGCATTGTACCTGGGGGCGGGTAGCTGGGTAATGGAGCTGAGCAGGGTATAGATGGGTTATGCATGTAGTACCCTTGTGGCATTTGACATACAGTACATCAGAGCAAAGGGACAATCCTCAGACATCCGTGAACTCTGTCTGCTTTTCACACATTGTGTAATGTATTCTTTCAAAGCTGGCTATTTTGCCTAACTCCTTGAGCCATTCCTATATTACAGGTGGATTTTGATCCTTCCAGTGTCTGAGCAGGACCCTCTTAGCTATCATAAGGGAACCAAGCAACCATCTTTTGGAAGCAGAGGGAATTGCTGAGTTGACATGCTCACAGTCCAAGATGCCTGGCATCAATAGGCATGAGATGAGCTTAGTGGAGGTGTTCACCAGTCAGAAGCAGACTGCCTGGACCTCTTCCCAGTAGAAAGTCAGTGCCTGGCACTCCCATAATATGTATGTGATGGTGCCTGTGGAGGTTAGGCATCTCCAGCATTTATCAGTGTTGGACAGGCCTCACTTGTGTAATTTTTGGGGGGTTCTGCACTAGTGATGTAGGATTTTAAACTGTGTGAAGGGGCTCCTGATGTCCCTGGCATATAGTTTTAAACCTCTCCAGCATGTCTGCCATTCTTGAATGGAGATATCTTGGCCACATTCCATAGAACATTTCACCTGGAGTGATTCAGTGGGATCAGCCCACAACTCCAGCAGCTGGTTACATATATTAAAAATGCACTTAAGGCACATTTATTCAGTGTAGCCTATCCTGGTTTTTAAGTCATTATTGAAGAGTAATTTACCGTTGGAAATATTTGTAATTGTTTTTATTTTTATATTATGTACAGGCACCTCGGATTTGGAAAGGCACCTTTTAAAAATATAATTTTGATTGATTGATTGATGTCTCTGGGGACTCAGCCCACTCCTTGAAGTGGTACCAGAATATCATCTAACAAATTTAGGTCTACCCTTTTAAGCTCTGAGCCTAAGAGTGCTTGTATGTTATGTCTAGCCATGCAAGGGGCAGCCCTGAAATGCAAACTGGCAGACACCTACCAGAATGAAAGCAGGTATAAGGTAACAGAATAAACAGAACTGTAAACATTTGCATGTATTGAGCATTAAACAATAAACTGTGCAGAAAGCTATGAACAAACAAAAACTATATCATCAGACTGAGACAAAAGGGCCAGGTTCCCCAACCCAGAAGGGGGTGCTTACAAAATCTCTTATAGACATTGGAGCTTCACCCGCAAAGCCTCCCCCCACATAAAATGTTTACAATATTACTTTGTGATGGATGTAAAGTTTGTATGAATTCTGGACACACAAAATTCCGACAACAAAAATCCCGCCACAGAAAAACCGATGATTGAAATACACGGCCAAATGATTTTCCGACACAGAAAATTCCGACATCAGAAAGTGGTGTCCTGCATAAAAAACTTTAATATTTAAAGCCCCAAACACAATTATAAATATTAAGGTACTCTAAATTTACTTTTGTCTCTCAGTTTACCGACATCAAAAATGCCTGACAGTTTAAATTCTCATCGAGCAAGATCAGATACTCAGGTGCTCAGGAAAGAAGTGCTACAAAGAAAAATATAAATTTTACCAAAACAGTCTAAGCATCGCAGAATACATGGTTGACATGGGAAAGAAAACACGAGGGCATTTAACTGTAGAAAAATTAGTTCTCATCACCTATAAAGCACTAACTGACCTCTGTGACATGAAACAGATAATCTGCTTCAAAGCAACAATATTAGCTACAATTAACTGTCACCTGATTATTTGCATGCTCCCGAATACATACCATTTAGTCTGTTGAAATAGTTACCAGGGCAGAGCGCGACACTCAGGGCAGTTCAGGCAGTTGGGTCATGAGTTAATATTTTTTTACATTTAATTTACTTAAGTATTTTGAGCCCAATTATTTTCATTCTCCAGAAGACAGCTACTTTTGTCCGTTTACCAATTGCATAGTTGCAAGCGCTGAGCGCGAGACTCAGGGCAGTTCAGTGAGTGCATTTAAACAGTTAACAGTGCACAGTGTAGGGAATTTTGCTGACAGGCAATGTGACAGTCTGGATAATGTAAGTCAGGATTGTGTGCCTAGCTAACCCCCCCCGGAAAATACCGATCAGAACCCTGCCTGACCGCAACCCCCATCCCCTACACCAAAGACTTAAAAGAAAACATTGATTGTTTTTCAGCCCTCCTTCCACATATTAAAATAAAATTAAATGAATGATTTTTTCCCCACATTACACCAAAATATTAGGGGGGCACATGCCCCCTCAGGCCCTATGGGCATGACGCCACTGATATCTGGTTTGTCATAAGACTGGCAATGAGTGGAACAATGCTTCTTTATTTTTATTTTGTTTTAATTTGTCTTTCTTTTGTTTTGCCTGCTTCATTGTGTTGATGAACCATATACAGAAAATGTCCATAAGGAATGCTTAATTTATTACTTTTTAAAAAGTATCTATTTTGATAACAAGGACTCGAACATTCATATATATGGGACAAGTGTTTACTATTGACTGCCTTCTCAAAAGCGACTGTAAAGAGTTGTGCAATATTGGGGGTCAGGGTCTCTTAGCCAGCAAAGCAGCAATGTGGAGTGCCATTGAGTAATGGATGGGGTCTTTTAAACTTTATACCTCATTTACTGCCTACTGACTTTTGTTTTCAAACTTGCACATCCGTGTCTTTCTCAGTTCTTAATTTTAAATTTTAAAACAGAACCATCATTCATGTCGTAACGTCCCACATGTTTATAAATAGTTGTGGGCTGAAAAGGTTATGATGAGGGAGCACTTTTTGTCTTCTTTTTTTAATTAGCTGGGCAGCTTAGTAATAATTAAATAAACAGCTTGGGACATATGTACTGATAGTATGAAAAGGTAGGTTTAAAACATTTGCTGTTAAAACGACATTAACAAAGCGGTAGTCACAAGCGGGAAAGTCCCTATCAGTCAGTTTTCGATTCAAGGCTGTGTACAATAAGAGGTAAATATGCTAAATGCATACACGTTGCCTCCGCTGATTGCAGTGGGCGTTTTCTTAGAACTGAAGACCAGGGCAGCTGAACTGCTGTCACAGACAGCTTGCACATCCATTGGCCGGGTAGGATCGCACCTGCTACACTGAGCACTGGATTGCACAGGAGGGTCACACACCTCCAAAAAGTCGTACTGTGACAAAACGTTCCTTGCGCATGTGCGCAAGCGAACCTAAAAACAGGTTGACAATGTCCCTTTAAATAAACCCAGAGCCCTCTGCTGATGCTGAAACTGCACTGGGCATAGTGAGTTTAAAGGCTACCCACTAGTTGAGTTGAATATAGGGTTAACCAGTTCACCAAACGGGCTAGGGGGAAGCAATGTAAGTGTAAAACGGTGCAATAGAGCCCTCGGGGTGGCATGTGGCAACTGGAAAAGGGCAAAATACTGCTACTGTGTATGAACTGTGCCACTGTGTTCCATTGCCTGCAATTGCCCTGAACTGTGTTCCATTGCCTACAATTGCCCCAAACTGTATTTCATTACCCGCAAATGCCATGAACTGTGTTCTAGTGCTTGCAATTGCCCTGAACCGAGTTTCATTGCCTGCAATTGCCCCGAATTGTGTTCCATTGCCTGCAATTGCCCCAAACTGTGTTCTATTGCCTACAATTACCCTGAACTGTGTTCCATTGCCCGCAACTACCCAAACTATGTTCCATTGCCTGCAATTGCCCCAGACTGTTTCATTGACTGCAATTGCCCTGAACTGTGCTCTATTGCCTGGAATTGCCCCAGACTGTGTTTCATTGCCTGCAATTGCCCTGAACTGTGTTCTATTGCCTACAATTGCCGTGAACTGTGTTCCATTGCCTGCAATTGCCTAAACTGTATTCCACTGTCTGCAATTGCCCTGAACTATGTTCTGTTGCCTGCAATTTCCCCAAACTGTGTTCTATTGCCTGCTATTGCCCCAAACTGTGTTCTATTGCCTGCAATTGCCCCAAACTGTGTTCCATTGCTACAATAGCCCTGAGCTGTGTTATGGCAACCTCCTGGACATGGTCTTTAGAATCAGTCTCCAGCAGGTCAAGGAAGGTGCTCAGCCAATGCATCCCACATCTTCAGTATCCAGTCTCTAGGGTCCTGTGTTCCAGACTGAACAGTGTGAATCTCCTGGAAGGACATCATTCACGTGTCGCACCCCTTGCAATATCATGTTTGTTGTTTTCCACCAGTACCAGGTTACATTCAGGCCCTGTGCAGATCTTGTTGTCCAGTCTGTTGTTTTCTTTGCTCTTTGCAGATTCTTCAGGATCTTCTGTTCCTGTCTTCAAGTCAGCACCCTGTTTGTTATTTTGCATTCTTCTCTGGCTCATCTGGCATTGGTGCCCAGAAGCTCACAGTCTGTCTGGCTTCTGAAGATATTTTCATCCTGGTCCTCAGTTTTTGTGGGTTCTTCTTATCCACTCTTTCATCTGTCATCTTGCCCCAGCAGTCCACTGGAGGACTGTGGCTGGGTTGTTCTTGCATCTGTCATCTCGTCCTGGCAGTCCACTGGAGGACTGTGGCTAGGTTGTTCCAGCATCTGTTGCCTCTTCCTGGCAGTGCGTTGGTGGACTTTGGCCAGATTTTTCCTTCATCTGTCATTTTGTCCTGGCAGTCCACTGGAGGACTGTGGCTGGGTCATTTATGCTTGTTTCTCATTACTACATTCCAGCAGCCCAACAGAGGGCTTGTGCTGAGGAGTCCTTGTGCTAGTTCTTTCTTTCTGGCAAACCGTGAGAGGGGGTGTAGCCGATGAACTCATGGCCTATTTAACAAACCTCATCTAAACCCCAGGTGCCCCCCAAAGGTCACTTCAGTTGCTTCAGTTCTGAAAGCAACCAAGGTCTCTTTTAGTCAGAAAGTCCATTTCTTTACCTGGAATCCATAGGACAGATCCCTTTGCAACAGAGTGACTCTAAAGTATTCTTAATCCTTGAAGGCTGGATGTAATTGCAAAATTTCAGTGTTCAGTATTGTCTTCATAGAGTTCTCATATAAGAATTTTAGAGTTTTGTAGAGTACTCCGTACCATAGGCCAAGGTGCACCTGTTAGAGCTTACCTTAGTTATTTATGTGTCATTACTGTTCAGATAATAATAATGCTGTCCATACTCCCTGTCATTATAGCTGTTGGTGTTTTCCTCCATGACCATGTCCTCCTTCCCCTCCTGTCAGATAAACATCTTTGTTTCATTAGATCTCTGTGTACAATTCTTGCCTCTCCTTGTCAGGTGCCTCCATCCACCCACCTAGGAACCGATAGTGTTGCCCCGCCACAACACCTGCTGGGGAGTGACACTGGTGCTGGTAGTAAGATAGTTACATCCATATCTCAGAGTGAAGAACCCACACCACACACCACTAATTACACTCATTGTTAGTGTGGTTTTAAAAAGGTGACTCTTTAATGGCCACTCTAATTTGGGGTGGCACCCTTGAGGAAGCTTTAGTGTAAAGCGAAACACTGGATTATTGGGGGCTGCCTAGTTTGCTTTATTTATGTATACAACCACGTACATTTACAATAAAGTCTGTAGTACTTAAACTTTCTGTGCTGTCCTCCTTTTTTTCATGTAATTTTCAGACCAGTACTGGTGCCACTCTTTCTTCTCTCTCAGTGTTTTTAGTGTGAATACAGTGTCCCTGTATGAGTCCATTTTTTTTCTTTTGACTATTGATTTAAACCTGCACATGTGACGGTGTGGTGCCTGTGGGAGAAAAGTGTGCAGGCACCAGTGCTGGCACTCCCAACGGTACTAGGTGGTCTGTCAGTGGCAGTACCAGGGCCCCCGTGAGACAACCCACCCCTTTTACACTGAGGGGGCCTGCCATGGCTCTTCTACAGTACTCAGGGGAACAGGGAAATGCATAAAATATTATTAGCATGTTGCCTCCATCTGGGAACATTATGGAGAGTGTCCCAGGAAACTTGAGCACTGAATCCGCTGGGTAAGGGAGCAACAACTCTTGTGGTGGTAGCAGGCATGGTGTAGATGGGTGCCTGGGGAGATTGAGCAGGGAGCAACAACAACCCCTTGATGCACATAGCAGTAATCAGATTACTAAAAAGTCTGGTCCCTCCCTGTTAAATAAATGGCACCAGGACACAGAGCACTCACTTTTAAATGGTTGCAGAACAAAAATAATTTATTTACACAGACGTGCAACATCTTCACCATGGCAAGCTCTCCCAGATTCCACAAATTGCACACACTGTGGGCTTTGTGAGCAATGTAGGACATGAGGTGTTCCCATGAATAAAGGCAAAAGTATACCTCAAAACAAAAAATAACAGTGCAAACCAGTCCATCTTCTTAATCAGAACTTTGATCAATCACCATTGCATAGCTACAGGTTTAAGCTGTAGTGCTTCAAGGTGCCCGTCCTCTTCATCAGGGAGTTGGAACAGCAAAGGAACAGTTGTTTTTTAAACCATTCAACAATCATGTGACACCGTACAGCCACCTATCTAAATTTACATACATTCAATATATAAAAATATAAACAAGAACATTTATATTTAAATATATATTATTTCAATGACCAAAAGGTGTATTGCATGGTATTCATTTGAACAGCTAACATCAGATAGTTTTGTGAAAATTGTATGCACTTTTGCACTTGCATATTTCTATTTTTATACATTGAATGTATGTAAGAAAATCTTTATTTGTTTTAAATTAGATATTTTTTCCTAAAAAAAAAAAATCTGCTTCCCTCCCTCCATTAGCTTTCTCACTCTATTGGTTGACACAGTTTTCCACACAGCCACTGCAGTGTCCAGTGCCAGTCAAATGTTGCAGGAGCCGTGTAGTGCCCCATTCGGGAATGTAATAGTGGGCTTGTTAAAGGAGCAGGGTTTAGAACATAGAGATGAAAAGTATTGCACAGCACTGGAAGCACTTAGAAAAGCAAACGTAACTTGTTTGCCTTTTTTTTTCAGTAACTGTAGCTGGCAACAGGCTTTGTTTAAATGTAAAATAAATAATTAAAGCTGCATAGCTGCTTAAGCACCACGCCTGTCAGGTGACATTAGAGAATCAACACTGCTTATCATCCAATGAACAAATCGTTCAATCTAAGGTAACATGAAAATGGTTTGATACGCTGTGCACCTGGTAAGTGATATTTCCATTTAAGATAGCATCAGAGAGGAAAAAGGGAACATTCATTGCCTGACGGAACAGATACCGCACACTTATTTATCTCTCCTTTCAGTTTTTTTTATCTCCCATCTCCCTTTCACTCCTAGGCATGGACCATGGGGCTAGGGGCTGTTTTACTCGGTAGTTCAGATATGGACATTTCACTGCAGGACACCTGGTTCCTCATTTTTCCAATGCTGGCACAGGAGACCTGGCATTTCACTGCAATCTCCATCTCTACTACAGCCATAAATTGAGGTGGGGGTTGGAGTCACAGTACTTTATAGTTCACAGTAGTTTATTTTTTAGCTATGTTACATGCATGTCTACCTGCAAGAAAGGGTCCCAACTGCTGTGCAAAAATTATCATCGTTGTGGTGTTTTGATGGAAATTCCAAACGTGTACCAACACAGAGCTTGCAGAACATCCTGGGGGATGAGGACTGCTGGCTACAAGCCTCTGAATTCAAATCTTAACCCAGACCCAGGTTCCAAGTGATGTGAGGTTAGTGATTTCAACCCCATTCCTATTTGGGAGCAGTCTGCATCATGACACCACCATCACAAATGATTAGTTGTATTTCAGCAGAGTTTGCAGTCTCCGCTCTGACTGGATGGGCACGGGGACTTTCTCACCTCCTGAAGAGGAGCCCCACCCCCACCCTGTATAGCAGGTCAGTGCTGAAGGACACTGGTGTCGGAGCAATACTGAGAAGCCTGCACATGCACCTGCCAGCTGTGTGTGTGTGTGTGTGTGTTGTGGCCCATGGTTAAATGGAAACAGTAATTTAAGGTCGGACAGGACCCTAGGTCCATTTTGTCCACCACTCTCTGCCTAATAAGTAGGGACCAACAAGTATAATGTGCAAACATACTAATTTATAGGGATTTCCCTACCCACTCTACTACCCAGGATATCATGCAATTCTCGTGGTAAGCAGAAATTTGTCCAAATATGCCTTGAAGGTCTGTACTATCTTCATGTCCACTATATTAACTGGTAGGCTGCTCCATAGATTCATCACCCTCTGTGAGAATAAGTGCCTCCTAATATTACCAATGAATTTGCTACCTTCGAACTACAGGGAGTGTCCTCACTTCTGGTGAGCACATCAGATCAAATATCTCTGTCTGTTTGACCTTGTAGCTATCCTTCACTATGCACAAGATTGAGATCATGTCTAATCTCACTCTCCTTTTCCCCAAAGTGAACATCTTATGGTACCAAGCAAACACGCAGCCATGTGTTCACATGCTAGGAATTGGTGCTGCTGAACAACAGAGCAATGCAAGGAAGAGCACAAGCAAACAGAGCACAGGTGTGATTTTAAACACCAGCATTGTGCTTAATGGATTGACTGAGGATATCCAGGTGCTTCATATTTATCACATGGTACTTTGTAAGGGGTCTCCACTGGCAAGCTTCATCTGATTGACCTGAAGCAACTGGCTGTATCAGCAGTCAACCCATTAAACACATTATAGAACAAGGGAGCACTCCTGACCAATCAGAATTCTCCTTTCTTCTGTGCATGATACACTCTTTTTCTGCGAAGAGTATCTCATGTGCTGCTGCCCTGGAAACGGGCACGTTTGGGTAAGTTTTTCAAAAAAATTCATATATTATTGATCGAGCTCGATCAATAATAATACTGCCACTGAGACCACTCTTATTACTGTAAGAGTGGTCTCAAATTCTTAGGATAGCAGAACCGCTCACCTTTGGTTTGCAATTCTCATATTCTAAGAATGCACATGAGACCACACTTACAACCATAAGCAAGTTCTTGATGGCGGTATTAACATACAACATTGGTGTTTAAAATTACATCTGTGTACCATTTTTTGTGTTTTACTTGAACATGTTAAGGGCCTCCAGTCTCTCCTCATAGCTTTTGCCCCCCTATCCACTGATCATGTTGGTGGCCCTGCACTGTACCCCAGTAACAGACTCACAGTCACTTTGAATTGGGGAGCCCAGGACTGCATGCAGTACTGCAGGTGGGGCTGGACCAGGGCCTTGTAAAGCAGCAGGATTACTTCCCCTGCTCTGCTAGTCAATCCCTATTGATGCACACCAGCCTTCCTTTTTATACTTTATGTTTATGATCTTTTCTAGAAAGACAAAAATGTATACAGGATTAAACACAGCAAGCAAAAAAAGAGGAAAATAAAAGAGATACGGTAATCAGATCCTGTGTAAGCATTTGCAGGTAGCCCGTGCCCAAACAAGGAATGGGAATGATCAGAATCTACAAATTAATTACAGTATATCCTATTAGCACACTATACAGTTAAATATTGCAGCAATTCAAGCCGTTTTGAAAAAAATAAAAATAAAATGCAAATTCAAGTCTCCTGTGCTCAAAACCCCAGGGTACGCAGAGCTACAGTAGAGGTCATTCAGCTAGTCCAGTGAGCTGTATCAGATATCATACTGTATGTCCATTCAAAAATAGAAAAGTCAGACGTCTGTACTTTAGTAATAGTATTATATTTTAGCTGTATTATGAACTTACTTCATCAGCAGCATCTAAAATTTCTAAGTCTGATTTGGTAGGGACATAGTAGACTCATCTTCTACTGGGTGTTGTGACCTGAGGTACATTGTCAACTGTTCAATATGGAATAAAAGGAATGCATTACCATGTTTGGAATTATTAATGGGGGTAGTACAGCTTGCCCCTCAGTGGTACTGCTTTTTGTCTCTAAAGTCCATGAAATGGCTTTGCCTTTAGGTAATTTATGGATAATTTAGATACTGTATGTATGTTTCAGGACTGCTGACAGCTACATGTAAGGCCAATGAATCTGAGGGACCCGACACACTTACTTTTCCTTTTAACTTGAGTACTGCCCAGCAAAGTAAACTGTGCTCCATCTCTAACATGTCCTGCCTATAGTTTAAGAATCTACCTAACTCTACCTACTCATAGGCCTACTACTCTTACCTCTCAACCAGCGATGGCCCTGGCCTTGACTGACCCTTGGGCATAGGTATTGTTGCTAATTTGTGTTATGTCCATGTGGTCTATTATCCCTTAAGACTGCAGTGTTATTTTAATTTGCTGCTGCAGCTCTCGCCCCCCGGAACCTCTTGAAAATTAGGTGACACACCTAAATGTGGATTTCCTGGTGTGTAGAATTTCAAATAAATAAAAAAAATAATAAAAATTGTTTTCTCTGCTGGGTTTGGGAACTATAGTTAGAATATATAAAATATATATGCCATTAGGAACAGCATACCCCTCAAATGTGCCAACTTGAATATCAGCACATGATCAGAGTCGAAAACGCTCTTTGCTAAATATTACTTTTCCCTGGTAAGTTTCCTAAATTTCCTGATTTGCTCCTTTTGGTATTTATATTCACCATAATAACTGAAACTTTATCTTTCACACTGTAAAGGCTCTGAGCAGGTGGGGGGATAATCAGGGACGAATCAAATTTTTTTTTCATTTAAAGTTGCTTGACTGGGTCTCGGAGAGAATAATCATCAGCATTTGGAAAGGGAACATTGTTTAAACAGGCGTAGCACACTAAGCTGAAACTTGTTTCCAGATGTGACCTGGGAGCACAAGGAAGTTAAGTGACTTGCTTAGGATCACACAGTATGCACCTAGGCGGCCGTGGGATTCAAACCCAGGTCTCTAGATCTGCAACTCAGAGCCTTAACCCACTGCATCATACTGCCTCCCTTTACTGCATCTACTCATTCATGTACAGTAGCCCCACAACCCTTATAGTGTGGAATCTGATTGGATTTTCCAACATTTCAGTTTTCCTATTTAGAGGATTGTTTTCTTTTGCCACTCCTGCACTGGTAGCTTCCAAAATCTGCAGTCAGGAGTCTAGTTTCTGTATAGTGTCTGATTTTTAAGCTTCTCTTTTGCAGTCCTTATTAATTAATTTATTTATTTGTAATTTTTGACCAGGAAAGGCACACTAAACTGTTATGGCTTCTTTCCAGATGTGTCTTGTGTGAGTGGGTTATATA
Source organism: Neoceratodus forsteri (assembly GCA_016271365.2). Classification (NCBI taxonomy): domain Eukaryota; kingdom Metazoa; phylum Chordata; order Ceratodontiformes; family Ceratodontidae; genus Neoceratodus; species Neoceratodus forsteri. The sequence goes on along the minus strand of CM028130.1, from coordinate 864,359,805 downwards.
GACCTGTTTTATTGATGGGAAGTGTTGGCCATGAAACTGGGGAAATTCCCCTACTCTTCCTGAGGGGGGTGTAACACATTTCATTTCGGAAGATGGATAACCCTGGAATGGAGGAGATGGATGTGGCTGCCCGGGTGGAGGACACTGCTTCCCTCCCTACCTGGAGTACTGAGGAAGCGTACTGAGGAAGCTACTACTGTGCAGTCTCTACTGACATGTGGCCTGGATGGACAAGGAAAGAGATGGTGTTGCCTCCATTAAGACATTTAATAGGATTGAAGATGTACTTGCAGAGGTGTTTCCAGGGACCCCTGTGATGTTGACAGTCCAGTCAGAAGAAGAAGAAAAATGACCAGACATTTGAAGGACAAATGTGAGCATCTGCTACTGCTGATTGCAGATGAAGAAGCAAAATTCGAGCTGGCGAGAAACAGCTCTGTTCCACTGAGGGCTGAACAGCTTCAGTGACATGGCGGACAGCATCTTCCATGAAGATCATAGACCTGTCAGCCCCTGGAGGCAACAGTGCTGACAGACATCAGCTGATGGAAGGTTCAGTGGGAATGCTGACACAGAACACACCTATTTCACTTTCAGAGGATGTGATTGTATCAGCTGGCATTCCAGAGGGGAGTATTTCAAAACGCTGACAGTCAGACCACTATCCTGATGAGTGAAAGCCTGACACTGGAACTTGCCATGACACAGAGTTGATTATATTATTTTAGGAGGGCTGGAGGCAGAGCTTCCCACCCACCTACAAACATGGCATAAGTGCAGTGTCGGGCCTTCGTTCATTGGGACGGTGGTCTGTTGGGCAATCGGCGAGTCAGGATGTTGGGCCCGGGATTCTGAGCATCAGCATTTTGACTGTCGGGATATCATAGCATATCCCTGTCTCTCATCTTCCCCCCATTAGTAGAAATCAGTACCTTAAATAATACCATGGTTTCTGTTTCATTCCAGCAAGATTAAGTGGAGGTTCTTGCTTCAAGTGAAGTGTGGTACCTCCCCCTTCCCGAGAAGTTGTTACTGTTATGGAGGAAGCTGGGCCCTCCACAAGCAGTGCTGGCCCTACTGAGCAGTCCCAGAATCTTCCTCATCCCTTAAGCAACTACTATAGGGTGGCCTAGACCCTATGTTTCTCTGTTTCATGCCCCAATTTTGCCTGGTAAATGGCATAACACTCTGTGCCTTTGGTATTGTGGTGGGCTGGATGATGCCCCGGACTGGATGTAAGTGATCAGAGAACTGTTAAGGGGCTCAGTGGGGTTTGCAGCAAATGAGATCTATGCCCTTGTTCATGTCAGTGGTGAGCTGCTGTTTGACATTAGTTTTAAAGCTTCCAGGGGCCCTGAACCATTTTGACAGAAATACCATACTCTGAAACATAGCCCACACTGATCTCCTTTCTGGCTATACCTTTGAAAAGTAAGCAATAAGACACGATGGGGTGTGCATTACAGTGTGATAACCGCACTTGTAGGGGCGTAGTTAGGTACAAGGCTGAAGGCCAAGTGCTGGTCATCCCTAAGAGTGCGGTTATCACACCGTAATGCACAACCATGGAGTGTCTTATTGCGCTTATAAAATTGCCCTTTATTTTTAGAAGCATTTTTTTTATTTTGATACACATTTTTAAATAAGTAAAAATATAAGTGAATCTGTGCTTTTAACATGAAATAGTCCTTCTGTCTATTGGTGCTAGATTAAAGTAATGCTATACAGTGTGTGCCTCCTTGCCCACTTAAGCTTCATAATCCCCTGCCAGCCACAACAATTCACAAATGCTGTTTTCCTCATTCTAAGTATGACACAAAGCCCCCTTACTTTATTTCATCCTCCTCACTCTGTAAGCAAAACTAAAAGGAAGCCATAACAGAGGCTTCTCAGTTCCCCAGTGCTGCAAGCATGAGCATGGTTCAAAACTGCCACACTCACTGACATCATCATGAACTGCTTGCTGTGTCCTAAAAGATAACCAGCAGGGTGAGATATTTACCACCTTTTCTCTTTGTTCATATAGTATTATTGCTTACTTTCGTCATTCTGTTTTTTTTCTCTGTTTCCCCACATTCAAGAAATAGAATGTTTACCATGGAATACAGAGATTCAAAATTCTGCTCAATTCTACTATCAGAATATTCCTCTACTAACACACTGTACATACAACACAGGCCTGTTTTAGAGCCAGAGACTCAATTATGTCACTGTCAGGGAAAGCAGAAGAGATTTCACTGATGAGCAGGTAAAGACAGAAGGGGGAGTTTTCACTGTTAGCAAAGAAAGAGTTGTAATGAAAACTATAAACAATACTTAATGTTTCTAATTTGTTTATGTGTGTAATGAGAGTGTGATGATCTGGTAAACAACATTTAATTGATTTGTTTTACTTTATATTTAAGGTAGTTTTATTTTCAGGGCCCAGCTGAAGGTTTCTACAATGTAAAGGTAGCAGCCATGTTTGTGATGGAAGATCATTTCTGGTTGTAGGGAGATTGATGCAAGATAGTTCTGGTTGTAGGAGGACTGATTTGCTCATTGAGTGATGTGGTTTAGGACCAGGATGACTGTGCGTATATAGAGTTTTAATGTACGGTCAGCTGATCTCTCTTGGCCAATGAGATTTCTAGATTTTTCTTGCCATTTTATAAAACCTGACAAAGCCAGACAGCACAAAAGACTGTGACAATTCTATTTCAGAATGAAGGGGTTTCAATAACAGATACCATGTTCTGGTTAAAGCAGACATGCACCATTCTAGGGGATCCTGAAGTCATTACAGATTCTGAGGGGGTTATGGATTGGAGCAGAGAAAATCCACGTACATCTTAAGCAAACAGACTCAGGGCTCCAACCTTGGTTGGGATTGTGGGCTCCTTTTTTATGCTAGTCAAATGAAGGCATGTTACCAGTGCAGCTCCACTGACTATCTAAGTGGAGTGTGTGACCAGGTAAAATGTAACCTATGTGATCGTGTGGGTCATGCATGCTTACACTGCGTGAATGAGTTGAAATGTAATTTGTATGATGAACTTGGACACTGTTATCGTAGATGCCCTTGGGCTGCTGGGATGTCAACCAGGGCAGGATGATAAACTTGACTAGAATATGTTCACGACCATGGCCCAAAAGAACCAGAGTGAATTTTCTAAAGACCCCCCTGTAAAAAGTACTCAGCATGGCCCCCCCTAGTTCTGGATGCCATATCCAGCAGAGCCTTCCCCCTTGATCAGCTTCAGTCTTGGTTATAGAACTTTCAACTCCTCCTCCTACTGAGGAGATTCCATATTCCTAGCCCAGTGCTTTGAATAATCCCCCTCCTCAAGGTGGCTCTAGTGAAACAGACCATTTATCAGTTGAACTATTTAGCACAAGAAGTTAAAACTAAGACAAAAAAATAATTTAATGATATGTCATTCTTATCTTCTATGGCAAGTACTGCTGGGATAACGTATGCTTATTTTTAATTAAAACTGAAGAGACAACACACATATCATAGAGGGCCTTTGGCTACATGACTTGAATTTTTTCTTTGTTCATGCTTCTCTGTAGCTGAAAGTGGCCAAGGTCTGTCCGATGGAATTTTCTGACCACTGCATGGTGTAGATTATTACTAGATCATCTCCACGGTATCACAAGGACCACAGGTATGGACACCGAACCTTTCCTTATTAGGAAACGAGGAGGTTAGGGAAGAGTTAAGAGAATTACTTTCTGCAAGGAAATCAGTTATTAAACGTTATGATAACCCTATTATTTGGTGGGAGGATACTAAGCTAGAATTAAAGAGAGTTTTTTCAGAAATGGGGGAAAAATCTGTAAAAATTAACATTTTGACTACCTTACTAGTGAGTCTCTCCTACAAAAACTTCAGTCTCAGGCTATGAAAACTGGGAATGATTATAGTTCCCAAATCTCACACTTAAAGCAGGAAATGTATAATTCAAGCCCCAGGAAATCTTACTGTATTCTGACTTATGCAGTATGGTCTCAGCATAGGACTGCCCCAGAGCCGAAATAGTTAATAGAACCTATGCAAATGATGGAATGCTAGGCTTAAGATCAGTTTTTAAACCACTGTCCCTGGTAAACAGTTCTAAACTGTCAGATTCTTCACTCTACTTGCTTCAGTAAGACGTCTCCGGAGAGCTCTCCTTCATCGCTTGCAGAAACTTTGTTTTTCTCGGTTATTTACCTAGTAATTTTAGTTATTTTGGTATTCTTTTCACTGTCCTTGGTTTTCAGGCAGTAATTGTTTAGATTTTAGTTAAGAAAGGGTAAACAGTTATTTTTCTCCCCGGTTCGCTAACTGAGGGGAAACCGACATTCTCCCTTTTCAGTTTTTACGGTCTAGTAGTTTAAATTTGTACCGACTTGGACATACTGTAGTCGGTTTGCTTTGATTTTAATTTCAACCAGGGTAACTCCTGGTTTATTGTTTGGTTAGCGTAATCAAAAAAATAAGAAAATATATATAGTAGTATAGACTTTGGAGTTTAATCACTCTTGTTGTTCTGGGTTATGTCACGGAAAACCAAAAAGAGAACAGGACCCACAGGTTTCCAGCACTGCACTGAGTGCGGAAAACTTTTTGCCAAAGCTGATCCACACTTAATTTGTTTATTCTGTCTGGGGTTTGATCACCTACAGACAGAGTATGAGATCTGTAGTAATTCTCCTCAGTCTACTGTTGAGAGACGTTTAAAAAGACTGAAGGAAAGGATGGCTGAAAAGGCTGCTGACCCAGCCATTGCGCAACCGGTTCCTCATCAACCTGAATTGGAGGAGCTGACCTCTGAAAGGGACCATGGATCTTCCTCAAAGAAATGAACCGCTGAAAAGCTGCTGAACCGGCCATTGCAGTCAAAAGAAAAAAGAAGGAAAAATGGCAGGAACCACAACCGAGAAACCTTCTGCTGAGGAAATCGCTAACATGATTAAAATAATTCAGTCTTTACAGTCCTCGGTTCCGGTTGGCAAGCAACCACTACCACAAACTACAGGTTCAAATACAGTTCCCGGTTTAACAGTCCAAGAAGGGGAGCATTTTGAGGAAGAAGAATATGAAGAGGATGAGGATGAAGATGATGAGGATTTCAGGGAGCCCACTGATCTGTACATTTCCCCTGATCCTCACAGACCAGATTCCTCTGACAAGGGAAGAGAGGATTTTACATCCTATTTCTCATTCATGAAGCAGGTTGCTCAAGTCCTCCACCACCCATCTCAAGAATCTGTAGAAGATGAGGAGGAAGAGGATTACAAAGAGATGATGGACGTGCCACCATCAAAAATGTTGTTATTACCACTTCATAAGTCCCTGAGACAACAGTCTATGAAAGCAGACACCCACTTCTGTCCCTCCTACAGATAGGAAGGCAGACAAAAAGTACTGAGTGGCTAGGACTGGTGCTGAATTCCTTTTTGGACACCCCAGTCATGAAGGTGTAGTGCAGACTACAGCTTGTGACAAAGCTAGCATCCCTCTGGCCTCTCACCCGCCAGACAAAGATTCTAGGAGAGTAGACTCTGTAGCATAGGAAGTTTATCTGGGATCCTCACTGGCTATTAGACAGGCTTCCTATGTGTCCTACAAAGCCAGATACCAAAAGAATCTGTGGTCCACAGTGCTTCAGATTGCCAAGGCAGCTCCATCCTCCATGGCTGCTGACCTGGTGGAAGCTGAAAAAAGAGGTACTGAAACTACTAAGATGCAGCTGAGGATGGCAGTGGATTCCAATGACACTGCATCCAGACAGATGGCATCTGCTGTGTCACTTAGGAGGCTTGCCTGGCTCAGAACTATCAGTCTGACACAAAATACTCAAACTAAAGCCATGGATTTTCCCTGTGATCCTATGTCTCTGTTTGGTGAACAAACAGAGGCATATATGAAAATAATGGATGAGTACAAGGCTGCCTATAAGAGTACAGCAGCAAAAGAAAGAGCTTTTAACCCCCAGAAACACCCACCTAGGGGTGGCAGGGGCAGAAATGCCTATATGCCTTTTTTCCAGCCTCAAGCTTTCCCCCAGTATCAGCAAAGGGGATACTTCAGAGGCAGGGGCAGTGGCTGTACTAGCCCTAGTGTCCAGCCAGCAGCACAGGCCAAACAGACACCCCTGAGGTGACTGTTCAGGTTAACTCCCCAGTTCCAGTAGGGGGCAGGGTGGCCCACTACCTCCAGGAGTGGGAAAATATCACCACAGACAAGTGGGTCCTAGAGGTAGTGGGCCAGGGACTTGTCCTCAGTTTCAAGGCACTGCCAAAGCTTAGGGCAAAGGCACTTAAGCCCTCTTCCCCATCAGAAACAGTCCTACTGGAAGAGGACGTTTTAAGTCTTCTGCTGAAAAAGGCAATAGAGCCAGTTCCTTCAGGAAAAGGGCGTGTACTCAAGGTACTTCCTCATAGTAAAGAAAACAGGGGAGTGGCAACCCATTCTGGACCTCAGACACTTAAACAAGCATCTGTCAAAACCAAAGTTCAAGATGGTTACTCTGGCTACTATACTACCAATCAGTCAATCAAGTCAATCAATCAAACTTTATTTAACCAGGCATTTCATCCTTGAGCAAGCTTATTTGCAAGATGACCCTGAACAGAGAATATACAAGTAAAGACAAAGGCTGATAAATTATAATACAGTGGCAGTAATATAAAGGTACAGCATATTTGCACATGGAGTAGTACAATAATGAATCTTATAATGATAATTAGTTTCAGTGAGTATAAGGGAATTTGACAGGAAGGAAGGAGGGAGGGGCTGACAGGCTAGCAGAGCAGCTTAAGAGGGAGCTGCTATAGGAGCTAGGAGAGACGGGAAGAGAAGAGAAGAGAAGAGAAGAGAAGAGAAGAGAAGAGAAGAGAAGAGAAGGAAGTGCTGTTGCTGGCGAAGTTAGAGCTAAAGTTGTCAGGCCTGGGCAGGAGAATGGCAAAGTATATGTAAGTTTACCTGAAGCAGGCACATGTATCCCTTAGACAGCATGCAAGCAGCATGTTGAAAGTGTGGGGCCCAGGCCCATAAACTACCAATGATAAGACAGGGAGACTGGTTAACATCCCTGGATCTAAAGGGATGCCTACTTCCATATCCCAATAAGGGGGTCACACAGGAGGTACCTCAGGTTCAGATTGCCATCAGGCCATTACCAATTCAAGGCAATGCCCTTCAGCCTGACATCTGCTCCAAGGGTGTTCACGAAAAGTCTAGCTGTAGTAGTAGTGGCACACCTAAAGTGGCAAGGGGTGTCAGTGTTCCCCTACCTAGACGACTGGCTGATAGTAGGCTAATCACACCAGCAAGTAAGGGAGGCACTGTCACTAACACAGGACTCTCTGCACTCCCTAAGGTTCTTGGTAAACCAGAAAAAGTCTGTTCTGGAACCAGTTCAGCTGCTCAGATTCATAGGGGCAGAACTGGATACAAGACAGGGAAAGGCTTTCCTCCCTCTGGACAGAGTTGTCAACTTCATTCAGGTAGCCAGTGCTTTAAAACTTCATGTTTCAAGGCCAGCAAGACACTTCCTGCAATTGCTAGGCCATATGGCAGTGTCCACAGCAACTGTGTCAGGGGCCAGGTTCCAGATGAAAAATATTCAATTCCATCTGAGAGCCCACTGGCTCCAAAAAAGGGACTCTCTTTCAAAGCTAGTTCCAGTAACAGTCACATTTATCCAAGCCCTACAGTGGTGGCAGGAGCAGGGCAATCTCAGGCAAGGAGTGCCTTTTCAACAGCAGGCCTCTTCACTGATACTCACTACAGATGCATCCCTCCTAGGATGGGGAGCACATCTGAGGGATCACACAGCACATGGTACAAGGCACATGGACAAAGCAGGAATACCTCATGCATATCAACCTGTTAGAACTCACAGCAGTTCTTCTGGGTCTTCAGACATTTACCAATCAAGTAAAGGGAAAGGTGGTTCAGGTCAGAACAGACAATACAACCACCATGTACTACATAAACAAACAAGGAGGCACAAGGTCAACTCCTCTCTGCATAGAGGCAATGACAATTTGGGTCTTGGCATATTCCCTAGACATCTCCCTCTCAGCTGGCCACCTCCCAGAAAAGGACAATGTATTGGCAGACACCCTCAGCAGAATAAACCAGAACCACCACGAGTGGTCACAAAATGAACAGGTCCTGGAGACCATCTTCAGGAGATGGGGCATCCCAGAAGTGGACCTGTTCGCAGCTCCAAACAATCATCAGCTACCATAGTATTGCTGCAGCCCTCCCATCAAGGGCACACTCCCTTTGGATGCACTTCTGATGGACTGGACAGGAAGATTCCTGTATGCATTCCCTCTTTTTCCTCTGTTATTAAGGGTACTAAACAAACTCGGAATCCAGCCTGCAACAATGATTCTTATTACCCCAGACTGGGCCAGAAAACCTTGGTACTCCATGATCCTATCATTGTCAGTTACCAAGCCAATCAGTCTCCCCAGGAGCCACAACCTGCTGTTGTCCTCACAGGGCAGGATCATTTATCCCAACCTGCAATCCTTCATGCTCAAAGCTTGGTTCTTGAGGACTTAGAATATGCAGATCTGCACCTCTCAGAAGGGGTTATGGATATCCTGAGAGTATCCAGAAAGCCATCCACTAAGAAAACCTATTCTTCCAAATGGAAGAGGTTTTCAATTTGGTGTTAGGGCAAGGGCATGGACCATACCCAGGCCAGCCTGTCAGTAATCCTGGACTGTATCAATTTTTCAAAAAAGGGAGACATTTTTCAATTTAAATTTTAAGAATTTAATTAGAAGGGATTGTTGTTAGTATTAGAATAGTTGAATAGTTCTTAGTGCATGCTTCGTAAGAATCTGATAGTTTAGTACTGTTTACCAGGGACAGTTGTTTGAAAACCAAGCTTGAGCTTAGCATTCCATCATTTGCATGGGTTCTATTAACCCATTTCGGCTCTGGGGCAGTCATATGGTGAGACCATACTGCATAAGTCAGAATACAGTATGATTCCCTTAGAAAAAACAAGATTACTATGGTGAGTAATTTTTTCTTTTCATCACTGCAGATCTTTGGATTTACAAAAAGAACAATGTTATTGCACTCAGGGGAAGCTCCCCTCATTGCGCCCTTATGAAGCTTGTAAAAAGCTAATAGATAAAAAGAGTATTTACTGTGTTCAAGATGAACATGGAAATTTGCAGTCTGATTCTAAGCTAATGTTAGCTATCACATCTACATATATTACAAAATTATTTGAACTGTGGTTCACATGTAATGTAGGGAGGGGAGGGAGGCTTTCTTTTCCAATCTTGATTTACCTAAAATCCTGGAGGAGCTACTACCAATATTGCAAGGAGAGATCGTGACTGATGAAATTACTATGGTTATCCATTCTCTGAAAAACAATATGCCCCCAGAAAAAGATGGTTTAATGATTGCATTCTACAAGGTGGTTGATTCTACACTTTCAGGGGAGTTAGCCAGGTTTTTAATTTTTGCTTTGAACACCCAGCTCTTGGTTCTGGTTTGAAGGAAGGCTTGCTACTTCTTCTGCACAAAGCTTGGCAGGTCAGGATAGGGAGGGGGACCACTAGATCACCAGGGAAGGTTACAATTACTACAACAGCAGATCAAGGGTAGGGAGGGGGTCCACTGGTCCACCAGGGAGTTGTACCACATATACAGGGGATCAGGATTAGGGTGGGGGGATGACAAGCCATCAGGGAATTTTTCAAAAACAGACAGGGGATTGGGATTCAGAGGAGAGGGACTGCTAGACATCAAGGAATAGCCTTGGAACATTGGGCATGGGTGCAGGTGGAGGGAGGGACCACTGGACACCAGGGTCACTATGCATTACATCAGGATGGTGATCAGCAAGGAGGGGGGCCACTAGACACCAGGGTAAATCTATTTTTATTATCAGGCCAATGATTAGTGAGAAGAGGACCACTAGACACTAGGGAAAATCTCTTTTATTATCAGGCTGGTGATTGGCAAGGGGGGGGTACACTAGACAGTAGGGAAAATCTCTTTTATTATTGAGCCCATGATTGGTGAGGGGGGACCACTAGACACTAGGAAAAACTCTTTTATTATCAGGCCGGTGAACAGCAAGGGAGGGAGACCACTAGACACAAAGGAAAATCTATTTTTATTATAGGGCTGGCGATCTGCGAGGGTGGGGGACCCCTAGACACCAAGGTAAATACATTTTTATTATCGGGCCAGCAAGCAGTGGGGGGAGGGACCACTAGACCCCAAGGAATTTCTGTTTTTATTAGTGGGCTAGCAATCGGTGGGGGAGGCACTAGCACCAGGGATAGCTCTCTGGAACTGGGCTAGTGGAGGGCTGTGCCACTCTACATTGCCTGGGCTACCCATGCAAATGAGCCCATAATGGGGATGTAAATGGCCCCTTAGTGCCTTGCATGCCCAACTGTCTCATTTGCATAGGTCTGTTTGAATATAGGAGATTTTGCATGGGTGCAAATCTTTATGATGTCCTGTTTTGTGGGCCATGTCTTCCCAGCACTAGGTGGCTTAGCACTGGGCCACAATGGCTCTATATTCAATGCAATAACGCTGGTGTGCTATTCCACTGAATACTGCATTTTTGGGCACCCAGGCAAGGGCAAGGTGCTGCACAAATGTCTGCACACCACTTTGCCTAGTTTTCAATATCGGGCCCAGATGTCTTTTATTGGAAAAAACTTACTGGAATCCCATACACCTGTTAAAATGTGGGACACCAATCAGCTTTGCTGTCATGGCAGATTAAATGTTAAGCACAACACAAATATAAACACACCCAGGAATGTTACTGCCCATGGCATTCATGCCAGAACATATTGGAAACTATGGAATATTTGTACTTTGAATGTCCTTACGTTCAGGAGTTTTGGACTCTAGTATCACACACATGGAATGTACCTTTGTTCTGTACTTTTACTTAGGAGGTGTTCATGCTAGGTATTTTCTCTTCTATCTGTTTGAAATATAATGCTGGTAGTCTTTGTATAATTTTTACTTGTTTTAAATATTGGATTTGGCAAATAAGATTCAGGTTTGTACTGAAGTAACATATTCCTCAACCAGAATTATAGTCTATTATTTCTGAAGAAATTAAACAAATTTGTGATTCTGAATTTGGAAGCTAAGCACTGCTCAATTTAACACTTGATGGAATATTACATGGATTTAGTTCACTGAGCAGGACTCTTGAGGCAGGACCTTTTGATTTCCTTTCTGTGTTGTTTTTGGAATATTGTACTGTGTATCTTTTTTTTTTTTTTGCTGTTTTTGTCATTGTTTTCTTTTCTTAATTTATTTTGAACCTCTAAAGTATTTGGTTGTATAGACTTTGGTTTGTATTCACTTCTGTTTATGTTTTGATTTATTTTAATAAAAATTTCCCTATCTTGTATGACAAACATATTTAGTTTATTTGCCATATTGGTGCTTGTAAGAACAGATCCAGAAGCAAATGGGTTGATACCTTTTATTGGACCAACTTAGATGTTACACAAAGAACAGAATGCCTAAGCTTTCAGACCAACCAAGTCCTTCCAAACTGAATAACTGTCATAAGCTTCTGAGGAAGGAATTGGTTGGTCCGAAAGCATAGGCATTCTGTTCTTTTTGTGACATCTAAGTTTGTCCAATAAAAGGTATCAGACCATTTGCTTTTGAATCACTTGCTTTCTTTTTCAGTCTTTTGGGGAATTTTTGCTTCTAGGCACTTTTTGTCTATAGCACTTTGTAGATCATTTTCATTGTAATGTTTTGTGATTTGATAATTCTTTTGATAAAAAATTTCCTCACTCTTCATACGATGTAGGATTTGCCATCTTTTCTAGTCTCTGTGTGGTTTGTTTAGAGCTGTAGCAGTACTGAAATAGGAATTTTTTTTGTTTTTTGTCTTCCTTTTGGTTAGAAGTGTGTGTGTGTGTGTGTGTGTGTGTGTGGCGCGCGCGTGTGTGTGTGTGTGTGTGTGTGTGTGTGTGTGTGTCTATTTAGGTCACACTATATTGGTTAAATTTTGTTTTGTCTTTTTTGGTTCTTTGTTTTTTCATATTCATATTTTCATATTTAATCACACTTGGAATGCGCTGCCAGAAGAAGTGATCTCGTGGAAGACAGTGGGTAGCTTCAAGAGAGACTGGGATAGGCATAGGGGGAAGGTAAGGATCATAGGTAGGGAGGCTGGGAGGAGTGTGGGGGTGCAGGGACAGTAGCTCAAGGTGTGGACCCTGCAATATGAGCAGACTAGATAGACAAAATGGCCTTCTTCTGCTAGCTTCTTTGTATGTTCGTATATCTAGAAGGAAAATGGAAGATTCCCCTGCTCTTCTTTCATAAGTGCCATGGGATCTTTAACTTCCACCTGGACAGTAACCAGAGATGGGCAGAAGAGACCACAGTTCAAAGTCTTTAGCTGTTTCTTAGTTTATTTACTTATTTATTGAATTTAGAAGTCCCTTTTTCAGGGGTGCCCGGGGGGGGGGTGGGATACAGATGGTAACCAATTGAAATTGAACCAGATTAAGCTGTTGGTGGTACTTTAGCAATGGGGGGATATTTAGCCAGGACAGTGGGGAAATTTCCCTACTCTTTTCGAGAAGTGCCATGGGATCTTTAATGTCCACCTAAACAACCACCAGAACAGGCAGATGGGACCTCAGTTTAATGTCTCATCTGAAGGACAGCACCTCAGAAGTGCAGCACCCCCTCATGATGCACTACAATGTCAATATATTGGGATTTATCCCAAGTTCCCAGTATGGGGCTAGAACGCACAACATTCTAATTTTCCGGCCTCAGAGGTGAGTGTGCTACCTGCTGAGCCACTGACACTACTTGACACGTTGACTTCAGATCTTTTTTGTAAAAATTCAGTCTTAGCACTCAAGGCTTCAAAGCAACAATCATTCATACTGCTTTGTCCACATGACAATTTTATCAAGTGTCCTCCTGACAGAATCTACAGTATACTTAGCAACAGTGGGATACTGTAAGTACACAGATAGCTGAGGAGTCTTTCTTTGTTGTTCAGCCAAGTAAGGGAGTTTCTGCTGGCCTTGGTGTGGACAGCATGGGGGGGCACTTTTTTAACAGCCACCACACACTGCTTGTCATGCTTTAGCCCCCTCTCTGTTATGACTCCCAGGTCATGTTCTCCTCCATGGCAGCAAGAGAAGCCCCACTCAGTGAGTAGATCCTACTTCTGTTTTTCCTCCCTCAGTGTAGCAGCTTGCATTTGCCTACATAAAATCTAAGACTGCAAGAGTCTGACCAGTCTCCCAGGTTGTTCAGATCCTCCTGAAGTTTGTCCTCATCCTCAAGGAAGTCCATCACCCTGACCAGTCTAGCATCATTGGTGAACATACGCAGCCTGCTGTAGATTCCAGCTTCCAAATCCTTGATGAAAATGTTGAACAACAGCGACCCAGCATCATTCCCTGAGGGATACTGCTGAGTACTCCTCTCCACTTGGAGTGGTGCCCATCAACCAGGGACAATGCTAACATTCACCAAAAGGGCAAAACTTGCAGCCTACCTAGAAATTACACACGTTCCCCTTGCTAGTGGGTCCAGAGTGATGTGATTGCTACTTTTTTGCTGACAATTAATGTAACATGTGCTTTAGATTCGTTGTTGGTTTATTAGGTTCCTGTTTTGACCTATGCTGTTTTATACCAGTGGGTCCAGTTTGATTCATGTTTTAACATCCTCAGCTGTGTAACTACCATTAATTAGTGCTCCCAGCTTCCTGTCCCAAGTGAGTAATCAGTCCAACTTGTGTATGCCTTACACTGGCAGACTTTGACCAGAAGGTTATCATGTGCCAAAGTGTCAAAGGCCCTACAGAAGTCCCAACAGACTGCCTGTGGCCCTGCCTCTGTCCACATCCCTGGTCATCCCCTCAAAGAAGGTGATCAGGTTGGTTTGCCATGATCACCCTTTATAAATCTGTGCTCAGAGGGGGTATAGTTATTGGCCTCAATCAAGTCATTCATCATTCAGACCTTACCCATTACGCATATCAGGCTGATCAATGCATAGCTGTCCAGGTTCTGACTGTGCCTCATTATTGAAGGTGGGACAACACTGGTCACTTTCCAGTCTTCCAGCACCAAACCTGTACAGGCAGACTTATGAAAGATTACTGTAAGTGGCCTCAACAATTGTTCCTTTGTCTCCATTGTGATCCTGGGGTGTATCCTGTCTGAACCTTAAGATTTACTTGGCTTGATTTTTGCCACAAAGTCAACTACCAGGATAGGCATGATGTCCACAGGTTGCATCATGGTTAACCTTAATGTCATGGGCTCTGTCAATGAGCACCCTCTCACCTTGAGGGCCCTTTTGTGAACACCGAAGTGAAGAATTCATTCAGCATCTTAGCCACTGCTCCTGGTTCTCTTACAGGTTCTTCCACACCTTTTCTTTTCTTCAGGGACCCAATCCCCTCTGTCACCTTTCTTTTTTCACTTATGTACTGACAAAAGACTTTGGTGGTATCTGCAGCTTCTTCTGCTATCCCGGTTTCCAGTCTCTCCATGGCATCCTTAATTATTTTTTTTGTTTGTTTGTTGTGTTTTATTTTTATTGCATTTCTTAGTAAAATATACAGAATACATTAATTGGTTATAAGGTATAGCAAAACTGCAGTGAGAAAATTTATGTGCTAAGGATTATTATATTGTATCCCAATCTTACTTCATAGTGGGGGATACCTATCCATTAATAGAAATCCTGAAATGCAGATGAAAACAAGTGGAATAAAATCCCCAAGACCACAGGCCATTAACACAAATTTTGAAAAACACAAAAAGATCCAGTGTGATAAACACTCATGATATCATCCAGACTGACAGTCATTAGCCTGTGTAAGATTGGTAATGATAGTCCAAAAATGCTGGAACATGGACCTGAAAACTCCAGACATACTGTAAAGAAATCTATAGCAATGTGTTATTTAAAAACAACATCTTTCACTTAGAGCAAATGCAGTGTGAGCTGAAAAGGTAAAAAACACACTCTAAACACTTACTACAACAGGAAAGAAAGGGGTAAGGACCGTGGGGTACTACCTATGCTGTGAAGACATTACATTTATAGAAGGGGACCTTATGAGATGGTGGTTAGTGTAGTGTAGGGAGGCAAACATACACAGTTAATTGCATCACACCACCTGGCTGCAGCCATAATAGTATACAGAGCCTACCACTATGTAGTATTGAGTGTATCCAAAGAAAGGCATCAATAAAAGAATGAACACCACATAGCTATAATTATGTTTAAAAGTAAAGGCTACAAAAAGTCTCCACAAACTGATCCTTAACCCCACAGTATACAAAATGGGGAAGCCATAACAATACTACTTGCAATGGCTGTTAGAAATAAAATAAAATAAACCTGAGTCTCAGAACAGGGTAAACAAAATAGCTCAGTGTAAACTTTCAGTCCTTTGCATTTTCAGTTGCATCAGCAGAATGCCATTTAACATCGTCATTTATTTTCAGCATTCACTTGCCGGCCTCTTCCTGGTCAGTAAAAAGATAGGTCTTACCGGAGTAGCTGAGGTAGAGTTTTGCCTGTAATACAACATGTGCATTATGCCCAATTTCTTGATTTCAGTCCTAATGGTGTTGAAAGATTTTCTGTGCTGTTGGGTCACATAGGAGAGATCTGGGAAGCAACACACCCGAGCGTCATCTTCAAGTGCTAGCTGTCCCTTCTGTTTAGCCACTGTGAGGACATAGTCCTGAATATGCACACCTGCTGTGTCAGTAAGGAGAGTGCACGGTTGTTCAGAATCCCTTGGCTGTCTGCAAGGAGTGATGCAACACACCTTCTAAATTAAGCCCTGTAAGTGAAGATTCAGTTGTAGTTGAGAAAAAGTCTTCATGTAGTGGACTGGGTCTTGCACTTCTTGACCCTCTAGTATGCCCAACAGGTGCAAATGAGTCATTCAGGAGCCATTCTCCAGGTGCTCTAAACAGAGTCAGGGAATCTTATTCTCTTGAACCACACTGGAGGAGACAGCCATTACTTTTTCTGCTGCACTTTTTGAACGTTGGGTGTTTGAGGTAAGATTCTCGACCTTGGTCTTCAGTACTAACACTCTATTAAAAGAGTTGACCTTCTTGTCGAGATCTCATACAAACTTTTCCAGGTTTTTCACAGCTTCAAGAACTGCATTGTTTGGTGGTTCAGAGGGCCATTCTGGTGGCTTCCCTTTACTCAGATTGGAGGCCTCTGAAGTTTCAGCCTTGCCTATTGTACTGTAAAAGTGTGCTCTTACAAACTCAACTCAAGAAGGCTGTAATACCTGAAAAAAAAAGTTGCTGAAAAAATTGTAACTTAGAGAGACAAAGTCCTGGAGCTCAGGCTAAACACATCCTGCTCCGTTGGCTGCTAGTCACGCCACTTGGTGTTCTTAATGCTAGTCTTATAGTCCCTCAGGGTTGCTTTGTACTCCTCTCATACCTGGAGGCAACCCATCACTTTCCAACAGTTATAGACACTCTTTTTCAGGATCAATTTCCTTAGGTCACTGTTGTACCAGGGGACCACTTCTTGGCCCTCATCTTTTAGTACATACAGGGATGCAGATCTCAGCAGCTGCTTTAAGCACCTTCTTCAACATACCCTACATGTGTTTTGCATTATCGGCTTCATGCATGTCTCCAGATCCTTGATCACCAGATCTCCAGACCTCTTCATCTTGACAAAGTCTACCTACCTGAAATTCTAAGTCCTGGTGGTTGAGGTCTAACTAGTCTTTCCTGTTACCCACTAGTAGTCACTGCCACCCACTAGTTCCTTGAGATTTACACCAGAGATAACCCAATCCTCATTTTTGAGGAAAAGGTCAAGGGTGGCTTTCAACCTACTTCCTTGTTGGACATGACATTCCAAAAAGCAGTACTTGAAAGCAGACAGGAACTTTATTAGCCCTGTTAAGATGCCATCTATGCCTGGGGGATTGAAGGCTCCCAGGATCACTACTACATTTGATTTGGTTGCTTTTGTAAGTTATCTGGTGAGTTGGACATTATGGTCCACTGTACTGTATGGGGTCCAGTAGCACCCACCCAAGGTGACTCTACTGCCTTTCTTTTCCTCTGATTGGAACTAGATGGAATCTGTAGCACTCTTCCACCTGATGCCCTCCTTGTACTCCACAGTGACCCCTCCCACTTATGAAGAAAACCACCCCAACCCTTCCTACTGGGTCTATCATTTCAGAATATTTCAGAATAGCTTGGCACCCTCTATCCTGGTGTCTGAGTCATTCCCCCTCCCCACCAGGTTGCTGTCACTGCTGTAGGGAGAAATGGATTATTATTACTATTATTGTTTGTGCTTATGAAGCTTATTATAACTGTAGGAATATAGCTCATGGATTTGTTACTGTTGCCATTATTAGCCATTGCATATTATTAATGCTAATGCTTATAAGAAATATTCTGCCTTTTAGTAATTGTATTTTCTGTAAGCAAGAGGCCTTCTCTGGGTAGATGAGGTGCAAGGAGATATAGCAGCCTAACTAAGCACAAATTCGCCATGCTGCCACACTGATTCATGACCACTAGAATTGCAAAAGCATATTGTTATGAGAACAGGGTTGTTTACCACATTTGGGGAAAGACACAGAGTCTGAACATTACTGATAAGAGGTAGTGCTGATACATGTGAAAGTTACCTCACATGCAAAGTTGAATAACAAGCAGTCCTTGGGACTAAAGCACCTTAGTTACTGTATGAGTCATGTAACTATACACAGAGTTAGGTATAATAATGTCTCCTAGACAACGGGGAGTTGAGACAGGGACCCCACTTGGAAAGAAAACCTCTGCACCTGTCTCCCAGAAAAAGGTAATATATGGGCCAATGTTACTAATCTTCTGTAGCCGCTTGCTAGGCAGTTATATTTCATCTAGGAAAGACTGTGCCAAAAATGTACTGTTTTCTGTGTGTAACTGCATAATATAAGGAAGAATACCAGCTATTTGTGTCCTGTGTCTTTATTATAATTGGTAGCTCCACAGACACCAAACAAACCTTCCTTACACTGCACTATGTCTGGACCTTTGAAATGCATCAGACCCTCAAGCTTGCCCATTTTTCTGGTGCGCTCCACATATTGAACTGCATGTAAATAAGAATATATTGTCCCACTATGCTTCCTTGCTCCCCTTGGGTGTCTCCTCATGTGTTACTCCCCTGCTCAGCTGTTCTTCCCTCAGTGATCCCCTGCATATGCCTTCTGCCCTTTGTAAACTCATCAGTTCTCCAACTTTCCACAGCATTACAGCTCAGCACTCAAAAAAAGTAGCTGGTAGCAGGTCACTGATGCCATAACTTGCTTCCCACATGCAATCAACACTCTGAAAACTGAAGACAGGAATAGCAGTACTTGAGAAGAGGTTGTTATAAAGTATTTCTTTTTTTTGTTCGATAGAAACAAAGTTGAAAGAATGCAGTGCATGAAGATCTGTTATATAGCCAAGAGGACTTTGTACACTGCAGCATCCATGCTTAGCTGCATTCCAAATTCTTTTTTTTCAAAATGATAACAACCATACTGAAACTGTCATTCATGGAAAGCACATGTATTTCTGCAAGGTTCCACCACCGGAATGTGCCCGTGATCAGGTACCTGACAATTAGGGCACTAACTGGCAATGTTGCCAATCATGAACCCTCCCCTACTTATAGATTCCAACTCCGGGGGTGGGTAAACTTGGGTGGGGTACATCCTGCATTTGGCACCCTGATTGCTCAGTGCCATAATGCCAGTGCTCTGAGTGCCAGAAGGGTTTCTGCAATATAAATTATCCCTGTCAAGAAATCTCATTTTAATTTACTTACTTCCCCTTTATTTATTTATTTATTATTTTTTTATTGAAGATAAAACATTTACAATAAGCATCTCATAAGAATTTAAACAGAAGTATATATTATATTCATACATCCAATGCATGGTGAAAAAGTAGAATTAACAACACAGCAAGCAAAATTGTAAATCAAACAACAAAAAACAACTGAAAACAAAACAGAAGGACCTCAGTGTTAAGGTAGTAAATTATTTGGTAAATTGATGCCCAGATACTTCAAAAATGGTACCTAGATAGCTGCAAATCTGGCTGCCTGGTCCTTGCAGAAGTAATGAATCCTTTCGAGTTTGTAGTGCTCCATCATAAAAGTAAGCCTCATATTAATAAAAGGGAAGAGGGTTTATTGTCTTTCCCAGTTAAAAGAATACACTTTTTAGCCATGATAATCCTCAGAGATATCAATTTTCCTTGTTCTGAACAATGAAGATCTTTAAGATTCTACCCCAATAGGATTGGAAGAGGTTCTAAAGCTAACTTAACTGTGGTGGCTTGTTCAAGAGTATTCTGCATTTGTGCTCAAAATTTGCAGAGTTTTCTACAAGCGAGAAACATATGCATGAGGGATCCCAGATTGTTGAGGCATCTGGGACATCTTTCATTCTGATTAGGGTTGAATTTATGTAGTCTAGAGAGTGTAAGATAGGTCATGTGCAAAATATTAAACTGTATCTGTTGAAGTTTTGAAGCATGGAATTCTTGCAGAGTATAGAGAAAAATACTGTTCCAGTTATCCTCTGTGAGCTGCAAGTTCAGATGCTGCTCCCAGCTTGCCCTAAGTGAATTTACTGTAGGTTTACCAAACTATGAACTAATACTAAATATTTAACTGCTGATAGAGGTTTGGAACTCAGGTCAGAATTAAACAAAATCTCAATGATAGGAGAGGGAATGTGTGTAATTCTTGTGACAGAATATAATTTCTCAGCTGTAGAAATAAAAAAAAAGTGAAGATCTGAAATGTGATGTCTAATAGATTTTTGTTGAAAGGACATCAAAATGTTGTCGATAAATATAATCAACAATATTGTGAACACCTAGCTTGCCAACTGTGAAACCCTTTGTCCAAAACCAAAAGCTTGAATCCAAAATTGCCACAAATTGGAATATAGTCCAATAAAGTGTTGTGCCAGTCAATTATGTAATGAATTTTTTTCCAGCATCAATGGGTATTAGATGTGGCTATCAACTGCAGTTGTTTTGAATTATTGTAAGTGTAGTATTTGGATTGCAGAATATACCTTGGGTGTAAATGTGAAAAGTGGTTTCTATTTCTTCACTAAATGTGGGTTCTCCCTTAAACCAGTCCTGTATTTGAAAAATTTGCACAGCCAGATAGTAAATTTTAAAGTTTGGCAAAGCAAGTCCTCGCATATGAGTGGGAAGTTTTAATTTATCCAGAGTAAGTCTGGCTTTTTTCCCTTTCTATACACAATTATATATAGCCTTATCTATGTCCTTAAAAAACACAGATGGTATACATATTGGGGGTATCCAGTTAGAAGAACATTTCAAGAATAGTGCAATGAAAACTGCGTTTCAGAAACAGTGTCTGCCTTGACAGTGACAAGGGTAGAATAGCACATGGTAGTTACCACTACCCATGTAGCGATCAAGGCAAGGGAGGAACAGGGGAGGAAGTAGAGAAATAGAGAAGAAGTGTGGAGGCTGTCCAAGCTGCTCCAGTAGTGGATAGAGTTAAGGCAGAGGCAGCTCGAGCAGTACCACTCAGGAGACCAGGGTTCTGTTCCCGGTCTTCCGAATCTTGTGTTTTCACTTTCCTCCCCACTCCTTTTATTTTTTTTGCATGCCTGAAGCTGGTCCCCCACCAGCTTTCTCCCTGTTCCCGAGTTCCACCCCCCCCCCATGGAGTTGATTATCTACATATTGGGGGGGGGGGGTCATGCCCACCATAAAACACAAGTTGTGGCTTTGTTTTATTTTATTTGTTTTTTGTTTACCGGGCAGGTACACTAGACAAGAGTATTGCCTATATTCAGGCATGACCCAGGAGAGTATAATCAGGAGAGAGCAAGGTACAAAGAAGGTACAAACATTAGTAACAATTGTTCATGGCGCAGCATGAAGTGGGAACAAAACAAATTTGCAGATTGCTGACAAAAGCAAGACATATTTCTGTGGAAACTGAGAGTAAACAAATACCCTTACATTAGCTACTTGCACTGAATAAAACAACAATAATAATTAAGGTCATACGACAACCGTTAAAGAATAAATAGCAGTTTTAACTAATGATTTTGTGGAGGGAGTGGGAACATACAGATTTTATACAGTGGAGGGAAACAGTAAGTGCCATGTAGGTAAGGAATGTTACTGGGAGTCAGTCTTAAGTTACAACACAGAAGCAGCCATCAGAGTCAGTCAGGTGGGTGATGAGACCCAGTTTAAAGGCTAGGTGGGATTTAGAGAGTTTAATGTGAGTGGGGAGGGAGTTCCAGATGCTGGGAGCTGATATAGCGAAGGATAGTTCCCCTTTTTTGTGAGGTATCTGGGAATTTCAAGTTGGGTTTGTACGGATGACTTAAAGAGATATGCTTGGGAAGGATGAGATAGCAGTCTTGAGAGATACTCAGGTGTCATGGTAGTGGACTTCCATGTGTTTTTCAACCACTACCATTGGCACTATTTTTGCAGTCTGTATTTTCCATGGGCGCTGTTGTTGTTAGTGGCGTTTTTACTGTTCGGTTGTTGATTGCACTGTTGTTGTATTCAACATTCTAACCTAGTGCCAATATTGAGAGTGTCTGAAATAGGAAGAGAAGTCAAGAAAGAATGTTCATTTTAATAACATTACAATGGCCAATTAATGTAAGCGGAAGATTGTACCACTTTTTTTGTAGGTCTTCACAAATAGACTTAAAAAGAGGTAAATCATTTTTGTTGAATAAGAGTGATAAGTTCTTTGTTATAATGACCCCTAAGTATTTTTTATGCCCAGACACAAAAGTCTGTATTTGGGGAGGAAGAGAGGAGTTAGCCAAAGGGTAGAAATGTAATGCCTCTGTTTTTGCTGAATTACAGTATTTTTTTAACCCAAGGCTTCCCCAAATTTTTTAATAATATTCATGCAGGTATTGAATGATAAGGATGGGTTTGTTAAATATATTAAAGCATCATTGGCATATAAACTAATCTTACTGTATGTTCCTGTTTGCCAGTTGTAATGCCCTTAATTAAATTTGAGCTCTTGATAGCAACCACTAAGGGTTCTATTACAAAGGCAAACAGTAATGGTTATAAGGGGCATCCCTGTCAGGGGCCACGAGTTAACTGAAAACTACAGGAGATATTGCAATTTGTTTGTACCATAACTTTAGGGGTTTTGTATAGAATCTGTATCCACTTAATGATATTTTGTCCAAATCCAAAGTTTTAAATACCTGTATTATAAAGTCCCATTTGACCTGATCAAATGCTTTTTCAGCATCAAGAGTAAGGATTAGAGCCTCTTGCTGTTTGGAAGAGTAAATTATATTAACTAGCCTTCTGGTGTTGGCTCCCAGTTTCCTGCCTTTGATAAATCTATTTTGGTCAGGCCGAATGAGACTGGGAGCTACATTTTCTAGATGTACAGCTACTGCAGGAATTTGGCAAGAATTTTCGTATCATTGTTAAGCAGGGATATGGAATGGTAGGAAGTAACCAGTTCCAGATTTTTATCCTTTTTTTGAAAAAACTGCTATTTTTGTATCATAAAAAGAGGGGGGCAGAGACTCGGTATGAAAAGGTTCATTAAAAACATCTAATAAGGGTTGAGCGATCAGGAGATCCTATTTGCTCTGCAGCTCTTCTTCTCCGCTCATCTCCAGGGTACCCTTATGTCTACACCATGCGTTCTTGAACCCCTGTATTGTTTTCACACCCACCACTTCTGCTGGAAGGCTGTTCCATGGCTCCACCACCCGTTCAGTAAAAAAGTACTTCCTAACATTACCCCTGATCCTTCCACCATTCAGCCTCATATCATGCCCCCTTGTTCTTGTGCAGAGTTTTCTCTGAAATATGCTTTCCACCTGTACCCTTTTTATTCCCCTAAGGTACTTGAAAGTCTCTATCATATCTCCCCTCTCCCTTCTTTCCTCCAGTGAATAGATATTAAGGTCCTTAAGTCTTTCCTCATAGGGCTTCTGGTGTAGTCCATGTACCTTCTTTGTTACCCTTCTCTGAACTGCCTCTATTTTGTTAATGTCCTTCCAGAGATGTGGTCTCCAGACCTGAACACAGTACCCCAGCTAAGGCCTCACCAGTGATCTGTACAGTGGCATAACCACCTCTTTCCTCCTGCTTGTTATGCCCTCCCTATGCTCCCCAACATTCTGTTTGCTCACCCCACTGCCTTTTCACACTGTTTGGTCACCTTCAGGTCATCAGCTATGATAACCCCCAGGTCTCTCTCCTAACTTGTGGTGGCCAGAATTTCCCCACCCATCCTGTACTCCTTCCTTGGATTCCTGTGACCCAGGTGCATGATCTTGCACTTTTTAGCATCAAAACTCAACTGCCAGACACCTGACCACTCCTCTAATGGGTTTAGGTCCTTTCTAATTTTTTCCACTCCCTCCAGTGTGTCCAATCTGTTGCAGATCTTGGTGTCATCTGTGAAGAGGCATACCTTTCCCTTCAGATGCTCTGCAATGTCACTAATGAAGACATTGAATAGGACTGGCCCCAGCATCCACCCCCTTGGCACCCCGCTTGTCACCTCCCTCTCCTCAGATTTCATGCCATTTACCACCACATGCTGAGTCCTGTCCCTTAGCCAGTTCCCAACCCATTTTACCACTGTAGGACCCACTCCCAGGTGCCCCAATTTATTTAGCAATCTCCTGTGAGGGATGGTGTTGAAGGCCTTGCTGAAATCTAGGTAGACTACGTCTGCCACCCCTCCCTGATCTACCACCCTGGTTGCCAAGTCAAAGAAATCTGTAAGATTCATCTGACAGGACCTTCTCACTGAGAATCCATGCTGCCTTGGATCCTATGCCCCACTGTCCTCCAGAAAGTTCACAATCCTCTCCTTAAGTAGGGACTCCATTAGTTTCCCCACTACTGAGGTTAGCCTTACAGGTGTGTAATTGCCTGCCTCCTCTCTGCTTCCACTCTCATGGAGAGGGACCAAATCTGCCCTCCTCCAGTCCTCTGGTACCTCTCCTGTCTCTAGTGATGCATTGAAAAGAACAGCCAGTGGTTCTGCCAGCACTTCCCTGAGTTCCTTTAGTACTCTGGGGTGGATCCCATCTGGCCCCATTGCCTTATCTACTTTTATTTTCCGTGAGTTCTTCTGGGACTCTTTCCATCATGAATGGGCTAGTGTCTACCTCCCTCCCCTGAATACCTCTCTTACTGAGTCTTGGTTCCTCACTCTCTCCTTCCCCGATGAATACTAAGCAAAAATACTTGTTCAGAATCTCAGCCTTTTCTAGGCCATCCTCCACCCTTTCTTCTCCTTCCTTCTTCAGCCTAACAATCCCATTTCTGGTCTTTTTCCTCTCACTAATGTATTTGAAGAAGCACATAGACCACACTCTATCAGAGGAAAATAAGAAGGACTCGATCAGTAATTTGACAGGAGCATGGTCTGAAATAACTATATTATAGTATTTAATGTAATGAATAACATTTTGAAGACTGGGAAACTAAAAAATAGTCTGCATGTGTGTAGCTTTGGTGGGGGGGGGGGCAGAGAAAAAGGAAAAAGTTTGCAAACCTAAATTAGATTCTCGCCACATATCCAACAAAGCTAAATCCTCCATACATTCTTTTAATAATTTCCTAATGGAAGTCATGTGATCCATAAAGGAAGATGACTTATCAAGTCTGCAATTCAAAGTGACATTAAAATCCACACCTATAATTTTATTTATTTTATTTCACTTTTGTTAACCAGGTAAATGCACTAGCCATAAAATGACTATTTTCAGTTATGACCCGGGAGAGTACAGACATGCAGAGACTTAACAGGATAACAAATTATAAGTGCTTTACATACAATGAGTTACAGAGGATACAATGTATCAGAACATACAAAGTAAAGCGCTTTACATACAATGAGTTAAAGTGGATACAATATATCAGAGACATACAGAGTAGACCATTCATAAGTTCATAGGTGCCTACCTATGCAATGAATAGAGAGGACCTTGGACAATAAATTAACAGGTGACATATCATATGAACAGAACAAGGTACACAAAAATAAAAACAGGTAATACAAAAGGAAGAAATAACCATTGAGAGCAGGGGGTGTCATTCGGGAAAAGGTCGGTAAGTGAGGAAGAGGGGAGCAAGCCATGAAATTAGATTATATGAGTGCATGTAAGTGTAAGAGAGATGCCTGCAGTGCAAGATTGTATGTGGGCAGGGAAAGGGAGCCGGGACAGGCTGAGGCAGTAAGAGGGTTATATAGAGGTGAGGAAATACTATTGTATGGCCAGAGACATCAGTCATTTGGTAGGGTGAAAGCAGGAACAGGTATCAGCAATCAGCAGATTCAAGTGCAGTTTTCTCTTAAAGCGTGTGTGGGAGCTAGAAAGTCTAATGTCAAGGGGAAGGGAATTCCACAGCTGTGGAGCCGCATGCTCAAATGCAACAGTTCCTTTCCTAGTGTGGCACCTCAGCAAATTCAGAAAGGATTTATCAGCTGATTGTAGACCATGGAGTGTGTCCTGAGGAATAAGCATAGCTGCAAGACACCTAGGGGTTTGATTTCGAATTATCGAATCAATAAGAGAGCCAAGGTAGTATTTCCTACTAGCTAATGGAGACAGCCAACCAAGATCATTATAAAGCTGACAGTGGTGTTTAAGCCAAGGAGCAGAAGAGGCATAGCGACATATGTTGTTATACGTAATATCCCATCTGAGTAGGTCAGTTTTATGAGCAGCCCCAAATAAGGGAGCCTCATAGGTTAGGGTGGGGAGCAGAATCCCCCTCGCAATGGCCATTTTAGCCAATGGCATGAGCATATAACTAGTCTTACATGCAACACTCAGTAAGGGTTGTCAGAGAAGGCTAACTCCAAAAAAGAAGTTAGTGAAAAATTGGGAGTTGCTAATATTTAGCCCATAAATATTGGCCAAGGTAAAATTGCCATCTATGGTTTTAACTTGTACTATTAAAAATATTCCTTGTGGATCCAATACTAACCTGCCAAATTCCATAGCAGAATTTTTTTTAATAAATACTGAGACTCCTCCAGCTGAATTAGAGAAGTTAGCAGCTACACTAGGATCCCATTTTTTGGAGAAGAATTTCAGATCCTTATTAGAAAAATTAGTTTCTTGAAGTAATAACATTTTAACCATTTTGTGATCAACATAATTAAAATACTCTAGTTGCTTTGCTCCAATTTCTGTAAGGGCCTGAGGCCCTTAACATTCTATGTTAAGATTTTAATAGATATAACAATGTATATATATAATAGGTATTAGTCTTGCCATGAATGATCAAATACCAATCCACAACCAATTCAATACCATGTCACAGCAATGTTCATATTTGAACCTTAAAGAATATCTCCCTCAATAACCCAACCCTAATATTAAATTCAGAAAAAAAACCTAAAACAAAATATTTAGCTCCATAGCCCACCTAAGCCTACCCTAACCCACTCTCCCCTTTCACCCACAAAAATTAACACTCCCCAAACCCTGAATACATCAAAAATATACAGCCTTTTGTATTCCACTTACCTTGTGAGATAGGAGAACAGAGCTTGACCCTTATTTCAGTCAGAAAAAAGGAGACAAAACTACAAGAGATGAAAAACCAGACAGACAGAAGTCGACCTAAAGTGAGGTGAACCGCAACTTCATTCTTATCACTAAGGCATATGAAATAGTAGGTGTAAAAGACGTATCTGAAAAGAAAAAGAACATAGTATCAATTCCTACATTACATAATTGCTTTAACTTTTAATATATATATTTTTCCCCTCCCTCTCCCCCCTTCCCTTCCTCCTCCCCCACATATGTCCCATCCCCCAATCATAACGCAGAATCAACACAATACAGAAATTAATGCTGCATCATCTCCAGACTGGAGAGAATTTTTTGTAAGGTTCTCAAGAGGGGCAAACAGATTTCTCTGCTCTAATTGGCATAGAGACTGATGATCAGAAGCCAATGAGGTTTGAGTTGCACCAGATGTATAGAAAGGTTTAGATACAAAGTCCTTTGAAAAAGCTTGTTTCAATGCCAACTTGGCATCCTTTGGATTCAAAAAGTATCTAATTTGGTGGTTAAGAAAGAACCATAGCTTGGCTGGGGGAAGTAATGTATATTTAATCCCTTTATCTCTTAACATGGCCATGACGCGGTTAAAAGCTTAGTGATCATTCATGGTCGACACATTGAAATCTGGATAGGCTTGGAATTTAGAAGATACAATATATGGCAAGTGATAGGGTGTTGCAGTATGAGAGAGAGAGAGAGAGAGAGAGAGAGAGAGAGAGAGAGAGAGAGAGAGAGAGATCTTGAACATGGTTCCAAGGCTGACTATGGTGGGTGGGTGTTTTAAATTCTGGCGCTATATATACACATACATATCTTCTATAAACAAGGGCATGATATTATTTAGTTCACCTTAATCTTTGATGAGGTTGTGAGAGGCATAAAAACATTTCTGCTTTTGGGCTTGTGCACGAGACATGGTGTTGACAAATGATTTGAGTTTCTTGAGATTGCAGTACTGTTAAGTGTGACACTTTCAGAGTCGGATTCCCTCTGTGAAAACCAAGCCTAAATCCTAAAAGCAAAGAATGTGTTAGCTGTGATAGACAAGTGTTTACATATAATATAATCAACGCCAAGTAGTGTGGTCAATATACCAGTGATCAGTGTATAATGTTAAATCCCTACCTCCCCTGGGCAACAGTGACCATAACATGGTTTCTTTTGAAATTATGGCAACACAGTCCAAATATCATGGTTTTACAACAATAAGGGACTACAGCAAGGCTAATATTGTTCAGATTAAAAATATACTAGATACCCTAGATTGGTATAGTGTCCTTTTCAACAAATCTGTGAATCAATCTTGGGATATCCTAAAGGACATAATACTACAACTAGAAAACAAGTTTATACCTCTTAAAAAAAATATATAATAATAAAGGCAAGGCTCCCCTTTGGGTAACATTGGCCAACATCGGCCATACAGAAACAAATTACATCTAAGGAGAAGGCATATATACTGTACAACTGAAAAAGAGCCATCCTCAGAAAATTTAATTAAATATGAAAGGTTAAAAATACGATCAAGAGAGCTAAATACGAACCGGAAGTCAAACTAGCCCATAATAAGAATAATAAGGCCTTTCACTCATATATCTACAGCAAAAAAATGTACCCCATGTTATTGGCCCACTTGTACAAAATGGAACAGCTATCATGGATGACCTAACAACTGCTAAATATTTTAATACCTATTTTTGTTCGGTGTTCTCTGACAAAGGGAAATCTGATAAAGTAGTCCATAGCACCCTAAATGATGACCATTACATTTTTATACTAGAGGAAATTTTAGAACTACTTACAGAAATAAAAAAAAATTCTAGCCTTAGACCAAACCTTATTCACCCCAGGTTTCTAAGGGAGTTGTCAGCTCAACTTGCTTATCCACTTATGCTGATTTTCAATCAGTCACTAAGGGAAGGACAGGTACCAGAGGACTGGCATAATGTGATAGGTATCCCTATCTTTAAAAAGGGAAACAAAAGTAGGGTAGAGAACTACGGACCCATCAGCCTTTGTTGTATTTGTTGTAAATTAATGGAAACACTAATTAAGGTTCATCTTGATTCTGAAATCAATAATCTGGGACTGCATGACCCTAATCCACATGGGTTCAAAAAATATCACTCCACCACTACAAACTTGATAACTTTATACCAACAAGTTAGTACCAACTTAGATCAGAATATCCCATATGATGTTATCCTTTTGGATTTCCAAAAAGCTTTGACACTGTGCCCCA
Organism: Neoceratodus forsteri; assembly: GCA_016271365.2. Classification (NCBI taxonomy): domain Eukaryota; kingdom Metazoa; phylum Chordata; order Ceratodontiformes; family Ceratodontidae; genus Neoceratodus; species Neoceratodus forsteri. The sequence continues at coordinate 864,330,924 of CM028130.1, read as the reverse complement.
TCTTACCCTTATTGATAAGCTGAACAATATGGGTATTTTGCCAGTTCTTGTATGATGGATACAAAATTGGCTTCTTCACTGGAAACAGTTCATCACTATAAATGGTTGTTTATCATCTGAGGGAAGTGTTACTAGTGGAGTACCCAAGGGCTCAGTCCTAGGTCCTACGTTGTTTAGTATCTTTATTAGTGACATGGATAATGACATCTCTTGCAGTATAATGAAATTTGCTGATACCAAATTAGGGGGAGAAGTGTATTCCTTTCTTAAGCATCTTGGGATTATAAATGATTTATTGGTAATCGAACACTGGGCTGCTAAAAATGGAATGTCCTTTAATGCAAAGAAATGCATGGTAATGCACTTTAGGAACACCAGTCCTCATTATTCATATTTTTTAAATAACATGCTTATCCAATCATTGAAATAAGAAAAAGATCTAGGGATACTAATCAACAATAACCTTTCCTCTTCTGATCATTGTCGAATAGTTGCAAAAAACACAAATTTAATGATCAACAGGATTATCTGGGCATTTGTTTGTAGATCTGAACAATGTCTGTTACCAATGTACTGTATAAGTCCTATGTTAGACCCTTTCTGGACTATGGTTCCCAGTTTTGGAGCCCATATTTAAAGGGAACTATTGTATTACTTGAAAGGTTACAAAAAAGGTTAATCAAATTAATTCCCCACCTAAAATATGAATTGTATCCAAAGAGACTTAGTGCAACCAATCTATTCTTGGTTCAAGATAGAAGGCTATGTGGAGATATTCTCCTGATGTACAAGATCTTAAACTTTCCCCACTTAGCCTCAGGTTATAGGTTTCAATCACATAATAGAATTCTCAATTTTTGCACCCATAATAAACAGTTTAAGGTACCTAGGGTCAAGACAAACAAAAGGGACAATTACTTCACAGTTCATACTAGTAAGTACTGGAATAATTTACCTCAGGAAGTAGTACAGCAGAATACCTTTGATGCATTTAAAAAGTCCCTTGATGTGTGTATATTGTTAAACAGGACAACATAATCAGCAAATCAAGATCCCACTAGTGTGGGGAGACATTTTAGATAGACATTTTGCCTACTTTTGTCTCCATTGAATCCAGTAAATCCAGTAAGCAGGTGAAAGGGGTGTATAGCATTGTGTTAGGAGGCACTCTGTGCACTGCCGTCATCTTGCACACATTATTCTGAAATAAATCCATGGGGTATTAATGACTTTGGCATGGTACAGTATTTGGTCTGTCTTTTACTTATTATAAAAGTGTAGGCATTTTTTTGTTTTATAAACCCTGTCTTGAAATGCTGTCCATCCCTGTTTTGTGTATGGCCATGGCTCATTTACATTTTTAATAATACTACAATAAATAACATGTGAGGTATTATAAGAACAGATGTGTTAACTAAGCTTAAAAAAATCTTCTTTGAGGTTGCTACCTCAGGTTGGGGGGTTGCAATAAGATAATGCTAGGCAGCCAGAACCCTGTGGTATTAGATGTTCTGTGGTACATTTTGTTGCTTAACAAGGCCAGCCAGAGTCTTCCACACCTCTGACTCCAGGAGAAAAACAGTTTTTTTTCCCCTTGGAGTCAGGGGTATGGAAGATGCAGCAAAAGTGTGTTTTACCTTCAATAAAAGCCCCAAAATTCACCAGAGAGCATCTAACCCCCCAGAGCTTCTGGGGGCCTGGCAGCCCCTAGACCCCTGGCCTTTGGGCTCAGGCACCTCTTTCTTTACAAATTAAGCACTGGTTGAGTATGCTTTAACATAGTAACATAGAACATAGAAACATAGACTTTGATGGCAGATAAGGACAGCTTGGCCCACCTAGTCTGCCCATTTCCCTACCTACAGGTTAAGCTGCAGATCCTAGTTAACCAACAGCCTATTTCTTCCTACCCCCCCACAAGAATTGCCTTATGTCTGTCCCATGCATTCTTGAATTCTCCCACAGTTTTCAACTCCACAACCTCCTCAGGAAGGCTGTTCCATGCGTCCACCACCCTCTCTGTGAAAAAATACTTCCTCACATTGCCCCTGAGCCGTCCCCCCTCTATCTTCAAATTGTGTCCCCTTGTTCCTGCACATCTCTTTTTCTGAAAGATGCTACACTCTTGGACTTTGTTGATTCCACTGAGGTACTTAAAGGTTTCTATCATGTCCCTCCTCTCCCTCCTTTTTCTTAAGGGTATACATATTAAACTCCTTTAGTCTCTCCTCGTATGGCTTCTCTTGCAGACCCTGCACCATTTTAGTTGCCCTCCTCTGGACTGCTCCATCCTGTCTATGTTCTTGCAGAGATGGGGTCTCCAGAACTGGACGCAGTACTCCAGATGGGGTCTCACCAACTGTCTGTACAGAGGGGTAACAACTTCCTGTTTTCTGCTGGTGATGCCCTTCCCTATATATCCCAATATCCCCCCAGCCCTCCCTACTGCCTTCTCACACTGCTTGCTAACCTTAAGGTCATCTGATATGATTAGCCCCAGGTCACTTTCCATTTTTGTTGTTGTTACTACCTCCCACCCCCATTGTGTAATCTTCCCCTGGGTTTTTGTTTCCCAGGTGCATTGTTTTCACTTCTTTGCATTGAATTCAAGCTGCCATACTTCTGACCATTCCTCCAACCTTGCCAAGTCCCTTCTCATCCTTTCCACACCTCCTTGTGTATCAACCCTGTTGCAGATCTTTGTGTCATCTGCAAAGAGGCATACTTTTCCTTCTGATCCCTCTGCAATGTCACTTATAAAGACATTAAAAATGACTGGACCCAGTACTGAACCCTGCGGTACCCCACTAGTAACCCTCTTTCTTCAGAGTGGACTCCATTTACAATTACCTTCTGTGTCCTGTTATCCAGCCAATGTTTTACCCAGGCTACCACCCTGTGACCCACTCCCAGGCTGCTTAATTTGATTATTAATCTTTTGTGTGGGACTGTGTCAAATGCCTTGCTAAAGTCTAGGTAGGTCATGTCCACAGCCCCTCCCTGGTCTACTACTTTGGTCACCCAGTCAAAGAAATTGATTAGATTCATCTGACATGACCTTCCTGCTGTGAATCCATGCTGCTTTGGGTCCTGTACCCCACTGGCCTCTAGGTACTCAACAATTCTTTCCTTCAGAAGTGATACCATCATTTTCCCTACCACTGAGGTCAAACTGTCAGGTCTGTAGTTTCCTGCCTCTGTCTTGCTCCCACTTTTGTGAAGAGGAATCACATCCGCCTTTCTCCAGTCCTCAGGTACCACACCATCTTCCCATGATTTGTTAAAAAGGTTAGTCAGTGGTGTCACTAGTTCTCCCTTTAATTCTTTTAGAATTCTGGGGTGAATTCCATCAGGCCCCATTGCTTTGTCCATCTTTGTTTTAGGAGTTCTTTCAGAACTCTTTCTTCTGTGAAAGGACTGAGATCGACCCCCCTATCCAGAGTGCATCTGTTAATTGGATTAGGCACCTCCCCCCTCCTCTTTTGTGAATATTGAGCAGAAGTATTCATTCGGTATCCCTGCTTTTTCACTGTCCCTCTCAGCCCACCCACCTTCCTTTCTATTCAGCCTCACTATCCCTCCCTTTGTCTTTCTATGCTCCCTGATGTACCTATAAAAGGTTTTATTCCCCTTCTTAACCAAGTTGGCTATTATTTCCTCAGTTTGGGTCTTTGCTATTCTGACTTCCCTCCTGCTTCCTTCTGCCTTAACTGGTACAGCTCTCTGTCCTGCTCCTTCTGTGTTTCCTTATACTTCCTGAATGCTATCTTTTTCTCCCTGACCTTCCCCACCACCTCTTTTGAGAACCATAGTGGCTTTTTCTTTTGTTTTGATTTGTTTATTTGCTTCACACAAAGGCTTGTTGCCTCTGTGATGGCAGTTTTGATGTTTCCCCATTGTTGCTTCACCCCTCCTTCTAGCCTGTTTGCTAGTGCTTTTCTAAGGCACTCTCCCATCTTGCAAAAGTCAGCCCTCCTGAAGTCCAGTACCCTCACTTTTGTATGGCTTGACTCTGTAGCTGAGTTTATCATGAATCACATTGTTTGGTGGTCACTGGTTCCCAGATGGCTACCCACTTCTAGATCTGAGATCCTCTCACTGTCCCAATTTGAGAGTACGAGGTCTAAGATTGCTCCCTCATGAGTGGGTTCCAAAACCAGCTGTCTGAGGCATGCCACCTGTAGGGCATCGAGAATGGCCCTGCTCTTGAATGTGGCTGCAGAAAAGGTGCTCCAGTTAACATCTGGCATATTCAGGTCCCCCATCAACAGTATCTCCCCTTTCTCTGCCATCTTAAAGATGCCTTCTATCATATCCTTGTCCATTCCCCCCCCCGACATGGGGGGTCTGTATACAACCCTTGTGCAGATTGTGGTGCCATTTCCAGATCTAAGGTGATCCACAGTGCCTCCTCTCCTCCTTGATTACTCTTTTGTTCTGTTGCTTTTATCCCTTCCCTTACATAGAGTGCTACTCCTCCCCTCTTCTACCCTCCCTGTCTCTCCTGTAGGTTGTGTACCCTGGTATGTTAACATCCCTGTCATGGTTCTCTGTGTACCATGTTTCTGTGACTGCTATGATATTCAGGCATCCCTCTTCCATCAAGGCCACCAGTTCAGGGAGCTTGTTGCCCCAACTATGGGCATTTATATTCATTACCCTCCATTTCTTGATCACCTTACCCCCCTTTTGCCCCATCTCTGTCCTTATTGCCTTTGTCATTTTCTCTGTTTACTCCTGCCCTTCCCCCTATCGACATCTCTATCTTGATGTTTACCTCCCTTACTACCCTGATTTTTTTGGGGGGGCTAGGTTTTCCCTGCTCCTTTCCAGTACCTCTCCCCTTGGCTAGTTTAAATGCTTGCAATGAAGCATTTAAACCTATCACCTAGGATCCTGGTTCCCCTCCTGGACAGAAGCAGACCATCACGCTAGTATAGGCCTGCATCACTCTAGGTGGACCCCCAGTCCCCAATGAAGCCAAATCCCTGAGCTCTGCACCAGTTTTTCAACCACTGATTGAATCCCATGGTGTGGAGCACCCTAGCCTCACCCATTCCATAGACAGGCAGAACCTCCGAGAAGGTTACCATGTGTGCTACTTGTCTAAAGCCCCTCCCCAACTCCAAAAACTCTTCCTGCACTGCTCTGATCCCTTTCTCAGCCAGGTCATTTGTCCCTAGGTGGACAATGACATCCAGCTCCCTCCTCCATGCAGCTGCTCCAGTGATCCTGAGGATTCGCTCCCTGTCCCTCCAAGCCATGGCACCAGGCAGGCACCTTACCTCCCTCTCCCCTTCCTCCCCCAGTTCTACCCCCTAACAATGGAGTCCCCCACCAGGAGTTGTTTCCTTCCCCTGTAGAGTCCCATGCCACCCTCCTGTGGGTCTTCTTTGTGGAGGTTCCCAGCATCCTCCTTGGTCTCCAATGCAGGTGCCTCCATAGAGGAACCACACTTTGCCAGAATAGCATATGAATTCTGGAGAGGTACAACTGGAAGGATGCACCTCTGTTCCACCACCCTCACCCTCCCTGAGCTCACTGTGGTCCAACTGCTCCTCTTTCTTGGCAACCTCTGAGGCAACGGAAGTGGCCCTGGTGGTCCCTGGGTGGGAAAGGAGGCCCCTCAAATCCTGGACAACTCAGCCTGGAGATGAGCAACCTCATCCCTCAGCCCAGAGAGGTGCCTGCAGATGGGACAACACTGCATCCTCCAGAATGTCTCCCGGAAGACTGTTGCTCCACAGCCACTGCACTGTACCACTCCCATCATGTCATATTTCTGGCCCCTTAACTGTTGTTTGGAATACTTACTCTTTCTTCTGTTTATTTTTTTCTTCCTATTTACTTACTGCCTCTGTGCCCTTTAAGCTCCTGATCTTCCTGTTCTGAGACAAGAAGTTCCTATATTTCTCAGTAGTCTCCTTACTTGCTCAGAATCAGACCTACAGCAGCTAAGGGGGATGGGGAGCTACTCTTTTCCTTCTAGGATGGTGAGTCTTTTGTGGATCTGTGATCACTCACTTCCTGCTCCCAAACAGGAAGTTCCTGTTGTCAGTCAAATCCTGTGCCTATAAAAGTACAACTAGCTTAGGGTGGGGGGGTGGAGGGAGGGAGGACAATATAGTCCCAGTAAAAAAGTATAGTTATAACAGCAGCTCCTTCTTCTTAGTGTTCTCTGCCTGTTCTCTGGCAGAAGCTATCTAGGAATGGAACCAATCTAAGACAGTCCTAGATATCTCTATAAAAGTACACAAGCATTTGTCAATGCCAAATGTTCGCTGCTTGCAATGCTGTTGTGCTGGGTCTTGCTTGTACACATTTTTTTATTTTTTAATTTTTTTTGTTGACTTTCTTTCACTCCAGTCATGGCCTGAGAAACCTTCTCTCAGGCATCCTTATCCTTGTTCTGCCTGCCTGAGTCTCCCAGAGCTGCACCTCCTCTCTCATCCACTCCCCTACTGCCAGCACCCCCAGTTTAACCCATTGGGGTGGGTCGCCCTTCTAAGGCAGTCTCTGGCTGCAGGTGAGGGCTTGGCAGGAGGAACTGGAAGGCCAGTCTGGGTAAGCCCCGGCAGAGGCCATGGGGGACAGGTGCCATCGCCTGTTCCTCGGAGCTGGGTTTTTCTCTTTTTCGGTCCCCCCCTATGTGGGCATGTCTGATGCAACAGTGCATGGTAACCCTGCCAGCATCAGCCACACTGTGTAGTGTGCAGCCTGTGCACTGCAACGCTCCCAATCTCCACTGGGAACTGCTGGTGCACCGGGCTATCCCTCACCCTCCCTCCCAGAGAGGAGAGCTGCCCAAGGGCACTCAAACCTCTACCATGCCCTGCCGACCTTGGCTCCCGAGCTTACTCCTGAACTCGGGTCACCGGCATGCGCGAGGTGCAGCCTCCAGCACCTTAGCACTCAGTGCCACTGGGATGTCCCTCTTGTACACATTTATAATATGTATTTACCCAGGATAGACCAGATGACATGTAATATTTCATTTTCAGTAGTGTCCTGCTTTTACACATTTTTAGATTGTATTTACCCAGGATAGGCCAGCTGAGAGGCGATATCTAATTTTCAAATCCCCTCCAAAATTTGTTTTCACAGTCACATTGCAAAATCACCTTTCAGATGGGACTTAAAAGATTCCACCTGTCTTGGCATCAGGTCATAAAAAGACTGTTCGAAATTTATTTATTTATTATTTTTTGGTAACCAGGTAGGTGTACTAGGCAAACAACCCTGCCTATTTCAGGCATGACTCAGGAGAGTACAATATTACAATACAACCATACAACAAGGATACAATAATTACAATACAATAAAACCACAAGGTTACAATAGTCACAATACAATAAAACCACAAGGTTACAATAAGTACATACAGCAGTGATAATCATTCAGATACATAATGCTGGGGTTACTGTCCAACAAATGCAGTGACAGAGGGCAGCCACAGAAGATAATTAACCCACTGATGAAATGCCAGCAATAGTGAAGCTGTTCCTCCATACACTTTGGCAAAACTGGCAGTATTGACCAGTCTGGCAGGTCTAGCTGTGGAAGAAACATGCAGGTGGGAACACAACAGTAAATACATGAAAGAAGGTAGACAAGACTTTAGGACTAGGAAAGAGTAGGAGATAACAAGCTGGATTGTCAAAGTAGAGAGTAGTTAAGGTCTAAGTAATGAGACATAAAAATATTGAAAATACCATAGTTATGAGTGTGCATTGAAAAATTTTAGTGTAGGCTCATAAGTTTGTTGTTTTAAAATATTCTTATCCCAAATTCAGATTTTTAACATAGCCTTATTATGACCCCACTTCATGAACAAGAGTGGAGAAAATGTTCAAATCGTTCTGGAAAGGTGATTTCACAGTGACCGTGAAATCACCTTTTGGGAAGGATCTGAATAATTTCATCACCTTGTTCATGAGGTGGGGTCTCAAAAAGTACATGTTGAAAATTTGGGGAAAACATATCTAAAAGTGACCAAGTTCTAAATGTTGAAAATTTGGGGAAAACATGTCTAAAAATTACCAAGTTATGAAGACACATTCAAAACCATTTGAAATACATTGAACCACATACCTGATTTCCTCAGTTCCCAGTCCAGCATTGAAGACTAAAGAGCTGTCTCTGGTTTAGAGAGGATTATGACATTGGACCACCAGTGGGTAAGTAATGGGTGGGTGATGTAGGGTGGTTGGTGCTGAGTGGGAGGATTGGGTGGGGAAAGAATAATGGCAGTGGCATGCCAGTGGTGACAACAGACATAGATGGATGGCTTTCTTTTTTACTGGCTGTAGAAAAATACAAAAAAAAAAGAAAGACTAAAGATGATTTTCTTTATTTCAGGTACCAACGCTAGGGATTGGGCACCCCAGTGTCACTATTACTTTTGGCGGCACTGGGGGTGGGATCCTCAGTGTCACACAATGAAAATGGGTGGGGTGGGGGGTATTAGCTGGCACCAGGGATTGAGCATGTTAGTGTCAGAAAATTAAAGGTAAGGGATGGGGACTGTGGGGTGGTGGTTGCTGAATGGGAGGGTCAGATGAGGGGAAGGTAACAACGATGATGTGGCAGCAGTCACAACAGACATCAATGGACGTTTTTCTTTTTTACAGGTGTATATAAAAAAAAACACTACAAGGGATGATTTTCTTTATTTCAGGTACCAACACTGGGGATTGGGCACCCTGGTATCAGTGTTATGTTTGGTGGTACCAGGAGTGGGCTCCCCAATGTTGCACAGTGAAAACAGGGGGTGCGGGTGGGGGTACTAGCAAGAACTGGAGACTGGGTGCCCCAGTGTTGAAAAAGTAAAAGTAAGGTGTAGGTAGGTGAGGTGTGGTGGTTGCTGAGTGGGAGAGTCAGATGGGGGAGGGTAACAGCAGCACCAGACATCAATGGATGTTTTTCTTTTTTTAAGGGTGTATAAAAATTAAAAAAGATTACAAGGGATGTTTTTCTTTATTTCAGTTACTGACACTGGGGATTTGGCATCCCAGTGTCAGTGTTATGTTTGGCGACACCAGGGGTGGGCTCCCAAGTTTTGCACAGTAAAAACAGGCAGGGTGGGGGATACTAGCCATAACCAGGGATTTGAAACCCTGGTGTCAGAAAATTAAGAAGGGGGAAGCAGGGGGTAGGAAGGATTGTCTTTACTTTGGGGGGGGGGGAATCAGATCTGCTTGATTTGGTTTGGTTTATTTATTTATTTAAAATCTGATGAATCCATGAACAAAAATGCCAATTTTCATAGGTGACCAGATATGACAAAATAACATACAATAAAGAATACGCAAAACTGGAACAAAGGCAAGAAATACAAAATAAACATAATAAATAAATAAAATCCCTGAACATAAATTATAATATACAAAACAGATTAAAATTATACACAGTTGCAGCACATCAAAGTTAATAAATGTTTTCTGAGTCCAGACTTGAAGCTGAAAATGCTAGAGGTCACCGTGGTTGTTTGCAGAGGCAAGGAACTGTAAAAATAAGGTAACTGGTATAACAAAGTTCTCTGACCTAAACCGGTTTTAACAGTGGGAATATTGAAATGGTTGTCTGGCACTGCATGTGTAGGAGCCAGGGAGGTATGGGGTTGAAAAAAATGATAAAAAACATCAAGTACTTTGTTTAGAACAACTTTTCTAGTCACAGTACCTAGGTGAATCTTAAACCTCTGGTCTAATGAAGGCCACTGAAGTGAGCTAAGAGTACATAATGATGCGTCTGAGCAGGTAGGTGAAAAACGAACCTGGCTATTTGATTATACAGATCCCTGACCCTGGACAGTCAGTCTCCCCTGTGGAATAATATAATAACATACCATAATCAATAATAGACAGCAAATACATTTTTGAAAGCAATAACCTGCTAGAGAGTAGTAAAAAATAATTCAGTCTGTACAGGGTACTCAGTCTTTAAAGAACCATTTTACCATAAGAGAAAAATGGGAATTGTACAAGGATGTGCTGTCTAGTATTAGGCCCAAATATTTGAAATCAATAACTTGTTCTATGACAGAACCCTTCAAGATTTTTAAATCTGCAGCATTGGGAGAAGGCAACTTTCTTCTAGTATTGAGACAAATCATAAATTAGTTTTTGTAGCATTCAAGACCAATTTCTGTGTCAAAAACCATTGTTGAACAGAATCAAAATCATTTTGTATAGTTTCTCTTTCAAATCCTGCAGATTTGCACACTCGTGAAAATCACAGCATCATAGCAAACTACTGGTTTTCTTGCAAATCTTCAGAAGTGGATTTAAAAACAAGCTGAACAAAATGGTTCCCAGAACTGAGTCCTCGGGTACCCCAAGAAAACAGGGGAAGGGAAGAAAAAAAATTAGAAATTTTCATTTTTGAGAACGACCATAGAGGTAGTTTAAACACCAGCCCACCACTTCACCAGAACATCCCAGGTCAGTTAATGCCTTAAAAAGGAGCTGATGATTTGTCAAAGGCATTGATGAGATCCATGAAGAGAACCATAGAACAGTGGCCCTTATTAACAGCCTCATGGACAGACAGGGTAAATCCCTTCAAGGCCATCACTGTACTGTGATCAGGGCAGAAACCATGTTGGTCTGGGATCAGAACATCATACATAATAAGATAATCAAAAAACTGAGAAAAACAATATGCTCTGTGACTTTTGCTAATGGAGCCAAAGGGAAATTGGTCTATAATTTTGAATATCGTATTGATCGCCTGATTTATGCACAGGAACAACTATAGCCTTTTTCCACATTCTGAGAAATTGATCCAGACAAAGAGAACTGTTAATTATTGTAGCTACTGGAGAACACAAAATATCTGCAGTGATTTTTCACAAACCTAAAATCCACTTTAACAGTACCTACCAAAGGCCTGGAGTTCATTTTTGTAAGATATCCATTGTCATCCAGTGAAGTTAACACTTCAAAAAAAAAGTTGGTAACAGACTAACTAAGAAGATGCAAGGCTGCACATATGTCACACTGACACTTAAAATCTTGAGGGACATATTTAGTCAAGTTTGTGATTATGAGTTAAATTCTTTAGCAGTACAGCTGGTGTCAATTAGTACACTAGAGCTAGTGGAAAGCATATCGGGGCTAACCTTATCATTTTTACTCAACAATTCATTAATGAGGCCTAATTTCGCTACCACATCCTTTCCTGCAAATTTTTGTTGTTTTTGTATCAAATGCTGTTGTTTCAATTGTATGATCAAAGATTTGCTTTTATTTCGCAATTGTTTGTATTTAGTTAAAGTGGCAGCATCCTGAGTTTTTCTGTAATCTTTCCACTTCTTGTCTCTGACCCGTATCAATTTAATCAGTTCTGGTGTAACCAGCAGCGGCTCTAGCCACAAATGGTTACCAGGGCACAGCCGGGGCACAACAGATGGTAGCCAGGGCACTTATATATTATTAATATGGGTGAATCTCTGCACCATATGGGGCACCAACTGGGGCACAGCATTTTTTTACCAGGGCACGCGCCCTGGCGGGCCCTGGTGTAGAGCCGCCACTGGGTGTAACCCACTCCTACTTATTACCTCTAATCGTGCTTGCTGGGCAGCTTATGTAGATCAAAGGAAAGAGCCACTCTGTGATTCGGTTGGCTCTTTTCTTTGAACTACATACAGTTTCTGCCCAGCAAGAACAGAAGAGTGTCATGATTGGCCTGGGTATTGATTGGTCTGACACTGTTAAATCCCTTGCAGACTGCCCTGCATTGGACCAACAGTGACACATCTCTCAAAACCCACTGTCATACCATTATGTTTCCTTTGTGCAAACGCAAGGGTGAACATAATAATTGGTCTAGCACAACCCTATGGTCCACTGTATCAAAAACTGCAGATAACCTAAACAAGCCAGTATTGATGAATGCCTTTTGTCCATGTTTAGAAGCAGGTTGTTCACCAATCCAACGAAAAGCTATCTCAACTGTAAATCCTTTCCTAAAGCCAGGTTTGGAGCTGTCAAAAATGTTGAAGAGTTCAAGGCTGTTTTGAAGCTGACATATTACTACCTTTTCAATTATTTCTCAACAAAAGGCAAGTTAGCTACCCACCTTGCAGGAGAGGGCACCCACATAAAGAGAAGTTTTTTTAAGAAGAGGCCTTATCAGGGCATTCTTCAAATCAGTTGGAAACAAGCCATCTATAAGAGAGCTATTTACGAGATTAAGAAGAAGACTGGTTCAAACTGCTCCTATGCTTCTTTGACCATTCACAAAGGGCCTGGAGCTAACCCACATGATGCTGCACCGATGCCAGACACGGTCTTTAGAAGTTGAGGAAGAGTAATGGGTTCAGACAACAGTTGTACAGAATTATGAGACTCATCTATGTCTACTTCCAGCATCTGGGTGGGAAATGACATCCTCAACAGATCATCCATTATCCTATGAATCATGTCAAGAAAGAAATTCTGGAATTGCTGACAATGTTGAACTGAGGGCTCAACCCTTGGCTGTTGACAGGCTATGTTCAACAAATAAGCTTTAAAAAACTCTTTATTTTTATTCCGAGATGAATTTATAGCTAAAATAAGAAATCAAGATTTAGCTTCCATCACCAATTTTTGATATTCTATAAATTAACCAGACATCCTACCAGATCACTTTCTAAACTGGTAGTCCTCCATTTCCATTCAGCATCCCCCCTTTCTTTTTCAGCTCAAATAATTTCATCAGCCGGTACTAAGTATGACACCAGAGGCTGAATGCAGGGTGCGCTCTCTGTCCCATTTTGAAGAACAGCACTTGGACAATGATCTTTCTCCTAAAGAGCCCCCCTCTGGCTCAGTGAGGTCCCTGTGGCTGTGCAAAAAACTTCTAGTCTCTGCACCTTCAAGTCTAAACTCAAACAGTTCCGCATTAGCAGGAGTGTGTGTGACTGTCTGGTGGGCACCTGTCATTCTCCCTGTGTTGCTCCTTGACCTCCTCTCCTGGCTGGACCTCTATTATTTTCATCCATGATCTCCTCCAAACCCCTCAACTTCCCTGTTCCCAGCCACCCTATTCAATGCTCCCCCTATATGCCCCATGACCCTCCACTGTGTTAACTCTTTCTGTTTCCTTACTAGGACCTCCCTCTAACCTTTTACCCTCCACGCATCTAGCCACCTCATCAAGACGCTCCTTCTTATCCCTCTTATCTTATGTCCTGAACCCATTTATCCTGGGGCCCATGCCTTACTTCTATCACTCAGTCCTTTCTCCTGCTTCTCACCTTCCTTCCACAGACAAGGCCTTAGACTCAAGGCTGCTCCTTACTTTCTAACCTTACCCCCCTTTTGTTGCCAGTGATTGCCTTCTAGGGACTCAGCTGTTGTAATCTTCCATTCGTAGCTATTTTTGCTGTAAAGTTTGGGTATTTATTGCATTATTATATGTATGTACCTTTGTTTTGTGTTTCATGACATGGAACCTTTCTAAAAGAGCTCTTGCTCAAAGGTTGTATCCTAATAATTAATAAATAAATAAATAATTCCTATCTCAGAGATTCCTCTTACAATAGGAAACCATACAGCTTTGAAGCAGGGCATTAACATCAAGGGCTGTGGTGATTGCTGTGTTGAAGAACTCGACCACTTCGTCCATTCCTCAAGAATAATCTTTCAGTAGCTCTGGCATAGCAGAAAGTCACTGCAAACAATCTACATTTATTCTATGGCTTAGACCTATAAGAATGAAATTCATTTTTTACTGGCATTAAGGCACTATTAGCTAGTTCAAATGAAACAATTTGATGGTCAAACCAAGAGATCGGAATTATTTGAACCTCTCTTAAAGAGAGTTTCTACAAGAATATTAGATCCAAAATATGCCCTTTCTCATGGATCAGAGAACCCACGTGCTTCACAAAGTTCATACTACATATTGAATCCATAATGAACTGGGCTAATCGATAAGATGTATTGTCAATATGCAGATTGAAGTCCCTTATGACAAGAAATCTTAGCACATCTACTGCAACAGAGGCCATTAGATTACCACATTCATCCATGAAATCCACTGCATATCATGAGGGGGCCATAAATTATGAGAAGTTTTAAGCTAGACTTGTCTAAAAAAACAAGACACAACCATATTTTCAGGAGACACCAGCGACCCTAATTTCCACTGAGCACAGTTTATTCTAATAGAAAAAAGCAATTCCCATCAGCCCTCTCTGCTGCCCATTCCTGGTGCAATGAAAGATAGAATAACCATAGAGGAGAGCCTCTACTAAAACTAAAATGCTGTCTCATTAAGCTAAGTTTCAGTTATAGATACCAAATTAGCCACTAGATCAGTGATAAGATTTCAGATAATACTTGCTTTCTTTACCATTACTCAAACATTCATTAATATAATTTTAGGTGAAGTGAGCACATTACCCATGACTTCCAGCTTTACCCCTTCTCTACTGATGGGAATTAAAATTGTGGGCTTGCCCCCCCCCATAGGAATTACCACTCTCTAAGGGCTCAGAAAACAGACAGCTGGTTGTTGGGAAGGACCCGGAGGGTGGTCCTCAATGGCAAATTATCAAGGTAAAAGAGGTGATCAGTGGCATACACTAATGGTCCATCTTGGAACCAGTCCTCTTCAATATCTACATTAGCAACATTGAGGTTGGGCTGCAGGGAAAAGTGAGTCCATTTGCCAATGCCATTAAGATTTACAAGAGGGTGGACAGTGAGTAAGGCATTGGCTGTATGAAGCAGGACATGAAGAAATTAGAAAAGTGGCCTGGCATGTGGCAATTAAAGTTCAAAGCCAAGAAATGCAAAGTGATGCACATTGGGTGTAGAAGTCCACAGAGTACTGGATCAATGGGGTTCTGGTAGAACATTCCAAAGAGCAAAGGGACCTGGTGGTAATAATTAGCAAGTCTAAAATCCTCACTTTAGTGTAGTAAAGCATATGGAATGGCAAATAAGGTGCTGGGTTGCATCAGGTAGAGTTTCACCAGTCACAGGAGGGAGGTGATTCTGCCACTGTACAGATCGCTGGTTAGATCCCACCTGTAGTATTATGTGCAGTTTTTCAAGCCACATATGAGGAAGGACTAGTTGGGACATTGGAGACAATCCAAAGAAGGATGACAAAAATGATCCACAGCCAAGGGGGCACCCACGACAACTGGCTTGAGGGTCTCAGCATGGACCCTCTGGAAGCTGCAAGGGAAGGGGCTATGCTATAGACGTATAAATACATTCAGGAATACAATAGGTTGGACCATACAGAGCTGTTCAAAATGAAGAACAGTTCAACCTGCAGGGATCATAATCTCAGTCTGGCAGGGTTGAAGTTTAGGATAGACACCAGGAAGCATTTTTTCATAGTGGTGGACAAACGGAACAGCCTGCGTGGCAATGTGGTTAATGCAGGGACCATAAATTATTTCATAGCACAGTTGGACTATTTTGTTTTGTTTGTTTTGTTGTTTTTATTGAATTTTGTTGACCCAGTAAGCCCACTGGGCCTAGAAGTCCCTTTTTCAGGGGCTACCGGGGAGGGGGGATACAGATGGTAAGCAACTGAAATAGAACAAGATTAAACTGTTGGTGGTATTTTTAATGAATGAGGGAAATTTGGCCAGGACACCAGGGAAATTCCCCTACTCTCCAGTAGGGGGACCCTTGTACTGCAAGAAACTGCTGGTCTTGGAGGTGGATGGATGGATGGATAGGGCTGAGGTGGCCCAGTATACACAGAAACATGCACAAATGTTTCAGGTCGAGGGCTCCGCTGCAGAGGCGACTGGGATGTGCCCTAAGGGTGGCCAGCAAATCGGCTGAGACAGTGGTCCCTTGTCAGAAGAAATATGTGATCAGTTGAGTTTAGAGCAGAAACAAGAGTGTATGGCAGCTGAATTGCTCCGTGTTAGCAAGCAATTATCAAAAGAACGACTTAAACAAGCTGAGGATAGAAAATGAAAACACTCAGAGGCTTCACCAGGCTCAGCTGTTTCAGAAGGTCCTACTAAAATTTTTACAGCCGACGAGTGGCCAGGAGTACATTCCACAGCAGTCAAATCACCTTCAAGGCGAGAGTGGAGTGCCCAAGTAGAACAATCCTGGTCACCGGACAAGGCCCTACAAGCCGCAGGATGGATTCCGCTGTCAGATGGTCATTGGAGACCTAATACCGAGTTACCTGCGTCAGAGGGCCGGTTGCCCGCACAGATAAGTATTGCTTCTGTTTCTTCAATTAAGGGGGATATGGATCTCAGTAATTCTCCTTCAGACACTCTCCCTGCCCTTCCTATGGGACTGGCGGGTCAGCATGATATGGAGAACAACATGGACCCCATTGTGGTCAATATCCCTGGCCTCACACCAGTACCTAACCCTGGACAACCTGAAAAACCAACGTATGCTAGCCATTTTCACCGTCCTGTGGAACTTGCGAAAAGGCATAATGCTATTCGCCTAAGATATGTGGGCCCCAGTGAAAATCCCCCCGATAGATGTTATGTAGGGAAAATCCTACTTAAAAAAAGCATGGAGTTTTCTCCTTTGGAGGTCTATGCTTTGATTCATGTGCAAGGGGAGTTTACTTTTGACATTAGTTTTCACACTCCAGCGCTATTGGAGACCTTTTGGTGCCATTATATAAATCTTAAAACTAACCCCCTTTGGACTGACTTCATTGTTTTACCTCTAACCAAACAACCTTTCAGGGTTATTACGATCTTTTTAGGAACAAGGGAGTCAATATAGTGGACATTGTACACTGGCTGGAGAAGCGCTCTGATATTCAGGGTAACCCAATGCCTATTATGGATGCAGAGGGGTTTTGGAATGGTGGGTGGACATTTCAAATTAAATTACACCACACAGATCAAGATCTGATACATTTACCAAATTGCTTCTTTATTGGGAGAGATAAAGGCTTTCTTTTTTACCCTGAGCAGCCTAGAGTTTGCTTTAAGTGGGGATCCTCTAAACACATTAGTACCTCCTGTGATGTCTTAAAGTGCTCACACTGTGGGGAGACGGGACACCCTAGTGCCCACTGTTTCCAACAACCCAAATGCAACCTTTGTGAAGACGTGGGACATACCTTTGAGGATTGCCCTTCAGCAGCTAAAAATACTGAGGATGCAGATTTTGGAGTTCAAGACCATTATATTTGCTTGGCTGTGAAACAGGGACAGGCTCTCTCTGGGGGAGGTTTGCCTATGCCACTCTTAAAGGTAGCCCAGGTTTCAAAAAGACAAATCCCTGTGGATCCATTAGGTCATGACCCGATTATTCAGGATCCGGTGACCTCGATCCCTATGACTGTTGATGTTCCTGTAGGAGATATGGTTAATACTGCTCTTTCCCCTTTTCCTCCCCATGAGCTACCTCCTGGTTGTGAGGACTTACGTTGGTTTCTGGAAAGAAGGGGAGAACTTCCAAAGAAAAGTAACTCAGATGCACCTTTGGAGGACCTGAATATGTATACAGTTTTGATAGAGGATCCCATTGACCTGGACAATGCAGAGATGCCAGTTGCTGCACCCCCTCAGTCTAAGAGCCATGACGCACTAACAGGTCAAACTGATCACAGTTCTCAAGGCAACAAAAGTGGAAGATTAACAAGAGCTTCAAGTGAAGTGAAGTGAAGTCTCCTGCCCTGTACTTGTGACCTCTTGCTCCATTTAAGTTTCGTGTGGCATCCTTGAATGTAAACAGCATTCAATCCCTTGCGAAATGTCATAGTACTTTCGTACACTTCCTTACCAGTAACTTAGATTGTGTGTTTTTGCAGGATGTTCATTTACACTCTTCTGAAGCGATAAAAGCAGCCACTACCGGGTGGATATGGGGGGATTGCTTTTGGTCGCAGGGGAACGCACTATGTTCTGGGGTGGGGATATGTTTTTTTTTCATCTCAGGTTCAGGTAATCCATCAGTTAGAGTTCAAATCAAATCATCTTTATTTTTATAGCGCCTTTCAAAATCAAGGCGCTGTACATAAAACCATACACATAAAGATAACATTTTAAAACAAGCATAAAACAAATTGTTGTTGGAGTTGTTGGAAGGCAGAGCGTTATTACTAGATATAAAATGGGGAAGCCGGATTATTCGTCTAATTAATATTTATGCCCCTCAACTTAAACACGATAGAGTAGCCCTGTTTAAATCTCTTTCCCCTTTTTTGATTACTAATCATCCGGTCATCTTGGGTGAAGATTTTTCTGTTTCCTTGCCTTCTCAGATTTTGACTCCCTTAAGTAAAAAAATCTATTGTGATGCGCTGTGCCTTGCTCAATTTATCAGGGATGTGAGGTTTGTGGATGCCTTTGGTTCTCTCCCTCCTGCCAGCCGAAACATTTATTTCTGTGGCCCTCGAGCTTCTACGATGGATTATTTTTTTCATTTCGCCATCTTTGATTATTCAATCTGTTGCATTGCAGGAAGTTGCTACCTCTGACCATAGGCTTTTAGATCTTGTGCGTGGTGATCTGCCGGAGGAGAAGCATGGGCCTGGGATATGGAAACTGAATATTACTTTACTGAATATTCCCCCTATCAGGGAGGGGTTTTGCTCAGTTCTACAAGCACGAAAGTCGTTTTTTTTTTCTGTATGATAATTGTAATGCTTGGTGGGAAGATAGTAAAAAATATATTAAGTCATTTTTTCAGACCATGGGGCATATTAATGGGAGCTTTCAACGTGATGAGCTATGTTATCTGAGGGATAGCATTACATTTTGGTCAAATTTTTGACACAATTTGGGGAGGGAGGGCCATCAACTGATTAAGGGGCTAAAAGCTGAATTGGCTCGTAAACAAGTGGAGGTCATGAGAAATATGGAACAAAAGCAAAAATATGGGACTACTGGGAAATCAAAGGATACTTTGCCCTTTGATTCACTGCAACTCCTCTGGGAACGCTGCAATATGGAGTACCTTCTTACATCAGCCGGAGGTCAGGTAACGGAAAATGTTGGTATTTTAGGGGAAATTCATTCCCATTTCTCTCATACTTTTGCTAGCCAGCCCTTACCAGTCGAGGATATGCAGAGGTGGTTGGCCTGTAGGGGTCTGCCACAAATACCACCGGATTTGAGGGTTCTTTTGACTAAGCCTATTTCACAGCTAGAACTGAAAGAAGTGATATGGTCATTTAAATCAGGGACTGCCCTGGGTCGGATGGGCTTCCGCACGACCTCTATGAAGACATTTGGGAAGTTTTGGGATCAGAGTTGGGCATCTGTCTCAACAATTGTTTATCACACGGGCAACTTTCTGAGAGTATGTTGGAAGGGCTTTTGATTTTGTTATTTAAAGGAGGGAGCTGGGGTGATTTGAAAAATTGGAGACCAATATCTCTCATCAACATGGATTATAAGATAGTAATGAAAATTTTAAGTAATCATCTGAAAATTGTTTTGGATCAGATTGTGCATCCTTCTCAATATAGTGGTATCTCAATGAGACGAATTCAGGATGCTCTTATTCTCCTTTGTGAAATTCTATATAAAGGAGCTTCAGAGGAACTGTTTGGGCACCTGGTCTGTCTAGATCAATCAAAAGCCTTTGATCGGGTAGAATATGTATACCTTTGGGAAACTTTAAAGTGTTATGGGTTACCATCCACATTTCTAGACTGGCTTCAGACATGTTATTGAGGTATTAGTCTCTTACCAAGTGTAAATGGCTGGGTTGGTAAAGCTGTTATGGTGCATAGAGGGTGCGACAGGGTTGTCCCCTAAGCCCATTATTGTATATTTTATCGCTGGACCCACTTTTGCACGCCTTAAATAAGACAGATTTCATTACTAGTCTTTCGGTTGGGTGTGATGATCAGCAGATTATTGCTATTGCCTATGCCGATGATTTAGGTCTTTTTCTGGCTGATAAATCCTCTGTGGTGGTGGCACGATCCATTCTACTTGATTTTTCTGTTGTCTCTGGGTCAGTAATTAATACGCTAAAGAGTGGTATCCTACCTTTAGGTTATGATGCTGTCGATGTGTCCTTGGTTTGGGGAATACCTGTGGATCTGACTTATAGGAAAATATTGGGGATTTATTTTGGTGGTGAAGACCCTCAAAAGTATAATTGGAAATTGCACTTGAGGATGGCAAGGGAAAGAGTAACCCATTGGAACAAATGGCAGATGACAAAAGCAAAATGTATATATTTAATCAAGACCTACCTACTGCCATACTTTTTGTTTTTGGCAGTGGTTTTCCCTTCCCTGCTGACCCTGGAGGCGTCTGTGTATAGTGTCTTCTTCTTGTGTCTGTGGGGAAGTAGATTGAACCCAGTAAAATGAGGGATTACCTACCTACCTATAATAGAGGGTGGTTTGGGGATGTTAAATCCGGTGTTTTTTTTCTATGTTACTTTTATTTATTATAATAATTTACAGCTCCTCCTAACTAAGGTTGCTAAAGTTTGGACTCCTTGGGTCGAGGACGAAATTGGGCCCTTATTAGTAAGCTGGGATATCTCTACCTTTCTCCCCCATCAAATACGGATGACTCGTTTGCCCGGTCATTTCACTGGAGTTATTGGAAAGCTGAAATTGTGGAATGTAGTAAAGAACTTTCTCTGGACCTCCTCCCGGAAATCCTTATATACTTGGATATTGGAATCCTTTTTTTTTATGTCTCTCCTTAGTTCTCAGAGTTACCTATTGAGCACCAAACCTCGAAAACACTTTTTTTATCAAGTAAAAGATTTCCGCATGACATGTGGGATTTTTTATGGTTATGTACGCATAAAAAAATGGGGATTTGGGGTCATTTAAAACATAAAGACCTTACAGAACGGTTTTGTCCAAGAGGGGATGGGAGTGCAGGGATTGTTGAGACAATCTCGCACTTTCTGCTGGATTGTCCCTTTGCTGTGTCTTACTGGGTAGGGTTTCATGAGAAATGGCCCTTGAACCCTTTCTGACATCAGTCTCCTGAAATCTGGACTGAGGGGTGTTTTCAGGAGCATGGGTTAAATTTGATGCAACCACAATTTGGCTTTTGATGGGTTTTATCAGTTATCAGCTCTGGCAGGCACATTGTGGGTTGACTCTATGGAAAAGACTGATATCAGGTGAACAGGTATTGCTATTGCTACAGAAGGATGTGGTAAGGTGGAAGGCTTTAGAAAAGGGGAGAGTACTCCCTGAATTATATAAACTATGGTGGAGAAACATGTCCTGGTAGGACACCAGTTAATTACAATTGACATTGTATGATTTTTTTCTTCTGATTTGTATGTTCTTTTTGGGGAAGTAATCAAAGGCATTCCCCTGTTTCTTTAGTGGGGATCTGAGAAGCATCAAGTGTATTTATGCTTTTCATCTCATGAGTGCTGAAATACTTATTTATATTCCTGATTTTTTCTTTTCTTTTCTTTTCTATATTATGTGTTTGTATGAAGTAATACTATTTTGGTTGACTGTTATTTTGAGTTGAATAAAAGTTTCCCCTACTTTTAGTGGGGGGAATTTAAGCATCCTTTAAATATGAAATTTGTATTGGTATGTATGATGAAATACTTCTTTATGTTTCCTTTCCTTTGTAGTATGATTCTGTGTGACGAAACACTTTTATGTATGTATTTTGCTTTCAAATTTTGAATAAAATATTCCCCTACTCTTTTCAATAAGTGCCATGGGATCTTTAACATCCACCTGAACTACCACCAATCCAGGCAGATGGGACCTCGGTTTAATGTCTCATCCAAAAGACAGCACCTCAGAAGTGCAGCACCCCTCTCATGCTGCACTACAGTGTCAGTATTGGGATATTAACCGAAGTGCCAGATGTGAGAACTGAACCCACAGCCCTCTGATCTCCCGGCCTCAGATTAAAGGGATTTTCAGAAGAGGGGGTGATCACTGGTGGTAGGGCCTCTGTACAGACTCAGTGGACTCAGTCCTTACTGTCTGTTTCTATGAAGGCACTTAGGGTCCATCTTGTCTACCCTTCCTGCCGCACGGAGGTGACTATACCCATTTTGGGTATTGACATGAATCCAAGTTTAACCACCACAATATTACCCTATTTATGCCTCAACACCATTTTCCCTCAGTAACCTGTCTAGTCCTGCTTTGAAAGCCTGAACAGTGCTAGTTTCCATAATCTCTCTGGGTAGACTATTCCACATGTTCCCTATCCTCATTGTAAAATAATGCTTGCTCGAGTTTCTCCTTATTCTGCCCCCTCTTACTTTGAGGACATGCTCTCTATTTCTTCTTGCTCCCATCAGCTCAAACATTTATGTATACTTCATTCTGTCTATCCCCTTTGGTATTTAGGAAACCATGATCTGGCTGCTCCGCAATTAACTTTTTTTTTATCTTGCTTTGATAGCATTTAAACTAATAAAACCATATTCCCTAGGAGGAATGATCTGAATGTACATACGCTACGTTATTGTAGGATAAGAGCATACATGCCTTGATGATCGATTTTCTTGCCTGACTAGTGGTGCCAGCCTCTGGCATTCAATGACCTTGCACAATAGAGAACCCAGGATATTTGGACTTCTGAACCTGTTGAGCAAGTTCACCATGGCAGTCTGACATTTGATACCAACACGCAATATCAACTATTCACCTTTTGTTCTTAAAGAAAGTACTTTATTACCCTTTGCTCCTATTACTAAGTATTGTTTTCCCTATACTAAGCCAGGGCCATGTTGTGCCTTGCTCGGTTTGAAAGAAACTCCTATACAGCCATTTTCAACTTTTGCTGAATTTGCAGGATGGTCACGCATTCCACATTTATGCTGCACCATTGAGCACTATGCAGATCTACCCTGCAGTGAAAAAGAGTTCCCTGTTTTTCTGTTGGGTCTGTCTATTCTTTTAGACCACTCAGGCATGTGGGAGCTGGCCAGCCACCATGGTTTCAGATCAGATAGAACTAGAGCTAGCAGTGACTGGTTCTCTCTGACAGCTTTAGCAATGATGCTCATCCCAGACTGGGCCCATATGGGATGCATCCTACATACCATGCCCACCCCACCCCAGACTTGGCCTTACAGAGTACTTATTTTGGATTTGCATGGAAATTGACAGTAGACCCCCACCTTCTTACACCCCTACTCCCATGGCATCTGCTAATAACCACTACAGTATACTATTTGATTGGACTTTACCGGGTAGAAATGGCATTCTTAAGGGTATCAGCATTTTGGGGTCAAATGAGCCCTTTGGGTTTATGGCTTTATAGCTTGTTTATTTTTATTTTTTTCTGTATTTTAAAATGTGACAACAGGGTTAGGAAGCATTGGGCTACATGGCCCATTTACAGGCTTGACTCGGGTACATTAAAACAGTGTTACAATATTAGTATGACAGTTTATATACAGGATTAATACATTCAGTCCAGATTAGTGCAATTCAGATACAAATGTACTAATTACACATGACTAAAACATTTATGGATAACAGTACCGAGTTTCAACTATTGAAGTGCATGTAAGTTGAGCTTTAAATCTGCAAATTGCCTGAATAGAACATTTATGTACAACAGCATTGACCTTCAAGTAGTAAAGCATTTTTTAGTTGGCCCTTAACATTTTGAACACTGAAAGCATTTCTTATATCTGGAGAGATATTATTATACAGTTTTACTGCAGTATGTTTAAAAGTATTTCGGTTTTTGGAACTTTTACTCAGGGGCACCGTAAGTGTCATTGTATCATTTGATCTCAAAGATTTTATTTTTGGTTTTTGGAGAAATAAACCATGAAGGGGATTGTTTTTATCTATATGAAAGATTTTACAAACATAACAACATATTTGTAGTTTGTTTCTGAGCAACAGGTAGTCAGTTCAGTTTTTCATAAAGGCTACAGTGATGTTCCCATTGCCTAACCCTTAGAGCGAATCTGCATATTGCATTGTACATATAGATCCACTTTTTGTCATATCTTTTTCAGATACTCCCCCAGATAATACTCCTGTACTCCACCAATGAAAGTAAACAACTTTTTGCCAACATTTTTTTAGTATTTTCAGTCAAGTAGTCTTTTAGTGCATACAATGCACCCAACTTTTTGTGCAACTGTTTAGCTGTGTATTCTATATGTCTGTCAAAATTCAGGTGGGAATCCAACAGTATACCCGAGTATTTAAATTCTTTAACAACTTCCAAACAGACTCCTCCACCTACGGATACTGGAAATACTTTCTCAGTTTGTGTCACTTTTTGTGTTGTACTGAACAACATTGCTTTGTTTTTCTTATTCACAAGTCTATTTTTTGATAACCAACTTACCATTCTCACATATTAATTTTCCAAGATTTTATTAAAATTAATTATGTTTTTATTTGCTAGCTACAGCACTGCGTTGTCCACGTAAAGTACCATTCTTGCTTTAATCTAAACTAAAGGAAGTTTATTTTATGAACAGTGAGAATGGCCATGGTCCTAATATGGATCTCTGTGGGACACTATATTCCACCTTTCTATGTTCAGACAAGACCCCTTTAATTCAAACCTCTTCCTGGCGATTTTCTATGTAATCCCCTATTCAATTTACTACAAGTTTCTTAAACCCATTTTTCCTCAGTCAGGTCTTCAGAAGAGAGTGTTCTATTAAGTTGAATGCCTTGGTCAGGTCCACAAACACTGTCCCTGTGTATAATCCCTTTTCCATGTTTTCTTGCAGATCATTCGTGAACCTGACCAAGGCAGTCGCTGTTCTATAGTCTCTCCTGAAGCCAAGCTGTGTTTCTGTTGGTATGTTATTATTTTCTAACTATTCAATTATCTGCTTATGTATTCTCCTTTCTTGAATCTTAGCCACCAAGGAAACTAGTGATATTGGTCTGTAATTATTTGTTAAATTTGCCTGTCACCCCTTGTACACAGGTATAATGTGCACTTTTTTGGATCTCTGGAATGATTTGTCTGCACAGTAACTTATTTGTAAAGGCAATGACAATTCAGTTACTGCCAATTTCAGAAACGTTGCCTCAGCTATGCCGGGACCAGGCCCCTTTGTTACATCCTAGCTTATTAATTGCCTATAAACCTTTTCCCTTTTCAAATATTTAAAAATAAAAGCTGCTTGGTCCAGTCACTTCAGAATCTTCCTCATTTACAGTTACTTCAATAAAATCTCCCTCATAAGTGGACAAATCAGTAAAAATTGTGTTCAGATCAGGGTTCAGATAATTGGCTATATCTATACTCCCTAGTATCTCTCCTTCCTCTTAGTGAGTTTTTTTATGTTGCATCTCTTCTTTGGCTTGACCAAATTATTTAACCCTTCCCAGAAAGGTTTCTTGTTTGAAAAGTTAGCCATTTGTTCTCATTTTTTTTTGGTTTGTTTATAAAAATCTACTTTAGCCTTCTTTATTTCTGTTTTACTTTTATTACACAATTCTCTGTAGAAATCCTAATCTCCTTTCTTGTTCGTACTTTTAAACTTTACTGAGGCAGTACCTCTGGCCTTTATGCACTCCAATATAGCCCCATTCATGCATTTACTTTGTGCTCCACTTATTCTTTTCATTTTTTGTGTGTGGCTCCAAAATCCATAATGCTATTATATTTCTCTAAAAAGTATTCCACAGCATTGCTTGGGTCCTCCATGCTGTCCATTAATTGCCACTTAACATCTCCTAAATCTGTCTTTAATATACTATTTTTTCCCTCATTAATTGGTCTAATTAAAACCACTCTACCCTACCCTTTTTGTCTTCTATTGCGCCATATAAAATATATAGGCATGTTGCCACTGATTGAATCTGGTAACATTCCCACAGCCTTACTAGTTTTTATATTATTGATTAACATCCAGCCGATCAGTGAATCCAAGCCTGTTTTGTTATTCTTGCTCGTCCCCCTTTTAACATCTGATTTAGGTTTACTTTCTGTGATACATTTTAAAGCTTGAATACCTCGAATCCAAACCAATTTAAATTAATGTCTCCTAACATGACCAGTTCCTTATTTTCAAACCTGTCCACTAAATTTACTAACTCCTCTAATTCTTGTATTTTTGCTTTTGGAGGGCAATACACACAACCTACAATTAATTTCTTTGTGTTACCCAAAGGCAATTTGAATAACTAAATTTTCTCATCCTGATGGGAGTACCTCTGTCTCTGTTTCTTTTACGCTAATGAACTCCCTTTTCTAAATAGTAGTACCTGCATCACTTTTCCCCATGCAGTCTCTTCTAACAAGCATTTGTTAATGCCAAATGTTTGCTTCCTGGCATTGGCTTTGGTAGAGTAGAAGTTACAGAGCTGCATAATAGGAATGGCAGCGAAGTATTGAACTAAAGCCAACCCCACCACCACCCTGCAGAGAGTGACAGGCATTGGGGTGTGCCTTTGGGTCATCAGGCATAACGACCACGCCATTTCACCACACCCTACCCTGCCTACACTGACAAATGTCATGGTGTGCCTTGGGGTCTTTGGCCCTTATACACACCCCATTCCATCAGAAAATACAGTGAGATGGGTGTGGTAGAGGAGAATGGGGTGAAGTTTGGGGCCGAAGAGTCCAAGGCACACCTTGATGCCTCTCACTGGCTGCAGGGTGTGGGTGGAGGTGGAATGGTATGAGCATTAGAGGCAAGAATCCCAAGTCACACCCCTGATGCCTGTCATTCTCTACAGGGTGGGGCGTTATGGATGGAAACCCTAACGCCTCAGGCATTCGTTGGTATTTTCACTCCAAATTTTCAACATGTTTTTCTGACCCACCTCGCGAACAGTGGCAATATCAGTTTGTTAGCGAAACTGCTTTTGCACAGTGACTACGGCATTTGGCACCACAGGTGCAAAACACATTCCAAACAGGATGTGAAAATGACAGTGGTACTGTTCATGGGAGGTGTAAAAATGGCAATGTTGAAAATCTGCTGTAATCTTAAAAAAACTGGTGAAGTCACGAGCGTGCGTAGAAACTGTACAATGCACACCCGTAATGTAACTAGTTTGGGGATTTTTTTACAGCAGATTGTTAACACAGGCATTTTGGGACCTCTGATCATGAACAGTGTCAGTGTGATTTTCTTTATCTGTCCCGAACAATGATTTCCCACAGCAACCACGCATTTCTGCGCTGTAAGTGTGAAAACACATTTTGGCCATGTTGTGGAAAATGCCAGCTGTACTGTTCATAAGGAGGTGTGGAAAAATGCCACTGGTGAAAATCTGGACTGAAAATATTACAAATTCATGAACTTATGAGGGTGCATGGAAATTGCGCAATGCTCACTTGTAACACAGTCATTTTATGGAGTTTTGTCACCAAATTTTCAACATAGCCATTTTAAGACCTCTGCTCATGACCAGTGTCACTGTGATTTTCTTAATCTGTCCCAAACATTGTTTTTAGCCCACCGACTGTACCATTGTCGCTACATGTGGAAACACATTTTGGGTGAGATGTGAAAATGGTAGCTGTACTACTCATAAGGAAGTGCGGTAAAATGGCACTGTTGAAAATCTGGTGTGCAGATATTACAAATTCGCAAACTTGCCAGCGTGCGTAGGAACTGCGCAATGCGCGCTCCTAAAACAGTCATTTTTGGGAATTTTTTCATCAAATTTTCAACATAGCCATTTTAACACCTCTGGTCATGACCAGTGTGACTGTGATTTTCTTAATGTGTCCCATACATTGATTTCGCGCACCGACTGCGCCATTGTGCGCTACATGGACGGAAAAACATTGTGGGTGAGATGTGAAAAATGACAGCTGTGCTTCTTATAAGGAGGTGTGGTAAAATGGCAATGTTGAAAATCTGGAGTGAAAATATTGAAAATTCGCGAACTTACGAGCGTGTGTAGGAACTGTGCAACTCATGCTCATAAAACTGTCATTTTTAGGAATTTTTTCACCAAATTTTCAACATAGCCATTTTAAGACCTCTGCTCATGAACAGTGTCACTGTGATTTTCTTAATGTGTCCCATACATTGATTTTGCACACCGACTGCGCCATTGTGCGCTACATGGGCGGAAACATATTTTGGGTGAGATGTGAAAAATGACAGCTGTACTGCTCATAAGAAGGTGTGGTAAAATGGCAATGTTGAAAATCTGGAGTGAAAATATTGAAATTTGTGAACTTACGAGCATGCGTAGGAACTGCGCAATGCACGCTCATAAAACGGTCATTTTTATGATTTTTTCCACCAAATTTTCAAAATAGGCTTTTTGAGAGCCCACCTTCTGAACACTGGCAGTGTCATTTCATTAATTGGTCCTGAAAGGTGATTTTGTGCAGTGACTGCAAAATCACCCTTCGGGCCCGATTAACGCCATGACAGTGACAGCATTCATGAGAAGGGGTCCCAAAAACCCCATGTTGAAAATTTGGTGCAAAAATTCCAAAAAATGCCTGAGATATGCAGCAAAGTTGAAAAAACTCTATCTATTACATTATACAACTTACCGGCATTTCCTCAGTTCGCGGTCGGCTTTGAAGAGTGCAGGCGTGTTCCGATCCACGAAGATCACTTCATTGCCAGACTCGGAGAGTAGTATGGAGTGAGAGAGGGGTGTGAGGCAGGGTGCACAGTGGGTGGGTGAGGGTGGGGGCAGGGAACTGAGGAACCATTTTTAATTTACAGTTTTTTTTTTTTTACTATTCAGATGACATGGGACATTTGCCACGCTGGGGTGGGCTCCCAGCATGGCAGCTGGAAATGCTGTTTGGGGGGCTGGAGCCGACGGGGGATTGGTCACCCCTGTTGGCCATACGGGCTTGTGCCACGCTGGGGTGGGCTCCCAGCGTGGCAGCTGTAAGGCTGTTTGGGGGGGCTGGAGCTGATGGGGAACTGGGCACCCCTGTTGCCCATACAGACATGTGCCACGCTGGGGTGGGCTCCCAGAGTGGCACCAGGAAAGCTTTTGGGGTGGCATGGAGCTGACGGGGCACTGGGCACCCCCGCCGGCCATATCACAGTATGTGCGTGGGGGCGATCAGCACACAATATGCATGTGTGTTGAGGGGAGCTCTGCTCACTGAAGCAGAGCTCTCCCTTTCAACTGTATGCCACTGCATTTTCAACTGCTGTCATAGATAGCTGGAGCAGTGATTGGCGCACTGAGACCGCGTCTGCAAACACACTGACTGAATTGGAAGAGGCTGACACACCTCTGGAAAACTTGGATGATGGCACTATGTTTCTTGCACATGTGTGCAAGCAAACGTAATAATTTTATACTCTTCTACTATGAATAGATTCTTATCCACTTTGGGTGTTAACCAGGTTTCAGTTATTAGCATTACATCTGTGGTGTACCAATGTATCCAAGCTTCTAATTCATTTTTTTTCGGTAGTAACCTACATATATTCATACATGTAGTTTTAGGCCTTTTACCTGAAACCAGTTATTCAAATCCTGCCATTCGTTAAGTAAACATTTATCTGGCCCAGGATTTTCTTCACTGTCCCCTGATAGTAATAGGCCAATAACTGAAAAATTAAACGTTTGTTTCTGAAAACCTGTATACCTCATAAAAACCCAAGGCTAAACTTTTTTCTTCAATATTTCCAATACAATGTATACTTTGTTTAAAGTAAAGCTCCCCACCAATGATTTCAAGATTTTATACATTTGTGTAGCCTTCATTTCATTCTATCTCATTTATCTTCTGCACTAATGTGTCCAGTCCACTCAGCAAAACAAGACTGAGGAGTCAGAACATCAATCCTTTGTTTACCATATCTACTTCCTCTCCTAAGAGTAACACTACAGAGCTACAAGTTCACAATCAGCAATACTTGCACAAATAGAAAGAAAAGGAAAACATTTTTAATATCCTCCCTCCTAAACCTCCCTCATGAGCATCCCCCTGGAAGCTCCTGCCACTACTGTGGGCACTACTCACATGTACAGCTGCTCTACAAGCAGCCACTAAAGTGGCAGCGCTTTTAAAGTAGGGAGCTCCACCCCCTGAGGACATAACCGGCTGCACCTCCCACCCTCTAGTAGTCCCTCCTGCTTACCAGGACAGATGAGATGGGTGCAGGACCATGAGCCAAGGCAGCTGACAGTGGACAAGCTTGATTAATTGCAGACTATAAACAGAGCAGGACATAGTTCACATGCAGGCTGGTGCAGGCAGATGGAAATTGCTGCTTCACTGGTATTTTTCCCGGTTTGGCCTTATGACATCACAAGTGGTGAAGCCATGAGGGATGTCAAATGGTCAACCTGCAAGAGAGCAACGATCTGTAATACTGCATGTTCATTAGGGCTGTGACATATCTGATGTATACCACGCCTTTTATTATACAACAGCAAGAAAAAAAAAAAAAAACTGCATTCTGATTGATCTGTAGCGAACTTCAGCAGTGATGTTACCCCAGCACAACTTCATTGTATGAAAGAGACCCACACAAATAAGCTCTGGATCTTCATTGTTACAATGGACTCATAGTCACAATATTGGACCTAGAATGAGAATATCACTCTAGGTCCATAAGGGCAAAAACATTGCTTTCATGTAATGAAAATAGCAGTGAACTAACAAAAGAAATAGAATAAGTAAATAATTTAGGAGACTTCATTTTTCTAGGTGATTTAAATTACAGTGATATAAAATGGACAACAGGGAGGGCTACTACAAAATGTAGTAAGGAATTTTTACAGACATGTAAGGAACTAAATCTAAAATAGCATGTCAAAATAGGTACTCGGGGGGGGCATACTAGGCATAGTACTAAGCACTAAAAGTACAGCTATAACAAATTGCTAAGTTGATACTCCCTTAGTATGCAGTGACTATTTCTGCATATGTTTTGAAATTAACTGGAATAATAGAAATATATTTATTTAAGATAACAGACATTACAAAATTTAAAGAGACAATAATTAACAATGATTGTAATAACTCTGAAAAACACGTTAGCCAAAGAAAGCTGGGGTTTTGTCAAAAATACTATAATTACAATATGTGATAAACACATTAGGAAAATTAAACAAATGTGACAACATTGGGGTAAAACCTAAATAGTTAACCAACGGCACTGAAACACTTATTGGAAGAACAAACAAACTACATGACAATTATAGTAAAAATAAAACAGAAGAGGCATGGTCAAGATTCAAGGATGTACAAAAAAATATAAAAACAATATAAGAGCAACAAAAAGGAAAATGGAGGTGAAATTAGCCACTAATGCAACAAAAGAAAATACAAAACAGTGTAATAGTTACATTAATTCATTAAGGAAGTCAGATTTGTGTACAGTGTTTTCAAAAAATAAACTTCCAAGTGTCTACCATAAACAACAACACTGAAACTTAAAACAATATGGCCCAGATATTCAAAGGGGTTGTGCCTGGCACAACTGAGATGCACTAGTGCAACCCCAGAAATGCACCCTAGAGCAATAGTCAAAGGAGGAACTTGTGCAGCACAAGTCCCAGTGCACCGGGGTACAAAGATAATGTATGCAGTGCATCTCTAGGGGACATGCCCATGCATATGCGGCACATCCCAATATTCGGCCTGGGATATGCGGCGCATATGCCTGCACAAACCTGAGATGTACCGCATACCTGAGCTCAAAGTTGAGCCCGTAAAAAATGGCTCAAGTGCCAGCCATCCACAGACGTGCTGCTGTACTGCAATGCGCAACACAGCAGCAGCCAGCTGGGGGTAGCAAGCCTCCAAACACCATGCACAAGCAGCCACATATGTCTCTGGTGGTCCAGTGGTACCCCCCACCCCTCCCATAGCCTGGATCGCCAAGGAATAAATATGTAAGACTGCCCAGGTTGTCTAGTGGCACCCCTCCTCCTTCCCCATCACCCGATCACTGTAAAAGAACTATATTGATATTCCCTGGTAGTCTAGTGGCACCTCCCTTCCTCCCCATTGCCTGATTGCCGTAAAATATATCTGGCAATACTTCCTGGTAGTCTAGTGGTCCCCCAACCCTCCTGTAGCTGTGATCACTGTACAATAATGATTGTAGCATTCCCTGGCATTCTAGTGGTAACCCCCACCCTGCCCATATCCCCAATTGTCCGTATAAGCAGTGTAAATAATTCCCTGGTGGTCCTATGACACTCCCCCACCCACATAGAACCCCTTGCCCAGCAAGCTCCACTCCATCATTGCTGGGCAGCAGCATTCCTACCCGCATACCTCTGCAGCTGCCTGCTGAATGACAGCTTACAGTATCAGCTGTAAGCCCATTGGTCCACACTGTGGACCAATGGGCTTGCAGTGCATACAGTAATAGTCATTCACAAATATGTGAATGAAGTCATTCATTCACATATTTGAGACTGACTATTATTGTAAGCACTGCAAGCGCATTGGTCCAGAGTGTGGACCAATAGGCTTACGGCTGATACTGTAAGCTGTCAATCAGTGGGCAGCCACGGATGTATGTGGGTAGGAATGCTGCTTCCACCAATGATGGGGGGAGCTAGGTGGGCAGGGAGTCCTGTGTGGGTGGGGAGGTGTCACTGGACCACCAGGGAATTATTTACACCACATATACGGGTGACTGGGGCTACGTGCAGGGTTGGGGTTACCACTAGACTACCAGTGAATACTACAATCATTATTGTACGGTGATCACAGCTACAGAAGGGGTGGGGGGACCACTGGACTACCAGGGGATATTGCCACATATATTTTACAGCGATTGGGCTACGGGGAGGGAGGGGGTGCCACTTGAATACCAGGGCATATTGCCACATATAGTTTATGGAAATTGGGTGACAGGAAGTGAGGGGGTGCCACTAGACTACCAGGGAATGTCGATGCAGTTCTTTTATGGCCATCGGTGCTACAGGGAGGGAAGGGATACCACTAGACCCCCTCAGGCAGCACCACATGCTTTGCAGGGCACCATGTGCATTTCGCTGGCCAGCCCTGCACAACTCATGCAAATGGGGCCATAATGACATGCAAATGGCCCCATTTGTGCCTTGCATACATTATGGCCCTATTTGCATACTGCTGGCTGAATATGAGTAATCTGCGCACAGCATAACTCTGTTGTGCTGGTGCATTTCCCATTCCTGGTATTCAGCCCTGTCTAGGAGGGATGCACCAGTGCATCCTATTTGTGCAGTGCTCATTACCTGATATATTCAGAGGAGATGCACCATGGCTCATCTCTTTTGAATATATCTCTGGGTTGCGCTGCACTACCACATGTGCCATTGCCAGGCACAATTCTGAATATTTGGGCCAATAAATGAAAAAGATATCTGGAGAAAAAAATTAAAAAGTGAAAAAAAAAACTGCACCAGTCCCTGACAAGATATCAGCACAAATCCTTAAGATCATGGGTAAAAGTATAGTCAGAACTCTTAAAATCCTGTTTGATAAAATGTTCATTGAAGAGACAGTCCCACTTGACTGGAGGACAGCATTGGTAGTACCAATCTATAAAAAAATAAACAAGAAAGAAGTTAAAAATTACCATCCAATAAGTTTAACCTCAGTACCATGCAAGATTCTAGAGTCCATTATTAAAGATTATAGTACAAAACATTTAAATGAAACAGGGACATGGAACAACACAGATTTACAGGAGAAAGATCCTGTACAACAAAACCTATTGGCCCAGATATTCAAAAGAGTTGAGCCATGCGCAATATGGTTGCGCCTGCACAAGTCCGAAATGCACCATTCTGCGATATTCAGCAGGAGGCAGTTGCGCCCCCCAAATCATGCTGAACAACAGCGCAATGCTAATGAAGGCATGCACAACCGAAGGGGGAGGAACCATGCATAAACTGCACAGCCCGATATTCAGCCGGGCTGTGCAGAGATATGCAGGTGGAACCCCCCACCTGCGCCTGCACAACTTTATGCCAAGAAAAAAAAGGATCAAGTTGAGGGCCACCCACAGGGGAGCTGCTGCATTGCAGGGCACAACACAGCAGCTGCCACCTGTGGGTGGCCCTCCACTCATTCCCGCCGGCGCCCCCCCATGCCCTGATCGTGGGCTGAAGTGCCCTCCCCATTAGCCTGATCATGGGCAGAATGTTATTTCCCCATCAGCCCGGGATCGCAGGGCAGAACGTTATCCTCCCCCCAGCAGCCCGATTGCGGGCAGAATGTTATGTCCCCCAGCAGCCCAATCGCGGGCATAACATCAAACCCCCTCCAAAGTCCAATATCCCTGGTGATCTAGTGACCCCCACCCCACCCACCCATGAAGCCCCACCACCCCGATCCCCTCGTCAGCCAGTGGCAGCAGCACCCACCAGCCTGCCACCTGCTGACTGACAGCTCAGTAGGGCTGCCACCCATTGGTTCAGAGCAAGAGCCAATGGGCATGCAACGCATACCATTAAGGCAGTCCAGATATGTGAATGAATTCATTTACATATCTGACTGCTCGTTGAGTAGGCTGCACGCTGGCTCTTGCTTCTGAACCAATGGGCGGCAGCCCTACTGAGCTGTCAGTTGGCGGCCACGGGAGGCAGGCAGGTGGTGCCGCTCACCCGCTGGACGGGGAGCGGGTGGTGGGCTCCATGGTTGGGTGGGTGGGGCCACTAGATCACCAGGGATATTGGATTTGGAGGGGAGTTTGACAATATGCCCTCAATCGGGCTTCACGATCCACTGGACCACCAGGGATATTGAACTTTGGAGGGGTTGATGTTATGCCCGTGATCGGGCTGCTGGGGGACATAAAGTTCTGCCCGTGATCGGGCTGATGGGGATAATGTTCTGCCCGCGATCGGGCTGATGGGGAGAGTAATGTTTTGCCTGCGATCGGCTGCTGGGGAGGATAACATTCTACCCACGATCGGGCTGCTGGAGGGGGAATGATATTATGCCCACAATTGGGCTACGGGGGGGGAATACTATCATGCCCACGATCGGGCTGCAGGGGGTGTCGCTCCCCGACGGCTGCTGCCTGGCAGGGTGCCAGGTGCAAGTCATCGGGGATCAGTGCACCCGCATGCTAATGGCATGCAAATGGGGCCGTAATTAGATACAAATGGCCCCCCGTGTGCCTTGCATAAATTATGGACCCATTTGCATGTCACCTTTTGAATATCGCAGGTTTGCGAATGGCGCAATGGAACTTGTGCCACTGCATCTGAATGCTCCACTCTGACCACTTGCAGTGGTGCAGTTCCACTGCGCCATGCACAGTGGCTGTGGCCAGGGGGCGATATTCAAAGAAGTTGCTCAATAGTGCAACTCCGTTGAATATCGCCCTGGCCACACCCCTGCGCAACTTTTTTGAGCAGCGCAGGGGCTTGCTCCACAGAATGGTGCAGTTTGAATATCTGGCCCATTGTGTTTTTATAACAAAGTGAGCCATGCCCTTGACAAAAATATACCAACTGATGTTGTCTTTTTAGATTTCTTCCAGGCCTTTCACATTGTGCCACTCTGGGCAATAATTGCAAAATTGTCATTACTGAACATCAATAACATAGTCAAATGGCTCTCAAACTGATTACAGAACAGGACACAAAGAGTTAAAATAAATGGTTACTTATCTGAGCTGGGGGAGGTCATCAGTGGAGTGCCCCAGGGTTCAGTGCTGGACCAATACTTTTTCAAATTTTCATTTCAGACATGAGTACATCAGTCGCAAACTGGCTTATAAAATACACTGATGAAACTTAATTGGGAGGTCCAAGCAGAAACATAGAGAAGATAAATAGCATATAGAATAACCTAGATCATATAACCACATTGGCTTGTAAGTGGGGTATGAGGTTTAACTTGGAAAAATGTTGTGTGCTGCATCTGGAAAAAAATAACAAAAACATAAATACAGATTATGCAATATAATCCTAAAAGAAGAGGAACAGGACAGGGACTGAGGAATAATAACAAAACAGATCAAGAAAAACATTGCACTATGAGCATATCAAATACTAATAGGATACTAGGACTGATGAAGAAAAATATAATCAGTAGAAAAGCAGAAGTAGTGATGCCTTTGTACCGCTCATATGTGATGCCATTACTGGATTATGGAAACCAGACATGATGTCCATACCATAAAAATGATATCCAGGGAGTGGAAAGAGTACAGAAAAGGGCCACAAAGATGATAAAAGAAATCAGAAACCGTACATATAAAGACAGATTAAAAAAATTAAATCTGTTCTCATTAGAGGCTAACAGAATAAAAGATCTATTGCTATTAAAGGATACAGTATAACTGGGAACAACTAATTGATGAATAAGCTTAATATAGAATATAGAATACAGACTACAAGCTACAATAATAAGATGGCATTCATTACAGTTAAAACTAGAAAGATTCTACACAAATAGAAGCAAATATTTATTTTTTATACACAGAAGGTGGCAAACCTGTGGAATAGACTACCAGAGGATATCATACAGTAACTAGTACCAGTGGCACTGAATTTAAGTGCACATTAGATAGGCACATAATTATTAGATTAAATATTAATTATTACACATAAAATACAAAAGCTAAATATGGGCATACACCATCTGAGATCCTTACCTCTTTAGTAGTGACTTTAGTATATTTGCCACTTTTAACCCTCACAGATATGGCATAAATATACATTTATCAATATTATATGCTATGGCCCTAATGGAAATATCTGTGATATTTCCTTTGAGTGCAGTTTAACTTTATGACATAATAAGTGGCAGAGCCATGAGTGATGTCAGAGATCAAACTGTGTGTTTCATTAGGACCATGGCATATCTAATTTATGTAATGCCTTTAGCTGTTTTATTGGGGAGTGTGTGTGTGTGTTGTATGTGTGTTTTGTGTTTGTGTGTGTGTGTGTGTGTGTGTGTGTGTATCTTGTTTGACCTCGATATGGTGATATTTCATAACTATCTGGGACTTACTTATCAGGCGTTTTATATATTACATAATGTGGGTCTGTTTGGCTTTAAGAAAAAAGTAAGCAGGTTTGGATTAAGGAAAAAGCATTGTGGTTTGGGCTGCATAGTTTCGTCCCTTCAGATTTCCACAGTGTACTTCCTATAAAAAGAGGTGTGGTACCAGTGTTTCTCCCTTTACTGTTTTTAAGGATTGCAATATAGAAGAGAGCATCTACAATGTTTGGTAAGTGTTTCAGGACACCTTTTTTGTACATACTTTGACTTCGATTTTCATGTGTGGCTGGTAGTTTGGCAAGTGATATGGAGGCATCAATAAAAAGGTGGTCTGAGTTTCTGAGTTTGTTGCTGAGAAATACATTTTTTACACAGTTAAACTTTGATGTCCAGGTGATTAATTGTTTTATTATGTATGTGTTAATTGGGTGCAATTAGTTAGATTAGATACAACTTTCAGGTGTATTGTAACTACGTAGTTATTACAAATGTTAACAGTATTGTAATGTAGAGGTTGTTACGCATGTAAAAAGTTCTGTAATAACATGTATAGTTTATGTTCACACTTGTAATGGAGTGTTAATAGTATGTTAATTACAATGTAATAGAGTGCTTTAATTACTTTTTATAATGGGAAAACTCTCAACCGTTTATATATATATATATATATATATATATATATATATATATGTATGTATCAGCCATGTAATATATCTGTATACAATGTATGTAGCCTCCTCACCATTCAGATAAATGTGGTATTTTGCCATCAATCTGACCCAAGTGAAAGATAAACAATATTCGCCCAATGGGCAAATAACACAGTTTATTTTTATTAACTTGCCTACGTCACACTGTCACACAATGTATCAATCAACTTCATTGACATGTCATTCTACCCAATCCCATGAAGAAGCAGTTGCCCAATTCTAGCCAATGGCAATCCTCCATTGGGATCAAAAACTCCACTCCTGCCATTATCTTGTTTTCCTTGCTTCTGAGGACTCTACTGACTGTAAATCTCGGTGCTGTTTTTTTCTTTCCTTCATTGGTCATTAAAAATGCTTCTGCCTAAACTGCCATGTTATTTCAGGTCATTTATTCTTTTATCCCCCAAATGGCAGCATTTCTGGCTGTACTGTCTGCAATTGCTAACCCACTCCAGGACTGCTCACCTTCATCGTTCATGGTTGCTTGTTCAAACGGGGACTGCTCATCCACTCTCCCACTTTCAGACCGCTCTCTCACTTTGAAATAGCAGCTGAAGAATTCCGTTGCCATTTTGCTGTATTTGGGACCAGATTTTAAGACAGTGAAGAAAAAAAAAAAAAAAAGACCACCACAAGGAACAACAAACTATTTCAGAAGAGGAGCACATTTTTTGGTGGGGATGCAGGACTTTTACACAAGCTATTAAACCCGCACAGCACTGGCAAGGGGGTGGGGTGGCAGCAGCCTGTCACATAATGACACAAACCTCATGAAACAAGCATTTGCCAATGCCGAATGTTTACTTGATGGTGTATGTGTCAGGGGTATATTGTGTTATTTGATATAAAGGGAGAGAAGGAGTGGCAAAATTGGTAAAAGTCAGGATGTACTTGTACAGATCCAGTAGAGTAAGGAGGGAAGAAAGGTGGATGGCGAGGACTGGGTGGGCAGAAAGGGGGGGTCAGGAGCATTACAACACAACAGGGCTATGGTATGAGTTAGTGGTGGCTGGGCCCAGACCCTCTGGGGACAGATTTATATATTTATTTAAGTGTTTAATCAGGAAGGCATGCTGAGAGGAGGTCCGCTCGATTCCAGATGCGACCTTGGGGTAGGGTATAGGGTAGCACATACAATCCATAAAATACAACGAAATTAGAGTGATATGAGCATATTACAATGATGAAGCTGGGCAGAAGGAATGGTGGTTTAGTCACTTTAGAGAAAGTAGAGCTTGGGCTACAGTGTGAAATAGTAGATGGGGATGATTATTTTATAGTTTACAAAAGTAAAGATTACAGCGCTCATTATTATTCTTATCAATTGTTATGACCCCCCCCAACTTCACAGTATTATAATATTGGGAAAAATTAAGAACTATAACTCAAACTTATCAAGACAGTTTTCCCAAGCTTCTGTATTACTAGGGGAGGTCTGAATGCCCACATCATATGTTGGATTTGTGGTTTGAAAATAACCAATCAGATTTCAAGAAGGCTACTCTTTTAAAAAATGTGGTTCTTATGCAACATCGTGTCTGAGCATCTACCAGGATCCGAGCACTGTAAGCAGGAGTTGAAAGGGTAGTATCGCAGTGAGTCTGGGGGAGCAGGAGGGAGTTGGGTGGTTGTGGGTGAAAACCATTTATTAAAAGCTAGCTGCATCAGATGGATCTGACGGCATGAGAGCTTAGTGGCGTGCCTTGCCAACCGACCCCCATTGCTCAGACGATATTGCAAAGATACTAGCTCTGGACTTACTGGTCTTATTCCTCCATCGGCCAGCATCTCGCTGAGGTACTACCCCCTCTACCTCCTCCCTCTCTCCCTGAGCTATCTCACTTGGGGTCTCCACCCTATTAGGCTGCCCCCTCCCTCTCCTTATTGTGTCCTGTTTACCACCTTTCCTCTCCCCTCCACTGCATCTCCAACCACCTCCTCCCTCAATACTGTAATGAACTCAACTAGCATACATTGAACTGTCTGTCTATTTATTTGTCCTGTTTACTACCTCTTCCTCTCCCCATCACTGTGTTTCACACCCCCTACCTCCCTTAATGCTATAATGATCTCAACTAGCATACATTGAACTGCTTGTCTATTTATTTGTACAAACCAAGCCTTGCGCTCATGCCTACTGATCTTGTATTGTTATTATTTCCTGTACTACTGTCTAGTGTATCACAAACTGATATGTTACTGTGATTTAATTTGTTCTGTGTGTTCAGGACCATCTTGAGAATAGCTTGCTCAATGATGTAACTTGCCTGGTTAAATAAAGTTTGATTGATTGATTGTTTGGGCCAGTGCACTACTTCAGGCAGGCACCCAGAATCAAGGATTCAGTGTACAGGACTAACAAGCAAATGAATGTCTTTATTTTTTTAATAGGATCTGCAACATCCGCCAATATGCAGAACTTCCTAAGCATGGCAGCAATACAGGGTAGGTGGTGCATATTCCTTTGGGGCACAGGGAGTGGGCAGATGGTCACCTGAAATGCCGGTCACCACTGGCAAACAGCCAGACCCCAACTTCAGGACGGTAACCTGGCTTCCCCCATCTTCCTCCTTCCCGTTCTCACTCATCTCTATTTTGTATTTTTAAACTTCGGGGAATGAGATGGGGGGGCAGCACTTCGAATGGAGAACGGGCACCACCTCGAGGACTGACAAAATGGAGAACGGGCACCGCCTCGAGGACTGACAAAATGGAGAACGGGCACCGCCTCGAGGACTGACAAAATGAAGAACGGGCACCACCTCGAGGACTGACAAAAGGGCAGCAGTGTGCCAAAACTACTGAGAACAAAGCAGACCAACCCAGGGGTGGGGGACAACACTGGAGAAACCAGGAGAATGTGGGAAGTGGCACTGCTCATAGGTGCCGGGTTCGTAAAACTTTTGGTGGGTCCCAGTGGTCAGGGAGCAAAGCTTCCAGCAGGTGACTATGGGGGCAGGGCCTCCTATACTTGGGGGTCACATAAATATTATTAGGTCTTCTCCACAACTCCATCCCAGTCCATGACAAGTAAAGGAGGGGCAGCATCTAACCCCAGGTATTATCACAGCTTTTCTATGTCTACCTAGCAAAACACAACATGACTGGAGACCAAAGTACTATTATGCCTTCCTCACTCCCTTCAGCTTACCTCAAGTATAGGACCAGCAGCTGCATGAACTGAGTTATTACTAGCACTTTCCTCACACCTCCCTCCCCACATACAATGCTGGAAGGGCAGTGTGGTGGTCATATTTACTTATTTATTTTCGACTTTGTTGATCGCGTAAGGTGCTCTGGTCCAGAGGACAATTCACAGGCATGACCCAGGTAAATAGGCATGAGAAAATGACAGTTACAGATAACAAAAAGAATAACAACAGCACTTGGTAACAACACAATATACAGAGTCAGAGGCATGGACAGCAGACAGTGATAAACATACAAGCCACATTTAGATATAAACCAGTATACAGATATAAATGCAGTTAGCAAATTACTAAACCATGGTACAATATTAGTTACAACTTTAAGTACAACAAGGAGGTTACATCATCCCCACCCTCTAGACACAATATGTCCAGACAGGCCAATATCCTAGCAGGAATAGGAAGGAGAATAGGCATTAGGTCCGAGGCGAGTTGAAAGGCAGGTGTTACCTGGGTGGACAGGTGTAGCTGTCCCTAGTGAGGAGCCAGGATTTAAAGTTACATTTGAAGGCATGAGGCTTGTTGGATGCTCTGAGGTGGGTAGGCAGCCCATTCCATAGCAGGGGTGCCATAACTAATAGTGCTTTACCACCCATGTTAGTGGCAGTTCTCTGTGTCTCCAGGGGAGGGACATGGGAGGATCATAGACTTCTAGATGAGACACAGTGCTTAAAGAAGGAGGCTAGCAGGGAGACAAGACCATTTCTGATGCAAGTATTAGTGAGGCAGCCAAGGGTGAAGCCAAAGCGACCTTGCAGTGAGAGCCAGTTTAGGGAGTGGTAAAGATCACAGTGATGGGTGGAGAGTAGGGGGTAGACAGGGCAAAGTGGCAGATGCTATTGTAAACAGTCATGAGTCATGTCTGAAGGGTGGTGGAGACACAAGTGTAGACTGGGGAGCAGTAGTCCAAGGTGGGGAGGAGGTTTCCTCTTGCAATAGCAATGCGAGCCTCATCAGTCAGGAGGGGTAAGATTTGGTACAATGCACAGAGTTAGATTTATCCTATGGACTACTGAGTTAATATGGTCAGTGAAGGAGAGGGAGGGGTCCAGCATGACCCCCAGGTATTTGAAGGAGTGGATGATTTTGAGGACAGGGCCACTGGGAGGGTGAATCTGGAGAGAAGAGTAGGTTTTGCTTGCTCTGTTGAGGAAAGGGTTTGACCCAAACAGCATTGCTTTGGTTTTTTTAGTGTACCCAACCCCCAGTATCAGAGATCCTGAAATAATTAAAACCATACCCTGATGTCTTTTGTTGTGTTTTTATTTTATTCTGAAATAAAGAAAATGGTTCCTTGTTGTCTGCCACTGTCTCCACCTCTACCCCAACCCCCCAATCAACACCCACCACCCCACCACCTCTTAGCCTATACTTACCTAATGGTGGTCCAATGCTGTAATCTTTTCTGACTGAAGATATGTCTTCACTCTTAAATGCCAGAATGGGAACTGAGGAAATCAGGTAAGTGCCGTTTAATGTATTTCAATGTGTTTGGAACTTTTACTCATAACTTAGTAATTTTTTTATATTTTTCTTCCAAATTTTCAACATTGCCTTTTTGGGACCCCAACTCATGAATAAAGTAGGTGAATGTTTTTAAATCTGGCCAAAAGGTGATTTCAGAGTCGCTCTGCTAAATCACCTTTTGAGTGGGACTAGAAACTTTTCACCTACTGGGTTATGAGAAAGGTCCATAAAAAGACTACGTTGAAAATTTGGGGTAAAAATATTAAAAAGCAACAAAGTTATGAGTGTACATTGAAATTTTTTCAATGTTCACGCATGACTATGGTAATTTTCAATATGTTGACCCCAAATTTTCAACATAGCCATTTTGTCATACTGCCTCATGAATGTGACAGCTGAAATTTTTCAAATCATGGCCAAAATGTGCTTTCGCACTTCTGATGTGAAATGACGTTTTGGCTGGAAATTGAACACTTTTACCTATTGGGTTCATGAGGTGGTGTCAAAAGAAGACTATATTGAAAATCTGGGGTAAAAATATTAAAAACAACATTATGAAGTACATTGACATTTTTCAACACTTGCTCGTAACTCTGGTAATTTTCAACACAAATTTTTAACATTGCCATTTTTTTCATGCCACCTCATGAACTGGACAGCTGTTGTTTCTTCCTTCATTCCTGGCCAAATGTGATTTTGCACATCTGGCACAGTATTTTATAAATTACACCTGTCATATTCAGAAGGG
Source organism: Neoceratodus forsteri (assembly GCA_016271365.2). NCBI lineage: Eukaryota > Metazoa > Chordata > Ceratodontiformes > Ceratodontidae > Neoceratodus > Neoceratodus forsteri. Next base: position 864,288,018 of record CM028130.1, on the reverse strand, counting down.
GGAGCAGTTATTCAAAGACTATGTTGAGATTTTGAGGTCAAAATGTCACAAACAAATTATAAAGTGACCTTGTTTGGAGGGATGGCCAATATCCCAGTGAGGACCATGTTGCATTCCCCTGCTAGTGACCTGAGTTCAAGTGTGAGCTCGGTAAGCTGTCTGAAAGGGCTGAGGCTGGGGGGAAGGCACTGCATGGTACAGTACTGGCCCCAGCCTGGGGAGGGACAGAGCAGTATTCTAGTGCACACACAGTACCTTGTGCCGGGTGGGGGAGCCTTCCCTCACCAAGGGTTGACATGCATGTCGAGGCCTGATGTTCCCCATGCACTGTATCTGGATAATTAGGGTGGCAAGAAAAATGGGGAAGTGTACCAGGCAGGAGGATAGTTGTGTCGCTGTAGACCCTGCACCAACAAAAGGACCCCTACTGCTGTCAGCTGCCCAGCCATCACCATCCATCTCAGGAACTTACCTTGTACCTTAGTTAAGTCCCCTACACACAGATTCCCCCATGATAGGGATTGGAGAGGAGAGAGGTCCATCCACTCTTGACTGTTAGTCACTCTGACAGTCTGTCACCCTGTCAGTGTTGCAGGGTGTGCAAATGGTGTTGGCAGCATCCTGCCCTGGTGGTGGTTGATGAGTGGAGCAAACTTTTATCTTAAAGTGACATCACTCAAAGAGGTATAATAATGATTACAACAAATAAAATCTGATTGCTCTGGAGGGCATGATGGGCTTCCACCAAATTTGCTTAGACATGTAGCAGAGGTGTTATCCTGTTAGTATCTTATATAACTTATCATTTATGACAGGTCAAGTTCCTTACTTATGGGAATGTTCATTAGTGGTGCCAATTTTTAAATTAGGTGTGGCTCAAGATTTTACAAATTACAGACCAATCTCCCTATTGTCTGTTCTGGCTAAGGTACAGGAAAAAGTTAGTTTACAAATAGTTAACAGCTGATGTAAATGATTTGGATCTGTTGTCTCAAAACCAGCATGGTTTCAGAAGGGGGTATGGAACAGAGACTGCCTTGGTCGAGTTCACGAGTGCAGTCCTAAAGGGAATGAATAGGGGTGTTTTACTGGGGCCACGTTCTTGGACTTGACCAAGGCATTCGACTTAGTTGATTGCAAACTGCTTATATCTAGGTTGGATACATTGGGTACATTGGGAATGGGGCAATCTGCACTTGGTTGGTTTACTGACTACCTCACGAACAGACAACAGATGGTTAAATATTGTGGTAGCCTATTGGATAAAGCACATATGAAGTATGGAGTCCCACAGTGCTCCATACTGGGTCGTATTCTATTTTCATTATTCTTTGATAAAATTTCCTCAGTTTTAGATAATGCTAGCATAACACTTTATGCAGATGATGCAGCAGTCTACTTTCAATCTGACACAATAGATGAATTGAATGGGATATTAACAGTGGAAATGAGTAGGGTGCAGCAGTGGCTGACCACTAATAAATTGATTTTAAATAAAGTCAAAATGAAAACAATGGTTTTTGGTACTACTGCAAAGTTAAGGGACAGGGGAAGGAGCTTGCAAATTCCTGCTCCTGATGGCACAACATAGGAAAATGTAGATAACTTCCAATATTTGGGTGTATTATTGGATCCGATACTGAGTTTTGAACCTCATTTAGTAAAAATAACCTCTAAGATTCATATTAAAGTTGGTGCTTTTATAGACTGAAGTCTTTCTTGACATCAGAAACTGGAGTAGCTATCTCTAAGCAATGTTTATTTTCAGTTATTAATTATGCTTCCCTTATTATGGACAATGCATCTATTTGTATTGGCCAGAAAAAAACCTGCTTTATTGCAACTCTTGGGGAAATTTGCATTAACAGTTCCACGGAGAACACATCATTGCATAATTTTGAATGATATAGGTTAGTTACCAGTTGATTTAAATTTCAAATATTCATATGCTAAATTCACATTTAGCATAATCAGGGATGGAGTTCCTAAGAATTTATCTAATCTTTTATAGAGACGTGACCAGAATTTTTGGTCTAGGGCTAGGGTAGCTAATGAAACATTGAAATTGCCGTTAATGAAAACTACTTGTGGTCAGTGGTCTTTTACATATGCAGCTCCTGAAGTATGGAATGAGGTGCCAATTGAAATAAGAAATTTAACCACATACAGATCCTTTTCTACTTCTCTTTATCTGCTCTTTAAGATCTTAACAAAATGTCAATGTTTTAAATAATCTTATTTTTTTTTTATAAGACGTGGAATTTTTATTCCTATTTTTTGTATGAATAAGTATGTTTAAGTCTTATTGTATTGTATAGTTATGTATGTGTTTTTTGTGAGTCACACCTGCAAAGGGAACTTGTTTCCAGTGTGTTTACCTGTAAAGCAAATAAACAAACAAACTTGCCTCCCCCAACCGTGAGAGGAGAGTGGGCCTAGGGACAACAAATCCTGTCTACGTCCCCCATGCTGGCCTCATGAGCACCCAAGTCCTTCACTAACCTGGGTCACTGCTGTGGTACCAGTATCTACCCTACTGACCAACACACATTAACCCCCAAAATAAAACTACAACCCCTTTCCACCCTACACAGCTGATTAGTATTTTTATTGCTTATACTAACCCATTTTTTAGTTTATATCTACAGGTCCAGTGGAAGTCGGCACCAGAGTTGGAGGACACTGACCACGTGTATCGGATAAGTATTGTTTTATGTTCAGAGTACCTTGTTTGTCCCACTTAGTTACTAAAGAACTGCAGATCCTTTGTGATACCATTACTATTCTTAATTTACAGGTATGACTGGATGTTCCTTCAAGCATCCCACAATCCATAGGACCCAGGTAAGAACTTTGTATTGGTAGTACTGTATCTAAGCTAGTAGTTATAGTACTTGTAGTTGCACCATTACACCATACCATGGTATGGTGTAACAGTGCAACTACAATTATTAAAATGCAACTGTCATTCACTTGTTAGTTGGTTGGTGAAGCAGGGCTAGAAATAATTCCAATATTCTATTTATTTCATTTTGCACATGTCCTTGAGCAGCCTGCATGAATGAGGATATGATTCCATTCTCAGAAAAAGAAAGGAAATTAATTGCAAAAATGATGTTAATGCAGACATTAGGGTTGAAGAACATGACGTGCACAAAGGAGGGAAATGAAAAAACTTAGGGTTTCAGGGCTCCAGAGTACTGGTTAATCAGTGGTGAGGACTTCCTTGGGGTTGTCAACCATAATGCCCCCCCTCCCCTGAGAAAACAAGATCAGACATGATCCCTAGTCTTCACACAGGGCCCGTAGGGGACTCCTCGATGCTTCTTTTATCAATTCCACTGTGAGGAACCAAGGTGAACTCTAAATATCTTACATCTGTTTTGTTTTTAGCTACAAAGAAGGCCATGATTAGGCTTTGGCTTCAAGCCTCACCCCTACACACATAATCCAGAAATGGCAACAAACTGCATTATCAGTATATCAGATGGAGAGATAGACATACAGACTGCAGGGGAGGGAAGCTATGTTCCATGATGTTTGGCACCCTTGACAAACTTATTCTATGAGCAATTTATTCCTGAATGTTATGTATGGCTTATGGCGAAGCCCGTTGTGCAAGTTTTTGATAGTAAGTAATTTTTGAAAGCAGTGCATAATTGAATGTATTCTGAATTAATGTATGGCGATATCGTTTATAATTTTTTTTAAGTAACTCCTGATTAAAAAAAACCTCATATTGATTCCCTCTGGTGAAGAATTGCTCTCTGACAAATAAACTATGGAATATGATATGAGCTGCATTTCCTCACTGCCCTGTAGCAATAACTGTTACACAATTTATTTTGAACTATTATTGTATGTCAAAATGTATTTTTAATAACAACTTAAATACCAAAAAGGATATATTAAGATGCTGCACCGCCGAAGCAACAACATCTAACGCCTCCTTAACATCCTTACAGAGAAAAGATCTGCAACTGGCTATCTTCATGGATGCAGAGAAAGCTTTTGACTGGGTGCACTGGGTCTTCTTAACAAATACACTCGAGAAGATGGGATGTGGCCCACAATTTCTCAGCAGTTTACACACCATGTATAACTCTCCTGAGGTGGTGGTGAAGATTGATGAGATAATTTTTCAGAGGTTTACCATCACACTCAGGACAAAACAAGGCTGCCTTCTCTCCCCTTACTCTTTGCTATTTTTATAGACCCAATGACTAGGGCAGTCAGAGGCAATCTGGATATAAAGTGAATGAAAGTAGGCCAATCAGGGCAAAAACATTGCCCTCTATGCAGATGATTTCCTCTTTCTTCGAAAGGAGATGGAAACTTCTATTCCAGGCTTAATAGCAGAGTTCCATTCCTACAGCAATATTTGTGGAAAACAAGATTAACTTCCTGAAGTTGGAAGCCTTCTGTGTCTCGGGGGCATCCCAGATAGGGGCAGAACTCCAGTTCAGATAGGCGCCACACAATCAAATATTTGGGAGTGAGAATACATCACAGAACATCACAGCTGTTCAATTTCAGTCATTATAAATTAATGGATAGGGTCGCTTCAAACCCAAACACCTGGGGATTTTTGCCGCTGACTCTAGAGGAGAGAATAGATGTCTTGAAAATAAATCTACTGTACTACAAGGATGGCTATTGCTTTCTAAGGTCTTAACCATTACAGTCCCTCAGAGCTTTTGGAAACAAATAAGAAAACAAAACCTGTGATTCCTGTGGCAAGGTAAATGCTAGAGAATTGACTTACACACTAACATTACATAAAGAAAATATTGGCCTTTGTTTGCTAGATCTAGAAGCTTATTTTTTATTATACAACGGGGTCCAAGAATGGGGCAGTATGACTGGCTGATGGGCACGATTGAGTCATGGTAAATCCTAGCGTAACCACTGGAAAAGGTGTCAGTCAGCCAGTTTGCAAACGTACAGTTTTAAAAATCACTTCTCTCACCCCAAAACGTTTTAAATTGACCAACATCTTGAATCTCACTTGATTTTTGGACCCAACTTTATAATACTGATTTCACATTTTAAAAGTATAGAAAACTAAAATAAACTGAGTCTGTTTCACAATGATCAAGAACCACAGACAGCAACAATTTGCCACTTAGTTACAAAGAACTGTTTCTCGAGTGCTCTGTTGCTGGTCTTCGTTTTTCCTAAACCAAAGGTTTGGAGGTGGGCCATATCTACGGCAGTGAGTGGGTTTCTGTTTTGTAGGCTATGATTACTAGTCCATAGAAGAGTGAGGAGCTGGCCAAGTCTGGTGGCAGTGGGTGGGTTTCAGTTCTACAAGCTACTAGTCTAAAGAAGAGTCAGGAAGTGAGCGAGATCTAGAGCAATGGGCAGGAGTCTGCTGTGGTTTCAAGTTCAAGTTTATTTCACCAGGAAAACTCCATTGAGCAAGCTCATTTACAAGGAGGTCCTGTTAAGGATAAAGCAATACAATAAGATACAATGGCACTGCAGAGGTGGACAAATCACGGTTCAGGAAAATGCAAAATATACAACTAAAGAGAAATTACTCGGATAAAGCAAACAAAGGTTGATTTTAGAGGGGAGTGGTAGAAACCTGCCACTAAATGGCAAGTATGTCTTGCAAAAAATGCATGTTCTGCTCCTATAAACATCAGTAAAATGCCTTCTCAATGCACCCAGATCCTGATACTGTAATTCATGTCGCCTTCAGCACCTAAAATGCCTAATATCAGCTGCTATACAATCACACTATGCATTTACTGTGATCATTCACAGTGCTAACTCTACATACACACTGTCCAAATCGAACATAAGTAAACTGCTCACAGCTTGCAACAGACTGCACTCATGCACAACAGCCCTTACAGCTGACACTGTGCTCTGTCTCTCTCTTTAAAAAAATAAAAAATTAAATCAAAAATCATATAACTGTGTATGTGTGAGGGGGAGAGTTTTAGAAGCCTCCTTCAACACACAATTCTACCTAGCAACAGTGAACAATTTAATCTTCAGAGAAGAAATATTATCAATAAAAAGCAGTTTTTTATCTAAGATTTTTAATAATCTTTTATAATCATTGACATCCTACACATTGTATAATCACAATAATCCACTTCAGGATGAGGGTTTTGCTGGAATTTATCTACTTCTAGTGTGGATTAATCACTTTGCAGTCTTGTGACCAAACCACATCAGGCATGGGTAAATTCCTGCATAACCCACATCCTGTCATGGATTATTGCTTAAGCAGCACAGGCTTTCCAGCTAGCCACCACTGCAAACAACAAATAGACTCAGGTTAGTACATCCTTTGGAATACAAATATTCTGCTTGCTCTGTTCTATGCTTGGATATATTGCAAACACTCACCTCAGCTGCTCAGACAAATAACTAACCTGTGGACTCTTCAGTCATTTAAAATACTGGCCAAGTGAAGACTCCGAACAAAAACCCCTAATGATAACTGTCCTCTCACCATAATTATAAGGGATATGGCGTTCCTTCCACCAAGAATGGATAGTAGATATTTACAGTGGAGCCAGAAAAAGCTCACTCAGTTTAATCAATTGACAAAGGGTTGGGGTGTGTGTGCTGCAGAATTCCATTCCTGATGAAGTCAAAAAGCAATATGGGGTTTCCACCGGGGAGTTTTTTCAGATTCCTCTAGGCAAAGCTTTGTATTCTTACAGAAGACAACTTTTAAAAAACTATGATGGAGATTCTGCATCTGGAGGATTTCGGATTTTGGGTAATGAGTTTGCATACCAGGTGCCAGGTGTTGTTACATCTTTATGTTATATAAAATAATACTAACAGAGAATGGACACGCCTTGTAGAGACCAAAGAATAAACGGGTAGAGAGGCAGGAAAAGACATAACCAAAGCCAAGTGGGGTAACATGCTGGAAAGGGAATGGTGTGTGACATCCTTCCCCACTAGGAAAGTCTTGTTGGAAAATATTAAACAGATTCTTCCACACTCTATGATTTACCATTTTGGGGAAGGGAGTGGCTCAAATGCTGGAGAGGCTGTAACCAGAGCAGTGACAATTTTCATATATTTTGGGGCTGCCCTTATGCAAGGCAGTACTGGTCACAAATCCAGGAGGAACTAGAAAAGATATGGAATAGTTCCATAACACTCAGCTTCAAAACAGCAGTATTGCGTCTCCTAGCCCCCCAGTTGAGAGGGAATAAATAGTAAAAGGTTATTTTCCACAATGTGTTTAGTAGCCAAGAAGGATATCACTAGAAATCAGTTATCTGTCTGTTCTCCATCACTTTCTGGGTGGAGGGATAGAATAAAGGAGATGTTTGGGATGGAGAAGATTACGGCTCAGCTTAGACTACAAAGGGAAGGTTTCCTGGGATTATGGCAAGGGTGGCAGTCATATATAGACTTGCTAAACCAGGTATAAAAGCAACCACAGGAGCGGGAGAGGAGGTTTAGAAAATGTTAATGCCAAGAAATCCTGGCCTGCTATACTGTACCTTCTCATATAAACACAAAGGTTTAAATATCAGATTAATTGATCATGATAATATATAGAGAATACTGGTTGGGCAACCATGCACAACCAGCCTGTGCCGTCATGGAGGGGAACTGATTAGATAAGACCGCGAGAGTAAAGCTCGAGAGGTCAGTGTATTGAGAAACCCAAGGTAGCAGCACAGGCTGGTTGGGCATGTGGTTGCCCAATCAGAATTTTTATAGTGACTATATATTTATCACTCCTAGGTGGTGCTATTCCTAGAGTTACTACCCCTGCTTACTACCTAGGATATAGGCTGAGGGGTCTGGGTTCCCAAGATTTAACTTAAACTGGTTCTTACCCACGATTATACATTGTGCACAGTGCCTCCACCCAGAGTTTAACTTTTAGTGGGCTAGCTTTAACCTGGTACAACTCTCTGGGATGTCATACCACCCACTATGACCATTAGCCACCCCAAGCAGGATCCAATGCACATTTCCCCACAATTCAGACTTTTTACCATTCAATGACTCTCTCTAATAATATGCTCATGAGGCAGGATCTGCAAGAACAAATAAAACTTTTACTTACAAGGGGAAAGGTCTAGGAGAAAGGGAAAAGGAATAGAGGCTATGCATTCACTCTATTTACAGCTGATTAAGATTTGCAGGTGCTGGTGAAACCCTCCAGCTGGATAAATCAGTGCAGTTTAAATTCACTTTTCAGAATGCTGTTTTCCCCTCACCAACCTTGGAGATAAACCACAGCCCTGGCTATCTAACTAGTTGCATAAGACAAATCATTCTGAGCAATATCCACACTGGTACCAGTATCACATTTTGTGCAAGACCCCGCAATCCCACATAACCTGTGTACCCAGTAACTTTAAAGTTCTCAAAACATGGTGCAGACCTGAGGGATGGTGCAGCTGTATGTAGGCCAGCATGGTTGGGGCCAAAGGATTAACTGCAGATGGCAAGTATTATACCTTTGAACTATGTACAAGTCTGGTTTCAATGGTGCAGGGGTTGCCCTGCAGTGAATGTCCTCATTGGTTTAGACAAGTCAGGATTTAGTGCTCTCAGCTGCCAGAACTCTGACTCCAAAGATCAAGACACACGACAAAGGCTAACTGCAAAGGTCATATAGCTTTTGAAATGAAACTTGCATTTTAAACTCTGAAGGCAGTGTCTCTTTAAGTCTGGAACACTTTACTGGATAAATAGGAGTGAGCAGGGCCTGCATGCTTCAGCCTCATGTCTAGGCTGTACCCCTCAAGGGAAGTGAATATGGCAGTGCCTCAGATGGTGGCACGCTACCAGGCTGTCTCCCAAACCCTTTTAAGCTGAAAAGTTGCATTCAGTACATTTATTAGTCAGGCGATGCATTTTATGACATGTGGAGCTAGGATTGCATTGTTACAGGCCAGACCATACTTAAACTTAACTATGCACACTTGACCCCATATTGTCCTGAACTGAGCTTAAACTTGCCTCACTGCCACTTGCAACTCCTTTTCCAGGTTGAGCCTGTGTTAAGAATCACTGTCTCTGTGCAGAATTTTGCTTGTTGGCAAAACAGATGCAGCAAACTCTTTCTACACAAACACTGATACTTGGCTGTATCTTTATTTACTTTAGCTCCCTGGGCTCAACAATACTTGGATAACTTGCTTTAACTCAAGCTTTGCTGTCGCACTTGGCAGTACTGATTTCGGTAGCATTTCTGATCTCAAACACAACATGCAGTCCCCTGTGGCTCCTTGCTGACACTTGCAGCTCTCACATAACACATAACCCATTGCTGGCCCACCAGGCACTGTCCAGAACATTCTGCATGGTCAGAGAACTCCCATTCAGTCCTGTGGAATAATTCAATTTAGATACATTTATACGTTTTTACTTTAAACTTTTTTCCAGTTACTAGCAGATGTCCACCCATCTCAGGCATTGACCAGATGCAGGGTGCAGACACACACACAGTCACAATTTAGTACTTTGGGAATCCGCTGCCCTTTATAGATACTTTCAAATCACACAGTCACAATTTGGCACACTTTGGGCTTTGCTGCCTCTTGCAGACATTCTTAAGTTGCACAGTCACAATTTTAGCTTGGGCTGGGTGGCCCCTTCAAGTTTGGATAAAGTTGCACTTGTCAGACACTGGTTTATGCACTCAGATTATAGCATAGTTGTTTTTTCTCTCTTGTGGTCTTGGGATTCATCAGCACTCTCACTGCTGAGGTAGATTCAGCTCTCTCACAGCTGGCTGCAATCAGGTCACTGACCACGATTTTCCCAAACGTGGAAAGGCTGGAACAAGTCCTGGAGGACATTTTTCTGGCAGCCCCCAGGCTAGGAACTTCTGCTGCAGGCATCTGCTGATCTCACCTCACGGCAGGAGAGATCCCCTCTTCCTGGTGGAGAGGCTTAAACTGGGTTACCAGGCCTATTTACTGTGCTGGGGGCCTGAGCCCCCACCCCTGTGGGGGGCTCCCACTTGAGTCTGGCAAAATACTGCAAAACAGTCTTTTATGGGGCCCTCCTGAGATTCCTGATTGGCTGATGTTATTGGATGATTGGCCTCTGATTGGCTTGAGGGTTGTCCCTCAAGAAAATTAATTATGCATAAACCTCCCTTGATACACAGTTAGTTTACTGTTTTGATGCCTGAAATTAGGTCTTTGCAGTTTCCCCATAAACACTTGTCATTTTCCCATGAGCTCTGTCAAAAGTCCCACAAGTCCTGTCTTTAAAATTCTAGCTTTTCGCTTGGCTGTGGCTGCTTGAAAATGGCTGCTAAATACACAGGCCCAGATATTCAAAAGGGTTGCGCCATGCGCAACAGGGTTGCGCATGCGCAAGTTCAAAATGCGCCATTAACATCATTAACAAATCTGGACTGTCATGTACGGTATCGGCTGCACGCCCATTGGCTGTAGCTCTGCACCAATACCGGGCAGCCCCACCGGACAGTCAGTCAGCGGGCGGCGGGCGGCAGGCGGTGGATGCTGCCACCCGCCGCCGCCGGGGAGCGGGTGGAGGGGCTGTGGGTGGGTGGGGGACACTAGACACCAGGGAGATTTTGGGGTTGTAATCTTGACATTCTGCCCGCGATCGGGTATTACGGTCCACTGACCACCAGGGAGATATTCGGGTTGGGGGCTTTTACATTCTGCCCACGATCGGGCACTGGGGTTGATACACATTCTGCCCGCGATTGGGCTTAGGGAGATGTGTGGGGGCATGTTACTGTATGCCCGTGATCGGGCTTCGAGATGTGGGCGGGGGTCAGGCAGTTAATGTATGCCCACGATCGGGCTTTGGAGATGCGTGGGTGGGGGTCATAGCATTGCATGCCCGCCGATCGGGCTTCGGGAGATGTGGGCGGGGGTCATGTTACTGTATGCCCGTGATCGGGCTTTGGGAGATGTGGGCAGGGGTCATGTTACTGTATGCCCGCGATCGGGCTGGGAGATGTGTGTGTGTGGGGGGAATGTATACACTGATACTGCCCGCGATCGGGCTGCAGGTGCGCCGGTCCCCGACGGCTGCTGCCTGGCAGGCGGCCAGGCGCAGTCCCCTGGGATCAGCGCATCGACATGCGCACGAGATGCAAATGGGGCCACAACAGATGTAAATGGCCCCCGCCTTTTGCATAAATTATGGCCCTATTTGCATGTCACCTTTGAATATCAGAAATTTGCAGATGGCGCAATGGTACCTGCACCAGCGCAAAGTTTAATGCTCAACTCTGGCAACTTGCGGTGGCGCAAGTTCCACTGCGCCATGCCCAGTGGCTGTGGCTGGGGGGTGATATTCAAGGGAGTTGCTCAATAGCACAACTCCTTTGAATATCGCCCCGGCCACACCCCTGCGCAACTATTTTGAGCAGCGCAGGGGCTTGCGCCTCAGAATGGCGCAGTTTGAATATCTGGGCCACAGTCTGTAAAGCAGAATCAGATATAATCCCAAACAAAGTCCAGGTGCAACCAGAATAAATTGAATATGTGCCCAATTGCCCCACAGTCTATTAGCCCTGACTGTGTACTTGCTGTCGTTGCACAGATTAAACATTTTATTTCAGTCCCAGGTCTGTTGCTGCTGCCATTATTTAAGGATGCCTTGCAGCAGCAGACAGGCTGTTTTCTGAGCCCCAATATTAGTCTGGAGCAGCCAGGATTAAAAACTACTTATTTGACACTTTTCCTGTATAACGCACTTTGTCCTCTTTTACACATTTGCCCCCAAGACATTTGGCACAGCAGTTACAATATTATTTTTTACATTTGCTTTTCCCTGTTGGCTATTGCTGCGAGCGTAGCTTCCCCGAGGGCAGACAACCCTCATTAATATTTATGAGGGGCTCATGAATATTTATGAGCCCCTCCAAGCTGTGCCCTCTCAAACACTAAATTTATGCCTCATGGCGGCACCTCTGCTGCTGTGTTTAGGTCACTGGGCTCCGTTTAGCTGGGGAATGGCACCAGGACCTGAACTTAATCTTCTGATTAACCTCAAATTACATGGTTGGGAATTCAAAGGCACTGCAGTGCATGTGCGATTCCCGCCAGCACTGGAGTGCTGAAACAAGCAGCAGGGGATTGCAGCATGAGTTTTTGGAGCCCTGCAGGGCTGGAATTACACTGGGTCTATATCTGGGGCACCAGGGGGCACAAACAAGACTGAGGGACATGAGGAAATGGCAGGCAGCCAGGAGGTGCTCCAAGGAGCGGGAGCAAGCACGGAGCGAGGGGGCCATAGTTAAGTCCCTAAATTGCATGGGGGGGCTATACACTCCCCTGTCTGAGAAGCTTGGCATCTGTGCCAAGCATGTGCCAAGGCTGGCACCAAATAAATGGCATCTAATCATTTGCAAACATTTAAACAGTTAACAGTCTTTCATTAGGCAAAAGGCTCCCTAGATGACATTGGTTACAATGACATCCTATTTTAGACACATATAGGCTATTCTAAGTAGTAATAAACATTTTTACACAATCATGTGCATTGTCAGATGTTGCATTTTCCCCAGGGAACCTTAACAGTAAAGATTTTAAACAGAAATTATTATTTGGTGCAATTCCACTTTTGGCCACTTGGGTGCATGTGTTTTCCCCACTAACATTCACTGACCAGCAGTGAAGAGGCTTACAGCAGGATTTGGTGCCAAAACACACTTATATTATATTACACAGGTGGCAGCCATTTTAAGGGTCCCATGCAAAGGAGCTGGGGGGGGGGTCCATGCTGGGTAGGAGTGTGGCTAAACAGTACAATCCCAGTGGTGCCTCCATTGTGTAATCCTTAGGTGGTGTTATTCCTAGAGTTACTACCCCTGCCTACTACCTAGGATGTAGGTTGAGGGGCCTGGGTTTCCAAGATTTAACTTAAACTGGTTCTTACCCACGATTATACATTGTGCACAGTGCCTCCACCCAGAGTTTAACTTTTAGTGGGCTAGCTTTAACCTGGTACAACTCTCTGGGATGTCATACCACCCACTATGACCATTAGCCACCCCAAGCAGGATCCAATACACATTTCCCCACAATTCAGACATTTTATCATTCAGTGACTCTCTCTAATAATATGCTCATGAGTCAGGATCTGCAAAAACAAATAAAACTTTTATTTACAAGGGGAAAGGTCTTGGAGAAAGGGAAATGGAATAGAGGCTATGAATTCACAATATTTACAGCTGATTAAGATTTGCAGGTGCTGGTGAAACTCTCCAGCTGGGTAAATCAGTGCAGATTTAATTAACTTTTCAGAATGGCATTTCCCCCCCACCAACCTTGGAGATAAACCAGAGCCCTGGCTATCTAACTAACTGCACAAGACAAATCATTCTGAGCAATATCCACACTGGTACCAGTATCCCATTTTGTGCAAGACCCCGCAATCCCACACAACCTGGGTACCCAGTAACTTTAAAGTTCTCAAAACATGGTGCAGGCCTGAGGGACGGTGCAGCTGTATGTAGGCCAGCATGGCTGGGGCCCTTAAGGGGATCAAAAAGGATTAACTGCAGATGGCAAGTATTATACCTTTGAACTATGTACAAGTCTGGTTTGGTGGTGCAGGGGTTGCCCTGCAGTACTTGCAGTGAATGTCCTCATTGGTTTAGACAAGCCAGGATTTAGTGCTCTCAGCTGCCAGAACTCTGACTCCAAAGATCAAGACACAGGACGAAGGCTAACAGCCAGGTGACTGAAACTGACTGCAAAGGTCTTACAGCTTTTGAGATGAAACTTGCATTTTAAACTCTGAAGGCAGTGTCTGTTTAAGGCTGGAACACTTTGCTGGATAAATAGGAGTGAGCAGGACCGGCATGCTTCAACCTCATGTCCAGGCTGTACCCCTCGAGGGAAGTGCATATGGCAGTGCCTCAGATGGTGGCACACTACCAGGCTGTCTCCCATACCCTTTTGAGCTGAAAAATTGCATTCAGTACATTTATTAGTCAGGCGATGCATTTTACCACATGTGGAGCTAGGATTGTATTTTTACAGGCCAGAGTATACTTAAGCTTAACTACGCACACTTGACCCCATATTGTCCTGAACTGAGCTTAAACTTGCCTCACTGCCACTTGCAACTCCTTTTCCAGGTTGAGCCTGTGTTAAGAATCACTGTCTCTGCGCAGAACTTAGCTTGTTGGCAAAACAGATGCAGCAAACTCTTTCTACACAAACACTGATACTTGGCTGTATCTTTATTTACTTTAGCTCCCTGGGCTCAACAATACTTGGATAACTTGCTTTAACTCAAGCTTTGCTGTAGCACTTGGCAGTACTGATTTCTGTAGCATTTCTGATCTCAAACACAACATGCAGTCCCCTGTGGCTCCTTGCTGACACTTGCAGCTCTCACATAACACATAACCCATTGCTGGCCCACCAGACACTGTCCAGAACATTCTGCGTGGTCAGGGAAGTCCCATTCAGTCCTGTGGCATAACTCAATTTAGACACATTTATACGTTTTTACTTTAAACCCTTTTCCAGTTACTAGCAGATGTCCACCCATCTCAGGCATTGATCAGATGCAGGGTTCAGACACACACATGGTCACAATTTAGTACTTTGGGCATCCACTGCCCCTTATAGATACTTTGAAATCACACAGTCACAATTTGGCACAATTTGGGCTTTGATGCCCCTTGCAGACAATCTTAAGTTGCAGTCACAATTTTAGCTTGGGCTGGGTGGCCCCTGAAAGCTTGGATAAAGTTGCACCTGTCAGACACTGGTCTAGTCACTCAGATTACTTAGCAGAGTTGGTTCTTCTCTCTTGTGGTCTCAGGATTCATCAGCACCCTCACTGCTGAGGCAGATTCAGCTCTCTCACAGCTGGCTGCAATCAGGTCACTGGCCCACATTTTTTCCCAAACATGGAAAGGCTGGAGCAAGTCCTGGAGGACATTTTGCTGGCAGGCCGCAGGCTAGGAACTTCTGCTGCAGGCATCTGCTGATCTCTCCTCATGGCAGAAGAGATCCCCTCTTCCTGGTGGAGAGGCTTAAACTGGATTACCAGGCCCATTTACTGTGCTGGGGGCTCCCACTTGAATTTGGCAAAATACTGCAGAACAGTCTTTTATGGGGCTCTCCTGAGGCTCCTGATTGACTGATGCTATTGGATGATTGGCCTCCGACTGGCTGGAGAGCTTGTCAATCAAGACATGAACATGAATCTCACTTAATGCCAGTGGTTTACTGTTTTGGCGCTTGAAATTAGGTTCTTGCAGTTTCCCCATAAACACTTGTCATTTTCCTATGAGCCCTGTCGAAAGTCCCACAAGTCCTGTCTTTAAAATTCTGGCTTTTTGAATGGTTGTGGCTGCTTGAAAATGGCTGCTGAACACACAGTCCTTAAAGCAGAATTAGATACAGTCCCAAGCAAAGTCCAGGTGCAACCAGAATAAATTGAATATGTGCCCAATTGCCCCACAGTCTATTAGCCCTGATTGTGTACTTGCTTTTGCTGCACGGATTAAACATTTTATTTGAGGCCCAAGCCTGTTGCTGCTGCCATTATTTAAAGACACCTTGCAGCAGCAGACAGACTATTTTTCTGAGTCCCAATATTAGTCTGGGACAGCCAGGATTAAAGCCTTTATTTATTTGACACTTTTCCCTTGTAACACACTTTGTCCCCTCTTACACATTTGCCCCCAAGACATTTGGCACAGCAGTTACAATATTACTTTTTACATATACTTTTCCCTGTCAGCAATTGCTGAGAGCATAGCTTCCCTGAGGGGCTCATAAATATGCATGAGCCCCTCCAAACTACACCCTCTCAAACACTAAAATTATGCCTACTGGTGGATTCTCTGCTGCTGTGTTCAGGTCACCAGCCCTGTTTAGCTGGAGAAAGGCACCAGGACCTGAACTTATGTGGTTGGGAAATCAAAGGCGCCACAGCGTATGCATGATCCCCGTCAGCACCGGAGTGCCGAAACAAGCAGCGATGGATCGTGGCTCAACATTTTGGAGCTCTGAGGGGCTGAAAGTAAACTGGGGCTGTATCTGGGGCACCAGAGGGCACAAACAAGACTGGGGGACATGAGGGACTGGCAGGTGGCCGGGAGGTGCTCCAGGAGCGTAAGCAAGCATAGGAGTGATGGGACATAAGGTAAGCCCCCAAATTGGGTGGGGGACCACATATATCTGTTATAGTAGTGTGATAGTGCTACTATAGTTTGGGTTGTGTGTACACTTCTATGTTAAAACCAAATTGTTGAACTTTAATAACTTTGGAGCCATTCAATGAATTTGCTCGAAATTAGACATTGACATGGCAACTTTCATGTGAATCTGTTGTGTGTGTTTCTGAGATACAGAGTGTCACATATCCCTAGATTAACATGTTTTTTGCCGTTTCTTTGTCCACTTGTATCTCAGAAACCGTTTTAGGTTGTGGTCTGAAATTTTCAGGTAGAAAGCCTTTGCCTCACAGATGTACCATTTGAAGGTCTGGTGAAAAGATACTTATTCGTTCAAAAGTTATTAAATTTTAAAGTTTCCCATTATTTCCTATGGGAAAAGTTAGATGTTCCTCACGAAAAATACTTTTGTTTTCACAGGAGCTGTAGTATGTTTGCATGGTGGGTCACATTAGTGTGGTTTGTTTTCACAGGAACTGTTGTATTTTTACATGGAGGGTCTCATGGTTTCCCAGGAAGCCTAGTGTATTTTCGTAGAGATCTGTTGTGTATGCCATCTTGTTTGCCAGTTAGTGAGAGACAGAAAATAAAGAAGACATGCTAAATGAAATGTAATACAAAAAAAGATACATCAGAACTTAGCTAATCAGGACCCGTTTAGCTACATTCTGATGTTTTTTTTCATTGTGGCTAGAAACACCTTTTGTGGGCACTGGAATCCCGGGTGATGAGGTTAGCGAGAGAACTGCTTCTGCTGCGTTCTCTATATGAGAACAGCAGGATTTTCTTGACTTCTGCAGCTGCAGCTGGAACTCTAACATTACATTTCCATACTTTTGTCACTGTGCTATCAACCCTACTTGATGCATTAACAACAATTTTTGCAATGAATTGCCCTTCTTTTTGAGAAAGTGTAATGTAGCTGGTAACTGGTATGTGCTTGTGGGAGCATGGACCTTACACTTCCTTCACATTGCCGATTTTTTGCATAATGGTATGTATATGTGGGAGTGTGGGCCCTCTGGGCCCTGCAGTCCCACTTACACATAAGTATGGTGCCATACAGCAGCTCCATAGTACTGAAAAGGAGCCCTTGTAACACTCATTTAGCAATATTTCAGTAACCATAGAAACTATGAAAAAAATTCCACTGCAGTTGTAATCCCGTCTTCCAAAACCTCCACATAGGCTGAGTCAGCAAAAAATCCGTATCTTGAATTGTTTTCGAAATATGGGTGCCGGAAGGTGCCATGGGAACCGCAATGTTAACCTATGGGAAATTTCTCAACTTCAGAGCATGGTAACTTTGTAACCATTTTAATTTTTTTTACCAAACCACCAAAAGGCAAATCTGTTGGGCCAGGGCTTGCCATCCTGCAAATTTCAGCCAAAAACCCCTAACCGTTTAGGTGTAGTTGTGTGGCAAATAAATGGTATTTTTTGTGCAGTAGTGTTGCAAATTGCGACAGTACAGATGCGACAGTGTCATGATTTGCAAAAGTGTCACAAATATACTGTCGTGATTTGCGACACTACGGGGGACCCAGTTTTAAAAAATGTATTTCTAGAGGTCCTAGAAAAAAACTGATGGCACCATTGTGTTCCTCAGGCCCCGTTTAGGTAAATACAACTGTCAGTGTTTACCTAGGGGCAGTAGAATTTTAATTACAGATGTTTTTCTTCACCACTAACTGAAACAAGATGGCAGCAGCATGACAGTAAAAGGGCCATTTGCATCAGTAAAATGTACTGGCGGCAGCTTTCATGAGGCACATATATTTTTCCCATTGACTATAATGGGAAAATTAACATTTAAATAACTTTTGAACAGATTAATATTTTTTTCACCAAATCTTCAAAAGAGTGACTCAGACTGCATCTTCTCTGAAGATCTCAAACCAGATGGACAAATCTTTTGGGCTGTAGACTCGAGCAAAGAAACATGCAAAACCACGTTTTTGAGCGGTTTTGGGCACTCCGAAGCTCCGCACCCGCTCATCTGACCATTATGCAACTTGCCAGAGCCAGAGATCTATGGTGTCACACTGCACATGCAAAAGTTCAGGCAAATCTGTCATATGGTTGCAAAGTTATTAAAGTGCACAATTTTGGGTTTAACATAGAAGTGGCCAGGCAACCCTAACTACAGCTGCACAGATGTGTGTGTGTATATATATATATATATATATATATATATATATATATATAAATATTTATAAAATGGGTAAAAGTAAATGCTCCAAATCCAATGTTCTGATTGTATAAAACACATCACATGAACGTGCGTATATCAGAGCGCAACTGCACACCTGCACTTTTACACCCCTCCAAAACAATTTTGACATTTTATAAGAAGATAAACCACTGTGAGGTGTGCAGTCACGCCTGATATATGCACCTTGTGGTTGACACACCGCTTGCAGCCCTGTGTAACAACGCACACCATGGCGCGTGATATCAGAGCGCAGCCGCACACCTCAAAGTGGTTTATCTATTACATGTATATATATGGCAAATACAGCGATCGCATAGTTGGTTGTTCGACAGCGAGGCGCGAGGAGGATTTGTTGTTGTTGAAAACCCTCATTTCACACTCAATCGGTTAGGTGCATTGTCGGTTGGCCCCAACTCTCACCCCATCACATGTGTAAAGCAGCAGAAGTATAGGAGAATGGGGTGAGAGTTAGGACCGATGACCCCAATGCACACCCCAATGCCGGTTGGGGGTGGGCAGGGGGTCCAGGGGGGGTTTTCAACCCTAACAGCGAATTTCCTCACTTTTGTCACTGTGGAACAACCCTAACTAATGCATTAAATGGATTTTTTTGCCTCTAATTTCTCTTTTGAGAATGATAACGAGAAATAGTGAACGTAATGCAGCGGCGGGAGCACGGGGCCGCTCCCGCCACATGATGTCTTGAGGCATAGTAACAGGAACAGCAATGCAAACAGAAGCACTAACAGTGGTGCACATGGTAACGCAAGCGTGAATGAGAACAGAAAGGGTAACGCACACGGTGGCGTAGACGGGAATGGTCTGCCACGTGATGTGTTGTCACATAGTAACATGGTGCCTGCAAACGGAAATTTCAATGGGCATGGTGACACAAACTAAAACAGAAAGAGAAACAGTACTGTAGACACAAATGGCAAAAAATAACAGAAACGCAACTGAAAATGAAAACGCCAAGGATAACGCACATGGTGGCGCAGACGTCAACGGTAAGTGAAACGGGTACGGGACCGCAAGCAGAAAGGGCAACAGTAACAGTAACGTAAGCGCACAGGCTGGTTTTCCCCAAAAGCTGCATAGAGAAAGACAGTGGGTACAAAGAATATATGCATAATAATGGATATCAGAGCAGAAAATGAGGACTTGGAATACTAAATAGGTTATATCTCAGGAACCGTACGACATAGAAAAAAAATTTAAAACTCATATTATTTGCAACTGTCCTAGCTAATTTTGTACTTAGGCCCCCTTAACGAAAAGTCCATATCTCGCACCGTTTCCGAGATACGGGCCCTGAAAGGCGCGTCGAACGCCGTAATGTTATCCTATGGAGAAAAAAGAGAAGTTTGGAGCATCATAACTTTGCCTCCCTGTAATATTTCTTCACCAAACCACCGAAAGGCACATCTGTGGGCTGTTGGCTGTCTTCCGTCCAAATTTCAGGAAAAAAGACCAAACCGTTATTTTGCAGCAGGGAGCCAAAGGATTCCTGTAATGCGTCGGGCGCCGTAATGTTATCCTAAGGGAAAAAATGTCAACTTTGGAGTGCCGTAACTTTGCCACCATGTAATATTTTTTCAATAAAACACTGAAAGGCACATCTGTGAGATGTCGGCTGCGTTCCCTCCAAATTTCAGCCCAAAACTCCCAACCGTTCTTTTGCAGCGCAGTGCCAAAGAATCGCTGTCACTTTCCCACAGGTAGAAAACTACTGTCGCAATTTGCGAAAGCTTTCACAAAAGTTCGACACTTTCGTGAGCACGAAAGTAATTGTGAGTACTTTTTCCAGAAATTTGAAAAACATATTTCTGGGGTGTTTTACCACAAAATAAAGATATGGCAAGCATCCTCAGGGTCCGACTAGGTGAATACAAAAGAATTAGGTTGCAGAGAGTCCCAAATTTAAATGCCAACCATTTTCTGATCACCAACTGAAAACAAAATGGCTGATTTATGAAAGTAACAGGCCCATTTCGAAAGTAAAATGCATTTGCGACACTGTCGAACTTTTGTTAACTTTCCCATTGACTTATAATGGAAATTGTTTTTGAATAACTTTGAACGTTTAATATTTTTCACCAAATCTTCAAAAGGCACATCAGGGACCCCGCCACACGTTCCCTGAAGACTTTGGGCCAGTCGCACAAACCGAATGCGACCTATGCAACGTGACCGTGGGAATTCCAGAAAAAACATAAATGTATGCGCAAATCGTAGCAACCTCCCACAGCCATGTATCGGACTAGTACAAAACTTGGCAGATGCCAAGGCCTATGGTTCTTGATCATGTATTCCAAATTTCAGCAAAATCCGTCAAACTGCTGCAAAGTTATTAAGGTGCAAAGTTTTGGGGTTTAACATAGAAATGGCTCCTCAACCTAACTATGGTAGCACTACCGTGCTACCATAATATATATATATATATATATATATATATATATATATATATATAGAGAGAGAGAGAGAGAGAGAGAGAGATAGATGTATTTATAAAATAGGTAGGGAAATTCCTAGGAATTTATTGGAGAATGAGCATTACATGACCATGCGTATATCAGAGTGTGACCACACACCTGCACTTTTACCCCCTCCAAAACAGTTTTGCCATTTTATAAGATAGATAACCCACTCTGAAATGTGCAGTCGTGCTCTGATATACGCATGCCTTGGGTGGCTGATGCACTCAGGCTGCGACCTCGTGCAGAGCAATGCACACCAAGGTGTGCATATTTCAGAGCGCAACCGCACACCTCAGAGTGGGTTATCTATTACAGATATATATCTACACACACACACATATTTTTTTTAGAGTTAGGGGAGCCTTGAGTGACCCATCAAAGTGAAAGAAGAACCATCTCACAGTTCTCTGTGAAATGACTAACAGTCATGTTTTAAAAGCCACAAGTTAACATAAAAAAAAAGGAATTAGTTAACACACTACTTATCTGTGTTTGTTTTGTAGCACGTTTGTGTCAGTCAGTCTTTCTTTCCCGCACACAAAGGCTCGGCAGCTTCGCTTTTAACCCTGCCCCCCGAAAAAAAAACACTGCATGTGGCAGTTCTCAACGCAGGTGACCCGCAGATTTCCAATCAGCCAATATGTTGCTGTACCACAGAAGGGTACAATGACATTCCAAACCCACTGAACTGTGGTTCAACAACATTTCAACAAGGATGAAAATCCATGCTGAACAAGGGCCCACTGTGCACTGTAAGACTGTAAGGATTTGGTCATACAGTTTTACTAGACCACTAACAGTTGCTGGCCTATTTAAATATTAAAGTTGTTAAAGGTTAAGAAATACTCAGACAGGCTGAAAAACAAATGTTTATTACTGAACTATATACAATATACTGTCCTGGGAGAATGTACTGGCATTGTATCTTGAAACTGCATGTACTTTACATGCATCTGTTTCAGTAAAACTGAGTTTTAAAAAGAAAGTCTTGCCCCTTCACAAGTGATAATAAACTGCATATTTTGAGTGAAACTTTTGCATATTCAATTAATACATTACGTTTGCTAATTATAGGTTTTAACTCTGCCGTTTGTATAAACAATGCTACTGTTGTGATAGTGTTACTATTGTGAAGTACTAATGCGACTATAAAAGTCCTGCTCCTCAAAAGTGATCATAATTGCATAAAATGAGTCAGCCTATTCCATATTCTTTCGGATGAGACATTAAACTGAGGTCCCATCTGCCTGGTTTGGTGGTAGTTCAGGTGGATGTTAAAGATCCCATGGCACTTATCAAAAAGAGTAGGGGAATTTTTTTATTGAAAATAATATAACAAAACAAAGTCTACAAAAACAAATCAATACAGAAAACCTATACAGTAGAACCTAAAACAAAGAAAAATGAACAAAAAATAAAATTATAATGCGCCATATTCAAAAAGATAATAACTAAATGTAATACCATGAAAATCAAAGCCTTCACAGTATCTCATTTCAAGTAACCCCTTCAAAAAGAATCAAAGGAAGTGCCCTCCACCAATATGCAACCAAAGCTGCAGGCAAAGACTGCTTTTCAGAGGCATATAAATGTGAAATTTCTTTAGTAATAAGGCATATTAAACTAGTCAATGAGGTCTGTTTTTGTTGGAGCACAAAAGGGCATCTATTTTGCCAGATGCACCATTTAAAAATGGCAAAAAGGACTCTAAGAGTACCAGGATAAAAAATCTTCCAATCAGACCCAAATTTCCCATATACCAGATCAGTGTAAGTCATAGTGGCAAACACAGGTAAGGACCACTCATAAGCCAACCGAGCCCATAATGGTGCAATAAAGGGACAGTCAAAAACAAATTTGCCATAGTTTCCACCTGACAAATACAGGAGTCTCTAATACAAAACCTTTCTTCCAGTTGTTTATGGGCTTGGTTCCCTTTAACATTTAGTTTATTGTGACAGCATAGCCATAAAGTGTCCCACATTTTCAGCGGAATTCGACTATCCAATAATTGTTTTGTTAAGTAATGGCTATCTATAGGCAAATCAAAGCAGAATTCTGACAAACAATTCTGAGCTTAAACAGAGGAATAAAGGAGTTTTCTATTTTGTAAGCCTGGCGAATGACTGGATACCTTCCATTGTCTTATTTTTTTAAATACTTTAATGATATACCCAGAAGTCCCTTGTGGAATTTTAGTGAAGGTTTTCCAAGTTGGTGCTCTCCATTTATCTATAAAATATTGGGTTCTAGAAGTGGAACTCTGTACCCAAGCCTCGTGATGACCAGCCAAGCTATGGTAAACATTAGAGTTCACAAATATGGCAAAGAAAAATAGCACTGGATTCACCATATTCAGACCCCCTTGTTTTATAGACCAATAAGCAACTGATCATTTAACAGGGTTCAAACGACTACCCCATAAAAGCTGAAAACACAAATTGTACAGGCATGCTTCTAAATGAAGCGGGAGTGGAAAAATATAATTAACCAGCAAAAAGAAGGGAATAATGAAAGATTTCAACATGTAAATACGTTTTTTCCGAGACATAGGAAAATATTTCCGTTTCTTAATTTTATCTTCTGCAATGAAAAGTTGAGTGATCCAATTTTGTTCTGCTGCTAAAGGATTACCAGATGAAAGACCCAGAATCTGAATATGCTCAGACCTAATGTTTACCCCACCAATCTCATTCTGATCATCATGGAAGGGAATCTTCACAGCTATGCTAAAACTTTTCTGAGTGTTCAAAGTAGACCTAGATATTACATGGAAAGAATGAACAATCTCAATAGCACGCAATCCTGATACATAATCTGCTACTAATATTCATATATCATCCGCATAAGCTATAGCACTAGGAAAATCTAGGGAAGAATTGTCAGAAATATGCCTGATAGTAGAATCAGTATTCAGTCTCCTAAGGAGGGGGTCTATGGAAAAAACATAAAAAAGAGGACTTAAGGGACAACCCTGACGTACCGCTCTTTTGATTCGAATGTGAGAGCCCTTTATACCATTCACCACTGGAGTCATGGCAGCATGATTGTACAAGTTTTTAATCCAGAAGACAAACTCCTGTGGAACACCATACCTTTCCAGCACTGCAAAAAGGTAGTTATGAGGGACCCAGTCAAGAGCTTTTGACTGATCTAAGCTTAGTACATATCCCTGCGTACCAAACCCATCAAATATCTCCCTTATCAATTTCAGATTATTAATCATAGATCTGTTTGGGACTGCACATGTTTGTGTATGAAAAAGCAAATTCCGAGCAATGCTGGAAAGTCTAACATTTGTAATCTCGCACAATATTTTCCAATCGGAATTCAAAAGACTCATGGGACGCTAATTATCTAAATATTCTTTATCTTTACCTTTATATAAATAAATTAAGTTGCTATCTGCAAAAGCCATAGGTATTGGTAATATCCCTTGGACAATAACATTAAATACTGCAGTTAAATAGGGTAAAAGCAATGACTTTGCTTTTTTATAAAATTCATTTGGAATTCCATCTGGACCTGGGGTGACAGTATTTTTCAATTGACTAATGGTAGAATCAACTTCGTCAATAATGATAGGTCTAACTAAATCTTTGGAACATTCAAGTGATAGCTGAGGGATATGTATAGAATCAGAAAAGACGGTCCAATCATTCGACTGGAATTCTTGGCCATATAAAGTATGTGTATGATGAGAAACTACCTGCATAATCCCTGCATTATCAGAGATCCTGGAGCCAGTGTAAGACACTAATGAGGGTATATATTTAGTATGAACCTGCTGGTTACTGCTATCAAAAGGGTTAACATCGTTCACTGATCCTTTCCTACCATATTTTTGTTCTAAAAAAAGGGAGGTAGTCCTGTCATATTGGTAGGTACACATTTCTGCTTTCAATTGCCAAATCTGTGCAGAGTAATCTAGCTGAAATTCAGTTTGCCAAGAAAGCAATTTCTGTAATTGGCAGCGACTATTCAAATATTTAAGATAACGGCCAGAGAAAAAGTTTTAGAAAACTGCACACAAAACTTCCTAATTTCCATTTTGGTTTCCTGCCACCAAAAAGCAGGGTTATCAAATAATTGAAACACAGACATTTTATCCTGGAGAACTGTATGCAATTTTTGCCATCCATGTTCCTCATCCAAAACAGAAATATTAATTTTCCAAAAACTATGAGAATCTGGTTTGTTAAGTGTGCGTCCCAAAGATAAAACAATCAAACAATGATCAGATGGCTCACAAGGAATAACTGAATACTGAATACCTGGTAGCCAGTTAGAAATAAAAAAATAATCAATCCTGGTGGACAGTCTCCCACGATGAAATGTATGTGCAGGAGGCTGTGGTCCAAATAGAGCCCCATCTATTAGGTTTGCTTTAGTGTAAAGGAATTAAGAAAATTAGAATCAGTATATAGTTTCTGAGTCATCCCTGTTTTATCGAAGAGAGATAAAATACAATAAAAGTCCCCAAAAATGATGGATTTAGATGGATGAAGAAAAGGCTGAATAGCTTTAAGAGTGGCTATTCTTTGTGTTTCAATCTGGGGATTATAAATATTAATTAATCTCCACTCTTGGGTTTGAATAATAACATCTAAAATGAGCACCTGCCCTGGTATCAGGTCAATAAGTCTAATAACTCGGACCTCTAAACCATTAAAAAGGATGCCTGCTCCAGCACATACATCTTCTGAAAGAGACCAAAAAGACAGTTCACCCCTCCAATCACGAGATGCCAGACTAGATTCTCTAAGAGAGTGAAGTCTGGTGTCCTGTACAAAAACAACATGAAGTTTAACGGAATTAAGCAAATAAAAAATAGCCCATCTCCTTTTAGGATTCTTCAGGCTATTGGCATTCAAACTGCCAAAAGACAAGACCTCCCCCATTGAAATGGAAAAAATCAGGAGTTCTTTTTACCTCTCCCTTTCCCCAGTGATTTCATTTTACATCTCTTTTTCCTGAAAGTTTTAGAATCACCAGAGAGCTGAACAGTATCAGTCAATATTTTTAGCTGAGAGGAGGCCACAGAGGAAGCATCAGAATCATCCTCAGTCTCCGAAACCTGTTTGCGTTTGTGCATGTAACCCCTAGGTGGTGCTATCCCAAGGGCTACTACCACTACCTGCTTAACTACTAACAGGGTGAGGGGCCTAGGTCCAATGGTGAGTGCCTCCACCCAGAGGTCAGGGTTTGCAGTAGTTAAATTAGTTTGGTCACAGCCCTCTGGGACACTGTAACCACCCCCCCCTTTCTTCCCACTAGTGGCCCACGCAATGCATCAGGAATATCTTCACAATGTACACTTACCCCCAGGACTGGCTCTATCGACTGGACTCTGGGGACCCCCTGTAAAACAAGATGACACAGTGCAAAAACCACAGTACAATACTTTAACATAAATGAATACCTCAGTCAGTGTAACTTTGCTGAAACAAACAGATCTGATTTATTTAAGGAGCTGTAACAAGGACAGGGGGAAATCAGGTTAATTAGGTTAAACACATCAATAATCACAGTACTGTGCGCATATTCTGAGTCCCAAATTGTCACTTTCACTGGGTACCCAGGATGGGGGACTAGCCAGGATTGCTGCAGCTGGTTGGGGCCCTGTGATGGAAAAAACAATTGCACAATACCCAATTGTAATCTGGAGCTGGAGGGCTCCTATCGTGAAGAAATGAAAAAAAAAAACAACAACAATTAGATGACACACTTGTGCTTTGATAAACAGATGGCAGGACGCTACCCTGCTTAGTACTCACAAACTCAAGGCTGGGAACTGGATAGAAGGCTGATTGTCCTGAATTGCCAGGAGGAGCAGACCATGTGGACAACTTCCTTGTGACTGGACCCCATTGCAGTTTAGAGCAAATGGATGTAGTCTGGATTAAGCTGGGGGTTTACTTCCAGCTTCATGTACTCAATTCACGGTACAGGGGATTTGAAACGTGATTCCCCATAAGCACTACACACATTTATATGTAAAAGGAAAGTACTATACCAGGCAGGCTGCTTCTCGATCCCGATTGCAGTTGCTGCACAATACCCAGGAGAACACACAGCAGATTCAGTTCCTGACAGACCGAGTGCGATTCAGCAATTTCTCCAGTCTTCTACAGGGTGAGCCTGGTTTCTACTCTTCAGATCTCCTTGATTCTCTTCACAGGTCAGATTCAGTCTGAACAGGCGCTTGCACAAGCTGCTGACCGAAACTTAGGGCCTTACACGCGCTTACTGTGTGGAACTATACAGCGCAGAAGCTCACGGCTCCTTGTCTCTTCACTGCCCTAACTGATCTGATCTTTCCAGTAGACAGAGCTGGGCATTTCCTTTGAGTTCCTTCCAGTTCAGTTGGCTGGTTTGGCTGTCACTCACAGTAAACTCCCCCCCTGTTGGTGGAAAAAAGGCGCCAAAGTCCAAACTACAATTCCCAGAAGCATTGGCCATACAGTACATAGGTGGCTGGCTCCACAATGAGAGTCCAAGTTCTGATTTACCAGCAGTAGGCTCCATTTCAAAGGTCCCCCTACACTGATTGGTCCAGTTCAGCAGTTCAAAACCAGAATGGGGGACTAGGCAAACACAGCTCTGACTGCAAAGAAAAGCAGGTTAGACAAACTGTATTTTCGTTATTACTCTAAATGATTTCTGGCAAACAGTTACATCTTTGAAAAGTGCTCACTCTGCCCACTTAGTGATGGCAGAAACAGAGCAATTTGGCAGCAGCTCGAGTGGAACTCAAGCAGGGAAACACACAGACCCCCCATCCAAATTAATTATGTCTACAGGCAGGCAGACAGCTCTTAAAGAGATAGTACCAGAGACTCTAAAAGCACTCACAGATAAACGGCTTAGATGCCGAACACCATCCAGGTTTGGAGCATTCAAGCAAGTTCCTGGAAGACTTTTGGGAACCCCTATTTGCAGGGGGTTACATGCAAAACAGCAAATTTGTTTTTAGTATGAAAATTAGAAACCTGATTTCCTTGAGAAGGAGGGGTTCCTTTAGAAGTAGAACTTCTTGTTTGCCTACGAGCACCCACTTGAACCCAGTCAGAATCCTCAGGAGGGGGCATAACATCATTAGGGTCACACGATTGGGTGGAGGTGCTAGGAACATTATCTGTAGCAGACTGTAAAACAGTGTCTGCGGTGACAGTGAGAACAAAGGAGGTATCACCCTTTCCACGTCAGGAGCAGGGTCAACAGGTGGCTGAGCCTCAAACGGGTTAGCCTGAGGCAAAGTAGGGGGTAAGTTTGCAGTGTGGGATGGGGAGAATGTAAGGAGGGAGAGGAATGCTCTCAAGGGTGCCGGAAGATGGTAAAAGCTGAGGGGGCTGAGAATCAAAAGGGCACTTATGAGGGTACAAAGGGCACTTTTTCTATATTAGTCTTTGCCATGCAGAAATAAAAAGTGGAGTGGTTACTGCCGCCCCCGGTTCCGGCACCTATGAATGCTCTAGAACAATAGGCCTAAACTGAGGCCTGGCCTGAGCATTTTGTTGGGCCTTAGAGACAGTTTCGTCCTGACTCTCATGTGGCATCACTGGGTTATTGTGAGAAGCCCAAGGACCCTCTCAATAAGAGTGGGAAGAGTCCTCACATAAATTACAATAAATAGGTCACGGACAATTAATACTGACGTGACCAAAGCCCAAACACAGGGGGCATTTAAGCCTATCACAAGCATTACTTAGGTGTGTTTGAGCCCTGCACCGAAAACAGGACTTAGGTTGTTCAGGGTAAAAACTAAA
Source organism: Neoceratodus forsteri (assembly GCA_016271365.2). NCBI lineage: Eukaryota > Metazoa > Chordata > Ceratodontiformes > Ceratodontidae > Neoceratodus > Neoceratodus forsteri. The sequence continues at coordinate 864,259,416 of CM028130.1, read as the reverse complement.
GCCTCTGTCCCTACCTAGATAAAAGCAACTAGGCGAATGCTGGATAGAACCATTAACCAAAGTCAATTTCACTTGTAACTTACAGCCACCTGTCCAAAAGTGTTCCGAATGTATAATCGGATCAGGCAATCCTAACACTGTGCATTTAGAGGATAACCTTCTAATGATATCAGTAATTGCAACCCCTTCATTTTTGAATAAAACTGTAATAGATTTTATAGCAGGCTTCGTAAGAGGAATAGCAAAGAAAGGGGGCCATAAAGGAGTATGCCTAACCTCCTGATACCTATACCAAAATGTTTCAAGGCCTGCAGATGTTTTAAAACTGATATCAAAATAATTATCCCCAGAGGTATGGATAAGAGCATAGATTTCAGAAGGTGAAAACTGCAAACTGTTTTTTATCAATGAATTCACAACATAGAGATGATCAGGAACTACATTGAGCCCACCCCTATATCTCAGTCTCACAGCATTTCTCCACTTGGCCTGCTCCAGAGAAGTATGAAAGAGGCCAGTGTAAGTTCTGTTCCTCTGATGTCCACTAGAGTGTTCAGGAGCCTTTTTAGTCTGTGTCTGATCCATAGAAGAGGATTGTCCATCAGGCTGTGGCAAAACCTCGTCAGACAGAGGACCCTCAACGTCATGTAGTTCAATGTCTGGCATAATACCGTCCCCTACCCCAGTGTGAAGGACAGTAGAGTCATCAAAATGTAATAAATCAGAGGATTCTTTACTCTGCATAGCAGAAGGTGGAGGGCCTGCCTCCATAGAGACCCCCATAGCAGAACCATGCTCCCCACTACCGGCAGGGTAAGCTAGGGCCTCCTCTTTAGAATCAGAAATATGCCAAACAGGATTTTGCGTTAATTGAAGCCCTAATGGAATTTCAAGTGGGTCTGAAATATCCAGTAAATCTTCTTGAGGTTCAGGACTAGTTCCTTTATACCTGGGGTTCTGACATCATTTCCTCAAGAGTGCAAGGTACATATCACTGTCATATCCTCTCTAGCACAGTGCACTGACAATATAAGCATACACATTGTATAATACTGTATATATATTTCTATATAAAAAAACCAATCACACACACAAACACACACACAAAAAAGTAAGATAAACGTGTGGAGTAGTGCAATGTAATGGCTGTGGGGCAGCAGTCTTCTGGGAGTCTTTCTGGAGGCTGAGATGCTGCCCTATTTGCAGACAACTCTCTGCCCTGAGGGAGGAAGTTGCCCATCTTCAGGCCACACTGGACAGTAGTAAGGGAACCTTCCCCCCAGGCCACACTGGACAGTAGGAAGGGAACCTCCCCCATCCAGACAGCACCAGAGCCACAACCACTACCTCAGAGGTTGTGAAGAAAGCACAGCAGTTGGACCACAGTGGGCTCAAGGAGGGTGAGGATGGTGGAACAGAGACACACCCAGTCAGTTGTTCCACTCCACAATCCATACACCATTCTGGGGGGGAGCATAGCTCCCCTATGGATGCACCTGCAGAGGAGACTAAGGAGGCTGAGGACAACTGTCACAAAGGAGGCCCACAGGAAGGAGGCAGAGGATACCACAAGGAAAGGAAGCAGCTCCTGATGGGGGACTCAATTATTAGGGGGATAGAACTGGGGGGAGCATGGAAAACTGAAGTAAGGTGCCTGCCTGGTGCCATGGCTTAGAGGGACAGGAAGAGCATCCTCAGGATCACGAGAACAGCTGCACGGGAGTCTGAGCTGAACGTCATTGTCCACCTAGGGACAAATGACTTGGCTCAACATGAGATTAGAGCAGTGCAGAAGGACTTTGTAGAATTGGGGAGGGGACTAAGACAAGTAGCACACACAGTATCCTTCCCAGAGATGCTGCCTGTCAATGGCATGAGTGAGGTGAGGGTACTTTGCACCATGCAGTTTAATGAATGGTTAAAAAAGGTGTGGAGCACGGGGGTTTGGCTTCATTGGGGACTGGGGTTCCACCTGGAGGGACACCAGCCTATACTGGCAGGATGGTCTGCATCTGTCCAGGAAGGGAACAAGTCTTTTGAGCAATCATTTTAAATTCTTCATTGGCAAGCTTTTAAACTAGTCAAGTGGGGAGGCACTGATAATCAGCAGGAAAATCCCAGCCTCTCCCTACAAAACAGGGTACTAAATGAGAAAAAGACCGAGGTAGAAAGGTCAGTGGGGGATGCTGCAACAGAAGGTAAAGCCATCAAAAAATGGAAAGCAATGAGTACCAATGCCCGTACTCTGAGTAACAAGCTTCCTGAATTAGTGGCCTTGATGGAGAAGGAACATCTGGATATCGTGGCAGTCACAGAAACATGGTACACACAAAACCATGACTGGGACGTAAACATACCAGGATACACTATCTACAGGAGGGACAGGGAGGGTAAAAGAGGAGGAGGAGTAGCTCTTTACATAAGGGAAGGAATCAAAGCAACAGAACAAAAGGGAAACAGGGAGGAGAAGAAGCACTGTGGGTAAATTTGGAGACCGGCAATAGCACCACAATCCGCACAGGGGTTGTATATAGACCCCCTTCTCAAGGGGAGGAAACAGACAAGGAAATGATAGAAAGTATTCTTAGAATGGCAGGAAAAAGGGGAGATATTGCTGATGGGTGATCTGAATATGCCAGATGTTAATTGGAGTGCAGTTGCAGCAGCCACTTCAAAGAGTTGGGTTATTCTAGATGCCCGACAGGGGGCATGCCTTAGACTAGTATTGGAGCCCACTCGAGAGGGAGCAATCTTAGACCTGGTTTTCTCAAATGGAGATGAAGAGAGGATCACAGATGTAGAAGTGGGTAGCCATCTAGGAACTAGCGACCATCGAACAGTATGGTTCACAATAAACACAGCAACAGAGTCAAGCCATACAAAGGCAAAAGTACTGGACTTTAGGAGGGCTGACTTTGCCAAAATGGGTGAGTACCTAAGGAATGCACTAGCAAATGGGCAGGAAGGAGGGGTGGAAGAACAATGGGGAATAATAAAACCTGCCATCACAGAGGTAACAAGCCTTTGTGTGAAGCAAATAAACAAAATGAAACAATGTAAGAAACCACTATGGTTCTCAAAGGAAGTGGCAGTGAAGGTTCAAGAGAAAAAGAAAGCATTCAGGAAGAACAAGGAATCACAGAAGGAGCAGGACAGAGAACTGTATCAGTTAAAGCAAAAGGAAGCTGGGAAGGCAGTCAGAACAGCAAAGGCCCAAACTGAGGAAAAGATAGCCAACTCAGTTAAGAAGGGGGATAAAACCTTTTATAGGTACATCAGGGAGCGAAGGAAGACCAAGGGAGGGATAGTGAGGCTTAATAAAAAGGAGGGAGAGTGGGCAGAGGGTGACTGTGAAAAGGCTAAGATACTAAACAAATATTTTTGCTCAGTATTTACAGAGGAAGAGGGGGAGGTACCTAAAACAAACAGTAGAAACACTCTGGATACAGAAGTTGATACCAGCCCATTTACAGAAGAAAGGGTTCTGAAAGAACTCTTAAAACTGAAGGTGGACAAAGCAATGGGGCCTGATGGGATTCACTCCAGAATTCTAAAAGAACTAAGGGTAGAACTAGTGATACCACTGACTACCCTCTTTAGCAAATCATGGGAGGATGGGGTGGTACCCGAGGACTGGAGGAGGGCAGATGTGATTCCCCTTCACAAAAGTGGGAGCAAGGCAGAAGCAGGAAACTACAGACCTGTTAGTTTATCCTCAGTGGTAGGGAAAATGATGGAATCACTTCTGAAGGAAAGAACTGTCGAGTATCTAGAGGACACAGGGGCACAGGACCCAAGGCAGCATGGATTCACAGCGGGAGGGTCATGCCAGACAAATCTGATAGATTTCTTTGAGTGGGTGACCAAAGTAGTAGATCAGGGAGGGGCTGTGGACATGGCCTACCTAGACTTTAGCAAGGCATTTGACACAGTCCCACGCAAAAGATTAATATACAAGTTAGCCAGCCTGGGAGTGGGTCCCAAGATGACAGTCTAGGTAAAGAATTGGCTGGAGAATAGGACACAGAGAGTAATTGTAAATGGAGTCCACTCAGAAAGAGGGGTTACTAGTGGGGCACCTGAGGGTTCAGTATAGAATCGTCCTCTCAATGTCTTTATAAGCACATTGCAGAGGGACTGGAAGGAAAGTATGTCTCTTTGCAGATGACACAAAGATCTGCAACAGAGTTGATGCACAAGGTGGGTGGAAAGGATGAGAAGGGACTTGGCAAGGTTAGAGGAATGGTCAAATGTATGGCAGCTTAGATTCAATGCTAAGAAGTGCAAGGTAATGCACCTGGGAAACAAAAACCCAGGGGAAGAGTACACAATGGGGGGTGAGATACTACCAACAACAAAAATGGAAAGGGACCTGGGGTAGTCATATCAGATGACCTAAAGGTGGGCAAGCAATGTGAGAGGGCAGCAAGGAGGGCTGGGGGATACTGGGATGCATAGGGAGAGGCATCACCAGTAGAAAACAGGAAGTTATTATCCCTCTGTACAGACAGCTGGTGAGACCCCATCTGGAGTACTGCGTGCAGTTCTGGAGACCCAATCTCCGCAAAGACATAGACAGGATGGAAGCTGTCCAGAGGAGGGCAACTAAAATGGTGCAGGGTCTGCACCGGAAGACATATGAAGAGAGAGTTAAGAGCTTAATATGTATAGCCTCGAGGAAAGGAGGGAGAGGGGGGACATGATAGAAACTTTCAAGTACCTCAAGGGAATCAACAAAGTCCAAGAGGGTAGCATCTTTCAAAAAAAGAGGTGTGCAAGAACAAGGGGGCACAATTTGAAGACAGAGGGGGGGCTCTAGAGGTAATTTAAGAGGTGCTATTTTTCACAGAGAGGGTTGTAGATGCATGGAACGGCTCTCCGGAGGAGGTTGTGGAGTCAAAACAGTGGTGGAATTCAAGCATGCATGGGACAGTCATAAGGCAATTCTATGGGGTGGGGGTAGGAAGAAGTAGGCTGCTGGTTAACTAGGATCTGCAGCTTATCCATTAGGTAGGGAAATGAGCAGACTGAGTGGGCCAAGCGGTCCTTATCTGCCGTCAAATTCTATGTTTCTATGTTTCTATGAGTAGGAGAGACCCAAGTGTCATCCATGGGAGATTTTTCCCAGCCAGCCTCTTTCAGGGCTTCGGCAATCATAATGCCAGAAACAGACATGTTATCATCAAAATTAGTAAAGGGCTGACCCAAATCTGAAGCCAAGTCCTTCATATAACACTTTAAATCTTGATTTATCACCCCAGACCTAGGGCAAACAGTAGAAAAGTCAGAGGGAGCAGGAAAGTTCACAGTTAGTTGCCAAGAAGAAGAACCAGTACCTGAATCCAGAGTAGCAGTCCGAGTGAAAGGCGAGCCCTCAAACAGCTGGGCGGGGAGACGCTGTATGTCCCCTATGTCAGACTGCTGCACTTGTAAAATTCCAGTTGTCGGGTCCAGGAGTAAAGGCTTCACTAATAAAGCAGAAGAACAGTCTTGAGACTCTAGGCACTTGCCAAAAGGCGAATTAGAGCTGCCAGTCTCTTTAGAGACCATTGAAAGAGAAGCTGTAGAAGCCTGCGAGCAGCCGCCGAGAGACTCCACAGCCCGAACATCATCCCGCAGCTGAGCCCTGTCAGAAGACATCAGTACCTTAATGACAGGTCCACTGGAAGCTGAAGCTGCCGGTAACTGAATCCTACTGTGTGCAGAAACAAAACTAGGGTAAACCTTTGCTGTAGAAGCAAGGCAGGAACTAGCATTAGCACCACCAGGCTCCCCCGGAACATCCGTAGACTGCAAAACTGTGCCGGTTCCAGAAGAAGAATCGGAAGCAATACATAAAGAATCCTTACTGTCATTATCCATCTTGGTCTCTAGTAGAGGGGAGGTAGAGAAGGAGACCGACTCCCCTACCTCCAGCACGTCTGCTCCATCCAACGCCGGACTCTGAGTGGCCATTCCAGAGAAATGGCCAAGCCCCCTACAGTTAGAGTAGGGGAATTTCCCCAGTGTCCTGGCCAAATTTCCCTCATTCACTAAAAATACCACCAACAGCTTAATCTGGTTCAAGGTCAGTTGGCATTCATCTGTATCCCCCTCCCCCTCCCCCGGGTCGTGCCTGAAAATAGGCAGGATTTGTCTAGTGCACTTACCCGGTCAACAAAAACGAAATAAATAAATATTCAATTTATACATCAGTTTAAAAATCTTTTGTTTGTATGAAGATTTAATCATTTTTCATTGATTTCAACTGATTTGTTTCATATACTGTAACACGTAAGTATTTTTAGTGTTACCTTTAGATCGTGCTTGCAGTAGTTTCTGGGTTTGTGCTTGTGTGTCTTTGTCCCCCGATCTTTACATGGTGTAGTGGCATTTTTTGGTGTGGACTTTTCACCCTGTATTCTTCTGTAGAATAGTGTGCCCCTATAAAAGGGGGGTCTTTGCTGGCCTGTCCTTTAATTCATTATTCATTTGGGAGCTGCTGGATTCTGGGATTGAGAGTGGCATATCATCAGGAACTCACGGACTCTGCAGTTGGGAGCAGCATATGAGTAGTGTGTAAGACCTAGCATTGAGAGACTTTACAGCAGGAGCTTGGAGGGCCTGTTGACTGAGGAGAGAACTGGAGCATCAAGGGACATAACTGTTTAGTAAGAAATGGGGGTTGGTGTTACTCTGAGGCTGCAGGTAGTGTTTTTTGGCTTGAAAATAAAAAAAAAGAAAACAATGGCGCACACACCATTAGCTATATTTAGATTTATTAAAGTGCCTGGGCAAAGACACCATGGCCAAACACCCCTACATAGCACCTTATCCAGAAGTCTTCATCAGGGTTTTTGTGCAACCATTCTCTAGATTTTTTAGGATGTACATTTCTATTTCCAGGTGTGGGAGTTTCTGTAGTGTACTGTACAGCAACTGTGTTTATTAGCATGGGAATTTGTTTAGCTAGTTAAGTAGGTTTGTCAATTGTTGTGTTATTTGGTCAACTGATGTGTTAATTAGGTGTTAATTTGTTGGTAGTGATTTAAATGGTGGTTTGTTTACATATGTTGTTGAGTTTACTAGTGTGTAATGTCTGTTTCCCCCCCAAGGTATACTGCTTTAATTGGTGAAGTATACTGAAAATAACAAAAATAATGACTTCTATAGGGAAAACATCACATCCATGTAGATGGATGGACAGCTAGACAGATAGACTAGATATATAGAAAATAAATTATGGGTAAGTGTGGTATATAAGAAAATATACTCACTGAGGGGGCTAGTCAGATAATAAGGCTACCAGTCCAAAGGGCGAGCAGCTTTATTATCTAATTAGTAGTGAGATGGGTGTATTTCTGAGTATAGAGACTTATGGTTCCAGTAGTGCTTTTCAACGTCTGAGTATTCCATTGCTTAACCTTAATTCAAAATAGCATCTCAGAGCCGATGAGTTAATATAATATAGTAGGATGGACAGTTCTGTACCTGCAGTGTCTATGTCTGATCATTTCCAGGTTTGCCTGTGTGTCTTTTGTTCCCCTGTTTTTTTCACAATGTAGAGGCATTTCTCTGGGGGGGGGGGGGTAGCACTCATTTAGCCCTAGTGTATTTCCATAGTGTGGAGTTCTCCTACATAAGAAGCGTGTGTGCGGTACAGTTGTCCTTCAGTACATGGGTGTTGATATGATCTGCAGTTGTTGTTGGCAGTCTGGAACAACGTGTTCAGTCAGAATCAACGTGTCCATGGATTTTGCCCTCAGGAGTGGCATTTGTTGCTGGAGCGGATCAATTCTGCACCCTGTCCTTTCAAAGAGTTGCAGCAAGTTCAACTCCATCTGATACACAAAGTAGTTTTACAACTACATCTGTTGCGGAGAAAGAAAGGGGTACAACAACTGCATCCACTGCACCCAGGTCTGATAAGGGGAAAGGGGCAAAACATGCCCATGGTCGCCCTATTGGGGCCTGTACTTCCACTGTTAGTGCAAGAAAAAGTGTGGTGTGGCTGTACTTTAGTGTTGTAAAAGATGATCCAACAAAGGCAGTATACTGTGTGTGTGTGTGACTGTACTATAAGTCATGGTAAAAACCTTTCCAGGGTTTTATTTAACTCTAAAAATTGATTAGCATTTTGCTCATAAAAGTTCTAAAACATTGTAAAAATGCATAGCACTTGCCTCACTGTGTTTAACAAACATAACACTTCTAGAAAACCTATATAAATGCTTTCTGTACAGTTAGTATTGTCCCAAGAAAAAAAGTGCTAATCAGTTATTTAAAACCCTGCTTTCAAATCTCAAAACAACATCAATGATGAACCATCTCCGAATGAAGCATACCAGTGCACTTCAACGATCCACATCTGTTCCTCCCCCTCCACAACATATGCCTGTCAGCTCCTCTTCTGTTACTAGTCCAGTAGATGCACAAAGTATTATAAGTGATTCTATTACTGAGACAGACAGTGTGCCCTCAGCTCCCCCTACACCACTTATAATGCATCCCCGTACAGAAGCATCACCCATTCTGCCTTCTTCTGCTTAATCGTCTATTATTGTAACATCCTCCACCATGGGTTCAAAGTCAAAATCAATGCGATGTGGTACCGCTTTGACTACACTCATCATGCAAGTCTTTCATGCCCGCTCCAAATTCCAGGCATCACACACTACAGCACAGCAGATCACCAGTTTAATTGGTGAGATGATGGCCTTGGATCTGCAGCCATTTTCCATTGTGGAAAACACAGGTTTCCATAGGCTCTGCAGCATTTGCACCCTAAGTATAATATACCATCATGGACCACATTTTCACTTACTGTAATACCCAACATTTACCATGATTTGAGAAAAGAAGTTGCAAGACTACTAGCACAGGCTGTTGGTGGAGTTTTCCACTGCACAACTGATGTATGGACCAGCATGAATTTAAATCATGTATATTTGTCACTGACAGCACACTGGTGGTGATGGTGGTACTGGTGCTGGTTCTGTCTCTTAACCCTCTCCCTGCAGGTCTGCTTTGCTAAATATCAGTGTTATGGAAAAGAATCACCAGGCTATAAACATACTGTCATTCCTGCAAGAGATGTTGAGCACATGGACTGATGGCAACAATTTGCAGGTAGGGTTTGTGGTCACAGACGATGCCACAAATATGATAAAAGCACTTAGATATGGCAATTTTGATGGGATACACTGCTTTGCTCATACACTAAATTTGGTGGTGATAAAGGCTTTGGCAAACACAGTGGAGGCAGATCACACAGTCAAAGTAGCCAGAAGCATATGCAGCCACTTCCATCACTCTGTGAAAGCCACAAAATGTCTGCATCAGCTACAAGAGCATCTTCAACTGCCGCAGCATCATCTCATCCAGGATGTACAAACCTGGTGGAATTCCACCTACTACATGCTGCAAAGGCTTCTGGAGCAAAAGTGAGCCTTTCATGAGATGAGCATGGAAACTGATATAGGGGGAGTCCTTGGACATCAGAACTGGGCTGTGATTGAGGGCTTGGTAAAGGTTTTAGCCCCATTTGAAAGGAGCACTAGTGACCTTAGCTCTGATTCTGCACTGCTAAGTCAGGTAATTCCTGCTGTACAGATCCTGAAAAAAGCCATGAGGAGATTCAGTGAAAATGCTGAGAAAGATCCAAACCAAACACCAGGAATAGTGATATCCCTTGTGGAAAACCTCACCACAGAACAAGAAGTTAGATTTTCTGATCTCTGTTCCAATAAAAAGCACATATTTGCCACTATGTTGGATCCATGTTTCAAGCGTAAGGTACTACACCTTATAATGCCCACTCACAGGGTTACAGACATTCAGAAGCAGATGTGGTCAGAACTTAGTTTCTCAATCTTTGGGTCAATGAAACCAGCAGGTAACCCTATTGATGAGCCAGTCTCAGAATCACAAACTGAAAGCAGTATGGAAAACCTTGAGAAGGAGGGTGACTGTTGGGCTGAACTCAGCTCATCACTACAGGCTGAGCAATGGAAGAGAACAGAACAGCAGCCACAGTCGGCACCCAATCTGCTGAAGTTATTTCAATGAGCCTTTGGAGTCATTCTCCATAAATCCAGTGGAGTACTGGATCAAAAGGATGAAAGCACCTCCGCACTTGGCACAGTTGGCCCTTAAATATATCTGTTGCCCCCCCCCCCCCCACCAGTGTACCATCTGAACGAATGTTCAGCACTGCTGGGGATGTGGTGGAACCTCACCGATCCTCACTTAACCCAGTACATGTGGAACAACCTGTGTTTATAAAAATAAATCTACCTCACCTTGGATACACATATGGCCACTAACAATTGCATTAAATAATTGTCTTGTACTGGATACAACATTTGTGTGTTGTAACATTGACCCATACACAAGCTATTCTGTGTTAACCATCATTGTTCTGTTAACAAATAACAACATGTTAACATTCATATTCAAAGTCATACTAACACAAATCTGTGACCAGCACCCTTTTCCTTTATTACTTCCACTGTCATGGTATATTCTTTTGAACGAGCATGCCCTGCAGTTCCCAGTGCCTAAAACTGCCACCCACCTATTGATTGCTGTTCCCAATACAAAATCCTCAACTGGTGTTCCTACAGCTCTTGTCCCCTGTGTTGCTCATGCCCATATTCCACCGATCCCTTTAACAGCTTTCCAGGTGCCAGTAACCAGTGTGGCATCACCAGTCTCAGGTATTTCACGTGCATAAAATATGTCTGCTAATAGTGTGTCATCTCCAGTCTCAGTGTTTCCCATGCCTGAAATATGGCAGTTACCAGTGTGGCATCTCCAGTCTCAGGTATTTCACATGACTGAAATAAAACAGTTATGAGTATGGTATCACTTGTCTCAGGTATTTCACATGACTAAAATATTATGGTTACCAGTATGGTTTCACTTGTCTCAAGTATTTCACATGCCTGAAATATTCCAGTTACCAGTATGGCATCTCCAGTCTCCAGTATTTCACATGACTGAAATATTCTAGTTACCAGTATGGCATCACCCATCTCAAGTATTTCCCATGCCTGAAATATTCCGGTTACCAGTTTGGCATCACCAGTATCAATTATTTTCCATGCCTGCAAAATTATTGCAAAGTGCTGCAAGGAGCAGTGTAATTCAATGGCAGTTAATCTCTAGTCATCCAATATTTTGTGACAGCATTTACTACAAAGTATTAAATTGCATCTTGTCTTGCTCCACTGTATACTACTGATACATAATACAATTCCAGAGAAGGTGGTGCGATAGACTACATGGATGGTGACAGACAGGTGTCTCTTTATTAGATGGTTTCAAATATTTTTCTTCCCAAGCAAGCCTTTTTGTTCTTGTAGCATTGGGAATAGTACTACTACTACTAATACCACCAGCTGAACTATTACTACTACTGGTGTCACCACTTGTTCCATCTATACTTTCACTGTCACATCCTTTTGTGCAGTAGTAGGAGGACATTAGTGCATACATGCTTTGTGCAGGAAGCAGCAGACACCGCCACCAGTGTTCCCACTGCTATCACTATGGCTGCTACATCTACAGTCAGTGTGCTTCCCACCACCACCAGTACCATTCACGCAGCAGCCACCCTTTCAGCTGTCACCACTACGGCAGCCACTGTTACCACTATTCTTATGGCCATGGCCAAAGCACCGTCTACCCCGTGTCTGTGGATTTATGTGATAACCACGAAAGCGCAATCGCGATTGGTGGCAGGGCAAGTATATATCACTGAAAATCTATTTTAGTGATGTACACCCCCAGGCACAGGAAAACAGTGCCAGGGATTAAAATTTTGATTGTTCATGCAGTGGGCTGTGCCCCTTGCATTGTCCCACACTCCCCTACTTAAGAATTCTTAACTCCAGGGTGGTGCATGTTGGGAGGGTGCAAAATCTGGAGAAAAAAAAAATTGGGGACCGGGCACACAAAAATGTAGGTGTGCCCGGACCTAAACCTGGAACCCTTGCACCTTTAGGCTGACAACCACCAACCACACTATGGGGCCAGCTTGGCAGCCCCACACCAACCACACCAGGCCAACCCTCCCTCCCTTCCATCATGCTGGACCCCACCCCCCCCACACACATACACATATAGTGATGTCCTGTCGCTATATGCACCCACCTCCCCCATCCGGTCACCCTTCCTCAGCAGTAGCCCCTTCAACATGCACCAGGATTGAGTTGTCATTATTGAAAGCACTCAATCGCCGATGCCCATGTCATGGGCTACCGTGTCTGTGACCATGAACACCCTCCAGTGCTAAACCAATGCAATGCTTGATATCGTTTTCGGAGTGCTATATGTGTGGAGTGGTGGATCAAGTGTGCCACATGTAGCTTGTGTTGCATTAATGAGAGCTCTGCGTTGGTGGTTGAAGTCTCATTGAGGTGTATATGCTACACCAGGTTTCATGGGTGATTAAGGGTGTTGTTGAAGTGCTTTTTTTTAAATTTCCTTAAAAAAACACCTTTTCTGGCCGAATACTGAATCCCGAATAACAAATACCAAATACCTGGGACCCGAATACTGAATATTCGGCCGAATATTCGGGAAAAGGTATTTGCACAGCCCTACTATTTGGTGAGAAAAACTGGGGGGAGTTCTTATTTGCATGGCTGCAGTAACTTTTTTTGCACTGTTTTTTGGTAGAGTGTGTTACTTCTCATGAGAATTTTTGAGTTGGTTTGGTAGGTTTGTTAATTTATGTGTTCACTGTTTTTTATATTTGTTAATTAGAATTTATTTGGTTGGTAATTGTTTAATTGGTGATTTGCTTACATAGCTTCCTGTGTTTACTGCCTTTCATTGTGTATTTTTTCCTCACGCTATCCAGCTTTAATTGGGAGGTATACAGCTTTAACTGGGAGGCACACAGCTTCAATTGGTATGTATGCAGCTTAATCAGTGAGGTATAATGGAAAATGATAGACAGATTAGATAGATAGCTAGATAGATAGACAGACAGACAGACACAGAGATAGGCAGACAGAGAAATGTGTATATGAGGTGCTGTCCAAAGACTGGTGCAGAGGTTGACCTCTGCAGATCTAATCTTCAGAACTCGAAGGTCAGGATGAAGGTTTGCAACCAGAATCAGCTGGAATCATAGGGAAGGAATGCCAATGGGGTTTTGTGCTGAAGCTGCTTCTGTTACAGTCACTAAGCTCCAGAGGATACTGTTTCTCTTCTTGCAGAAGTCAATAGCACACTGCAAACATGACAAACAGATTTCCGTGCAAATTACAGAAAACATAAAATTGGCATCCTGCATTGGTATTCAGCAAATAGGCCCAAAGAAGTACAGCAAACGTACATGAGGGATAAACCGTGCTTCTTGTCTCTGTGTATTTAAGTTTACATTTCTGTTTTATTCTTGTTCTGCACCAGTTTTCCATATTATGTTTCATTATACGTTAAGAGGAGGCAGTTCGGTGTAGTGGTTAGAGCACAGAACTGTGAAGCTGGAGACCTAGGTTTGAACTGTGACCTTCAACGCTGAGGAAAAGCAAGTTATAATTAAAAAAAATCAAGGAAGGACTGGAAGCCAGTTGTAGGACCTGCAGATAACATCAAATCCTTCTTCAGGCATATAAATGAAAGGAAAATTTCTAGTTTGGGTTGACCAGGAAAGGAGAGCTAGGTGATTATGCCTTTTTTAGCCTCATTGGGGAAGAGGGGGGGAGATATAGATGGAAACCAAATGAAATGGAACCTGATGACAGTACTTTTTAGTGAATGGGGGAAACTTGGCTGGAAATTCCTCTACCCTTTCCGAGAAGTGCCATAAGACTGTTAACACCTACCTGAATAATCACCAGAGCAAGCAGACAGGACTTCAGTTTAATATCTCACCTGAAATATGGCATCTTATGAGTACAACATCCCCCTCATGCTGTACGACAGTGTAAATATTGGATTTTACCCCAAGTTCCTGGTGTGGGGCTAGAGCCCACAACCTTCTGATCTACTGGCCTCAGCGATGAGTGTGCAGCCTGCTATGCCACTGACACTGCTTAATTTGGACCTCTGAAAACAGGGGAATGGGAGAAGGAACAGTGATAGAGCCAAGGAAATGACTGAACTGCTCAATCAATTCTTTGCTTCAGTGTTTACTAGGGGACCTTCAGGGAAGGGAGAATGCTCCTTGGGTGGGCCTATGACATCAGACGTAGCCATTATTCAGCTTGCAAATATCACACTCACCATAGTAGCTGACTACCTGACAAAGATCAAGCCAAGTAAGTCCCAAAGAGTGGATGGGCTACACCGTAGGATAATAATAATAATAATAATAAAATTTATTTAATTAAGCGCCTTTCAAAGTCTCAAGGCGCTGTACAGCATAATACAGAAACAAACACATATTCAGATACATCTAATATAAAATCAAGATAAAACAGGAAACGCCTTTTCCCATACAAAAGTCTTTAGTGCCTGCTTAAAACTCCCCACCGTCCTGCACTCCCGGAGCTGATGGGGCAGAGAATTCCAGAGGGTAGGTACCGCAAATCCAAAGGCACGAGCACCAGATGACTTCAAGTTTACCCTCAGAATCTCCAGCAATCCCTCGTCAGCCAAACGGAGCTGTCACAGAGGGGTGTAAAGCACTAGGAGCTCTTTCAAGTAATCGGGACCCAATCTGTGTAGGGCTTTGTAGGTCAGAAGACCTACCTTAAAGGTGATCCACCATTGTAGTGGCAGCCAGTGCAGAGCGTGCAGCACTGGGGTGATGTGGGATCTTCTAGACGCCCCAGTCAACAAACGTGCTGCCGCGTTCTGCACTAGCTGCAAGCGGTGGATATCAACCCCAGGAAGCCCTAGGAAAAAAGGGAGTTACAGTAATCAAGGCGCAATGTCACAAAAGTGTGGACCAAGACCGGCAGGTCACTGGGTGGAACAAGGTGCCTAATCCTGGCAATGTTCCTAAGATGGAAAAAGGCCAGCTTGATGACTGCAGACACCTGATGCTGAAGAGTCAGACCAACGTCAAGCTCCACTCCTAGGTTACACACCCGTTCAGAGCTGAGGATCTGGTCCTCCCCCAGGACTAAACCAGAGGGAAGCCCAGTCCTCAGTCCCTCTACCCTATGACCCGGGTCCACAACCAAAACCTCAGTCTTTCCTGGATTCAACTTTAACCCACTGGAATTCATCTAATCTTGGATTTCTGTGAGGCAGTTGTTCAGTACCGAGATAGCACCAGCCTGGTCAGGTACAAAAGACAGGTAGAGCTGGGTATCATCAGCATAGCAGTGAACCCTCAGCTCATACCATCTTACAATGTCTCTGAGGGGTAGCATATATACTGTGAATAACATGGGGGACAGAACCAAGTCCTGAGGCACCCAGCATGGCAGAGAGAAGGCCCCAGATGAAAACAAACCTGAGACCACTCTCTGCATTCTCCCTGCGAGGAAAGATAAAAATCATCTGAGGACTGTACCCGACAGCCCACAGATGGACCTCAGGCGTTCGAGCAAAACCCCATGATCCACTGTATCAAAAGCTGATGATAGATCAAGGAGAACCAAGATAGAATGGTGTCTCCAGTCTCTCTCCATCAGGAGATCATTGAGCACCCGAACCAGAGCAGTCTCAGTACTATGCCTCTTACAAAAAACAGATTGGAGAGGTTCATATAAACTATGGATGGTTAAATGGTTATCCAATTGAGCAGCCACAACTTTCTCAATAACCTTCCCCACAAAAGGGAGGTTAGAGATAGACCTGTAGTTTGCTAGGTTCTCCGGTTCTAAAGTAGCTTTCTTCAGAAGGGGGATCACCGCCCCCTCCTTCAGGGAGCTAGGGAACACTCCCGTATCTAAAGAGCACCGGATAATCTGAGCTAAGACCGGGCCGATGATCTCGCTACAACCCAAAATCAGGGAAGTAGGGCCAGGGTCTAAACTACAGCACGTGGGATGCATCTCCTGGACAATCCTCATAGTATCTACGAAGTCCAGCAAGTCAAAGGCACTCCAGGAAACTCCAGACTCTGCGACAGAGCACCAATCAACGGCAACTCCCTTAGAGTGAAGTTGGAGGCACTCCCTCCTGATGTCTTCAACCTTATTCGCAAAGAATCGAACAATCTCATCACAAACAGTTTGTGTAAAAACTCGATGGAGCTGCTGACAGGCTGGGTTGCACAGTCTGTCAACAGTTCTGAAGAGTTGGGCTGGTCGATTCCGTGCGACAAAAATTTCCCTGGACAGGAATTCTGCCTTCTTATGGGAAATTTCTGTTTGGTAGAGTTCATAATGCTCTAGCAAAATAAGGTGGTCGACATCAGTGGCTGTCTTCCTCCAAGGGTGCTCTAACCTACGCCCCATCCTCCGCAACCCTCTCAGAGCTCCATCAAACCATGGAGTGCTGGGGCGACGCAGAAGGGGGTGAACACGGACAGGCACAATCTGATTGAGGGCTGCCGATATGATCCCATTATAGGCCACTACCAACTGCTCAGGATCAGTGCAGAACTCGTCCAACAACGAGAGGTCAATAACCACCAACAGGTCTTCGGGGACCACATCCCGCAATGGGCGGTACCTGACCAACTCCACAGGGGCCAACCTACCGAGGGGGGCCTCAAAATTGAACCCAACTGAGCAGCAATCGGACCAACCGACTGGTTTCACCACCAAATCGGGAGGCCTTGATCCCCAGGAGGAAGACCAGATCAAGAGAGTGACCTCCCTTGTATATAGCTGAGGAAACAACCTGTGTAAAGCCCAGAGATGTCGTCTCCTGGAGGAAATGTTGACCAAAAAGTGAAGATTCATGAACGACCCAGGCATTGAAGTCACCCAGAACCATCAGTCTGGGCGACTCCAAGGCCATGTCGGTGGCAACATCTGCTATTTCCTGCAGAAAAAGCTTCTCATCACTTGGTGGATGGTAAATGAGGGCAATCCTGCACCCTACGCCAGCTACCACAGTGCATTCAACTGACATGGCCTCCTCAACTGGTACACCAGTTAGGCCCAATTCGGTCTTGAAACAGACCGCCACCCCCCCCCCGCGATCCAGTCTTGGGCGATGTATAACCGAGTACCCAGTGGGAACAGCGGCCTCTAAAACAGGGGCTGCATTCCCATCCAACCAGGTCTCAGTAAAGCAAGCCAGATCTGCCCTCACAACAAAGTCTGAAATAAGGCTAGTCTTGTTGCAGACAGATCTGGCATTGCATAACAACGCCTGAGTTGGACAAGGTTGGTGAGTTGTCCCAACCACTTGCTCTCCCAAACTGGAGGTACCCTTGGGTATGGAAACCAGAACTGAATCACCATGTTCTAGATACCATTTCGCCCCAGGGCATCTTCTGGGCCTAACCACCCCTATGGGAGAGCCCCGCTCACTCCGCTGTTACACCCCCCACTCCCCAACTCCCCCACGAAAATCCCTAACGCCTGGCAACGATGGTAAAATATGAACAGGCGGGGGGGGGAGAAGAGGAGGGGTGGAGGGCATGGAGAGCGGAGGCCGAATAGCACAGGACAGGAGGGGCAAGCAGGCACATCTAGCTGCTCAGTTTATAACACAATAAATGTAATAAAATCCCAAACAACACCACCAATCCTAAGCTTCTCTCTGACTTCCTACAACTAAAAATTATACTACTCTGAATTATAACAAACAACTAAAATTAAAGTTAAACTAAACCATCTCCCTAACACATAAACTTATTTATTGATTAAACCCACAGGTCCTCTCACAGCCTGGGGGTCAACCAAAAAGCTAACCAAAGACAATTTTAATTGCTCCCAGGTCCTCTCACTGCCTGGAGCCTACAAAAAACTAAACACTCTCACTACTACTTTAAACAAAAAATAAATAAACATCAAAATAATAATAATTAAATAATAATAGAGATAATAAAACAAAGGAAATAATTAAGAAACCACCCTCCAGAAGTCTCTCATAATATCGGGAAACAGGTGGATTCAAAGATTTTATAGAGCACTCTCACTGCTCACATTATTTCCATGAAATAAATATGTAAGGAAAAAAGTACTTGCAGTCAGCAGAGGTCCCATCTAGCTGTAAGTATTTCCAAATACAGCCACTATATAAGCACAGGATACAAAAGTCAGGATACCGGCCCTTATGTCAACAAAAAGCAGCAGGCAATATAGATCCAATCTTCAGATCTCAGACTTCGAGTTCCACCTCCAATTCAAATCACAAAAAGGCCACCAGCGGGACGTGGGTTCCTATCAACTTTCCAGAGGAAAATTACCCCAGAAAGTCAGTGGCCCACTACTTCAACTCCAGGAGGAGTCAGCCCCCAGCTGGCTACCCCAAGAGTCTAGGGGAAGGGTAATAATGGACAGGCCCTCCAGCGTACCCTACTCCCCACCCCTGTGTGTGACACTGACCCAGAGGTCCCTCAGGAACCCTGCAGGCCCAGCTTTAAAGTCCCAAATCACCCAGATTCAGGAAAAGGAGCATTCAACACGCCAAAAAAGTCGGTAACATTTCATGTCCCACTTAACTTAAAAGCTCTTCCAAATGACTTCACTAGATCACTGCTCCCAATAATCCAATGACATCATGCAGATGTAGTCCAGGGGCACTCCAAAAAACACAGCCGACAGTTCAAAACCACACACTGGGATACCAATTTCCAAACCCTAGGCTTGCTTGGTTTTGGCTAGTTTCCGTAATCCCCGACCAGTCCACTCACTGCACAGATACTGAGGGGCAGAAAGACAGTAAAAGTTCCAAAGACTCAGTCCCAACACAGTCTGAGTACAGCACGAAGATCAGTAGAAAGAAGGCTCAGGAAGTCGGCATAAATGAGGCTTCACTGGCATATCTCCGTATCAAATCTCTGCAACTCTTCACGGCTCTCCCCAGTACTCCTTTCAGCACACTGGGTCCCAGCCCACATGCAGGTTCAAACAAAGCCGAAAACGGAGAGCGGAGATAAGTGCACGACAAGTGCACTGACGAAAAAAACAAAGGCAGGTAAATGGTGGCAATGATAGCGGGAAGCATAAAAACAATAAAACAAAATTAATAAAACACAGAGCAGCAAAAGATAAACGGCAAAGGGCGAGACAGATACTATGAACAAAAGAATAGCTAGCCCTGCGTGACCACCATCTTGGCCAGTCAAAGATACTGTCATAGTCGTAGTGAAGCTAAGGGAACAATTGGCGAGACCCCTGCAACAATCTTTTAAGAGCCTGTCCAGACAGTGGGGGTGCCAGTGAACTAGAAAGTAGTCAGTGTGATCCCAATCTACAAGAAGGTAATGAGATCTGACCCTGGCAAGTACAAGTGATCAGCCTGACTTTTGCATTGGCAAGGTCCTGGAAGCCATTGTCAAGGACAGAAAAGTAGAGCACTTGTTTGAGGACAAGATTCTTGCCCCCTCTCAGCATGACTTTAACGGGGCCGCCCATGGCAAACCAGCTTGCTCACTTTCTTTGAGGGGGGTGACCAGGGAGGTGGACAGGACATATAAATAATTTCTTATGACTTCAGCAAGGCCTTTGACACTGTGCTGCATGGCAAGCTTGTAGACAACACAAAACATACACTGGGTGGGTGGATGGCTAACTGACTTGGGGGGAAAAGCAGGGGGTTGTAGTGGAGTGGGGTTACTCAGCTGCATCCTTTAAGAGGCAGTGCGGGGACTACTACTGTTCTACATTTTTATCAACAATCTTTAAGTTGGGGTCTGTAGCTTGGTTCACTGATGACATCTTACACTCTGGATTGGGCACTCACCACCTCACTTTCGAAGGACACCACATAGCTCCATTGTATTTTATTCAAACATATTTATTAAAAAACAGTAAATGGCACAGGGGTGTAGGCAAATACCACCTATAAATGCCCGCCTGACACATTTCGGACTGTCTGTCCTTTAACAATGGTTTTGAGAAAAGACAGACAGTCCAAAATGCATCAGGTGGGCATTTTTAGGTGGTATTTGCCTATACCCCTGTGCCATTTGTTGTTTTTTAATAAATATGTTTGAATAAAAATACAGTGGTGCTATGTGGTGTCCTTTGAAAGTGAGGTGGTGAGTACCTGATCCAGAGTGTAAGATAGTGTCTTTATTGAGAGCACCACCAGCCTTGTTCACACCTTCCTTGTACAAATGAGTTCACGGATGACACTAAGATGCCAGGGTGGTGGACTTCCTTGAGGATGTGACACACTACTGAAGGACTTGGACAAGTTGTGTGACTGGTTGAACTCCCAGAGTCTCTATTTCATTGTAGCTAAATGCAGATGCATTTCACCTGGGGAGAAAAAACAGAGTTAGGAACTACAGAATGTGTGGGGCTCCTGTTGGTGCAGTCAAGGAGGAGGAAAAGGTCCTGAAGGTCATAATAGACAGGGGGCTGAAGCAGGACTAGCCATGTGCAGCCACTGTCAAGAGGGTGGTGGGTGCCAGCTCACCTTATTCATTAAGGGGCATTCCATCCATGGAGCTGCTGGCGACCCCATTTACATGCCAGCGCACCTTATTCATTAAGGGGCATTCCATCCATGGAGCTGCTGGGGACCCCATTTACATGCCAGCTCACCTTATTCATTAAGGGGCATTCCACCCATGGAGCTGCTGGGGACCCCATTTACATGTCAGCTCACCTTATTCATTAAGGGGCATTCCACCCATGGAGCTGCTGGCGACCCCATTTACATGCCAGCTCACCTTATTCATTAAGGGGCATTCCACCAATGGAACTACTGGGGACCCCATTTACACATCAGCTCACTTTTTTCATTAAGGGGCATTCCACCCATGGAGCTGCTGGGGACCCCATTTACACGCCAGGTACGGACAACGCAGACTGATACCATGCCAGACAGCTGCCTGGAATTCAAATTTTGATGCCTTTTCAGTATCCCTTTCAAACTGCATTTCAGTTGGTTTCCATTGGACGTTGTGCTGTGCCCAGGGCTTTTACTGCATCGGGTAGCTCTTAGGGCACTTTTTCACAGATATATAGTAACTACAGTCTCTCAGTGCTACTTGTTTTTTTTGAGTTTATTTGGTGCAAAACGTTTTAAAACTTCAGACGGGGCTAAAATTTATTCCGTAGGACACAGCGCTCCCTGAGTAAAAGAAGACATTTGCATTTGCAACAGAATCCTGCGGCTCTTATCTTCCCCTCCCGAGGGCTGCTCTCGGTAGGGAATTAGCCTGGGCTGCTCTGGATTCACTTCCGTGACTGCCCATTGATAAAAACTGCTCCAGATTTATTTTTTTTTCTTTACTGTGATTTTGTAGCTGCCTGCCTTAGAACTTTGGAAGTGTGCATGCTCTAAGGTATATTTGCTTAATTTAACCACAGGACTGTTATTGAACATTATGAAAGCTGCAGGCAGTTAGACCAGCTTGAATGTGATTTATTTTGCTCAAGTGTACTGCTGCATTCCTTTACTGCCTGATACTATAGTCTGCTCTAATTTCCAAGCATCTACCTACTCTAACCTCTCTCCTCTCTCTCTCTCTCTCTCTCTCTCTCCCTCTCCATCTCTCTTCTCCACCAACTATTAGCTGAACTTTCCTATCTCAGTCCCTCCCATGCTAATTAGTTTTGCTTTCCAATTCTGAACCCCATCCATCTTCTATTCATTTTCTCTCCACAGCTCACCTTATTCATTAAGGGGCATTCTGCCCATGGAGCTGCTGGGGAACCCATTTACATGCCAGGTACAGACAATGCCGACTGATGCCCCATGCCATGCCAAGCCACTGCCTGGAATTCAAATTTTGGCGCCTTTTCAGTATCCCTTTCAAACTGCGTTTCAGTTGGTTTCCATTGGACATTTTGCTGTGCCTAGGGTTTTTAATGCATCAGGTAACTCTTAGGGCATTTGTAGCAGATATATAGTAACTGTAGTCACTCGGTGATATTTGTTTTTGAGTTTATTCAGGGCAAAACTTTTTAAAACTTTAATCGGGGCTAAAATTCATTCCATGGGACACAGCGCTCCCTGATTAAAAGAATACATTTACATTTGCAACAGAATCCTGCTGCTCCCCAACTTTCCCCCGAGGGTAGCTCTCAGTAGGGAATTAATCCAGGCTGCTTCTGGATTCACTTCAGTGACTGCTCCCACCCACCCCCCATACCCTCCCACCCTTAGCCATGTTTACTTTTATAGGTTAGTGAACCCACGTGCTAAAGGCAGGAGCAATCTGTTTCCTTTTTTGTCTATCTATCTACTTCCCCATCTGTAGTTTATTCTAGCTCACCACTAGGTGCCGCCTCTCTCCCTTTTGTTCATCTGAACACCTCCCTATCTGGTTCCAGCAGCAGATTTCTGTTATCGATGTTCTAAATTTTTCCAACTGCGTTCTGATCTTCTGATTGTTGGTTCCTCCCTACCCCGATTTCTCTGCCTAATTCTGCTCTTACCTTCCCACAGTCCTTGTATCCCTAATCCTTTGATCCTGCTGACTTATATCCCCCTTGATCACTTTCAGCTGCTTCCCTACCTCCAAGTGTCTTCTCCCTTTCTAACACCTCTCTTAGCTCTGTCTTGCTGCCTTTACGTAATCCCTTTCTCCATGATGACTTGGGCTGTTCTGAGCTGCCTAACCTTTACAGTCACAGTTCTACTCACCCTCAACTCCTTATCCCTTCTCGTGGGTTCTGTCACTCCTCTGTCTGTGACATCCACCTGGGACTTCACCTACTCTAACATGGTGGCTATGCGTGCTTCCACTCCTACTCCCTCAATCCCTCAATCTCTGCCCCAAACCTCTAGGATCACTACTAAGACTTATTATCCGAAAGACGTTTACCTCCCCAGAGAAAGGGTCCTCAGGTCACTCTCCCCCAATCTCATCCTAGGACCACCCATTTTTTGCTACAGTCTTCGGGTCTAACCTTTGCCCACCTTAATATCTACAGTCTCATGGCCAACCTCACTGATCTGGAGGCTTGGGTCCAGGTTAATAAACTGGATATCCTCGTGCTTTCGGAAACTTGGCTGAAACCCTCCATCCCAAGTCAAAGCTGTGCACTTCCGGGCTATTTAATGCTTCGGGCTGACTGCCATCCACCAAAAGAGGGGGCAGACTGGCACTGTATTACAAAGCTCACCTTGACATTGCTCTCTAGCCTGCCCCCCCTCTCAATAACGGTGAGGTCATACACGTGGTACTACTTCTCAGTGGAGCCAAGAAACTGCACATTATTGGGACTTATTTACCTCCACATACTAGCAAGTTTGGTCTGGAGGAGCTCATTGAACATATTCTTGCCCTGACAAAAATAAATTAGGTTATCTGTCTGGTTGACTTTAACCTTGACTGGCTTGGGCCGACCTCTTCCTCCCTTGCTTCTACCATCAGCAAGGCCAACCTGTCCCAACTCATCTCCTCCGACACTCGGAAGTCACCGAACAGCTCCAGCTGTACCTTGATTGATTAGATTCTCACTAACCGGAAGGATTGCTACTCCTCCGCTGGGGTTCTACCTGATTCGATCAGTGATCACTGCCCTGTCTTCTGTGTGCACGGCTCCTCACTGTCCTCTCAACCCCACAAAATCCTAACCTTTGCTAACTTTTCCCTTCTTGACCCTGCCAAGTTCCTACATGATCTCGAGCACATTGACTAGTCTCCCATATTCACTACCAATGACATCAACCAGGCCACAGACTACTTCAATACTACCTTACTTGCCTTACAGCACAAGCATATTCCTTACTGCATGTGCAGGGTAAGAGGAAAGGTGACCAAGTGGCTGAACCGTCCTCTCCTGCAACTGCTCAAACAGCGAGATAAGCTGTGGCTAAAATGGAAATCATCCTCCAGTCAGTCTGACTTTGTAGAGTACTGCACCCTGCGTAATGCCTGCAAGAAGTCTATCTGGGTTGCCAAGAGCAACTACTACTGTGGTCTTCTTCTGTCCTCAGTCACTGACCCCAGAAAGTACTGGACACAGATTAATGAAATCTTGGGTAATACTAAGTTGCTGACACCCAAAGACATGTTAATCAGTGATTCAATCTGCAACAATGCCCACATGATTGCTAATGCCTCCAACTCACTTTTCACGGAGGTTCCCAATATCTCCCTTCCAGGATCCAGTGGCTCCCAGCCCTCTCCTTCAGCTACTTCACAAACTCCTCCTGCCCTGGTGCTTTCTCCTGTCTTATGTCTTGACATTCTTAGGTTATTCCAGGCCATTCCACCATGGGAGTGCTGGTTCAGATGGTATTGAACCTAGGATACTTAGAACTGGTGCCTCACTCCTAGCCAGTCCAGTTACTTGGCTTTTTAACTTGTCCCTCAGCACCTCCATAGTGCCTTTGGCCTGGAAATCTGCCAGAATCATACTGGTATTCAAGAAAGGGACCCAAAAATTCTGTCCAATTATCGCCACATTGCGCTTCTACCTACCCTCTGCAAGACTTTGAAAAAACATATTCACCGTCAGATCTCTGCCGATTTATTAAACTTCAATCTTCAGTCACCAGTTCAACATGGTTTCCGGGCTGGTCACAGCACCACTATAGCTCTTACCCTGTTCTCTAGCAAGGTTAAGTCTAACATGGACACTGGCATACTTACTGGGGCCATGTTCATTGACCTCACAAAAGCTTTCGACCTGGTTAATCACCCTCTGCTCATGCACAAGCTGCAGTCTCTTGGTGCCTCTGGCTCCACCTTATCTTGGATTAGCAGTTACCTATCAAATCACTCTCAATCCGTCTCCTTCAATAAAGTCCTTTCTTCCCCAGCTCCCATCTCATGTGGCATCCCTCAAGGATCCATTCTCAGACCCCTGCTTTTTTGCATATTTGTCAATGATTGTCCCTCTTCTTTCTTCAACTGCAACTCTATCATGTACGAAGATGATCTGGTACTCTACTCAGTTGCCTGTTCTGTGGCTGACCTTAATGTTTGCCTGTCATCCACGTTCCAAATGCTCCAGTCTTGGCTCCAAACCAACTCCCTGATCCTCAATCTACCAAAGACACAGGCTATGCTCTTTGGGTCTGCTAGAAAAGTTCATTCTGGGACCCCTAAGCATGGCTTGTGCTGTTGTGATTGGTCTGTAGTCCAGTCCACGGACTTCTTCAAATACCTTGGTGTAACTCTGGATCCCACTCTTGATTTATCTTCTCACTTACAGGAGGTGTTCAGATCCATCAATATTAAGATCAGTGCCGCATACTGGGTGTGTCACTCCCTAACCCCTGCTGCTAGGATCTTGGTGGCCAGAGGCGTCTTGCTTCCTAGGCTTCTCTATGCCCTCCCCATCTTTTCCCATGCTAATGGTGGTATTCTTCAAAAATGGGACACCACCTACAATAACATCTGCAGATTTGCCCTGTCTGCCCCTCGTCTTACTCACCACTGTCTCCTGTACTCCACCCTACACTGGCTGTCCCCTTAAAACCTGTGCTTATACTCTCTGGGATGCTTCACTGTCTCCATGACAAGACCCCCTCTCCCTGACAGCATTGGGGTTATGCTCACCCCTGTGTCACACTCCTGCCTACTGAGATCCTCTAATTCCTCCTCACTCTCCGTCCCGTGTTGTTCCACTAAAATGGGGGAACAAGCTTTGTCTCACTTTGTCCCCAAATTCTGGAACTCTCTACCTCCCAGCCTGAAATGCTCTTCATCTCACTACTCCTTCAAAACTGCTTTTCTCCCACCTATGTGCTCTTGATTCCTGTGACTGTACCTAATCCCCCTCTCTTATTGCTTCCCTTAAGCCAGTTTACCATTGTCACTGTAATTACTGACTGCTTTTATTTCCCATACTTGGTTCCCTCCATCCCTGCATGGATGGCTACTGCTACATTGTTTTGTTTTTGTTTCTATGACTATCCCTGTGAGGATATGCACTGGTTCTGCATTATCTGCTGCTTTGGTACTTCACCATTGTTTTGTTATTGTATTCTGTCCATTGTGCTCTCCCGGATCATGCTTGAAAATAGGCAGGGTTTTGCCTAATGTATCTACCTGGTCAACAAAAGCTAATAAATAAGTAAAATAAGCACGTCTATATATTTCCATTACTCTTCATATATGCCTACTGCATAAAGCTTAGATTCTGACACCTTGAGTAGATGTACAAACAATATGAAATCATTCCAATCCTGTTAACATTTGCTGCTGAAGAACTGAACGACAATGATATAGCCATATTCAATATAGGAAATGAACAAAAATTACCCAAAGTGTACCACTATGAAATTTTAACGATAACTGAGGGACAATACCATAAAACAATAAATCTGGATCAGGAGGGATTGGAAACCCATACTTCCATCTGGACTTCACTATGTCCCAAAATTGTAGACTAAAAGGACACGAAAAACATAAGCAATCCATTGTTTTGAGCAATACTCTCTTGGACAATATCTCTCCTCCAAGGGTTTAGCTTATGGCTACTGTTAATGTTCACTTTTCCATGAATAGCTAACCAAACGGTATCCCACATTCCCTCTGGAATCCTGGGATCCTCACTATGCAAAGAAATGCAATCCTGCTGCACTTTTGAAAATCATGAAAAAGATACTCTGCAAAGCATTCTGCTATCACATCCTTATACAGCAGATACCTGGGAAAATTAATAATGGCTTGATATCCAATACGCCATTTTTTTACATTAGCAATAACCCCAGCCCACATTGTTGGTAGACGGGGATTACGTTTATTTGTGTGGAGAAAAATACCCTGTTCCCACTCCATTAGTACCCCCAGAAAGTACTGGAAACCCCAGATTTCCCCACAACTGGGCACTGCCCTTTATCAGTGGTACCAAATTATTGTATAAAAATATGGTGAAGAAAAACAATACTGGATTCACCATCCCCACACCCCCATTCTAGATCTTTTTATACAAAACATTTATTTTTATCGGGTAAAGCTGGCTCTCCCAAAAACAATGCAAAAAACAGCCCATCAGTTTCATCTCCAACCAAGAGGGAACTGGGTATACTGCACCAAGGAAAAGAAAAACTGGAATTAAAAATGTTTTAATTAAATAAATCCTCTTTTTTTTTTTTTGAAGCCTTCCAAACATTCCATCTCTGTACCTTCTTCAGTCCAATCTGCAACCTGTTTTCCCAATTAAAACTCCCTGGGTCATCCCCACCAAAATACACTCCCAAAATTTTGCATGGGAATTGCTCCACAGTTATACCCACCACTACCTTTGTAGTTAAAGGAAACCCTTGTAACTGCAAGCATTGGGTTTTCCCTGTGTTGAGACTTGCTCCCATGATGCTACCCAGACCCATTATAAGATCCCAAGCCACCTGAATAGAATTCTCATTTTTTGCCAATAAACACAAATCATCTGCGTAGGCCAAAATTTTAAGATGTTGTCTCACCCTTTCCCCTATCCCACCACACAAGGGGAGGCCTGGAGAATCCATAGCAATGGATCAATTAAAAATACATATAACAACGAGCTGAGAGGACAGCCCTGCTGAACCCCCCTTCAAATCCGACACTTCAAACCTGATCTACCATTCTCAAAGGGCCTTACATATGCCAAAGCATAACAAAGCTGTAACCACTGAACAAACAAATCCGGTATCCCATATGCTCCCAAGCATTGCCAAAGGAAGGAATGTGACACCCCATCAAATGCTTTAGCCTGGTCTAGGCTCACTATAAACCCTTCCCCCATCTGTCCCGCACCCCCCAACCCCTCATATGCTGTCAATTCTCTCGGTAAAAGAAGAGCTTCAGTTATCCTCCTTCCAGGAACACAACAAAATTGGGCCGGGCTTAAAACATCACCCATAACTACTGCCAGTCTATTCCCTAATAGTTTGGCTAAAATTTTGAAATCCATATATAACAGAGTTATGGGATGCCAATTTTGGATATGCGACTGGCAACTTGATTTATACAAGAAAACCAACAGTCCCTCATACATTTGTGTAGGGAGACAGTGTTCAGATAGAAAGGAGTTAAAAACTGCCACTAATTCAAGTGTCATTAACTGCCATAGAACTTTATATAACTCACCCGGTAAACCATCTGACCCAAGGGACACATCCTTGTGGAGACCAGTAATCACTGTCTGTAGTTCCAATAAAGTAAAAGGGACTATCATACTCTCTGCCTGTGCCAAACTAATTGAGGGAGGATTAGCGGCCTGCAGAAAGTGGGTGTAAATTCCGAGTCAGGAACCAAATTGCCAAAGGTTCGAGGTACATGAAGTTCTAGTAACCTCATGATCCCCTCATTATCTGTCAGAACATCCCCTTGTGGGGATACCAAATTTACTATTTCTTTCATCTGTCTACGATGCTGGCTGTCCAAAAAAGGATTAGTGCACTCTGCTTTCCCGTGTGTCCCAAAAGACTGTTCCCTCCGTAATGAGCGGAGTCTATTATACTGAAAGGAGGACATTTCTGCTTTAACCAACTTAATGTCTGCCCCGTGGTCTGCTCCCTCCAAACTCTGTCATGAAAGGAGAAATTGAAGCTGTTCTCTAAGTTTTTAATATCTACAATAAGAGGACAAAGCCCTAGCTTTCGCTCGAAACTTAAAAAAACCCACCAGACAGACTTTCAAATCCTCCCACCATCCACCCAGATCCCCATCATATAAAAAAATTGTGGTACACTTATCTCTAATAGTTACTTCCAATTCATTTGTTATACCAGGTTCATCCAGCAAAGCAGTGTGCAACCTCCAGAAACCCGGACCAGCCACATGAGGTGGCGGCCATAAAATGTGAACTCCCACCAAAGTGTGATCCAAGGTTTCCACTGGCACAGTGAGTACCTCAAAAACTGTCAACATTTTCTTTAGTAAAATAAAATCAATTCCTTATAAAATGTTGGTTGGGGTTTTTGGGGCCCATCAATATGAGCATCTTTCAATCCTGCCTGTAACAAAATTTTCATAAGGAAAGCCTTGTCACAATATTGTTCCTCTTCCACATTTCTAATCTGAAAATTAATATTAAAATCATCCCCAAGAAAAATGTACCTGCTGGTATGAAGATATGGCTGTACACTGGACAGTAATTCAATACATAAAGCTTTTGACTGGTGACCATAGATGTTAATTAACCTACATGGGGTAGAATTCAGCGCAACATCCTGTAAAAAAGCCCACCCTGGATAAATGCCCACCATGTGGAAAACAGAAACTGAAGAAGCTGAAAAACAAATACCCACCCTACTACAGAGATCTGATCCTATAGACCAGTAGGAAGGGTCCACCCTCATTCTCTGGTGGCCTGTTGAACCTCCCTAACAGAATGCAATCTAGTATCCTGTAAAAATAATACATCAAAACCTGACTGATGCAAAACTGAAAAAGTAGCAGTGTGCTTAAAGGTAAACTTAATACTATTAACGTTAAGGCTCGCCAGCCTCACCCGTTTTGGCTCAGGGAGGCTGTTTCATAAGCTTAGTGCTAGATCTCGTCCTCCTTTTCAAAAGGACAGCAGGTGACTGTGGTGCTAAAATATCAGTCTCCGGGATTCCCACTGGAGCCTCTTCTATATTCATGGGTTGATCCAAATCCACTCTGTCCTCCCATAAAGAAAATGCAGAAAATCTATTTGAAAGGGGAAACTGTGAAAGAGGCAGACCAACCAAATGTACATCTACCAGAAAGGATACTCTAGCATCACCTCCTGGGTCCGGAAGACCATTATCCAAAGATTCCATATTCACTCCAGTCAGAGTGACCTCAGCAGCCAAAGGGTCCTGACCTTTCTGTTCCTGCTGAATCACAAGAGTGGAACCCTGTAGACAAGCTGAGTGAGAATCTACCAACCCAGAAGTAGGGCTTTGTACCAAAGCTGACTCCGATCCATCCACTACTGGGCCAGTCGGAGCTGTGGGAGGGGATGAAATAAGAATGTCAGGAGACAATACAGTTTGAAGGGATTTAGGGTCAGATCTTCTGGAACTACCTTGAGTTCCCATACTCTGACCTCTTCCTCTATCCTGGCCCCTAGTGCGATATGAGGGGTCAGTATCAGCATTTTGATTGGGGGACTGTTGAAAAGGCCTTTTTGCCTGAGACAAAAGAAATGCCTGGTCCGAATCACCCTCTGAACTGTGTGATGCCCATGGGCAGTCTAAAAAATCATGTTCGTCATCTTCACACAAATTACAAAGTGGGGGAGCTGAACATTGGACTGCAGTGTGACCAGTGACCCCACAATGAAAACACCTAACCTGGTCGCAGTTGTAGTTCAAATGTGATAATGAGCCACACCAGTAGCAATGCTTTGGTTGGCCTGCATAAAATAATATGCCCCATCCCTACCCAGGAAAAAGGAGCTTGGAAGGTGACGTACATACTGCTCGTCTCACTTCAGTTGGACTCTAAATGTTTAACCCCAATCCAAAAGCCATTGTCATCCATAATAGGCTTAGGGTGACCAAACAATGTGCATCTCTTCTCCATCCAGAAAGTAATGTCATTTATATCTACTCCCTCATTCCGAAACAACAAAGTTACAGTCTTGATAGTAGGCTTGATAATAGGTATGGCAATGAATTCTTTCCATACACCTGAATCCTTTACCTCGTAGTATAGACACCAAAATTTATCCAGGAGGAACATAGTACAGAAGCTGATATCATAACAATGGTCACCAGGAGTGTGAATAAATGCATAAACCTCAGCAGGGGTAAACCCCAGGGAGTCCTTTATCACATGTTTTCCTACCCATAGTCTATCTGGAGAAAGCGGCGCCAGCCCTTTGTACTGAAGGTGAACCACAAATCTTTTTTTCACCACTTCAGCTGGTTTATGAAACAAACTGGCATAAGACCGTGGCATGTGCCATTTAGGTTCTGCCGACCGATCCCTCCCATTTAAATGGATAGCCGAAATGATCTCCTGATTGTTACCTGAAAGACGGTCACCACCCAGTAAATTCTGCTCCTCCTGTACCTCCGTAGATGTTATGGGGCCATTACTTCAGGAAATTTACTATCCAGAGATGTTCTTGGCAAGGAAACTACTCTGGTAGTGGCATCTGGCACAGCTACTATCTCTGGCGCCTCAGTTCCATCTGGCACAGCTGCAGAGTGCTTAGCTAGAGACAGAACCTCCCCCTGAAAGATACTCTGGAATGGATTTTGTGCTGTCAGTGAATTGAGCCCTCTGATTTGGTACCACAATCGCCTTCAGGGACAGAGGGGTCAGGAATCCAGCGGTTGTTAGAAAACAACCAGCCTGCTTGTCGCAATGCATCCCCAGGCATCCAGTCTTGGGGGGGGGGGAGCAGAAAACAGAAAGCTAGCCACAGAAAAATGGGAATCAGTCATTGGGGTGACATCAGAAACTTTAGGCATATGTTCAGAACTGAGTCTTACTGGCAATCGTTTTCAGGTATCAGGCAGGGGGTTAGCTATAGAACGCTTCCGTTTCTTTTCATCCTCCAGTTTGGATTTCTCTTCTTCTTGAAACTCTCGCTCTGCTTCAGATAACATCTCTACCAATTGTTGCTTTTTCCTGCCCGGTTCCATTTTTAAACAAAGTTCTTCCTGTAAATCCTCAGAATCCATGGACATAAGAAGCTGACCATCGGGCGACCCAGAATCGGTGACTTGCATAGGGTACTCTACATTCGGGCTCAAAACCACCAAACCATGTATCTCGACCTCTGGAGCTCCACCACTAGCACCTTCCCCATCCATGGTCCAAGCAAGACCGAGATCCTTTGGTCCTCCTGCAGCGTAACAGCACCCTCTGCAGGAAGAGTAGGGGAAATTTTTATTGAAAACAATATAACAAAACAGATTCTTCACAAAAACAATATAACACAGTAAATCAATTCAGTAGATCCTGAAAAACAGAAAAATAACCTAAAAAAAATAGAAAGGTAATACACAATATGTAAATGAACAAACTAAGAGTAATACAGGAAATTTCAAAACTTACACATCTTCTATTTCAAGTAACCCCTTCAAAAAGTATTAAAGGAAGTGCCCTCCACCAATATGCAACTAAAGCTGCAGGTAATTCCTTTTTTTCTGATTCATATACATGCAAAATTTCTTTAGTAATAAGACAATTCAACTCAGTCAGTGAAGTCTGTTTTTGTTGAAGTACAAACAGACACCTATTATGCCAAATGCACCATTTGAAAACTGCAAAAAGGACTCTAAGAGTACCAGGATAAAAATGTTCCAGTCAGGCCCACATTTCCCATATACTAGGTCAGTGTATGTTATGTTGGCTAACATGGATAAAGACCACTCATGAGCCAGCTGAGCCCATAATGGTGCTATAAAAGGACAATCAAAAAAGGTGAGCCACAGTTTCCACTTGGCAAACACAGGAATCCCTGATACAAAACCATTCTTCTAGTTGTTTATGGGCTTGATTCCCTTTAACATTTAGCTTATTATGACAGCACAGCCATAATGTGTCCCACATTTTAACCGGAATTCTACCATCCAGTAATTGTTTATTTAAATACTGACTTTCAATAGGCAAGGCAAAACAGGATGTTAACAAAAAATTTTTAGCCAAAACAGAGGAATAAATGAGCTTTCTGTTTTGCAAACCTGGCAACTGACTGGATACATGCCACTGTCTGATTTTTTTTTAAAAACTCAACTCTAGCACACTGCACTGACAATATAAGCATACACAGTGTATAATATATATATTTCTATATAACAAACCAATCACACACACACACACACAAAAATAAATAAATAAAAATGTGGGGAGTAGTGCAATGTAATGGCTGTGAGGCAGCAGTCTTCCAGGAGTCTTTCTGGAGGCTGAGATGCTGGCCTATTTGCAGACAACTCTCTGCCCTGAGGAAGGAAGTTGCCCGCCTTCAGGCCACACTGAACAGTAGTAAGGAACCTTTCCCCAGGCCACATAGGATGGTAGGAAGGAACCTCCCATCCAGGGAGCACCAGAGCCACCACCACTACCCCAGAGGGTTGCAAGAAAGCACAGCAGTTGGACCACAGTGAGCCTCAGGGGAGGTGAGGATGGTGGAACAGAGGCACACCCAGTCAGTTGTTCCACACCACAATCCATACACCATTCTGGGGAGCATAGCTCCCCATGGATGCAAACCGTGGAGGAGACTAAGGAGGCTGAGGACAACTGTCACAAGGAGGCCCACAGGAAGGAGGCAGAGGACACCACAAGGAAAGGAAGCAGCTCCTGGTGGGTGACTCCAATTATTAGGGATAGAACTGGGGGAGCAGGGAAACTGAAGTAAGGTGCCTGCCTGGTGCCATGGCTTGGAGAGACAGGAAGTGCATCCTCAGGATCACGAGAACAGCTGCATGGGAGTCTGAGCTAGATGTCATTGTCCACCTAGGGACAAATGACTTGGCTCATCATGAGATTAAAGCAGTGCAGAAGGACTTTGTAGAATTGGGGAGGGGCCTCAAGACAAGTAGCACACACAATATCCTTTCTGAGGTGCTGCCTGTCAATGGCATGAGTGAGGCAAGGTACTGCACCATGCAGTTTAATGAATGGTTGAAAAATGTGTGGAGCACAGGGGTTTGGCTTCATTGGGGACTGAGGTTCCACCTGAGGGACACCAGTCTATACTGGCAGGATGGTCTGCATCTGTCCAGGAAGGGAACAAGTCTTTTCAGCAATCGTTTAAATGCTTCATTGGCAAGCTTTTAAACTAGTCAAGGGAGGCACTGATAAGCAGCAGGAAAATCCCAGCCTCTCCCTACAAAACAGGGTACTAAATGAGAAAAGACCGAGGTAGAAAGGTCAGTGGGGATGCTGCAAAAGAAGGTAAAGCCATCAAAAAATGGAGAGCAATGAGTACCAATGCCCGTAGTCTGAGTAACAAGCTTCCTGAATTAGTGGCCTTGAAGGAGGAGGAACATCTGGATATCGCGGCAGTCACAGAAATATGGTACATACAAAACCATGACTGGGACGTAAACATACCAGGATACACTATCTACAGGAGGGACAGGGAGGGTAAAAGAGGAGGAGGAGGAGTAGCTCTTTACATAAGGGAAGGAATCAAAGCAACAGAACAAAAGGGAAAACAGGGAGGAGAAGAAGCACTGTGGGTAAATTTGGAGACCGGCAATAGCACCACAATCCGCACAGGGGTTGTATATAGACCCCCTTCTCAGGGGGAGGAAATGGACAAGGAAATGATATAAAAGAATACTTAGAATGGCAGAAAAATGGGAGATATTGCTGATGGGTGATCTGAATATGCCAGATGTTAACTGGAGTGCAGTTGCAGCAGCTGCTTCAAAGAGTGGGGTTATTCTAGATGCTCTACAGGGGACATGCCTTAGACAACTAGTATTGGAGCCCACTCAAGAGGGAGCAATCTTAGACCTAGTTCTCTCAAATGGAGATGAAGAGAGGATCACAGATGTAGAAGTGGGTAGCCATCTGGGAACTAGTGACCTTCGAACAGTATGGTTCACAATAAACACAGCAATAGAGTCAAGCCATACAAAGGCAAAAGTACTGGACTTTAGGAGGGCTGACTTTGCCAAAATGGGTGAGTGCCTAAGGAATGCACTAGCAAATGGGCAGGAAGGAGGGGTGGAAGAACAATGGGGAATAATAAAAACTGCCATCACAGAGGTAACAAGCCTTTGTGTGAAGCAAATAAACAAAACTAAACGATGTAAGAAACCACTATGGTTCTCAAAGGAAGAGGCAGTGAAGGTTCAAGAGAAAAAGAAAGCATTCAGGAAGTACAAGAAATCACAGAAGGAGCAGGACAGAGAACTGTATCAGTTAAAGCAAAAGGAAGCTGGGAAGGCAGGCAGAACAGCAAAGGCCCAAACTGAGGAAAAGATAGCCAACTCAGTTAAGAAGGGGATAAAACCTTTATAGGTACATCAGGGAGCGAAGGAAGACCAAGGGAGGGATAGTGAGGCTTAATAAAGGGAGGGAGGGAGGAGGGCGGGCAGAGGGTGACTGTGAGAAGGCAGAGATACTAAACAAATATTTTTGCTCAGTATCTACAAAGGAAGAGGGGAGGTACCTAAACAAACAGTAGAAACACTCTGGATACAGAAGTTGATACCAGCCCATTTACAGAAGAAAGGGCCTGAAAGAACTCTTAAAACTGAAGGTGGACAAAGCAATGGAGCCTGATGGATTCATCCCAGAATTCTAAAAGAACTAAGGGTAGGACTAGTGACACCACTGACTACCCTCTTTAACAAATCATGGAGGATGGGGTGGCACCGAGGACTGGAGGAGGGCAGATGTGATTCCCTTCAAAAAGTGGGAACAAGGCAGAAGCAGAAAACTACAGACCTGTTAGTTTAACCTCAGTGGTAGGGAAAATTATGAAATCACTCTGAAGGAAAGAATTGTTGAGTATCTAGAGGCCAGAGGGGCACAGGACCCAAGGCAGCATGGATTCACAGCAGGAAGGTCATGCCAGACAAATCTGATAGATTTCTTTGACTGGGTGACCAAAGTAGTAGATCAGGGAGGGCTGTGGATATGGCATACCTAGACTTTAGCAAGGCATTTGACACAGTCCCACACAAAGATTAGTATACAAGTTAGCCAGCCTGGGAGGGTCCAAAGATGACAGCCTGGGTAAAGAATTGGCTGGAGAATAGGACAGAGAGTAATAGTAAATGGAGTCCACTCTGAAGAAAGGGGTTACTAGTGGGACCGTAGGGTTCATTATTAGGACCGGGTCCTCTTCAACGCCTTTATAAGCAACATTGCAGAGGGACTGGAAGGAAAAGTATGTCTCTTTGCAGATGACACAAAGATCTGCAACACAGTTGATGCACAAGGTGGGGTGGAAAGGATGAGATGGGACTTGGCAAGGTTAGAGGAATTGTCAAATGTATGGCAGCTTAGATTAAATGCTAAGAAGTGCAAGGTAATGCACCTGGGAAACAAAAACCCAGGGGAAGAGTACACAATGGGGGGTGAGATACTAACAACAACAAAAATGGAAAGGGACCTGGGGGTAGTCATATCAGATGACCTAAAGGTGGGCAAGCAATGTGAGAGGGCAGCAAGGAGGGCTGGGGGGATACTGGGATGCATAGGGAGAGGCATCACCAGTAGAAAACAAGAAGTAATTATCCCTCTGTACAGACAGTTGATGAGACCCCATCTGGAGTACTGCATGCAGTTCTGGAGACCCAGTCTCCGCAAAGACATAGACAGGATGGAAGCTGTCCAGAGGAGGGCAACTAAAATGGTGCAGGGTCTGCACTGGAAGACATATGAAGAGACACTTAAGGAGCTTAATATGTATAGCCTCGAGGAAAGGAGGGGGGGGGGACATGATAGAAACTTTCAAGTACCTCAAGGGAATCAACAAAGTCCAAGAGGGTAGCATCTTTCAAAATAAGAGGTGTGTGCAAGAACAAGGGGCACAATTTGAAGATGGGGGTGGCTCAGAGGTAATTTAAGGAATATTTTTCACAGAGAGAGGGTTGTGGATGCATGGAACGGCCTTCCGGAGGAGGTTGTGGAGTCAAGAACAGTGGTGGAATTCAAGCATGCATGGGACAGTCATAAGGCAATTCTAGGGTGTGGGGGTAGGAAGAAGTAGGCTGCTGGTTAACTAGGATCTGCAGCTTATCCATTAGGTAGGGAAATGGGCAGACTGGGTGGGCCAAGCGGTCCTTATCTGCCGTCAACGTCTATGTTTCTATGTTAATATACCCAGAAGTCCCTTGTGGAATCTTAGTAAAGGGTTTCCAGGTTGGTGCTCTCCATTTATCTATAAAATATTGGGCTCTGGAAGTAAAACTCCATACCCAACACTCCTGATGACCAGTCAAGCTAGGGTAAACATTGGAATGTACAAATATGGCAAAGAAAAATAATACCGGATTTACCATATTTAGACCCCCTTGTTTTATAGGCCAATAAGTAATTGATCTTTTCACAGGGTTCAAACAACTTCCCTATAAAAGTAAAAAAAAAAAATTGTATAGGCGTTCTTCTAAATGAAGCGGGAGTGGAAAAATATAACTGACCAACAAAAAATAGGATAATAAAAGTTTTTAACATATAGATACGGTTTTTCCTGGACATGGGAAAAGATTTCCATCTCTTAATTGTATCTTCTGCAACAGAGAGGAGAGCCAATTACTTTCTGCTGATAAAGGCACTCCAAAAAGAAAAACCCAGACTCTAAATCTGCTCAGACCTAATGGTTACCCCACCAATCTCATTATGGACATCCTGTAAAGGAATCTGCACAGCTGCACCAAAACTTTTCTCAATATTCTAAGTAGAACCAGAGATTAATGAGAAAGACTGCACAATCTCAACAGCCTGCAATCCTGAGACCTGGTCTGCTATTAATATACAAATGTCATCCGCATAAGCCAGAGCACTAGGAAAAGCCAGTGAAGAATTGTCAGAGATATGTCTGATAGAGGTATCAGTATTCAGTTTCCTAAGGAGAGGGTCTATACTAAAAACATATAAAAGAGTGCTTAAGGGACAACCCTGGCATACCCCTCTTTTGATTTGAATATGAGAACCCTTTAAACGGTTCACTACTGGAGTCATGGAAGCATATTTATATAAGTTTTTAATCCAAAAGATAAAATCCTGTGGAACCCCATATCTATCCAGGACTGCAAACAAATAATTATGCGGAACCCAGTCTAAAGCTTTTGATTGATCTAAACTTAGGACATACCCCTGTGTACCAAACCCATCAAAATACTCCCTTATCAATTTTAAGTTATTAATCATAGAGCAGTATGGGACAGCACATGTCTGAGTATGAAAAATCGAGACAGAGCACAAGATGCCTGACTAGACTGTCTAAGAGAGTGAAGTCTGATATCCTGTAAAAAGACAATATGGAGTTTAATGGAAGTAAGTAAAGAAAAAATAGCCCATCTCCTTTTAGGATTTTTCAGACTGTTGGCATTTAAACTGCCAAATGACAAAACCTCCCCCATTTAAACTATACAATCAGGACTTCTTTTTACCTTTCCCTTTCCCCGGTGATTTCATTTTGCACCTCTTTTTTCTGACAGTTTTGGAATCACTTGAGAGCTGACCAGTATCTGTTAACATTTCCAACTGAGAGGAGGCCACAGAGGAGGCATCGGAATCATCCTCAGTCTCTGTAGCCTTTTTACGTTTATGTAACACAGCAAATTTGTTTTTAGTAATCAAATCAGAGGTCTGAGATCCTGAAAAAGAAGGAGCTACTTTAGCAGCAGAACTCCTTGTTTGCCTATGAGTACCCACTTGATCCCAGTCAGAATCCTCCGGA
This sequence comes from Neoceratodus forsteri, assembly GCA_016271365.2. Lineage (NCBI taxonomy): Eukaryota > Metazoa > Chordata > Ceratodontiformes > Ceratodontidae > Neoceratodus > Neoceratodus forsteri. The sequence goes on along the minus strand of CM028130.1, from coordinate 864,221,215 downwards.
GGGGGCATAACATTTCTAGGGTCACAGAACTGGGTGGAGGTACTAGGAACACTAGTCTTATCAGAATGTAAAACAGTGTCCACAGTGGCCATGGGACCAGAAGGGGGTATCAAGCTGTCCTCAGCAGGTGCAGAGTCAGTAAGTGACTGAACCTCGCACGAGTCAGCCTGAGACAAAGTAGGGGGTAAGTGTACAGTGTGAGACAAGAGAGAAATTAAGGGGGGAGAGGAATGCTCTTGAACAAATAACCTAAAGTGAGGCCTAGCTTGAGCACTGTGCTGGGCCTTAGAGACGGTCTCATCCTGACTGTCATGTGGCATCTCAGGGTTATTGTGAGATGCCCAAGGACACTCTCGATAAGAGTGGGAAGAGTCTTCACACAAGTTACAATAAATCGGGGGCGGACAATTAATACTGACATGTCCAGAGCCCAGACACAAGGAGCATTTAAGTCTGTCACAGGCATTACTTAGATGTGTGTGAGCCCCACACCGAAAACAAGATTTAGGTTGTCCAGGATAAAAAACAAAGCCTCTATCCCTACCTAGATAAAAACAACTAGGCAAATGCTGGATAGAACCATTCACCACAGGCAATTTCACTTGTAACTTCCATCCACCTGTCCAAAAGTGTTTGGAATCTATAATAGGATCAGGCAAGCCTAACACTGTACATTTAGAGGACAGCCATCTAACGATATCAGTAATTGCAACCCCTTCATTTTTAAATAAACTGTAATATATTTTATTGCAGGTTTTGTAAGGGGAATAGCAAAGAAAGGAGACCATAAAGGGGTATGCCTGACTTCCTGATACCTATTCCAAAATGTGTCAAGGCCTGCAGCTGTTTTAAAACTGATGTTAAAATAATTATTCCCAGAAGTATGAATAAGGGCATAAATTTCAGAAGGTGAAAACTGTAAACTAGTTTTTATTAAAGTTTTCCCAACATAGAGGCGATCGGGAAACACCTCCAGCTCACCCTTATATCTCAGTCTCACAGCATTTCACCTTTTGGCTTGCTCTGGAGGAGTATGAAACAGTCCAGCAAATGTTCTATTTCTTTGATGTCATTAGTTGGTTCGGGAGCCAATTTAGCCTGTGTGTGGTCAGCTGAAGAGGACTGTACATTAGGCCGCGGCAAAAATCCTTCAGGTTTAGGACCTAGAGCTTCACACACTGCAGAATCCAGTATAATACCATCTCCTGCCCCAGCAGGAAGAACAGTAGAGTCTTCAAACTGCAACAAATCAGAGGAGTCTTTATTTAAAGTAGGAGGTGGAGGGCCTTCCTTCATAGTGACCCCCATAGCAGAACTATACTCTCCATTGCTAGCAAAAGAGTCCAGGACCTTTGTTCCAGTCCCTCAAACATGCCAGACAGGATTCTGTATTAGTTGAAGTCCCGAGGAAAGTTCTAGTGGGTCAGAAATGTCCAGCAGATCTCCCTGAGGCTCAGAGCTAGGCCGAGCAGGAGAGGCCCAAGTGTCATCCAGAGATGATTTCTCCCAACCCGCTCCTTTTAGCTCTTCAGCAATCGTGATACCAGTAGCAGATAAATTATCATCAAAAGCAGTACCAGGCCTGACTTAAATCAGAAGCCAAGTCGGTCTTATGACCCTGTAAATCTTCCTTCAGTACATTAGTTTGAGGGCAAAAATTAGTAAAGTCAGAGGTAGCAGACAAGTTTATAGGAAGTTGCCTTGAGGCAAAATCAGTACCTGAATCCAAAGCAGTCATCCGAGTAGAAGATGAGCCCTCAATCAGCTGAGCAGGGAGATGCTGACTATGCACCTGGTCTATTCTACGAACTTGTACAACTCCAGCCGTCAGTTTCAATATAGAAGATTTTACTAAAATTACAGGAGAACAGTCCCGAGACTCTAGGCACTCGCCACCAGGCGAAATAGAGCTGCCAATCTCTTGAAAGATGCTTACATCAGATACTGCGGTAACCTGCGAGCAGCCATCAGACGACTCCACAGCCCGAACTCTGTCTCGCAGCTGTGCCTCTCAGTAGACGTCATTATCTTGATGACAGGTCCACCGAAAGCTGGAGCCGCTGGTAAAGCAATGGTATCCTGTGTAGAAACTGAATTCAGGCAAACCTGTGACTCAGAAGCAAGGCAGGGTCCTCATTAGCACCTCCAGGTTTCCCCACAATATTGATAGACCATGAAACTTTGCCATTTGCAGACACAGAAGCGATACATACAGAATACATTTCACCAATATCCATGTCGGTCTCTGGTAGAGGGGAGACAGAGAAGGAGACCGACTCCCCTACCTCCAGCAAGTCTGCTCCATCCAACGCCTGACTCTGAGTGGCCATCTCAGAGAAACGGCCAAGCCCCCTACCATCAGAGTAGGGGAATTTCCCCGGTGTAACAGATGGTGATTTTCCCTGGTGTTATGGTCACCATTCACAGTACCATTAAACTGGTTCAGGAACTTGTCCATGGCTGTACATGGGTATTGATGATTATGATGGCTTCCACTACATTTTTATGGTCACTTCACTACCATTCTGTAGCAAAAAGAATTGCACTCAGAATGCAGTGCTCTCAGACAAAGGCACAAATGTACCAAGGCAAATCATCTGGGCACTACACTAACACATCAAATTCAAATGCTTGAAAAAGGCTAACTCATACAAACCTTTACTGGAGGTAAAGTGGATCGAACAGTGCTAAGGTAAAAAGGACATGGATGGAGGATAAGGACAAGCACAAGGCGTAGTGAGTGTACGCGAATGTTGGGTCAGCTTTACCTCTGCATTACTCATTATACTTCCCCTCTAATAAAGGTCTGTATGAGCTAACTTTGTTTTTAAGCATTTGAATTTGATGGGTTGGAGAAGTGCCCAGACTATTTGCCTTGGTTCACTACCAATTTCTCTCAGTACGGGCTATGCACAAAAATCAAATTGCCTACATGCCACGGGTCTGTGGCATGTAGGCAACTGTACAATAGGAAGCTATGCATTTGGGTCTTTTGGACCCTTAGTGGCATTCATGGAATGGGGTACCCTGCTGCATCCACTGTGTACCCCCACACAACTCTTTCACCAGCCACAGGAACAGTACACCCCCCTGCATTATTGTCTAAGCCCGCTAGTCTGGCAGGAAGGACTGAAGCAGCTGTTGTGGTGATTGCCTATTTTAGGCGTGATACCAGCTGCATGGGCGTCCCACAATCCCCTGCTCCATGCAAGGGATCCACTGTTGGACCACATTGGGCATCTGATTGGATGTGCTCCTGTGTCTACTGATTCACCTTCTGTGCACCAGTGCGCCGGGGGAACAAGGCCATGGATAGGCACCTTGCATTGGCCATCATGCATGCCGAGTCCTGTGCACCTGTCCATGGGTGCCGAGCTGTGTAGAAACATAGAAACATAGACTTTGACGGTAGGTAAGGACTGCTTGGCCCACCTAGTCTGCCCATTCCCTATGTATTGGATAAGCTGCAGATTCTAGTTAACCAACAGCATACTTCCTCCTACCATTCACTATAATTGCCTTATGTCTGTCCCATGCATTCTTGAATTCCCCAACTGTTTTTTACCCCATGACCTCCTCAGAAAGGTGGTTCCATGCGTCCACCACCCTGTCTGTGAACAAATACTTTCTGATGTTGCCCCTGAGCCATCCCCCCTCTATCTTCAAACTGTGCCCCTTTGTTCTTGCACATCTCTTTCTCCCAAAGATGCTCCCGTCTTGGACTTTGTTTATTCCTTGTAGGCCAGATATGCACCACTCGCACATAACTGATTCCCATATATGTGTATGGAAAAAAATGCTGCCTAAATGCAGTTTTCTTTCTATCTTCCAAACACGGGTGTACAAGGGAATAATTGGATTGTGTGCTCATAAACACCAAGACCAATGGCAGAATTGTTTATGGAGCAGGATCTGTAATTTATGATTTCACTCAACTCAAGGGTGTGAGTTACTGTTATTATACTACAAGATCTTTGTTACCTGTTCTTTACGTTAAGGTCTCTGAAGCATTTGATCATTTTGGTGTGAGAGGGACTGTGAAAGCTGAAAGATTTCTGCCACAGTACGGGTAATGAGTTCAGCCAATTAAAACTCAAAAACAGTCAGCATCTGCCTAACTCTATTGTCTATATGGTTGATCAGGGCTACCATACTGTTTTGGGGAATCATATGACAGGTATCTAATTTAAACCAATTAAAATGGAGCAAAATTGCCATTTAATACCCCACAAACTACTACAACCACTTCTTTAGTCAATTTTCTACATTTTAGACATGGCCACAATATTTTATCCAAATTTAAGACATGCCCAAAATAGTTTATCAACATTTAAGATACGCCCATGTAAGCAATAAGACACGACAGAGTGTGCATTACAGTGTGATAACTGCACTCCTAGGGGTGTAGTTAGGCACAAGGCCCATGGCCGAGTGCCGGTCGTCCCTAGGAGTGTGGTTATCACACCGTAATGCATAACCTTGGAGTGTCTTATTGCGCTTATAAAATTTCCCTTTCTTTTTAGAAGCAGTTTTTTATTTTTAAACACATTTTCAAATACGTAACAATGTAAGTGAATCTGTGCTTTTAACATAAAATAGTCCTTCTGCCTATTGGTGCTAGATTGAAGTAGTGTTATACAGTGTGTGCCTCTCTGCCCACTTAAGCTTCATATTCCCCTGCCAGCCACAACAAATCACAAATGCTGTTTTTCTCATTCTTAGTATGACACATAGCCCCCTTATTTTATTTAATTCTCCTCACTCTGTAGACAATACCAAAAAGAAGCCATAACAGAGGCTTCTCAGTTCCCCAATGCTGCAAGCATGAGCGTAGTTCAAAACTGCGACACTCACTGACAGCATCATGAACTGCTCACTCTGTCCTAAAAGATAAATAGCAGGGTGTCATTTACCACCTTTTCTCTTTGTTTATATAATATTATTGCTTACTTTCGTCATTCTGTTTTTTTCCGTCTGTGTTTCCCCACATTTAAGAAATGGAATTTTTATCATGGAATACAGGGATTCAAAATTCTGCTCAGTTCTACTAGCAGAATGTTCTTCTACTAATATACTGTACACACAGACAACAAAGGCCTGTTTTAGAGCCAGAGACTCAATTATCTCACTTGTCAGGGAAAGCAGAAGAGATTTCCCTGATGAGCAGGAAAAGATATAAGGGGGATTTTTCACTATTAGCAAAGAAACAGTTGTAATGAAAACTATAAACAGTACTTAATGTTTCTAATTTGTTTATGTGTGTAAGGAGAGTGTGATGATCTGCTAAACAACATTTCACTAATTTGTTTTCTTTTAAATTTAAGATAATTTTAATTTTAGGGCCCAGTTGAAGGTTTCTCCAGTGTAAAGGTAGCGGCCATATTTGTGGTGGAAGATCAGTTCTGGTTGTAGGGAGACTGATGGAAGATAGTTCTGGTTGCAGGAGGACTGATCTGCTCATTGTGTAATGTGGTTTAGGACCAGGATGACTGTGCGTATACATAGAATTAATGTACGGTCAGCTGATCTGTCTTGGCCAATGAGATTTCTAGATTTTTTCTTGCCATTTTATAAGATAATTTATCCACATCTAGTCTACAGAAAAAATGGAAAAATAGGCACCTTCCACTTCAACTACTGGATAGCTTTTAAAATCCCAGTTACAAAACTCCTAGTCATATAATAGTAATAATATTCAGTTAGCTGGAGTTTAAAAACATAGAAACATAAAACTCAGAATAACTGGTTTCTGCAGTTGTTCAAAAGCCTCGGCCTTCAGCTTCGGGCATTTGATCACCCACATCAGCTGGTTATACCTTTCTATACTCAATGAAACTGGATATTCTCACTTATATAACCATTATGTGTGGTTCATAGCTCAGTGCTTATGTAACATATAGTGGAATGATGTAGATGGTTGCTGTATACAGAGGCCAGCATAGAACGATTTGTGCTTAGGTACTTGGATGGTTGAATTGAGTCGTTTGATAATATTTGATGGTTTTGGCCTTTCTCTGTATCCCACCTGTAGGAAGGAAGGAGGCTTGATTAGAATTATGGAGCCCCCAGTGGGATAAGAGTGCCACAGAAGGAGGAGGTGTCAGGGAGGATGGTGGGTGAGTGCGACTCGATGTAAGCAGAGGCGGAAGTCAGTTGATCTCTTTAAATAGGCTGTGGGGGAGGAGCTCTTCCCACACATAATTATAGGCAAGCCTTTCAATTATAGTAGCTCTGCATTCTGATTGGCAGAGATGATCCTCTTGTACAGTAATGTGCAGGGACTCCATGGGCTCCAACCAATCCAAAGGCAGAATTCTCATTGTCACATTTAGAATTTCAGAGTAGTGAACAGTTTTTCTGTCACAGAACCAAATATTCATAAGCTCAGCACAATCCGTAATTACCAAAGGTTAGGAAAAGACTTCAAAACCTATATGTTGTTTTCCTTATAAACAATAATAACTAGAACAGATATACAAAAGGCTCTAATGCCTACCTGGGGTTCTGATGACCTAATAAAGCCACTAGAACATCATTCCTGAGCTCAGTGCTCCGGAAGCTCATAATATCACCAGAAACCATTGATGGAATTATAGCCTTGTGATACTCTGCTGCCTGTTTTAATAATGGGAACAGCGTGATGTAGTTCTTCAGAGAACTGAAGCAGGGAAAAAAATCACAGCTTCAAATCCCACTACAGCCATGACTTTTTTGGGGGGGATGTTGGAAAGGCCACTTACCTTTCCTGATCACGCTTCAGTCTTTCTAGCTGTATAACTGGGTAAAAGCAGGAACCCCCTGAAAAAAACAGAATTAATCTTAGTTGAGACGGTGCTGGAGAAATAAATTGTAAATAAATAAATTGATTTTTTGCAGCATTTTAATATGGAGGTAAGCTTCAAACTGCTTGGCATGACGTGGGCCCACTCAAATTTAATTTTGAACCCTGCCGTTCGCTTTTGATAAATGAGTTAAAAATCGGACAAGTTTGTTCTTATAAAAATGTGTGTCTTTGGATCAACCCTAAATTGAAATTTGATGGGCATGTAAATAACGTCTGTGTAAAAGTCTCCTAAAAGTTGGGTGCCCTTCATAGACCTAAACATTGGTTGACAAAAGAAACTAAAATGAAAATAACTTCATTGGTCATTCTCTCTCTGATTGATTACAGTAGTGTTATCGTTTGGTAGGCAACAGTATCCTACATAAACCAAACAGAATGCACTACCATTCAGCTAGCTTTGAATTGGGACTGATCGGTCCACCTTCAGTGATGCATCACTGTTCATTACTGCTTCAACTCAACTGGACTTCACTGGCAATCAGGAGGCAGAGGCTCTGGTATAACTTTCTTTATACATAGATACATAGATACTGACAGCAGATAAGGGCCTTTGGCCCACCAAGTCTGCCCAATTGTGCATGTAATTTTGCCTCTTCAAGTTTCTCTTGAACTGGGTTGTCCCTTCCCCCAACTGCTAGGATCCCCCGATGCCTATCCTATGCATTCTTAAATCACATAATCATTTCAGCCCCCACCACCTCCTCTGGCAGGGCATTCCACTTGTCCACCACCCTTTCCATGAAGAAATACTTCCTCACATTACCTCTGAACCTCCCTCCCTCCAATTTCATCCCATGACTCCTAGTCCTGGAACATCTCTTTCTCCAAAAAATAATGTTTTCCTGCACCTTGTTCCTCCCCGTGAGGTACTTGTATGTCTCTATCATATCCCCCCTCTTCCTCCCCTACTCCAGGGAGTACATATTCAAGTCCTTCAGCCTGTCCTTGTAAGACCTGTGATGCAAACCCTGCACCATCTTGGTTGCCCTCCTCTGAACTGCCTCCACCCTGTCTATATCCTTACGTAGGTAAGGCCTCCAGAACTGGGCACTGTACTCCAGCTGTGGCCTCACTAATATCTTGTACAGTGGAATTATGACCTCCCTTTTCCTGCTGGTGATGCCCCTGTCTATACGTCCCAGCATCCTATTTGCTTTACCAGCTGTCTTGTCGCACTGACTCCCAACCTTTAGATCATCAGAGATGACAACCCCAGGTCCTTTTCCTGCTTGGGGCAGGCTATATTCCCCCCCAGCTGATATTTTGTTCCAGGGTTTTTGTGCCCCATGTGCATTATTCTGCACTTTTTTGCATTAAATCTCAATTGCCACACCCTTGACCAGTCCTCAAGCTTCTGCAGATCTCTCCTCATTCTATCCACTCCCTCTGGTGTGTCCACTCTGTTATAGAGTTTTGTGTCATCAGCAAACAGGGACATTCTGCCTTCTATGTTATCTGTAATGTCACTGATAAAGATGTTGAAAAGGACCAGACCCAGCACTGATCCCTGTTGCACTCCACTGGCCACCCTTCCCTCCTCAGAGTGACAGCCATTTACCACTACCCTCTGTGTCCTGCCATCCAGCCAATTCCCCACCCACTGCACTACTGTCCTACCCACACCCATATTGCCCAGCTTGTTTAACAGCCTCCTATGGAGCACAGTGTCAAAGGCCTTACTGAAGCGCAGATAGGCCACGTCCACTGCTCCCTCCCCGATCCACCTCCCTTGTCACCCAGTCGAAAAATTAAATGAGGTTAGTCTGGCACGAACTTCCCCCAGTAAAACCATGCTGCCTTGGGTCCTGTAGCCCATTGGCCACAAGGTGTTCCACTAATCTCTCTTTCAGTAGTGCTTCCATAATCTTTCCCACTACAGAGGTGAGGCTGACTGGTCTGCAGTTTTCCACATCCTCTCTGTTCCCGCTCTTGTATAAGGGGGACTACATCAGTTGTTTTCCAGTCTTTGGGCACCTCACCTGTTTCCAGTGATTGGCTAAACAGGATTGCCAAAGGTTAGGCCACCACTTCTCTGAGCTCCCTTAGCACCCTGGGGTGCACTCTATCCAGGCCCATAGCTTTAGTGACTCTTATTCCTTTCGGTTCCTTTAGGATCTTTTCCCATGGAAAGGAACTTGTATCCATTTCTTTGCCCCCCCGCGTAATCCCTTGTGGACCACTACTCACCCCATCTACTGTAAAGACTGAGCAGAAATATCTGCTCAGTTTGTCTGCTTTACTGTTGTTATCCTCAACACTATTCTCACCCTCACCCTTTAGCCTCAATATCCCTCCCTTTGCCTTCCTTTTTACGTTGGCTCGCATGTGCGTTCCATCCAACATATTGTAGTAGTACAAACATATGAAATTTGCCAGCAGATAAAGGCCTAGAGGTCTATCAAGTCTGCTTGAATGTGCAGCTAGCACCCCTTATTCTGCTGCTGCCCCTCCCTTCCACCTTTCCCCTTCATTGACCCTCCCCCTTGTCCTGTCCCGTCCCCTTTTGAAGCAGTCCACTGTTCTACTGGATACCACTTCTGCAGGTAACGCATTCCACCCAGCCACCACCCTCTCTGTAAAAAAGTGTCTCCTCATCTCCCTCCTGAACCTTCCTCCCTCCAGTCTCATATCATGGCCCCTGGTGTCCCTCCCCTCCCTTACTTTGAACAGCCCCTCTGTACCCGTCTTGTTTATTCCTTTCATGTACTTAAAGGTTTCAATCATGTCCCCCCATCCCTCCTCTCCTCCAGTGAGTACATGTTCAACTCCCTCAGCCTCCTCTCGTATGATAAGTCCTCCAGCCCATTGATCATCTTTGTTGCCCTGCGCTGCACCCCCTCCAGTAATTTAATGTCCTTCTTCAGATACGGGCACCAGTACTGCATGCAGTACTCCAGGTGCGGTCTAACTAATGACCTATACAGTGACAGAATCACCTCCTCGAGGATATACCCTTTGCAATACAACCCAGCATTTTGTTGGCCTTTGCAGCTGCCTTCCTACATTGTGCCAAGTTGTTCATTGACCCCGTAATGAGCACCCCCAGATCCTTCTCCTCCTCTGTCTTGGCTAGCTGTACTCCCCCCAGCTGGTAACTCCTCCATGGGTTCTTCATCCCAAAATGCAGCACCTTGCACTTTTTGACACTAAACCCCAGTTGCCAGGTGTCTGACCAGGTTTCAAGCTTTGCTAGATCATCCTGCAACCCCTGCCATCCCCCTAGGTCATCCACCACTGCTCCTACCTTGGTATCATCAGCAAACAGACTGATCTTGCTCTTGATGTCCAATGATACGTCTGCAATGAATATCCCAAACAACACTGGTCCCAACACCGAGCCCTTTGGAACACCGCTTGTCACTACCCTCGGGTATGAGAGCTCCCCACCCACCACCACCCTCTGTTGCCTTCCCTGAAGCCAGTTCCTTACTCATCTCACCAGCTTTGCACCTGTCCTTGTGCCTACTAACTTACTTCCCAGCCTTCCATGCGGCACCGAGTCGAATGCCTTACTGAAGTCCAGATACAGGACATCCACTGCATGGCCCCTGTCCAGTTGCCTAATTACCCAGTCATAGAACTCCACCAGGTTGGTTTGGCAGGATCTACCTTGTATGAAGCCATGCTGTCTGCTGTCCTGTAGTCCTTTGGCCTCTAGGAGGGCCACCAGCCTTTCCTTCAAGATAGTCTCCATTAGCTTACCCACGATGGATGTGAGGCTCACTGGTCTGTAGTTTCCGGTTCATCCTTGGGGCTACTCTTGTGGAGGGCACCACATGAGCCATCCCTCCAGTCCTGAGGTACACACCCTGAATGTAGTGAGGCATTAAATAGGTCTGCCAAAGGTCCTGCAAGGACCTCTGCCAGCTCCTTCAGTATCCTGGGGTGGATGCCATCTGGGCCTGGCACCTTTTCCACCCTCAGTGCCTTCAAACCCTCCTGAACTCTGCCCTCCATAATTTCCCCATCTGTCACCCCCCCCCCTGTTTCTGCCATTTCTCCCCCCTTGGGTGTCACCCCCCTCTTCTCTTTAGTAAATGTTGAGCAGAAGTACTCATTTAGTGTTTCTGCCTTATCGTACCCTGCTTCCACCCAACACCCCTCCTTCCTAATCCTTACTATGTGGTCCTCACAGCTCCTTTTCTCCCTGATGTACCCTCCTAGTAGTAGCAGATTTGGAGGTGCGGGCACTGTGGGCGAATGCAGGGCATGCATCAGTAGGTGTGTCCCTCATTCCCCAGTAAGGCAGCTGCAGGCACTGACACCAGCAACACGTAAACTGGCCACCAGGTCTGAGAAATGGTCCGCTGCAATGAGAGCCAAGCTCATCATGCAGTGGCATGCCTTTCCTGGTGAAGCAGTTTAATAAACATGGCGGCACTGACTGCCACCATGCAGAGTGCACCAACCCACTTCATTTGCCAATGGGTGAACCCACTCCTCGTCGGCATAATGCCCTCTCCCATTTAAAGTGTATGCCTACGAGGTACCTAACTCTTGGTATCTGCGCCTCAAGAAATGTCTTTCTTTGCTGATGGGGGCCCAATCCCATCAGCTTCAGTCCCCTTCTCTGTTTATTTTGTTAATGGGGTTCCCTCCATCAGCATAATGACCCGCCACTTCTGTTGTGTGCCGAGGGTGCCCAGTCCCCTCAGCTCTTGCCCCCTTCTGTATGTGCTGACAGAGGTGCCCAATCCCCGTCAGCTACAGCACCCCAAAAACAGTCAGGTGGCATGCTGGAGCTCACTCCAGTGTGCCAAATGTCCTATAAAACCTGCAAAACAGAAAACGGTCCCTCGTCGACTGCAGTGGCCCTCTACTAACCCACGCCCACCCTCTGCAGACCCTGCCTCCCAACACCCCCCCATACATACCTCTGGAGCCCGGCGCGACGATCTTCGGTGCACCGAGAACACATCTGCACTCTTCAAAGCCGACCGTGAACTGAAGAAATGCCGGTAAGCTGTATAATGGCATAAATAGTTTTTTTTCAACTTTGGTGCATGTCTTGGGCATTTTTGGGAATTATGGCACCAAATTTTCAACATGGGGTTATTGGGACCCTCCTCATGAATTCCATCACTGTCATGGCATTATTCGGTCCTGAAGGTGATTTTGCGGTCACTATTGCGAATCACCTTTTGGGATAGATTAACGAACGACAGCACCACTGTTCATGAGGGGGACTCTCAAAAAGCCTATGTTGCAAATTTGGTGGAAAAAATCTAAAAACTGGCTGTTTTACGAGCATGCGTTGTGCAGTTTTCATGCATGCTTGTAACTTCGTGAATTTGTAATATTTTCACTCCTGATTTTTAAAATTGGCATTTTTCCATACCTCCTTATGAACAGTACAGCTGTCATTTTCCATATTCCAGCTGAAATGTAATTTCACATGTCTGGCGCAGAATAGCGTGGTTGCTGTGTGAAATCAGTTTTTGGGACAGTTTGAGAAAATGACGGTGCCACTGTTCATGAGCAGAGGTCCTAAAATGCCTATGTTGAAAATCTGGTGATGAAAGTACATAAAATGACTGTTTTACAAGCATGCGTTATGCAATTTCCACGCACCCTTGTAACTTCGCAAATTTGCAATATTTTCATGCCAGATTTTCAACACTGGCATTTTTTCACACCTCCTTATGAACAGTACAGCTGTCATTTTTCATATCCTGCCCAAAATGTGTTTTCACACCTGTGGCGCACAATGTGGGTGCTGTGGGAAATCAACTTTTGGAACAGATTAACAGAAGCACAGTGCCACTGTTCATGAGAGGAGGTCCCAAAATGCCTATGTTGAAAATGTGGTTAAAAAAATTTCAAAAATAATTGGGTTACGGACGTGTGTTGTACAGTTTCTATGCTTGCTCATGACTTCACCAATTTTTCATATTTTCACTCCAGATTTTCAATGTTGCCATTTTTTTACACCTCCTCATGAACAATACAGTTGATATTTCTCACATCCTGCCCAAAATGTGTTTTCGTGCCTGTGTCGCCAAATGTCATAGTCGTTGTGCAAAGCCACCTTTTGGCTAACAAACTGATAGTGCTGCTCTTCATGAGGTGGGGTCACAAAAAGCCCATGTTTAAAATTTGGAGTGAAAATACTGTACCAACAAACTCCTACGGCGTTAGGGTTTCCAACTGTAACATCCCACCCTTTAAAGACTGACAGGCATCTGGGGTGTGACTTGGGATCATTGGCTGTAATGTTCATGCCATTTCACTCCCCCCCCCCACCCTGCAGCCAGTGACAGGCATTGAGGTGTGCCTTGGAGTGTTCAACCCTAAAGTTCACCCCATTCTCCTATACTGCACCCATCTTAGCGTATTTCCTTATGGAATGGGGTAAGTAAAAGGCCCAAAGACCCCAAAGCACACCACGACACTTGTCAGTGTCTACAGGGTAGGGTGAGGTTAAATGACATGAGCGTTATAGCTGATGACCCAAAGGCACAACCCAATGCCTATCAGTCTCTGCGGGGTGGGGGTAGGGTTGGCGTCAATTTAATACTTCACTGCCATTCCTATTATGCATCTCTAACTCCTGCACTACCAGTGCCAGCGAGACAACATTTGGCATTGACAAATGCTTGTTTCACTTATGTACCTGTAAAAGGTTTTGTCCCCTCTAACCACTGTTTTCACAATGCGCTCCTTTGTCTGAGCTTTGGCTTTCCTTACTGCCCTCCCTGCTTCCCTTTGCTTCTCATGGTACCTCTCCCTATCCCCTTCTGCCTGTGTCTTTTTGTATTGCTTGAATGCAATCCTTTTGGCTTTCACTTTCTCTGCTACCTCCTTGGAATACCATAAGGGTTTCTTCTTCCTTTTCCCCTTGCTAACCTGCTTAATGCATAATTGTGTTGCCCTTTCCATCCCTGTTTTAAATACTGCCCACTGTTCCTCCACCCCTAATTCCTTCCCCATTCCAGCTAGTGCTTCTTCCACGTATTTTCCCATTCTCCCAAAATCTGCCCTCCTAAAGTCTAGGATATGTGTTTTAGTGTAGCAGGGATCTGCCTATTCAGTTATTTCAAACCACAGTGTCTGGTAGTCACTGTTCCCCAGGTGCTCCCCCACTGTGAGTCCCATCACACTGTCCCCATTTGTGAGTACCAGGTCTAGTATTGCCTCCTGCAGAGTTGGTTCCATGACCAATTGTTTAAGGAAGGCTCCCTAAAGGGAGTCCAAGATAAATCTGCTCCTGGCTGCTGCTGCTGGGAGGCTCCAGTCCATGTCTAGCATGTTGAAGTCTCCAACAAGCACCACCTCCCCCTTGTCCGCCATTTTTTGGATGGCAAGCGTCTCTTCCACCTGGGTTGGTGGTCTATAGACTACCGATGTACAGATGGCTGTCCCTGTTTTTCTTTCAAGCTTAACCCACAGTATTTCCCCCCTCCTTGTTCCCCTTGGATCTCTGAGGCCTTAACATTATCTTTCACATACAGTGCCGCCCCTCCCCCTTCCTGCCCTTCCTGTCTCTCCTGAATAGATTATAGCTGGTATGGCCATCTCCCAGTCATGGTTATGATTACTAGGGCTGGGCAGACTGTTCCATCTGAAATCCAGACCCCCGGATCAAACCCTGAATCCATGGACCCAGATAAATACAGACTTCACTGCAGAAGTCCTGTTCCGGGTCAGTGGAAAGCAGGGCATTTTTTCTGCATGCCTAAGTTGCATGCAATTATAGCTGGATGTGCCAGGCGGAACAAAGAGTGAGGAGAGGAGGGTGAAGCCAAGCCCAGGAGCTGGAGGACCACAGTCACAGTCACATGGCAGGGAGATCTGAGCACGGGCTGCAGCTGCTGTGGTCGGTTGGTCAGTGACTCTTTCTCTGATTGGCTGTATCGGTCTGTTGTTCTGAGAATGTGGAACCAGGCAATTGAGCCATGAAGAAAAAAGCAACTGTGTGGTAAAGTACTGGGATTCTTTTATGTACTTTAAAGTGCATTATTGGTTAAAATGTACTCTTGGTTTCACTGTGGATATCTGTGTATAGGCCCAGGGCAATGGCATGCTGGCACAATAAATGTTAACTTGTGCCATCTAGGAGAGAAAGAGAGAGAGAGAGAGACACTAGGCTGCTGGGGGCCAAAGAGTAATGTTATAGTCACAGAAATCACAAATAAAGTGTATTCTTGGTTTTGACTTGTGATATCCAGAGGAGAGAAAGAGAGAGAGCGAGAGAGAGAGACTAGACTACTTGGGGCCAAAGTGTAATGTTATAGTTATAGAAATCACAAATAAAGTGTATTCTTGGTTTCACTGTGGCTGTCTGTGTAGGGGCCCAGGACATGGGCATGCTGGCAAAATAAATGTTGACCTGTGCCATCCAGAAGAAGAGACAGAGTGAGTGAGAGGGAGAGAGAGAGAGAGAGAGAGAGAGAGAGAGACTAGGCTAGACTACGGGGGGGCAAAGAGAAATATTGTAGTTACAGAAACCACAAATAAAGTGTATTCTTGGTTTCACTGTGGCTGTCTGTGTACAGGCTCAGGGCATAGGCATGCTGGCAAAATAAATGTTGACTTGTGCCATCCAGAAGAGGAGAGAGAGAGAGACAGAGACAGAGAGATCGACTAGACTACTGGGAGCCAAAGAGAACTTTTGCAGTCACAGAAATCACAAATAAAGAAATTAAACTTGGCTTCAGTGTGGCAGTGCAGTGTGTGTACGCTGTACAGGGCAGGCAGGCAAAATGGTGCCTGCATCTGTTTGTCTGTCTCCGTCTCGCTCTGTCTTATCCAGAACTCTCAACATCATGGGCCTGAGCTGGAAATGGCACCAGTACAGCCCAGACATAAAGCTGGTAGCAATTATTACTTTTATTTTGCAGTTTTACTGTAATGTTTACACAAATCATGTAATAAATTGTTTCCTTTGGGCCTCTGTGTTAAATATATCGACTTTGGCCACTTTTATGCACTTTTTCGCATTTTTTCTAGTATTTGTCAAGTAAATCAGAACTAATCAGAATAAATCAGAACTTCACCGTGTTCCAGTTCTTATTTAATAAGGGCCAGAACTTCACTGAGTTCTCACACGCTAATCATTACACCAGGTCTCCATTATAGAAACATAGAAACATAGACATACAAACATAGAACATAGAAACATAACATAGAAACATAGAATTTGACGGCAGATAAGGACCGCTTGGCCCACCCAGTCTGCCCATTTCCCTACCTACTGGATAAGCTGCAGATCCTAGTTAACCAGCAGCCTACTTCTTCCTACCCCCACCCCCCAGAATTGCCTTATGACTATCCCATGCATGCTTGAATTTCCCCACTGATTTTGACTCAACAACCTCCTCCGGAAGGCCATTCCATGCATCCACAACCCTCTCTGAAGAAATACTTCCTTAAATTACCTCTGAGCCGCCCCCATCTTCAAATTGTGCCCTCTTGTTCTTGCACACCTCTTTTTTTGAAAGATGCTACCCTCTTGGACTTTATTGATTCCCTTGAGGTACTTGAAAGTTTCTATCATGTCCCCCCTCTCCCTCCTTTCCTCGAGGCTATACATATTAAGCTCCTTAAGTCTCTCTTCATATGACTTCCGGTGCAGACCCTGTATCATTTTAGTTGCCCTCCTCTGGACAGCTTCCATCCTGTCTGTGTCTTTGCGGAGACTGGGTCTCCAGAACTGCACACAGTACTCCAGATGGGGTCTCACCAGCTGTCTGTACAGAGGGATAATAACTTCCTGTTTTCTACTGGTGATGCCTCTCCCTATGCATCCCAGTATCCCCCAAGCCCTCCTTGCTGCCCTCTCACATTGCTTGCCCACCTTTAGGTCATCTGATATGACTACCCCCAGGTCCCTTTCCATTTTTGTTGTTGTTAGTATCTCACCTCCCATTGTGTACTCTTCCCCTGGGTTTTTGTTTCCCAGGTGCATTACCTTGCACTTCTTAGCATTGAATCTAAGCTGCCATACATTTGACCATTCCTCTAACCTTGCCAAGTCCTTCTCATCCTTTCCACCCCACCCTGTGCATCAACTCTGTTGCAGATCTTGGTGTCATCTGCAAAGAGACATACTTGCCACAGAGTCCAGTTCTGATTGTGCCATAGCTGCTTCCAGGTCCTCCATCTTGTTGTTAAGGCTCCTGGCATTGGCACACATGGCTCTCCATAATGTAATTTCCCTCCCCTGTTTTGTTGTCCTACACCTCCCCTTCCTTTCCTGGATGATCTTTTTGCCTGGCCCACCCTGCCTTCTGCCCTTCTGTTGTATTCTGCTCTCTGACTGATTAGCCACTCCTTGGTTACCTGTGTCCCTTCTATTCTTCCCTTCCTCCGTCTTTTGCATTTTGCATTGCTATGATACCCTCCTCCTGGTCCCCTGGTCCTTTGCTAGCTTCTGGGGGTGGGCATCAACTTCCCTTCTTGCTGGCCTGCCACCCCCTTGGCAAGTTTAAATGCTTGCCAATGTAGCATTTAAACTTTTCATTGAGGATCTGGGTTCCTCTCTAGGATGGATACAGGCCATCAGGCTTGAATAAGTTCCCATCCCTCCAGGTGGGTCCCCAGTCACCATTGAATCTGAACCCTTCCTTGCTGCACCAGTTCTTCAACCATGTGTTAAAGTTTCGTGTGCGAGCGCCCCTATGCTCACCTATGCCTTTCACAGGTAGTACTTCCCAAAAAGTGATGGAATTAACTACGTGCTTGAGACCCCTCCCCAGTCTTCTAAATTCCTCCTGAACTGCTTTAGGTTGCCCGTTTGTCAGGTCATTAGTTCCTAAGTGGATAATGACATCCAGCTTTCCCTCTCTTCCTGCCTTCTGGCGATCACCAGGATCCTCCTCCCATCTCTCCATGCCATTGCACCTTGTAGGCATCTCACCTCCCTGTCCTCCCCCCTCTCCTGTTCCTAGCTGGATCCTCTTCACAATAGAGTCCCCCACTAGGATTTGCTTCATCCTCCTCCTCTGGGGTCCACTGCTCTCCCCTCTGAGGTCACCTTCCCAGTTGACTTCCACATCTGTCCTTTCCACAATTATGGGTGCCTTGGACTGGCCGTCCCCATTTGCTAGTGCGATATGAGTTATGTAGTGGAATAGGTTTTGGAATGTGTTTCTGCCCAACAGTCCTAACCCTCCTGAGCCCACTGTCATCCAACTGCTCCTCTTACTTGGCATCCTTTGAGGCAGTGGCTTTGGACTAGGTGGTCTCTGAATGGGGTTGAAAATATGCATGACCCAGTTTACCTCTGCTCTGAGTCTGGCAACTTCTTCCCTCAGTCCAGAGAGGTGCTTACAGATAGGGAAGCACTTCAGCATCCAGAAGGTCTGCCTGAATATGGCTGTCCTGCACCCACTGCATTGCACCACTCCTCACATAACGCTACACGTAATCTGCTATTTATCTAGCTGTCTGCTTCTCTAGCCCTCCTTCTATGTCCCTTTTGCTTGTTGCCTAGCAGTTTTGTAGCTAGACCCCTTTTCTAAGTTATTTAGTAGTCCCCCTTTTAAATTTGTTTGTTGTTACTGTTCTCTATACTTCTCCCCTTACACCTGGACTGAGAAAAACAATCAACCAAGGACCCATCGCTCTTCCTGTGGCTAGATGACCTCCCTGGCAAGTAAGTTTTACTATGTAAAGAACAACTTCAAAAACAGTGAACCAAAACACTTACTTCTACCTACTTCCACAGGTCCCCAAATTATGAACTGAATTCAATGTACTCAAGTAAAGCAATTCCTTGATTTAAGGCAGCTGGTAGCTGTTCTCCCTCTCTTACTGTATATATATCTCTATGAGGGGCTCAGCTCTCCTTACTTACTTGATAATATTTTGGAAGTACAGGTGTAAGTTTAATTGTGGGACATTACTGAGAGGGGCCTAGGGTCCCAGGAAAAGAACATGGTATGGCTTGATGTCTTTTGGTTATTTAACAACTACTTCATGGAACTCTTTCTCACTTACATTGCAAAATTTGACTTTGTATCACAGCTTTAAAGCAGCTCTCTCTGACTAGTGCACTTTTGAATATGAATGCTCTTGATCGTTGACTGATTATGTTATATATGTAATTGTTTTAACTGCCTTATTTTATTGTAACTTATGTGTTGTTGTTGTTGTTGTTGTTGTATATGTGAACTATAACTCACAAAAGGCCATGAGTGTATGGGGGCATTAATGCATGCCCTGGGTTCATTGTGAGGCACAAAATCGAAGGACGAGTACCCTCCAACCACCGCGGAGGTGCAGTAATACCCCCATACACCCATGGCCTGGAGCGAGTTATTGCACTTATTAAATTGGTTATTTGTTTAAAAAAATATGACAGTGTTTTTTGGTTTTGCCTTTTTTTGTTTAAAACATGAGAAATGTATTTTATCCTGCCTTTTTGAAAAGTAGTCTGCAACAATATTTGACAATTTTATTCATTCTACAACAAAAATTATTTCAGAAAAAAAAGTATAAACAAGTGCTATCTGAAGTTTGTTTTCAGTAAAATCATTCCAAAGACTTTTTATAGTGATTTTAACATTTGATGACATCATGCGTCATTATTGAACTGCAAAATGCAAAGTGTCAAGATCCTCTGCAGACACTGCAACGTGTCGGCTTTCACGTTCAGATGCTTTGATCTCATGGTGGTCTCCATCTCAACTTTCATTGTTTTTTTTTTTGTATTTTTTTACAGGTCAGCTGATCATCAAGTTCAAGGGCAAAAAACCAATCGACCCAGTCTGTGGCAATAAGTCTGCCAAATGTTAAAAATGTATCACCATAGTGTCACTTATTTTTACCTTGCTTAGTATGGTTTTAAAATATGGTATTTTTTTGTTTATTTTTAGGAGGGAATGCGTGTACTGATTTTGTATTATGTTTGCTCCAGTTCTATAATTAGTGTGGCTTCTGAACTGTGTGGGTAATTACTGTAGAACATTAATGAACAGTCATGTGATCATTCTTAGTCAATCATGTTTCTAGGATTTTTTTTTACTTTTTCTTTTTTCAAACAGTTTATTGAAGTTTTCCATTCCACAACAACGACGTTTTCCATTGCACAACAATATTTATTATGTACTTTATTTTATTCTTTGATGGCTCCTGGACCTTCGGAACTGCGGAGGGAGCAGCGGCTGAACTGCAGCAGCGGCAAATTGAGGCCAACCTACAGTACCACGAACTGACTTCTACCTTGTTGGGGAAACTCAAGTAGTGCCTATGATCCCAGAAAAAGCAAAGAGACCAGCGTCAAAACCAGTGGGTGGAGGCAATCCGGCAGATTGTCCCCAGCCTACTGCAGCAACAGTCCCATCCATCAACCTCCTCTGAACCACCATAAACTGACTCTTGACATACCTGTAGGTACAGTGATTTTTTTGTGGTGGCCACCTGGGTCTCCCCTGGAGTCCCCCCTTGATCTGTTGTGTGGGTGGGAGGATAGGAGTGATAGGACCTCTATTTTCAGGGGACAGCTGTGGCTCTTTAGCCTACTAGGGGACACATGAGAGGACATTTGTTATGGCACTTTGCAGGATGCAAAAGACACCTGCAACTATGGGACAAGAATGACATCTGTGCAAGTGCAAGTCCTCCCATGCATTGAAAGGCATTAAGCACAGTATACCCTCCTTTGCCTCAGAACTGACTGGTGCACATCACCACCTTGATGCCTGGCTTGAAGCAGAACTTTGGACACTTCTTCACTGGTGATCTTCACTGGTGGGGGGGCTGTTTTCTGTTATGTTACTCACTGCTGGGCTTTGAGGGGGTGATGACCTTGCAGTGCAAGGCCCTATATGCAGTTACGTAATTATAGAGTATTCTGCTATGGGCTTGTCTTGCTTAGACTTTAGCCTGGTATGTAATGATGGACCCTTGGGGGGGCAGCTATATTGTTACCACTATGACCATGGTGAGGGGCCCGCCTTGGAACTCTTCTGGGCCTGGGATGGACCCTTGACTTGCTTGCCTGTAGAGAATGGTAAACCTCCCATCTGGGCTTCAGACCCTCCCTGTGACAGGGCTGGAGGAATCCCTGCTTACTCACTCTGGAGCTCCATGGTGGGGCGGGGTCCCTCCTTGAGCCTCATGGTCTCATCTTCCTCATGGGCCTGGTTGGACAGATCCTGGTGTGGTCCAACTGGTCTTTCCAATTAATTGTCTACATAAAAGATCTACAAACTGCAATAGCCCAATTGTATTGCTCATTTGTGAAGCATGATTACATATTTGCTATGACAGACAAGTTTTCAGAGCCTTAGAACCAGCTCCTGGTGGAGGTGATGGGACTGCAATCGAGGGCCAACCTGTTTTCGAAGTATTGCTTAGTGGGGTGGGAGGTGGGGCTATCTTCCTATGCACCTCCTCAGCCCCCATTCACCAGAGGGATGGGGTGTATTTCTCTTTGCCCTCCCCATGTTATAACCCATTCATCTTCAGGTTTGGATAACAATCCATTTGCTACTGTACCAAATGCCTCTTCTTTTTATGCTGCATTTACATCCTGGGGTAGTCCACCGCATAACTTCCCTGGGGTCTGAGCAGCAACATGACATCCACCCAGACACCCCTTTCCATAGACAAATTATTTATTTATTAAGAGACTCTCATTTGAGGATCTCTGGGTAAGGCTTTCCCTTGCTGGAGGTGGGGGGGGGGTCTCAGGATAGAACCCTCTTTGGAAGCCCAGTTGAATTCCCAGTTGTGCAGGGGGTGCCCAGTTGGCACCCACTGTGATTTCCAGTTATTATGAGTTCTATGTGTTCCTGTTGTTTAGGGGCTGAGAGGGATTAGCCCCATGGGCTCATAGCTGAATTTTGGATAGTGGGAATTAGGAGGTTTATTGGTCCACATAATCCTTTCTTGTATTGGTGTGTCTGGAAGCATGGGGGCACGGGGGGGGAGCCGGATGTGGGGGAACCTCGTGGAACCCTAACCCTTCAGATAAATGGCTGCCCTGAGTATCCAACTTTTTTCCCTAAATGTCAATGGGAGCTCAACCTTGGTTAAAAGATCGGTATTATTGTACCTGAAAAAGACCAGGGCGGATATCATCTACTTGCAGGAAGCACACCTCTCCCAGAGTGAGCACTCAAAAGTTAGCCCAGTTCGATTTTGAATCTGTGAATGCCTCCTCATATCGTGGAGGATGCAGGTGTGGCACAGCTATCCTAATCCTGTGCTGCACCTCATTCCAAGCCACCCAGGTGTAGGAGAATCCTGAGGGACTGCTTGTTATTGTCCAGGGATTCCTCAACAACACTAAGGTAACCTTAGCAAGCCTATATTTTCCCCTGGGAGAAAACACACCCACTATCCAGCGTCTCCTGGATAAAATCCTGGAATTAACTAAAGGGATTCTGTTATTGGCTGGGCATTTTAATATCCCACCAAACCCAAGCTGAGATTCTTCCAATCCTACCTCCCACTGTTAGCCACAGCCCCATAAATGTTTTAAACACTTTGTCTGGGTGACGGGTTGGGTAGATGTTTGACGTATTTTGCACCCACGTACTAGAAACTGCACACACAACTCTGCTGCTCATGCTTTATATTCTAGAATCGATCATTGCTATACTCAGGTAGAGAACTTAATCCATCTGAGGGACTATAGGAAGGGAGATATCTTTATCTTAGACCATGCCCCAGTGATAAGTTACTGGGACTTGTGTATGGCAGGGATTTATTTAACTCTAAAAATTGATTAGCGTTTTGCTCATAAAAGTGCTAAATCTTTGTGAAAATGCATAACTCTTACCTCACTGTGTTTAACAAACACAGCACTTCTAGAAAATCTGTATTAATACTTGCTGTACAGTTAGTATAGTCCCAAGAAAAAAACTGCTAATCAATTATTTAAAACCCTGGTATGGAGTGGCAGAACACCTTTTGGTGCCTTAATTCTTATTACCTGCATTCCCAAGAATTTATAGAATTCCTAAAAACCAATCTGATGAGATCCTCCAGACTAACACCTCTGAGGAGACCTCCTCGGCAATTCTGTGGGACACCCTCAAAGCGGTCCTCCAGGGTCGAGTTATCCAATATACAACAGCCCAAACCAAGAGATGCTGGGAGTGGAAAGAGCAACTGGATGAAAGTCTTCATTTCCTCCAGATGGCCCACCAACAAGGTGATGCTTTGGTATTCCCACATTTTCAATGCATCCGGGTGGACTTAGATACCTATTGCCTCCAGCAAACTGAGACAGCCTTGACATATCTCAGGCAGCAGTACTATGAAATGGGGGCTTGCACCACCTGCTTGTTAGCCTACCAAGTCCATCGACAATGGAAAAATGCGATGATTGCCTCGATCATGCACCCTAACACTGGGAACAGACTTTCAAAACTGCATGACATCACAAATGTCTTCTGTACTCACTATCAACACTTATACAACCCGGAGCAGACACTGCCTCAAGAAATAATAGCGGTGTATCTTGATCGGCTTACATTACCTCATCTCGTGGAGGATCAAAGCTCCCCACTTACCACCCCGATCACTAGTGAGAAGTTCAAGTTGGCTAGAGGAATATTTAAGACCCAGAAGGCCCCCCGGGACTGGATGACTTTGCGGTAGAATTTTACAAAGCCACCAAAGAATGCCTTATCACCCCATTATTAGCAGCATTTAATGATATTCTAGGGGGTGAACCACCCCCCTATTTTGGTCATACACCTTCATCACAGTAGTCCCCACACTGGAGAAACCCCCACAAAGTTGGGCCTCATATTGTTTGATCTCAGTACCAAATAACGATTACAAATACTTCATGAGCATCCTGGCCCACAGACTAGATCAGGTCCTTCCAACCCTTATTGATCTTGACCAGGCTGGGTTTGTGCATTCTTGCATGACTGTTGATAATATCTGGTGAACCCTGCACTTGATCTATGAGATACAGTCGGGTGACCAAGCCTCAATCCTGGTTAGTTATGATGTTGAGAAGGTGTTCGACCGGGTCTCCTGGCTGTTCCTATTCTTGGTGATGGGGTAGCTGAGGTTCCTGGCCGAATTAATCCACTTAATACAAAACATCTATGCTTCTTCCAGGGAATGTGTTAAGGTGGGGGGGACACCACTCCACTTTTTTCCCCTGAGGATGGAGACTTGCTGCTGGCCTATGGCCAGAGGAGGTACGGCTGTGGAACCTGCAGAAAGGGGTTGGGCTGGGTTGTCGTCAGCCCAGCGGAGCATACTCCCATGATTAACTGCCTAATGGGAGAACAGAGGAGAGGAAGGAAGAGACATAAGGTGGGGGGAGGGGTCTGAATGGGAGCCAGTGGTTCTGGTCAGCCCCTGTTCCTTGACTGCCTTGTTACCGGATTGTTTAGTTCTGGGCTCAGTGCCCCAAAGGAGCCTGCTATGAGGGTGGCTGTGGGCTGGGACAGCCTTCCCCAAAGAGTTTTGCACTCCTGATCATAGAAAGAGGAGGAGCGGATGAAGAGGGGGCCGTGGGCAGGATCAGCCACTTTCCTGGAGGTCTGTGTTCCTAGTGAAGAGTTGGAGGAAGAGAGAGAGAGAGAGAGAGAGCGAGAGAGAGAGAGAAGAAATAACATCTTTTGCTGTCTGCTTTATAGGCCTGATTCAGCCTTGAGTTAAGCTGCCTGTGCTTGGACTTTGGCTGCCTAGGCTGAAGGGTATCTGCCTGGACTAAATGCTCAGTGGTGACCTCTATGGTCCTAAGCACCTATTGACTTCTGATGTGACCCCAACGGTTCAGAGCAACTTGTGTTTTACTGCTCCATGGAGTGACTTTTCCTGTTCAAAGTAACCATTCATTAAATGGGATCCCTGTTTCTGCAGTTCGGAGTGTTACCTCATTCATTTTGGAGGAATTATTTTGCTGCTAACCACATGTTGCCTCCACACCCTAGCTCCCAGTGTGTGTGTTCCAGAGTGGCATCCAAGGGGTCTGGTCTAAGAGGGCCCTCGAGGAAGACAGTGAGAGACCTGCTTGGTGAAGACTGCCTCCAAAGGCCTGAATGGCGAAGATGTCAAGGCCAGACAGGTGAAGACCAGCATCTCATCTCTCCAGTCAGCCAGCTCTGCACCCTGAAGATGGGGGCACCCCAGGTTCATCAGATCTGGTAAGCCAGTCTGACCAGGTATGTGAACTCTTTTGGCTGTATAGTGCCCCCTTCCCCCGGACTTTTACCACCATACCACTAGACGCGGGGAGGAAGGGGCTTACATTATATTTATGCTTCATGTATTACTATAGTACTGCAACTGACTTCTTATTTTCATCAGTTTATTGTTTAGCTATCTCCTTGTCCCCTTCCCCCAGGACACATCTGGAAATGAGCTGTTTTCAGCCCAGTATGTCTTTCCTAGTTAACCTTTTAAATAAAAAAATATAAAGACCCAATCTCCACAGCTACCAATCTCTTATAAAGCTCAAGGGGTAGGCCATCTGGCTTGGTGCCTGCCCAAAGGACATGGTAGCCAAGACTGCTAGAATTTCCTACTTGTTTACAGGACCCTCCAGACTTTGGCTCTCTTCCTCCATCAGTTATGTTAGATGGGAGTAGAAGTCTATCCTGTCCACCTCTGGAGTATACTCAGGACTACCTTGACCAGAGATATATACAACTTATGATAATAGTCTACAAACTCCCTATTAATCTCAGTCTGCTTAGCAACCCTGGGCCCCACTTGGTGCTGAATCTAAGCGATGTGTTTCATTGTTTCTTCTTTTTATGCTGGTAGGCCAATAGCTTGCCGTATTTGTTACCAGCCTCGTAGTATCTAGCGTTTTGGTATGACAGGGCCCTCTCAGTTTGACATGAGTCCAACCCATTGTATTACATGTTTATTTTCATCAGTTGGTAACATTTTTCTGCACTGTGTACCAATGTCAGTTCTTTTTCTACTCCAGCTATTTGGGCAGCTAGCTCTCTCAGTGTTTTCTGGGCTTTTTTTTTTAGTTCAGTAAGCTATGGTCCTCCCTCTCAGGCAAGCCTTCAGGGTATCCCATACCACTCCCACATCCTCCACTGAACTTTTTTTTTTGTATCCCAAAATTCCTTTGTCTCAGACTTGTAACTGCTTGAGGAATTCCTGCCTGTTCAACAAGGTTCACCCATGCCACTGCAACAACCAAGTTGCCGGTGTAAAATGCAGGGCCAGCAACTTGCTGAGAATAGCCACTGCGCTCTGACTATCTGCCATCCAGCAGTAGGAGCAACCTCAGTTGTGAGTGGTGGGGGGCTATGCCCCCCACACCTCACACTTATTTATAAAATAAACTCCAGGTCGCACCCTGGTGGCAAGAAGGGTGACCTGGGGATTGGCAACATTACCCGACACTAAAAAAGCAAAGTCGCACAAGAAATGTGTAACATTATTCCACCTGCAACATCACTGCGGCAATAATGAATCAGCACATTAATGAGATACGGTTCAATAATAAGGGATCTAATTTTCATATTGCGGTCTCTTGTTATATTCTCCTCCTGCCTTCCATACCATCCTCAATGGGGTATGGTCTGATAATAGCATAGGCAGATAGAGCTGATAACATCACTCATTATGTGATGCGAGATTTAAAAAATAATCTACGCGAAGTATGGGTTTGTGAACTGAAAAGTGGAACAAATAATCTTTCACTGTGGGGTGGAGGGTCCTCCAACTTTCTTGCAGCCCTAAATCTGCTGATTGGTACTGTAACACTTTAACTGCTTGCATTTTATTTATTTTTTGTTCTGGATCCCCCTTTTGTTCCTGGACCCTCCCCACCCGCCGCCCCAATGCCCAGGCTTACCCCCTTGGGCGGATCCATGGGGGGGCTCCCCCCCATGGACACTATGGGCAAAGCCCCAGGTTACCCTCCGGGTTGGGGCTGTGGAGTGGGACACCCCGGTGGACATCGGAGGCAATGGATGGCAGGACTGAGCAACTTTAACTGCTTTTAGCTGATACGGACTACTCTAATACCTATTGAAATTAACATCTAAAATCTTTTTGAATTCCCCCCCCAAGATAATAGCCCCATTTGTGTAACTAAGGGTAAGGATGAGATCCTGACAGTATCTAAAGTCGTCCTGATTCGGGGCATATATATATTGAGAAGATTGACTGGATTATTGAATAAGGTCCCCTGAAATAGAATCCATCTACTAGACGCATCAGTCTGTTTTTGTTACCCTGAATGGCAAATTTTTTGTATCAGGATTACCAGCCCCCGGCAAGTGACACGTAGGAAGAGTAGAAGTAGTAGTAGTAATAGCTTTATTTATTTACGGCACCCTTCCATGGAGGCCCAGGACACCAGTACAAGGAGGAAATAGAAGACAAATAAATACCAAACATAATTATAAACAAACAATAAAATATAAATTATAACCCTACACCAAAAAAAAAAAAAAACAACAGCAGGATTGTGCAATAAATACGTTCTTCATAGTAGCTCAGACAACGAAAGCCTGAGCAAACAGGTTTTAAGCCCCTTTTTAAAGACTTCCACTGAGGGGGCCTCCCTCAGGGCCCTCCATAGTAGTGTCCCAGCTACTTCAAAGGCCCTTTCCCTGGACATTTTGAGTCTGGTCCTGGGGAGAAACTGGAGACCCCCTCAGTGGAATGGAGGGGATGAGCAGGCAGGCAAGAATGAAGGAGCTTGCACAGGTAGTCTGAATCCAGACAGTGTAGGGTGTTATAGGTTAGCAAGCCAATCTTATAGGAGATACGCCACTTAACCAGCAACCAGTGTGTAAGCACCCTGTGGGAGCTTACTAGTTACATTTTCTGCAGCTAAGTGTAGTTAGGCAGGGAAAGCTTTGGTGCTGGTAGGTCTGGGATATGGGCCTACCTGCTGACATCAGGAGGACCCCTCCTGTAGGGTATAAAAAGTGGGTCTGGCACCAAAAGAGGAGGGAGAGAGATAGAAGAGAGAGACCAAGTTGGGGATCTGCCTGTTGAGTTCGGCTGTGAGGGCCGTGGCGCAAATGGGGGCCGGTTCACCACCACGGCCCTTCTCCCTTGAAGACCGGCTAACTGCATAGGTTCAGGGCCATAGAGAGTCAGAGGGCACAGTGGAGCAAGCAATGGGGTCCCTTTGGTGCCATGTTATGGGAGCTGGAGCCCGGGTATAAAAGATATTGGAAACCGCCAAGTGACCTCAGGCACCTTGGTTGGGGTAGGCACTGGGGGGGAGGGGTGTCTTGTGAAAATAATGCTCTTGCTTATGGGAGAATACAGCCTGAGAGCCTGTGAATTGTCTGTGGCTGGGCCTGTTATGCCAGAATAAGTCTGGGGCATGGTCCAGAAGGGGTAGCCTGGATCGTTGGTGGGATAGAGATGGTAGCCTATCCCCTTCCCCTGGACTGAGCACCGCTGCAGTGTTTGGAACTCTCAAGGTACTGCAGCCTGTGGAGGCATGAAAATTTCTGCATGGGGAGTGGCTGTTTGGGACCCCAGATCGGGAGTCAGGCTGCCTGGGTGCTCTGTGTGGCACTTCAGCTGGGCCCATGGGTGAAGGCAATCCTGGACTGGAATTGCTTGCATGAGCGGAAAGTGTCTTGGGTCTTCAGGATCGCCAGGGATATATGAGACTCCCTGGTATACTCGGAGCAGGCATGTGGCATCAGTTACTGGGTGGCAGGAGAGTTTTTGGTGGTACTGTTCATGCTGGAAGTAACACCACCGTTAAGACACAAGAGCTCTCTATTTTTAAGAAAGCAAACTAGAAATGAGACTAGAGCAGTATAAATGTCTCATGCTGTCCTGGTTTACCACCTTTGCTTAAATATTTAAGAGACCAAGGGAAAGAAGTTCAAGTAAATGTGCTAGTGGATGCAAAAGTTTGTAAAGTGCAAGGAGTGTGTATGTAAAGGAATTTTGTGAAATTTGAAGTACAAATTTGATGCAGCCTTTTTGGCCCACAGTAACAGTACTGCTGTCATGAAAAGTAGCCTTTTCAGCTCAAGGGGAATTGCTGCATGAAAGAATGTCAATCTGTTGGAAAGAGAGATTGCTGCAGCCTTATGTCCAGTTCTGTGCCTGCAAAGTTGCCCCACCGTTAATCATTTGTTATCCCACTCTCCATGGAGTGCATTATTAATTTTATCAGTTGCATTAAATCAGTTCTTTATATTTAGATTCCGGTGTGAATATTGGACTTAATTAATAACGACGGTTTCATACTTGTTGCCTGTTAATGAACATTGCCCCTCTGCAGCTGTCTCACCGAAGTGAAGTGCTTGCTCCACCTGCATGTGAAGCCATCTCACAACATCTCTTGTACCAGGTAATGAACATATTTATTTTTCTGGACTGTGTTTTCTGACTGTACAGCCACCCTCTCCCATCTTTTACCATCTGGCATACCCCTGGACACGGGGAGGGGGGGCTTACAAGTGCAATTCCTGCAGCGCCGGGGTAATATGACTCATCCTTGACAGGCTGGTCAGCAACATCGCAGCCACATTCTGCACCAGCTGCATGCACCAGGGTAGAGGGCGTTACAGTAATCGAGCCGAGAGGTCACAAAAGCATGTACTAGAGAGGGCAAGTTGTCGAGGTGATATGGGAACAAATCCAGCTAATATTCTTCAGATGGTAGAAGCCATTCTGGACAACTGCTGACACCTGAGCCTCAAATGTCATCCCTTCATCCAGAATGACACCCAGATTCTTCACCTTTTTGGCAGCTTCAATCCTGGAGGTACCAAGGCAAAGCTGTTTTTTCCCTCTCTGATGCTGCCACTTCTTCCTCCTACCCAGCTCAATCACCAGTACTTCAGTTTTGTCTGGGTTGAGTCTCAGGCAGCTCAATGACACCAAGCCCTGGCTCTCAGACAAACTCTGGTTCAGCACATCCACCACTCAATGATCCTGAGGCACATAAGACAGATAGAGCTGATCATCATCTGTGTAGCAGTGAAACCGAACTCCATACTGCCTGATGATCCTGCCCAGGTGCAGCATATACACTAAAACAACATGGGTGAAAAGTCCACCCCTTGGGGTACATGGTCCACAGTACAGGTCCATTGGTTGTGATGAGAAGCTAACCCATCACAACTCTGAGACCTGCTCCTGAAGTAGGACTCAAACCAGCTAATTACTTTTCTGGTGAATCCCAAATACTCCCTGAGTTGATCCAAAAGAGGTCCATGGTCAATGGTGTCAAACGCTGAGGAGAGATCCATGAGAAGAAGGATTGACCATTCTCCTTTATCTTGTCCCTTCAGCAAGTCATTATACACTCTGACCAGAGCAGTCTCAGTGCTGAACCTTGATCTAAATTCCGAATGGAGCGGCTCAAATATGTCAAAAGTCGCCAAGTGTGTTTACAGCTGCAAAGTAACAAACTTCTCGATAACCTTGCCTAAAAAAGGCAGGTTAGAGACAGGCCAGTAGTTCGCCAAGATATCTGGGCCCAACATAATTTTTTTCTGAAAGGTGCTCACATGCACAATTTTTAATGCTGAAGAGAAGACCCCTTTTGACAAGAAACATTGAATAATCCTGGTGAACACTGGGCATAGCTGCCCAGCACAACACACCAGGAGTCGCGTTGGGCCAGCTCACAATACATTGGTCACAGCCCCAAGATCACCTCTATAATCTCCTCAGTTGTTACTAACCAAAACTCTCCCCACGACCACTGACTGCAGTTGTGACACTCAGACCTGACACTGCTGGGTGGTGATTGACCAGCTGAAGAAATTCTGGTCTTGGTAGAGGACAGTCTGTCTGAGAAAAACTGAACAAATTCTTCACAATTCATGAATGAAGCAGTCTTCATGGGCTACAGACAGGCTGGGTGTAAAAATCTGTCCATAGCCCAAAATAGCTGAGTTGGTTGGTTCCTCCCAGTTGTAATCTCCCTGGACAGAAATTCTGCCTTCTTATGAGAGATTGCTCTTTGATACTCACCATAGTGAGTATTCAAAGCCAGTTTGTCCTCCAGGGCCCCAGATCTCCTCAAACATCACTCCAACTTCCACCCCTTTGCTTTCATTGCCCTCAGTTCACTGTCAAACCATGGTGAGCTGAGGCATGAAACCAATGGGTGAGCATAAACTGGGACTACGAGTTCGGAGGCCGCACTGATGGCTCTTTATAGGCCACCACTGCTTCCTCCACTCCCTTAGCACATGCTGCCATCATACCCAGGTTTTCCAGTAATGCCAGAAGTCCATCCAGCCTCCGCCCTCTCAAAGGGTGGTATCTGACCACCTACTCAGGGGGTGGCCTACAAAGGGGTGCCCTGAACCCATACCTGATAGTGCAATGATCCAACCAGCTGATTGGATCAATCTTGAGATTTTCCTTTTCAAGCCCTATGTGGAACATTAAGTCCAGTGCGTGTCCATGTTGGTGAGTCACAGTGGCAACTGCTTATGCCAAGCCCAGTGCTGTCATACACTGGAGGAAATCTTGTTCAAAGCGTGAGAGCTTGTCTTTGACCCAGACATTGACATCACCAAGGATAATTCACCTTGGCGATTCTAACAATCTATCAGTGATGAACTCCATGATCACCTGCAGGAAGTCCCCATCCTGCCCAGGTGACTGGTATAAAAGGAGAACCCTGCACCCGGCACCTGGATCCCCATCCACGACCACGCACACAAAGGAAGAAATATCACCCACCTGGTGCATCACCATGTTCCGTTCAGATCTAAAAAGGCCTGTGCCACCCAGCCTCTCTGCAGTTTCTGATATTCTCCATCTAAGATGGGTTTCCTCCAGAAAAGCCAGTTCCACTTTTCCTTTCCTTAAGAAGTTGAGAATTATTTTCTGTTTTATCAGGTGGTTCAAACCTTTCACATTCCACGTGAACACAGTTATTAAATCAGCCATCGTGGATTGTCAAAATTAATAACAGGTCACGGTATACATAATACTTTACTGGGCCCCAATTAAACACCACCAGACCCAGCCTCAGAAAACTCCAAGAAAAATGGCCTCCTTAGACACTATATACATCTAAAAGTTCTGTGAGCACTATAGGAAAAAAGAACATGGGGAACGGCATCACCAGTAGAAAGCAGGAAGTTGTTATTCCTCTGTACAGACAGTTGGTGAGACCCCATCTGGAGTACTGTCTGCAGTTCTGGAGACCCCATCTCCACAAGAATATAGATGGGATGGAGGCAGTCCAGAGGAGGGCAACTAAAATGGTGCAGGGTCTGCACCAAAAGCCATAGGAAGAGAGACTAAAGGAGCTTAATATGTATACCCTTGAGGAAAAGAGGGAGAGGGGGGACATGATAGAAACTTTTAAGTACATCAAGGGATTCAACAAGTCCAAGAGGGTAGCATCTTTCAGAAAAAGAGATGTGCAAGAACAAGGGGACACAATTTGAAGACAGAGAGGGGACAGCTCAGGGGCAATGTGAGAAAGTATTTTTTCACAGAGAGGGTGGTGGATGCATGGAATGGCCTTCCTGAGGAGGCTATGTGGTCAAAAGCAGTGGGGGAATTCAAGAATGCATGGGACAGACATGAGGCAATTCTTGTGGGGGGTAGGAAGAAGTAGGCTGTTGGTTAACTAGGATCTGCAGCTTATCCAATAGGTAGGCAAATGGGCAGACTAGGTGGGCTGAGTGGTCCTTATCTGCCGTCAAAGTCCATGTTTCTATGAACTTAGGAACTGTATAACATTAACAAATTTGAACCTGGCAGCGCAAATAACAGTGGAAACAAGCAACCAGAGGTAAAATACTAAGTCTGGGTGCCATTCTATGTATGTTGTGGTCCAGAAGCCAACTATAACACTTAAAACACCAAAATGGACTTCAAGACCATGCCCTTAACAAAGAATAGTCCCCCCTAAGGCTTAGAAGACTATTTTCTGATGTAACCCCCCTACAAATGGGGGTTCCCAAAAAGTCTTCCTTAAGCTTGCCTAAATGCTCACTGCCAGGCTGGTGTCCTGCGTTTTAGCAGTTTAAATGTGATTACCAGAGCTTGTATAGCCTCTGTGTACTGTCTCTTTAAGAGCTACCTAATTGCAGCTTAAATAATCTGAGAGGGAGCTCTGCTGAAAGATGTAACTATTTACTGAAAATCATTTAGAGTGATAATGATAATGTAGTTTGTCTAACCTGCTTTCTTTGTAGCATGGACTGTTTTGTTTGTCTCCACTATCTTGGTCCTGGACTGCAAATTGGACCAAACAGTACTGGTGGGACCTAAAATGTAGCCGGACTACAGGAGCTGTCTGAATTCAAAATCTATAGGAACTGTGGTTTGAGTTTTTGCGCCTTTTTTGCAACTGAAAGGGGAGCTCTTGCTTTGACTGACAGCCAAATCAGCCAACCAAATCTTTTGGATCTTGGGGAAGTCCTGGGCTGCTTGCAGTTTTCAGTTAGAACTAAGCTGGAAGCTGAGCAAGAAGGAGCTGAAGTGTTTCTGAGCAGCTATCTTGAGTGGATTCACATGGGAGAACTCTGAAAAAGCAAAGTTTTTGGCCTGCATGCCAGTGTGCTGCTCCTGAGAGGGAGAGAAGAGAATTATTTTGGACTAAATCCACGTTTGTGTGACTAAAGTAAGCTACTGAAGTGGGCCAGGCTCAGCCTGAAGAAGACCAAATATTTTTGCTGAATGCGATCAGCCTGTCAGGAGTTCCAGCTACCCCTACGCTCCCGGTGTGTGCAGAGACTTTGCGATTGTGCCCGGGGAGCGCTTTGCCTGGTACAGTAGAATTCCTGTACATGTAAATGTGCTATGAGCTGTTAGTGGGTTGTGAGTTAGTTCCCCACTGTGTGAACTGTGTTCTGCTTGCTGGAAACTGTATCCAGCCCAAAACGGACTGCTTCCAAACTTGTCTTCATGCAGTCTGGGGCACAGAGAAGCCATCGGCGAGAGACCTGCCTGGGGATCAGCCCCCTGCTCCACGCTTGAACAGGAACAACGTCTCTGTGACTTGTGTGGGCCCTGCTTCTCCTGGCAATCCAGATCAACCACCTGCAGTCTCGATTTTCTTCCAGCCTGTGTCCAGTCTTGGGTATCGTGAGTAAATACCAGGGTAGCTCCCTACAACAACAGCTTAATCTGAGTGTGTCATCTGATTGTCTTGTTGTTTTGTTTCCTTTACGAACTGAGCCCTCTGGCTCCAGATTACACATATTGTGTACTGTGCATGTTGTGTTTTCCATACCAGGCCCCAACCAGCTGCAACCCCGGGCAACTGTCCTGGCTAGCCCGTCTCTTCTCTACCTGGGTACCCAGAGGTGGACTGTGTGGGGGGACTTAAAGCACATGCATAACTGCTTGATTTATATAACCTTTAAGCTAATTAACCTGATTTTGCCCCTCCCTTATTCAAGTACTCTGAATAAATCTGATCTAACTTTTTCTGCCTGTAATCTGACTGTGGTTCCAGTTTGTGCTCAAAGTACTGTACTGTTGCTATTTGCTGTGCTTAACCTTGTTTCATAGGGAGTCCCCAGGGTCGAGCCAGAGGAACTAGCCCTGGTGGTAAGTGCAAACAGTGTGGGTACTTGTGTGGTGTACCAGGGGTATTGTGAAAGGGATTATTGTACAGTGTTCAGGCCACTTGAGGGGAAAGAGGGGCATTACAGTGTCCCGGAGGGCTGTGCCCAGGTTAACTTGACCACTACCAACCCTGACCTCCAGGTGGAGGCACCCGTTTCAGAACTTAGGCCCCTTAACCTGCTACTAGCCAAACAGGCAGGTGTAGTAGCCCTTGAGATAGCGCCACCTAGGGGGTTACACTGATTTCAAGGATTATTCGTACAGCAGTAGCTTATATAAAGCTACCAGTGGAACACAAGTTTAAAGAATATATCAGAATCTCTCTGGCTTTATTGTGGGTACTGGCAGTGGCTTGTCGCTGGTTTCTGTGAAAACTCTGCAAGGGCTACGGTCTATTGGGAGAGTGATTATGGAAGAGTAGCGGCACTATCTTTGGGTTCATCTCAGATATACTGTGACAACCTCCGATTAACTATCGTGGGAGTCTTAGGTCCAAGGGGGCCTAGGCACCCAAAGAGGCCCCAGCAGCTTTCCATTGAGAACCCCTGAACACTGCACCATCCCACAACCAAACACACACCCCCAGAGGCCCCCCTCAACCCTGATACAACCAATGAGTGCTACACCACAGTAATAAACAGAAATAGTAACTCTCCTTTAATCAGATACTCCAAGCACAAGTGGTAACATACACCTTATCCCCCCAGGATCCCGCACACAGAAATGAGTCCCAAATATAGCAAACATCTGCAGAAAGGCAGGTCTCTAGACCATAGAGATTTGGGGAAGCATGAGTACCTCACTGTGGCAATGAGCATGGCTCACCAGAATATCAGTTCCAGTCCAAACAGCAAGCCACTCTATCATTCCTACTCAATGACTTAAGTTCTCCATTGTGTAGCATTGCAGTGAGGAGAGCACAGAAATCAAGACCAGGACCACCAAAAGATTACATAGCACCAATCCTGCTGACACCTTTGTAGACATTAACTTGCTGCGTATGGCGGTGAGCCTCAAAGTGTTAAAGCAGTCCTAGTGGTGCATACAGAAAAGAGACCCATACCATAGTGGTGAGTGGAGCAAATATGATGCCAGCAGGGAGCACCATGAGTAACAGTACTTAAGTTAAAAGGGAAGGATTGAGCCCAAATTAAGTGAAGAAAAAAAGAGAAAAGAAATAAAGAGGAGCCCTTCATCCAAAACATAGAAGTACATGTGTAACCCTCCTACAAATGGGGGTTCCCGAAAAGTCTTCCTTGAGCTTGCCTTAATGCTCACTGCTAGGCTGGTGTTCTGTGCTTTAGCAGTTTAAATGTATTGCTAGAGAGTGTCTGTATAACTTCTGTGTACTGTCTCTTTAAGAGCTGCCTGGATTGCAGTCATAATTAATCTGACAGGGAGTTCTGTTAGAAGATGTACTTGTTTGCTGATCATTTGTTAGAGTAGTAATAATATTGCAGTTTGTTCTAACCTGCCTTCTTTGCAGCATGGACAGTTCTGTTTGTTTCCATCATCTTAGTCCTGGACTGCAGAATGGGCCAATCAGTACATTTGGGACTCTAAAATAGAGTCTGCCTACAGGGGCTTGGTGGGGCCAGAACTTGTAGGAATTGTAGTTTTGGGCTTTTGGTACCTAAAATAACCTGGGGGGGGGCCTTGTTGTGACTGACAGACAGATCAGCCAACCGAACCTTTTGGATCTTGGAGAAAAGTCCCACACTGCTTGCAGTTTCAGCTAGATTTGAGTTGGGAAGTGAAGTAGTAACAGCTCGAGATAGTTCGAGTAGCAATCCATTGTGGATTCGCGTGCGAGAACTGTGG
Organism: Neoceratodus forsteri; assembly: GCA_016271365.2. Lineage (NCBI taxonomy): Eukaryota > Metazoa > Chordata > Ceratodontiformes > Ceratodontidae > Neoceratodus > Neoceratodus forsteri. The sequence goes on along the minus strand of CM028130.1, from coordinate 864,185,124 downwards.
AAAGGCCTGAGTTTAGCCTGCATGCCTGCCTGCTGTCCCTGAGAGGGAACATATGCTTTTTTTTCCAACTGAATCCGAATTTGGAGAGCGAATTAAACCACTGATTTGTGACCAGGCTTTAACCTGAAGAAGACAGTAGATTTTCTGACTGCGATCGGCCTGTCAGGACTTCCAGCTACCTCTGAACTCTTGGATTGTGCAGAGACTCCGTAATTGCGACCGGAGAGCCATTTGCCTGGTACAGTGGAATTTCCTTACATGTGACTATGCTGTCTGCTTATAGTGGATTGTGATTTGGTTCCCCACTGTGTGTCTGAACTGTGTTTTGCTTGCTGGAGGATGTATCCAGCTCCACGGACTGAATCTGTATCCATTTCCATTTGCGTGGGCCTTGCTACACTGGCCCAGCCAGAATACCTGCTACGCAGAGAAAGTCATCGAGGAGAGCCCGGCCTGGGGATCAGCCCCCTGCTCAATGCCTTGAACAGGAATGACGCCTGGGTGGTTCGTGCGGGCCCTGCTTCTCTGGGCACTCCAGCTCAACAGCCTGCAGTCTTGATTTTGTCCTGCCCGTGTCCAGTATTGGGTATTGTGAGTAAACATCAGGGTAGCTCCTGCAACAACAGCTAAATCTAAAAGTGTTATCATCTGATTGTCTTGTTGCCTTTTCTTTCACGAACTGAGCCCTCTGGCTCCGGATTACACATAGTGTATGTTGTGCATGTTGCTTTCTTCCATCACAGGGCCCCAATCAGCTGCAACATTCCTGGCTAGACCACCGTTTTCCTGCCTGGGTACCCAGAGTGTGTGACTGTGTAGGGACTCTGAACTGCATGAATAACTGTCTGATTAATATAGCTTTTAAGCAAATCAACCTGATTACACCCCTCCCTTGTTGAAGTCCCCTGAATAAATCAGATTTAACTTTGTTTGCATTTAACCTGACTGAGGTTCCAGTTTGTGCCAAAAGTATTGTACTGTTGCTATTTGCTGTGCTTAACCTTGTTTTACAGGGGGTCCCCAGGGTCAAGCTAGAGGAACCAGCCCTGGTGATAAGTGCAAACAGTGTAGGTAATTGCCTGGTGAATAAGGATCATTGTGAAAGTAATTATTGTATATTATTCAGGCCATTAAGAGGGAAAGAGGGGGGTTACAGTGTCCCTGAGGGCTGTGCCCAGGTTAGCTTGACCACTAACAACCCTGACCTCTGGGTGAAGGCACCCATTTCATTACCCCGGCCCCTTAACCTGCTACTAGCCAAGCAGCCAGGGGTAGTAGCCCTTGGGATAGCACCACCTAGGGGTTACACTTGCATCAGCACTGAACACAAAATATAAACAAGATCCCCAAAACAAATCAGTTGGTGGTGGGCAACATAACAGAAGCAGAAGCTTGTCACCATTTTACAAGAAACTAAAAGCGTTATCCCTGTATTGTCAATGCAGAAAGACCACATCCTCCTTTGCTTTGCAAGGGTCGGTAAAAAAGGCAATTTCCCTTACATAGATACATAGAAGGTGACGGCAGAAGGGGACCGCAAGGTCCATCTAGTCTGCCCATGATTTGTAAGTTGCGACCCCCGTCCCTGATTATTTGTTCTGGATGATGATGCTACTATGTCTGTCCCGTGCTCACTTAAAAGCCCCGATATCTTTGGTTCAGTGGCCTCCGGGGGTTGTCTGTTCCATGTAACAACCACCCTCTCTGTGAAGAAAAACTTCCTAATGTTTGTCCCGAATTGACCCCCTTGCAGCCTCATATCATGCCCTTGTGTTCTACTACCTCTTTTGAATTGAAAAGTTCATGTGTCTGAACTTTGTTTATACCCTTAATGTATTTGAATGTCTCAGCCATGTTGTCTCTCTCCCTCCTCTGTTCCAGGGAGTACATGTTTAAATCCTTTAACCTCTCCTCATATGACTTCTGGTGTAATCCCTGGATCATCTTTGTTGCCCTCCTTTGTACTGTCTCCAACCTATCTATGTCCTTTTTGAGGTCTGTTCTCCAAAACTGTACGCTGTAATCCAGGTGGGGCCTGACCAATGTCCTATACAGTGGCAAAACCACCTCCCTCTCCCTACTTGTTCTCCCCCTCCCAATGCACCCCAGCATGCCACCAACTCTTAGTCATGCCTTTTCACACTGTCTTCCCACCTTCAGATTGTCTGTTTTTATGATCCCCAGGTCATGTTCCTCACTAGTTTTTGTTAGCCTCCCCCTCCCCAAGATAGCAGTCAATTCTTGGGTTGCTCCTCCCTAGGTGCACGACCGTGCACTTTTTTGCATTGTATTTCAGCTGCTATACTGCAGACCATTTTTTCAATTTTTCTAGGTCCGACTTCATTTTCGCCACTCCCTCTGTAGAGTTCACTCTGTTGCATATTTTGGTGTTGTCTGTGACTAGACACACCTTTCCTTCGAGACCCTCTGCAATGTTGGCTATGAATATGTTGAAAAGTAAAGGTTCATTCCATGATTATACAAAGCTTTGCCAGCATTAATAGGGCAAAAGGGATACTTTTCCATTTTGGTGCATCTTCAGCTTCAGTGACTTCCATACTCCTATTAAACAGCTTCACTCTTATGTCCGGGTATAGCTTAAGTTTTAGATTTTTAAAAGGCACTCCACTTTCCTTCTAAGCCAGTCTCATGACCCATTCTTTATTGGCATACTTGTGGAATTTCATGAGGACAAACCAAGGCTCCTCCACTGAAGCTGGAGGACCCTGGAGGATGATATGAGTTCTGTCTATTTCCATTCTGCCAGTGTACCCCTCTGGGGCCAGGAACTCAGTAAACATCTTGCTAAAAAATGCCTCTGGGTGGTGTCCTTCTATACCTTCAGACAGTCTAATGAGCTTAATGTTTTTGCTTCGGTTGTGATTTTCTAGCCGATCCACTTTCTGTTGTAGCACAGTGATTGTGCATTCGGTTTGGTGATGAGACACTACATTGGAGCCATGCTATCTTCATTGGTGCTGACCTGTTGCTCGATTTGGATAAGTCTTTTATCCAGCTCCAATATTTTAGCAATAATTTGGGAAACACTGGTTTGTATGGTGGACAGCTTTTTGTTTACAGAGGCAAAGCCCTGCCTCATCTTGCTCAGCAGGACATCTTGACTCTGTGGGAGGACTGCTGCTCCATCACATGCTTCTTCTCCTGTACTACCTTCACTTTGCTTCCCCTGCTTTTCTGCCTATGGAGGCATGGCTTTGGTGACATTTTCTTCTAAAGTTTACAATATTGTGACATGTTCCCAGAGTCCTCTTTCTTGTTTTTTGTCTTATTGGTGCATTTACCTTTCTTATTGGATAGTTTGCTTACTTGGTTTGCACAAGAAACCAGGAAGCTTGCACTCACGAACTTACAAGAAAACTCCAACAAAGTAATGTAAATAAATGGCTTTACTGTCCAGGGGTGTAGCCAGGCATTTCAGATTTGTACACCAACCTGCCACACTGCTACCCCCACCCACACTGTTGTTTATGCCTGCCCCCCCATGACTCGAGTCCAAGGTTCCTGGCTCCAATCAGATGATTCAAGCAGTGTCAATGGCTCAGTAGGTAGCACACTTGCCTCTGAGGCCGGGAGATCAGAGGGATGTGGGTTCAGTTCCCACATCTGGCACTTGGGTTAATATCCCAGTACTGACACTGTAGTACAGCATGAGAGGGGTGCTGCACTTCTGAGGTGCCGTCTTTCGGAGGAGACGTTAAACCGAGGTCCCATCTGCCTGGATTGGTGGTAGTTCAGGTAGATGTTAAAGATCCCATGGCACTTATCGAAAAGAGTAGGGGAATTTTTATTGAAAAGAGGACTCCGGACAAGCAACAAACCAATTACAAAAAAACAAATACATACAAAAATGGAGCAGATAACATCATAACAGAAACAATAAAAACATAAAATAAAACAATCAATTCAACCATTTATCACAATTCACCCATAAAGAAGAACATTTCACTTGTCCATAGAACTTCATATCACAGTCATGAATGTTCTGCATAGAAGTAGTTATATTAAAAAAGAGTTCATCAAATGAAACAATACGCTGTTGAGTAGACCAAAAACATCTGGATTGCCAAATATAAAAACGAATAACAACGAAAATTAATAATAAAGTGTCAGCAGGATACATGGACCATTCACCCCTATTTGTACCGTACATTAGAGTCTCATAGGAAATCGATGTAAATAAAGGCTCTTTCCATTTATTTGCCAACCAAACCCAAAAGGTTCTAATATAGGAACAATCCAAAAAAGATGTTTCTGTGTTTCCAACAAAGAGACACACTTCTCTCGAGTACACCATCTATCACGAAGTTGTTTGTGTTTATGCGTGTTACCTACAGGTAATCTGCCATAAGAACTCAACCAAACACTATCCCATAGAAAGGCAGGTAAGCGTTTGTGAGAGAGCAACAGTAGAACCCTTTCTTGAGACTGGGGGGGACAATCAGGAAAAAGTAAAGTATCCTAAAAATCCGATAAAACAATAGAACTATACAATTGCTTCCTAGTCATTATTTCCAAATTAGAAACTGTAAGTTTCCATTTCAACAAAAGACAAAAAGCCTCTTTACCATACTTGGGAAACCTGGGAAGCCTATTAAAATAAGACCTTGCTTCCATAACGGTAAACCTAACAAAAACCATAACCTAACACAAGGAAACCAAACCTTCATACCAGGTCGTAAAAGAGGACTGAAATTATAGGAGAGAAAAATACTCAGAAAAAAAGCCACTGGGTGGATCATACCAACTCCACCCTGTCGTACACTCCTATACATGAAACCCCTTTTTATGGGATTCAGTCTGCTCCCCCAAAAGGCCTGAAAAAAGATACCATATAGAGAAGTAAAAAGAGACATTGGTGGTGGAAACACATAACTAATATACAAAAAAATCGGCAATAGCAAGGTTTTAATGAGCAATACACGTTTCCGTTTGGCTATTTGTTTACCCTTCCATCATGCTACCAGCGACTGAGCTATACTCAATTTATGGAACCAATTTGTATACATCATATCTCCATCACTAAATTCGATTCCCAAAATAGTTACTGGATCCTTAGAAATGGGTATACCAGCAAGTGTATCAGATTCAGGGATAGGAGAGGAACCAAAAGGGAAACCCCAACTTTTCTCATAATTAATCTTAGAACCCGAAACATTGGAAAACAAATCTAACACAGTACTGATCATAGGCCCTTCCGCAACCTCAGAAAGACAAACAACCAAGTCATCTGCGTATGCAAGAATTTTTATAGGTAAGACATTATCAGCAAGATGTACTCCTGCTAGACCATTATGAACACTAACCATATGAATAAATACATCAATAAAAAACACATACAAAACTGGACTCAATGGACAGCCTTGGCGAACCCCTCTCTGTACCGCCACTGGAGTACCAAGCCAGCCATTCACGTTTGGAATAAGATAAGCAGAGTGATATAATAACTGTATCCAATCAACAAAACCCTTTGGTAACCCATAACTATTCAATACAGAAAACAGAAATTTATGAGAAACTCGATCAAACGCTTTTTTTTTCTTGATCCAGACTAAGCAAATAACCTTTCAGGAAACCCGACTGTGAAGCCGAAAAAAGTTCACGTATTAACAATAAATTATCATTTTGGGTTCTACCCGGTATTGAACAGGTTTGATAAGGACTTATCACAGTATCCACTACAGGAGTTAGTCTACGCAATAAAATTTTACTTAAGATTTTTAGGTCTGTATTCAATAAACTTAATGTTCTCCAATTACGCAAATCAGTTTTCAAACCTTTTTTATAAAGCAATATAACCAAGGCTTGATTCATTGAGGGGGCTTACCAGGCAGAGGACAACATATTGTTAAACAATTTAGACAAAAGCAGAACCAAATTTTCCTGAAAAGTCCGGTAAAAGGTCACCCCAAAGCCATCCATACCTGGTGTAGAATCTACATTTAGTGAAAAAATGGCATCTCTTAATTCCGCTTAAGAAATATCTCGCAACATCTGTTGGCTGTCTACTGCATCTAAGTGAGGTATTTGTAAACCATCAAAGTCCAATAATCCACTCTGAACATCTTCATCTGCCTGATATAAATTGCTCAAATAACGTCCAACAACTTCAAGTAAAGCTAAAGGAGTCTTTACTAAGTCTCCCGAGTCAGTTGTTAATTCTGTAATAACACGTTTACCTACCCTATCTTTACAGTCTTGAAAGGGATCCAACGCACCCTTGTGTAATTTCAAACCAAATCTATGTTCATGATCTAAAGATTTAGCTCTATCATATCTATATTCTAACATTCGGTTTTTCACATTACTAATTTGAACACTATAATCTAACCCTTCAGTTTTAGTCAAAGAAATTAATTTTTGCAACTGTGCCATAAGACTTAAATACTCTAAATGTTGTGAATTAATCTTAGATCGAGAATAATTCTGGAAAAAAAATTTCCAATCCTTCTTAGTATCCTCCCACCAAGAAGCAGCATCATCATAAAAATCAAGAACTGATATCCATGCAAGCAATTCTGACTTCCAAGCTAGTTTAAGAGATTCATCAGTCAATAGGGAGGAGTTCAGTCTCCAAATTCTTTTTACATCGAGGTACCCTCCACGTCAAGCAGACTGTTAGAGACTTGTGATCCGAAATTCCCATACCCTTAAATTAACTAGGGTTACATGTAAAGGAACAGAAAGGAAAATGAAATCTATCCTGGTAGATAGCATTATTTTTAAAAGCGTCCTATCACCCTTAGAATGGATGCTCTGATATGCATCCTTAAGTTGAGCAGTATCAATATTTGTAACAACTTTTGAGAGTCACAAAACAATTTAGGCGTCTTCACCCCTATCATCAACACTAAGAGCACAATTAAAGTCACCAGCCCAGACAATTAAGAGAAGTATACAAATAGGGTTGAATGTCGTTTAGAAGTGCAACTCGGAGTGCTTTGGTTTGCGGAGCATATATAGTAATTAAACGAAATCTTTCACCCTCAAAATTAATATCAAGTAGTAACGCACGTCCCGGACAAATGTCCACCATTCTAGAAACTCTTAACACCGAATTAGTAAATAAAACCCCAACTCCGTCACAAGAAGTTTCCCCATTCGACCAAAAAGACATTCCTGAAGTCCAAAGATTACGAGCACGTTGCACTTCACAAATAGTTTTTAACCTCGTATCCTGGAGACAAATAACATCACTACTTAATTGTTGCAAACAGGACAAAGTAGTAACCATCTTTTTGTGACTTTTTATGCTATTAACATTAATTGTAGTAAACGTTAAAGAAGCCATCATAATGTTGAGACAGAGAGAAATAGGCCGAGAGTTCTGAGCCATTCAAATAAACAAATAATCAAGTAACTTTAGAAACTTGTCTACGTTGTGAGCGTCTAGGAAGACCCTCAACCTGTACCATTTCACCTTCATCACCCTCAGAAAAATTGTCATTAACCACAGAAGCTTTGGAAGAAAGATCTGATTCTTCACCATCAGAATCTTCCTTAGATCCCAAAACAGCAAAGCTGTTGCCTAGTTTCCACAACTCAGAAGTAATACCACTAGTAGAGGCCTTAGGTACCTGCTGAGCTGGAACAGGCTTTCCTGATCTGTGACTTTTTTTGCCATAACCTTTTTAAAAGGTAGTACTTGAGATGGAGGAGGAGGCATCTCCGGATCATCAGACTTATCATTTAAAGGTAGATCAGGCATAGTAGGTAAGGAAACATCAGAGGGAACCACCCCCGAGGAAGACTGGGTCTTGGTGACCTGCATATCAACCGATACAGAATCACCTAGACCTGCGTTTTCAACTGAATGAGATGCTACACTAGGGAATGGTGACCGAGGGAGTGAAGAGTCAATGGAAGGGGATTGTTTCGGAACAGAGTCAACTTGTTGAGCACCCACAATCAACTCTTCATGTGAAGGACAATCGTCCCTATTATGGGATGCCCAAGGACATTTGGCATATCCATGACCGGTCTGTTCACATAAATTACATTTAAATAAATTTAGACACTTAGCAGCCAAATGTCCAAATTCGAAACAATGGGAACAATGAGGGGTATCGCAGGCTGTATTAAGATGAGTTCTTGAACCACATTTAAAGCATGACTTTGGCTGACCAACATAAAACAAACTTCCACTATCCCTACCCAAAAAGAAACTATTTGGTAAATGCTGAGGGCCATTATTAGAAGCAAACAATTTGACCCTTAATTTCCAACCCCCATTCCAAATTTGTTCACTATCTAGGATTGGTACTGGTTTATCTAGAACTTCCACCTTCTGCATGACAAAAAGAATGTCCTCTATATGTACCCCTCATTCTGAAACAAATTGGTAATCAACTTAACAGGCGGTTTAGTAAGGGGAACCACAAAAAAAGGTATCCAGAGAGGAGAATTCTTAACAACCTGGAATACTGTCCAAAAATGTTCCAAACCTGCAGGGGTTTTGAAGCTAATATCATAATTAGAGTTACCCAAATGAATCAGAGCATAAATGTCTGCAGACACAAATTTCATGGAGCCTTTTAGCAAAACTTTTGCAATGTAGAGTCTATCAGGAAGGTCTTCTAAGCCACCTTTATAAATTAATCGCACAGCATTTCTACTAGAAGCAGGTTAGCCCTTATTAGAAAACAAGTCTGAAAGTTTAAATTGGGGGGGGGGGCCTCCATCAGTCTGCACAGGATTCAAAACCGTTGTTTTAGATGGTACACTCATAGTGGAGACATGTGCAACAGGTGTAGAAACTGGAATAATAGGAGCTGTAGAAGTTGCCTGTTGTATAGGTACAGTTCCAGAGGTATTACTCTGTGAGGAACAAGAAGCCTCTGAGGCACTAACAGGTGAATGATAATGCTGCACTGTAGCATCTGCTGGATCTGGCACCCAGTTACCAGATGGGTGTTGCAGCCATCCTGCAGCAGCTATTGCCTTTTCAGGTGACCAACCTGTAGTATCTGTATTAGCCTTAGAGTGACTGGTACACTGAACTGTTGGCAAAAGCTCATGTGTATGGGACACATGGGAGACAGGCGCTTCAGTAGGTATCCCACTGCATTATATAACATTTCCCTCTCCCTTACAATCTGCCCTTCCCCTCACAGTCAAATCCGTAGTGTCAGGTTGTAAAATTTCACCCTGCAATACCACATTAGTCATACCTAACCGTTTGATTGACAGCGTTGCATCAGAAGGAACCGGACTCCGGGGAATCCGTCTCTCCCTCATTCCGACTGCTAATTCCTGAATCTGGAGCCAGAAAACAAGCAGGATTCAACACAGTAGGCTGCAAACTCGATTTGGACTGCATCCGAGGTGTAGACAGGCATGGTGAATCTCCAGAGCCAACGTCACTAGATCGCGACCAGGAAGTACGGGAAGCCGGTGTGGCCAAACAAGGAGAAACTGAACGTAATGCAGCAATTTCCTTCACCAGTAGCTCTTTACGTCGCGAGCAGTTTTCAGCTTCAGAAAGCACTTCTCTGAGTAAGCGTTCCTTTGAGTGAGTACAATATTCGATTCCAACGTTGCACTACATGTCTGGATTGTCAGATACCTTAGTTAGTAGCACTTCATTGAGTCAAAAATTCCATAGGCATAGAGGCATCCTGCATAACTGTAACCAAACTCACAGCCTCTGATTCTACTGGAGCAGGGAGCCCACTCCCTGTCTCAGCCACCTCCATCCTCTCTGAAGTCTGAGCAGTAGTGGCCATCTTGCGTCCGTCCACCAAAGGTTCCCCCTTCAAAGAGTAGGGGAATTTCCCCGGTGTCCTGACCAAATTTCCCTCATTCACTAAAAATACCACCAACAGCTTAATCTGGTTCAAGATCAGTTGCCATTCATCTGTATCCCCCTTCCCCGGGTCGTGCCTGAAAATAGGCAGGACTTGTCTAGTGCACTTAACCGGTCAACAACAAAAATGAAAACTAAAACGATTCCCACACTAGACCTGCTGTCTGTTGGCACTGCTAGTGTGGTGCTGGCTGATCACTAGTAAACACAACTGACTGCACCATGAGGCCAAGACCACGGCAGAAATTTTTTCTCTATCACCTGCAGGTAGGCAGATTTGCTTCACTTGCCACTCCACATGAAGTCTCCATTCTTTTAGCTGGCTCTGAGTCTGTTCTTCCATGTGCTGCTCCTCAGTTCTTCTACTGCTTCTCTCGCGCCCAATCCAACTGAACTAATAGTATGGCTTCTAACTTTGCTGGGGCTTTAAACTCGCTGCTCAAGATTTGCCACACCCCCTACCAGATGCCAATCACTATGCAGGTGGACCATGGGGCCTGAATTGAGACCTTCAGCTTCAACGTCCGTGGTCCACTCTGCCCCCCCCCCCCCCCAAAACAAAGCTGATACAGAAAAGAAAAAGCCTGCAAAGCCAAACAAAAGAGTTTAAATGCAATGGACTAGAGAGGGCAGAGCAATGCTGGCCAGCTTGTTTGCTACCCCCTGCTACTAAACTTGGTATGCCATGGCTTACTTGGAGAATCAGTAGCTATGCCCTTGTATATTGTCTATTGAGAAGGTTTGCAGGCTGTAAAAGTTTTTGTGATGCTGTAGATTTGGAGCTTGGACAATCCCTATTATTCAGCTGGCAACCATCTTGGAATCTCTTCTACTTTTTCCACCCCCTTTATAAAGGACAGTCCTGAAAACAGGCTATGCCTAGTGGCTGTGTCCTGTCCAAATACAAATAAACTTCAACTTTAACTTCAAGTGGTGCTTGGACTGTCAGCACTGCAAGTGTTTAAAATGGGAGTTGAGGAGATGAATCAACTGGAGCATGTTAAAAAATAAATGAAACACAGTAAGATATTTAAATGGTGCATTTTTTTCCTTGTCTCAAGGTCAGATGAAAATTAACTTTACCCAGCTTGGTTTGCAAGCTCAGTTGTTGCTAGGACACATCCATAGCTCAGGTTCACCATTGTTACTGTCAACACTGCAGTACTAGGGTGCTTCAGCCACTTTCAATCAAAGGAAAGGCAAACTGATTAAAGGTTCAGTCTAGTAAAAGGGCAATTCTTCACTGGGAATAAAGGAATTTAATTATAAAGTCACAAATTGATGCTGTTTCAGCTGTTTTTTCCCCTTCAATAGCTCATTTACTTCACAAAAGCCAGAGGATTTCATTGAGTTTTGCCAGCAACTGCTGATGATCAAACCTTTTTTGACTTGAAAGTTCATGACAGGAATGACAGCGCTGCCAAGCAAAAACCCTAGATGCAAGCAGAGAGAATAAAGGGCAACAGTACCTTCACAGAGGAAGGGCAAGAATTCCACCCACCAAAATTAAAACCTTGCAGGGGCCACAGACTATTGGGAGAGTGATTATTCTGTCCCAATACCAACATTACCAGCATGGTAAAAGTTGCTTGAGATGCTGAAAACTCCAGTTTGTGCCCCAAGTTTGGGGCTACCAGTTGAGCTACTGGGAGGAGGATTGGGAGTCTCATTAGAGGCTGGCTCTGGTGGGGCTTCCAGCTGTGGTACTGCCAACTGAGGGCCCACAGGTGGCTATGTAGCTAGGGAGCTCAATGGGAGGGGAATATGCACATACTCTGCACTGAACATGCTGGTGATGGCATGTTTACATCCTCAGTGGAAAGTGGCTTTGTGTGGAAACTCAGGAAAACTGCCTCTGTTGGCAGATGCTGCTGCCATGCTTCTAGCACTCAGTCTTATTCTGACCAACAGGTGGGAAAAGATACACTATGTAAGCCAATGCATATGATTTCTTCTTTGATGGCAACATTTTCCCCCACCGCAAGGGCATCATTTGTCCCACCTGCTGATGTTATAATACCATTTCTGTGCTCTATGGAAGTGTACATAAATACATCTGAATCTTAGTTTAGTTTCCTCCCATGTTAAACAAATCATACCATGGAGTATACAATTGTAGAGCTACAAACAGGGTACAGCTGTGGGCAGTAAGCAGGGTCTGGAAAAACAAACTGTACATTCTGAGGCAACAAACAGGGTAGAGATTGACAAACAAAGTCATGGTGTACAAAATGCTATACATACTTTATTTCCATAACTAAACTACTGATCCTGACTCCCAGGGCCAGATTAAGCCTTTGGGGGGCCTGGGGCACTTGACCTCTGGGGGGCCCATGCGTATGCAGTGATTGTGACAGGTGAAAAACCCCAAACAATCTAGGGGTTTCTGGGGGCATGCTCCCCCGTGAAATTTTGAAAAAATGGTTGAAAATGGTGCATTTTGGGGGGTTCCTTACTGTTTTCTGATTTTTTTTCAACTGTAAAAAGTGACATTTTATGCTAGAAAAGTACTGTTCTTGTCACTGCCTCAAATCATGTATTGTATGTTTCCATATTCACATATCTGGATAGTACAAATTTGTATGTACTTTCAGGATATGAATATGTAAACATACATTGATTATGGTGGTTAGAGCACAGGATCGGGGACTAGAAGAGCACAGGTTCAAATACCACCCCCATAGCCAATATACTCACTGTCTGTAATATGACCCCAAGCAGATTACTTAACCCTCAGTGCCCAGTCATTCACCCAGCTGTAGTAATATGTGGAGACTGAAAACAAATGGTTGCATCTCAGGTGGTTTATTACAGGTACATTGTAAAACAGCTTGTAATGTTAAATATAATAAAACATAGGATGATTTAAAACACCTTTAAACAAGCATTTGTCAATGCCGAATGTTTACTTGCTGGCATTGGCATTGGTAGTGTAGAAGTTACAGAGCTGCATAATAGAAATGGCAGTGAAGTATTGAACTGAAACCAACCCCACCACCACCCTGCAGAGAGTGACAGGCATTGGGGTGTGCCTTTGGGTCGTCAGGCATAAGTGCCACGCCATTTCACCACACCCTACCCTGCAGGCACTGACAAGTGTCACGGTGTGCCTTAGGGTCTTTGGCCCTTATGCGCACCCCATTCCATCAGGAAATACGGTGAGATGGGTGCGGTATAGAAGAATGGGGTGAACTTTGGGGTCGAAGAGTCCAAGGCATACCTCGATGCCTCTCACTGGCTGCAGGATGTGGAATGTTATGAGCATTACAGGCAAGAATCCCAAGTCACACCCCTGATGACTGTCATTCTCTACAGGGTGGGGCATTATGGTTGGAAACCCTAACACCTCAGGCATTCGTTGGTATTTTCACTCCAAATTTTCAACATGGTTTTTTTGTGACCCCCACCTCATGAACAGTGGCAATATCAGTTTGTTAGCGGCTGCTTATACTGGCTCGACGTTAACACCACAGGTACAAAACACATTCTGAACAGGATGTGAAAAATGACAGCTGTACTGTTCATGGGGAGGTGTAAAAAATGGCAATGTTGCAAATCTGCAGTAAAAATATTAAAAAAACTGGTGAAGTCACGAGTGCATAGAAACTGTGCAACGCACACCTGTAATGTAATTAGGTTGGGGATTTTTTACAGCAGATTGTCAACACAGGCATTTTGGGACCTCCGATCATGAACAGTGTCACTGTGATTTTCTTTATCTGTCCCGAACAATGATTCCCCACAGCGACCACAATCTCTGCGCTGAAAGTGTGAAAACACATTTCAGCCATGTTGTGAAAAATGACAGCTGTACTGTTCATAAGGAAGTGTGGAAAAATGCCACTGGTGAAAATCTGGACTGAAAATATTACAAAGTCATGAACTTACGAGTGCGTGGAAACTGCACAATGCTCACTCGTAACACAGTCATTTATGGACTTTTGTCACCAAATTTTCAACATAGCCATTTAAGACCTCTGCTCATGAACAGTGTAACTGTGATTTCCTTAATCTGCCCCAAACATTGCTTTGCACACGACTGCACCATTTGCGCTAGGCGTCTTGGAAACACATTTGGGACGACATGTGAAAAATGGCAGCTGTACTGTTCATAAGGAAGTGTAAAAAAATGGCAATGTGGAAAATCTGGAGTGAAAATATAGAAAATTCACAAACTTATGAGCGTGCGTAGGAACTGTGCAACATACGCTGATAAAACAGTCATTTTAGGAATTTTTCACAAATTTTCAACATAGCCATTTAAGACCTCTGCTCATTAACAGTGTCACTGTGATTTTCTTAATGTGTCCCATACATTGATTTACGCACAACTGCACCATTGTACTACATGGTAGAAGCACGTTTGGGCAGATGTGAAAAATGACAGCTGTACTGCTCATGAGGAGGTGTAGTAAAATGGCAATGTTGAAAATCTGGAGTGAAAATATTGAAATTCACGAACTTACGAGCATGCGTAGGAACTGTCTGCGCACTGCGCTAAAACAGTCATTTTTAGGAATTGTTCCCCAGAATTTTCAACATAGGCTTTTGAGGCCCACCTTATGAACAGTGGCAGTGTCGTTTTAGATTTTCGGTCCGAGAAGGTGATTTAGCGCAGTGACTGCAAAATCACCCTTCAGGCCCAGTAACGCCATGACAGTGAGCGATTCGCGAGAAGGGGTCCCAAAAACCCCATGTTGAAAATTTGGTGCAAAATTCCAAAAATGGCTGAGATATGGCAGCAAAGTTGAAAAAACCCTATCTATCCCATTATACAGCTTACCGACATTTCCTCAGTTCGCGGTCGGCTTTAAAGGTGCAGACATGTTCCCAGTCCACCAAAGATCGTCGCGCGGGTCGGAGGTAAGTATAGAATGAGGGTGTGGGGAGGCGGGTGCGCGGAGGGTGGGTGCGGGAGGGGCAGAGACAGCGAGGGACCGTTTTAAGTTTCAGGTATTTTTTATTGAATACGATGGGGCGTTCCCACGCTGGGTGGACTCCCAGTGTGGCACAAGAGTGGCTGGTGGGGGCGTGGAGCTGACGGGGATTGGGCTTCGCCCGGCAATAGCATCTGTTGCCACGCTGGGGTGAGCTCCCAGCGTGGCACCTGTACTGAGGCGGGACCAGTGGAGCCGGCAGGATTGGGCACCCGTCAGCTGTACAATGCTGACCCAAGCTGGGGTGGGCACCCAGTGTGGCATATAACTCTGCTTTGGGCGCAGAGACAGCTGACGGGGATTGGGCACCCCATTGGCTACACATGTGTTGTGAAGAAGCGAGCACGCAGTATGCATGCGTGTGTGTGTGTGTGTGTGTAGGGGAGCACGCATGAGCAGGCGATATCTTATCGCTGCTCACTGAAGCATAGCTCCCCCTTTCAGCTGTACTCCACTGCATTTTGGACGCCGACATAGACAGCTCCAGCAGGCATTGGAGAACTGCGGCCGTACCTGCAAACACACTGACTGAATTGGAAGAGGGCTGCCACACCTCCGAAAACTCGGATGATGGCACTATGTTTCTTGCACACGCATGCAAGCAAACATAAAAACTAATGCGTGGTAATGTTGCAGTTTATTAATTATCACAAAGTTTCTATTTTCCTTGTGATGATTTTATTGGTACCAGGTATCTGCATATGCCGTCAAGTTAACCTTTTTATTTATTTTTTTTTTCTGGTGTTTTACTGTTCGGGGTCGTTTGTTTTTTACCAGACTGATAGCCACAGGGTACCGCCAACAGTTCCGATGTTGGATTCCTGGCCACAGAGATAGAATCGTGTGACCACCTGGACAGAACATGTAAAAGGTGCAGAGATATTCGCGGCACTACATCTAACCCAGAGCTTAGTTTTGCTACTGTTGTTCATGCTTCACTTCTCATTTTTCTAAGTGCTAAATAATTCATTATAATACCTCTCTCAGAGCGAGGTATTATAACGAATTATTTAGTACTTAGAAAATGAAAAGCATGAATCGCTCACATTACTGGCCATCTCAGTAAAATTATCCTCCAACATGCCGTTCTAGCTGCTACTCCTCGGGGTCTGAGCCCCCTTCTTTCACTCTCTGGCATCAAAATCAATAGTTTTTGAATTGTTCTCATAGGCCCCCCTCCTCCACCAAACTGAACAACAGTCAACATCCACCCCATGTATTTCATGTGGGGCGTTTGAGCTGTAGTCCCGGGTCTGGCTAGATACACTGGGTTACGGGTAAAATGCTGATCATAAAAAAAAGTCCGGCAATGCAGTGGAAATGTTTTGAATTATTCAAAACTTTGAATTAACCCCATCAGAATAATGCCATGCCAGTAGTGCAATAGTTCATCGACTCCCTCCTTTTCAGTCAGTCTTTGGCGGGCTCTCTTGCCACTTGGGCCATGCGGTGTGGCGGTTTGCTACTGACCTTGACGGAGTGTCTGGATTTTTTTCTTTTGACTATTCATTCGCTCCTGCCTCCCCTTGCGAGTCGCGGCTCGCTTGCTCAACTCTCCCCGGTCCCTGCTCAGCATATAACCTGTCCTGACCACCCAGGCCCGACTCCCAAGTCCCAACTTCCAAGTCTGTCCCTCCATCCCTCCCTTCCGAGTCCCAAAACACATTACTTTGCTTTATTGCTTAGATTTGCTCCCCACTTGCTTTAAGTACCTGTGCGTGAGTTTGAATTTTCTGAAACTGCAATTTGTGCAAAAACAAACAGTTTTTTTTTTAAATATGCTGCGAGTCGCGAGAGACTAGCTACCTGGTCGGTTGGAAAGAAACAGAACTCACGTCTACTCTCCTCTAAGGTTCCACAACACTGCGGCAGTGATGACGCAGCATGCGCTTACATGCGCAGTGAAGTGCCAGTGGCATATAAACCAGATGACTCGGCTTCTACATACCACGTGACCCCCCCCCCATTCTCCAAGTCTCAGGGGCGACACTCTGGGCAAAATCATGAACAGCATGGGCCAGAAGTAAGTAATTTAAAGCAGCAGCCAGCAGGTGCATTTAAATGGTTCAGTGCATATATTTATTGCAGTCATGCACGGCCGTTTTGGGGGCCTTCTTTGGCGGGGGGCCTGGGGCATTTGTCCCATTTGCCCCCCTCTTAATCCAGGCCTGCTGACTCCTCCATATGACAGCACAGCTGTGCAGCTGAAGGCTGGCCCTTGGTATGGTCCTCAGTAGTCAGGTACCAAAGATCCTACTTGGGTACGGACAAACCCAGGGTACCCAGAAGGGGATTGGAAGTAGACTCAGGAGGATTATAATAGCAATGCCTCCCCAATACATTGCAGGTGGCTTGTGGGGAGTTGAAGGAGTCTTGGGAGAGTGATTGAAGCAGTTGGAAAGAAACAGAATTGGAAAAGTGAAAAAGTGCATTTTGCAGGTAGCATTTTCTGTTTCATTGTGTGAGGTAGTGCTACTTAGTTGATGTGCAGTGTTTAGAGAGGACTGATGAGGTGGCAGCCAATGAAATATAAAAACTGTTTAGTATTCATTTTTCAGCACCAAGGAATATGCTGATTATGTGTTCGGAAGAGTCAGCGAGTAGCTCTTATGTCCAGAAAATCCACTCTCCTGCATCATAAATTATTAACTTACACAAAGGAATGCATTGTTGCACAGGGTGCTAGGTCTAAAAGGCTACATGTGAGCTACTTTGGGACTATAGAAAGGCACTTGACCTCTGCTGATTGATGCAAGATGACTATAGTGTGGTGTGCAGAACTCTAGACAGGTTCTGTAATATGAAAATATGAATTTAGGAAGGAAAAAAGTCCTTTAGTCCGTCAACTTTTTTACCTTCACTAACTCAGTGGGAATACCCTGTCACCCCTTTTTTTTCAATGTACTGCTCCAGTCTGTGTTTAAAATTATCTGAACAAACACTACAATCTGAAACAAAATCTGAGTAGCAGGATGTACAAGTAAGAAAAAAATTCAAAATGGGCTATGACCCTACTGGGCAACAGACATAATGTCTGGAATAGCCAGGTCAGGTGGGGCAGAGTATCCATTGGAGTGATCTCCACAGTGAAAAGCATGTTTTGGGATGCTAGAAAGATTCTTCTTTTTTTTATTATTTGTAATGTAGACTCTGGCCCAGAGTCCCCATACTGGGTACATCTGGAGATGAAGCAACGTCAGTGTTTTCTCTTGTGATAGTTTTGTATTCGGTGTATTTCATCCTCTGGAAAAGTAGGAAGGATAATGCCCTGGTTCTGAACTCCCTTGGGATACAGATGGTGGTACAGTGTGCTATAAAGGCTCTGATTATCCATTCTTGACACAAACTCTTCATTGAAGAATCCCTCACTTCCTTTCTTCCTTTCCGATCCAGGGTTCTGGATCTGGGAAGAGAAAGGGGTCAGTAAAGAGTCATAGATGTTTTGTCGGAGGACACCTGGCCTCCTTTTCCAGTCAAGACCATCTTTGCAAATTTCTACCCTGCACCACTTCAGATACCTCCCGTTGATCTACTTGATATATATTGAATGGTCATCTTTTTTGCTCTTCATCCCACATCAGTGGAGAGTTTGCTCCACACTGCTAACAAGACCCAAAGCTTGATTGCTTGCTGTATCAAGCCCATATGGATAATGTTCTAGATTCAAGTCCATGAAGCTTGTAGGATGGGGCACAATAGAATCTAGAGACCAGTCTGAGTGGGTTGTTAAGTATTTGGGGTGCACTCAGCCTGATGCTGTGCTCATTATAGGTACATGGATTACATTTCTCCCATAGAGTCTATTTCACACAAACCAGGCTCCATAAAATAGATGCATTAGCCATGGATGAAAGCCCCAGCTGGCACATGGCATAGGCCTGCTTTATACACATGGTATGGGATTGCCCTCAACTCTTGTCCTCCTGGCCGGGAGATCAAGATCTTTCAACATGGCTGAAGCACGCTATCATTCTGACTCTAATATGAGCCCTGTTGGCTGAGTCATGGAGTGACTTTCTTACCTCTTCCTCACAGTGCTGTGTTCTGTTGTTCACATTAGCAGCAGCAAAGAGCTGCATTCTAGTAAATTGGGAATTGGCTTGTTTTCCCCCTACCGTGAACTGAACTTTGATTTGGCACACATACAGTACCATTTATTTGTGGCACTTTACTGCTCCTGTACATGTCCCTGGTGAGGCCACACCTAGAGTGCTACATGCAGTTCTGAAATCCACACCTCAGGAAAGATAGGGAGTGCTTAGAGGCCTTACAAAGGAGGCTACTAAGGTGATCCTAGGGCAGAAGGGGAGATTGTCTGAGGAAAGTTTAGCAGACCGTTACATGTTTTTATACACTGGAGACCAGGAAGGAAAGGGGGGATATGTTCACAAGGAAAGAGGACACAGTGACTAGAGGACACAGGTTGAAGTTGGTAGTGGGAAGATTTAGCAGGGATGTGAGGAGGTTCTTCATGGAGGGGGTGGTGGACAAATGGAACAGACTGCCCAGTGAGATTGTTAAAGCCAAGAGTGTGATGGGTTTAACCATGGTTGGGACAGATATATGGGAATAGCGGGACCCACGGGCAGAAAAGGGGGAGAGATAACTGGGATAGGGTGTGTTTTGTATATAAACATTTTATTAATGAGTAATTGCAATACAGAGAATCAAAACATAACACACACAAGCAAATCAGGATAATCCAGTGAGTAAACGATAATTAAGCAATAAGGCATGATGGGGGGTGTAATGGTGGGATAACAGCCCACCTCGGGATGGGTTGAAGCATGAGGCATAGCCGAGGGCTTCCATCACCCAGGAAGGGCAGTTAACCCACTATAACACACCCCCTGGAGTGCCTCATTGCGATTATGAAATGGGTCATTTTTAGTAAATTTTATGCATTTTTAAACATAATACTTTCAGCTGGGCTGTTGTGCTGGGATAATGGCCCAGCAAAAAGCAGCTCTCGAATAATCAGAATTCAGCATTCTTTCTACCCATTTCATAATATAGAACAGTACCATGGGGTGTCAGTAATTAGAAGAAATCAACTGCAATAACAATACAAATATAACAAGTGAAAGAACATTATGCTTTAACAAATCATACTCTGCTATTATACTTTAACAGAGACATCCACCTTCCCCTCAAAAGAGCTAAACCTAATAACCATTCAAGTCAAAACTTAACACTCTGCCAATTCCCCATAGAAAGAGTGCATTGATCAGCCCCTACGGCCATCAGATCTTTAAATCCAGCCTAGCGCCAGAGCAGACATGGAGCTAAGCAGGAAAATGGGAAGACAAGATCAACCTCTGGGTCTTTTTCTGTCAACACAATCTATTTTTTGTGTGTATAATTCTATATTATGATTATGGAATGCATTTGCTATAATTTACTGCAGTCTCACAAGTAGTTCCAGAGATTATGGGGCACAGCACTGGATTGGGCCTCCTTTCCAACTTATGTAGCAATGTTGACCTCTGAGACAGCTACAGAGATCCCTCTCCTACCTCAATAACAGGTACATTGGGTCTCCTACTGAATGAGGTGGGTCAAGAGATTTCTTCCACAGATTGTGACACTTTTTGGGGTAGTTGGTTCCTCTCTCAGAAAGGGAGGGGACAGTGTGCCTTGTTGCCTTGTTCTCTGCCTCACCTAGTACTGTATTTCATCGTATCAGTTACACTGTTTGATGCAACACGTTTCTGCAGTTGAAATTCAACCTCAAAAAGTGGAAAGTGATGCACATATAGAACAAGAATCCCCAGTACGGAGTATTGGATGGGAGGGGCTAAGCTAGGCACTACTTCTGAGGATAGGGACCTAGGAGTCATCATAAGTGACTCTATTAATCTAACCAATGAAACAAGACCTACAGTAAGGCAACCAGGATGTTGGGGTATATTGAGAGGGATTTTGATAGCAGGAAGAAAGACATATTACTACCTCTAAATAGATCATGGGTAAGGCCACACCTGGAGTACTGTGCCAAGTTCTGCAGTCCTCGCCTAAGAAATGACAAATGTAGACTTAAGACGGTGCAGCAGAATGTAACCAAAATGATTCAGTGCCAGCAGAGCAGGTCTTACAGGCATCTGCATAAGGCACTGAACATGTACACGTTGGAGGCCAGATAAGAGAGAGGCAATATGATTGAGCCCTTCAAGTTCCTTAAAGGAATGACGGTCCCAATAATGTCACCCCTCTCTCGTCTGGACCCAAAACTGGGCACAGCACTCCAGGTGTGGCCTCACCAGTGATCTGTAGAGGGTTAGTAATACCTATTTCCTCCTGCTATCAGCCTGACCCTCGAATACACAACAGATCCAAACCACACATAGAGAGTAACTGAAAGATTAAAAAGCTGCAGTAGCAGATAAGGTAGACCTAGTCAGTGTCTTGTTCCCGTATTTAATGCTGTGTTGACCTCGATAATGACATTTATTTTTTGTATTATTACTCTGGCTCCAGGTGTGGGGCTTGCTGCCTCATGGCAGCATCGTCTAAACGGCACTGCAGAGCACAGGTCCATTTTAACTTTGTTGCCCCCCCCAGTACACCCCAAATCCTGGTTGCCTTACTGTAGGCTTTGTTACATTAGCTAGTTTGTTTTAAGGAGTCACTTATGATGACCCCTGCAGGTCCCTTTCTTCTGAAATAGTGGCTAGCTTAACCCCTTCCATCTAGTATTTCATCCAGGAGTTCTTGTTCCCTATGTATTCACTTTGCACTTTTTGGAATTGAATTTCAACATCCAGATCTTGGATTAACTCTCTTACCTTTACATGCCTCTCTATAACTCTCTTAACCCCACCTTGCTGTTTACAGTACCTTGCCACAGAGCATAGCGTCATCTGCATAGACACATCTTGCTCTGTGTTCCTTCTCCAATGTCGCTGATGAACATATTTAAAAGTACTGGACCCAGGACTAATCCCTGTGGCACCCCATTAGTGACCTCCCTCTCCATTTACCACCATCCTCAGCTGTCTCCACTCCAACCAACTTCCCACCCATCTAACTATGAACTTCAGTGCATCTAGATCATCTAGCTTCTTTAGCAACCTTCTGTTTTGCGCCAAGTCTAATGCCTTGTTACACTGGCTAGCTTGTTTTAGGGAGTCACTTATGATGACTCCTACAGTAGGTCCCTTTACTCAGAAGTAGTGCCCACCTTATCCCCACTCATCCAATATTCCGTACTGGGATTCTTGTCCCTTATGTGCATCACCTTGCACGTTTTGGCACTTAATTTCAACTGCCAAACCATGAACCACCTCTCCAACCTTTGAAGGTCCCTCTACAACTCCCTTACCCCCTCTTCACTGTCTACGCTACCACATAACTTTGTATCATCTGTGAAAAGACACATCTTGCCCTGAATTTCTTCTTCTATGTCACTGATGAAAATATTTAAAAGGTCTAAACCCAGGATCAATCCCACTGGCATCCCTTCCTATTTATCACTACCCCCAGTTATCTCCCCTCCAACTAACTTCCCACTCATCTAACTATGTCATTCACTGCACCTAGATCCTCAAGGTTCTGTAGCAACCTTCTGTGTGGCACCAAGTAATCTGCCGACACTGTCTATGTATGTATGTATCTATGTAAGTCTAATGTCTTGCCAAAGTTGAAGGACTGCAAATCCACTGGCTGTGCCTTAACTACTGCCCTGGTTATTTAGTCAAAGAATACTGTCAGGTTGGTCTGACGAGACCGCCACACCATGATCCATGCTGTTTACTATCCTGGAGCCTGTTTTTCTCCAGGTAGTCCACCAGGACCTCTTTGACTAGTATCTTTGTCATTTTACCCACAATGGAAGTAAGAGTAACAAGTCTGTAGTTACCTGTTTGCTCCTTGGCCCCACCCTTTTGAAGCAAAACTATGTTCCCTACCCTCTAGTCTTTTGGAACTGTCCCTGACTAAACTGAGCTATTAAATAGCTCTGCCAGGGTTCAACTAATTCTGATGCCACTTCTCAGAGCACCTTCGGATGTATCCCATCTGGCCTCAAGACCTTGTCTATCTTCAGGTCTGCAAGCCGTTTTCTGTTCTTATCACTTGTAAATACTTTCTGCCTCATTTTTGGGAGTCTCCTTTCAGCAGCCTTTATGCTGCATTCTGGAAATGGCCCACTGCACTCCCTTGTGAATATTGAGCAAAAGTAGTTGTTCAGAACGGCTGCCTTCTGCACATCTTCATCTAATACCCTGCCCTCCTGTCAGTCTAACAATTCACCTTCCTATTATAGTTTTTCCATACTATATCTAACAAACTGTTTTGTCCCACCCTTAACCCCCTCCTTAATATGCAGCTCTGTGTCTGCTTTTGTGTCTCTGACTGCCTCTTAGCCTCCATAGTTTTTACTTGGTTCTCCCTCCATTCTTCATTCCCCTGCTTCTCTTTGTGCCTGATGAGGGTCCATTTTGTGGCCCTTCCTGCCTCTCTGACCTTTTTAGAGAACCAAATTGGCCTCTTGTACCCATCTCTCTTGGCAACCATTCACACGCATGACTTTGTTTCATCGAGAATGACCTCATAAATTTCCCTTCATCTTTCCTCCACTCCCCGATTCTGTCCACTCCAACTAACCTATCCCGGACTAATTCCCACATCTGGTTAAAGTCTGCTCTACTGAAATCCAGAACTTCAGCCTTTGATAAAGTCATACTTGTACTGATGGCCAGACTGAACCATATGGTGTTATGGTCATTGGACCCCAGTTGTTCTCCAACCTGCACTCCACCTGCTATTTCTGAGTTGGTGAGCACCATGTCAAGAATGGAAGCCTGCCTTGTGTGTTCTTTAACCAGCTGCACCAGCAGTTCTGCAAGGCATGTAGTAGGGCCTGACATCTGGTGCTCTTAGTTGCTGGAATGTCCCAGTCAATGTCTGACAGGTTGATACCCCCCTTCCCCTTTGCATCCTCCCTCTCTATTTCTACCCTAGTTCCCTATTACCCATTCCCCCTGTCCTGGTGGTCTATAGACCACCCTCATGCACAGTTTCTTACCTGATGCTGCCATGAGCTGAACCCACAGTGACTGTAGTTCCCCATCCCCGGATGAGCGATCCTCTACTGCTTCAATGCCTTCCCTGACATCAGGGCTTCCTCTCCTCCTTTACCTTTATCTCTATCCCACCTAGACATGGTGTAGCCTATGTCCACCAGGTCCCAGTAATTCTACCTTGTGGCCCAAGTTTCCGTGATGGCTACTGGGTTCAACCCTGCATCTGCCACCATTGACTCATGCTTACTAATTTTGTTTCCCAGACTCCTGGCATTTAGGCAGACTGCTTTCAAGCTTGCACATTAATTAGAAAACAGATGCAAAATGCAAAACATTTCAGAGTTTAGAAGGTGGCCAGGTACCAACAGAGGTGGACCCACCTGGAAATTTCCAGGTATCATGGTGTACCAGTCCAGTTCTGAGCCTTACCCATTTATTTCATTATCGTGATATGGAACTTGTGAATTAAATGGGTAGGAGCACAGGATTTCAAATTTAATATACATTAGTTAGCACTGTGTATCATTGCATTGGTAATGTAGCCTCTCCTGGGAGACTGTTCAATGTTTTAATTTTAAGCAGTAAACAAAAAATTCATAATAAAATGTGAAGCAACACCAGCAAAGTACTGAGAATCTCATACAGTGTGTCATGCTTATCATGAAAGAACAGAATGGATTTCTGAAGCTTCATCATCAACATCTGAATAATGAAATACTTTGTGCTGAATAAATCATGGCCAGGAAGAAGCCCTGCTGTGTGCACTGTACAAACAAGGCTTACACGGACATGGGTGATGTAATATTTGTTCTTTCCCACAAGGACTTCTGAGCAGAAATACTATAGTATATCTGTTTTACACACTCCCCACAAAAGGAAATCCCAAAGTCAGTTTAGGGTGGTCTTTTTAGTCAAACTCAGTTACCGGTAAATGGTCTTATTCTGCATCCAGCTAAGGCAACTCAAGCAGCTGAGGCTTGACTCTCCCTCTTTAAGATATTTCTACTCAAATGACAGATCCACAGATTGCCCACAGTGTACTGCCATGAAGGAGACCTAGGTTCACCTTCCAAACCCTACTCTAGCTCTGGGTCAATGGAGTTTATGGTGTTGTGCAATGACAGTGTACTCAGACTTCGAGCATGGGAGGACATGATTGTTTAGGCATTTCAACGTCTTCATTAGTGGGTCTTTGTGAACATGGCTTGTGAAATAGGTATAAAAAAAATCCAGAAACTTGATTGACCGAGGAAATTGAAGCCAACTGCTGACATCCCAGCACAACAACACTGGAAAAAGATCTGTGACCTCTTAACTTATAAAATCACCCTATGACTCACTGCCCTGTCCCCTTGCCATGCACTGACCATATCAAACATGGCTGTCCTGGCATTAGTTAATTTTCTGTTGTAATATTTCTAAACTCCCTCCCACACAAATAAAACAAATCAAACAGCTGCCACCTCTGTTAGAGCCCTTACTTCCCAAACACAGATGTTTCAACTACTGTCTCATTTTGTGTCCTATCTCACTGAACAACAAAACCACTGACCACTTCTTCTAACATAACGAAGATCTACAATGGAGCTCTGTTGAACTACCATCGACAGCTGCTACAATATAACTGTCGAGTTTGCCCCATTGGGGCTCAATAAGTTGAGGAAGTCACAAACCCATCTGTGGCTCCTGAAACTACAGATGAATGCCACCATTATCGAAATGCTCATGTGGGGTTCCCTCTGTCATCGACCAGGCCTGACACCATGCACTGACCAGGACTCCTCAAAGTATCAGTTGCAGCTGTTCTTCCACTCACTGAGACCAGTTCATTACTACTGTGCTACGTAAACCAGCTGTTGCCAACTGTTAGTCAATATAGCTCACACACAATATGGCTCCAACTCTGTTGAACCATATGGCCTCACTCTCACACTCACTGAACACAGCTCAGTCTGGTTCCCTTGCAAACTTCTTCCTGGCTTGGTTCCCTTTCCTAAAGCAGACACAAGCATAAGTTTGTCCTTACAAGTAGTACTGGCTGGAAACCAACACCACAAACACTTAATAGCACAACGTTTATTTGCCTTTTCTCATTTTTTCTCACTTAAGTAATTTAAATTGAAAAAGAAACATAAAACTAATTTCCTTACTAATAGTTAACTGGACCCATTTCATAGTTGCAATGAGGCACTTCAGGGTGTGTGTGTTTTTCTGGGATAATGGCACTTCTTGTGTGATGGAAGCATTCGGCCTTCAGCCCAGTGTTTCAACCCTCTGACGGCATCCTTTTATCCCTGCACAACACACACTCTCTGTCATGCTTTACAGCTTACACATGGAATTCTGAATGTACAATGAAAGCACAGGGTTTGCATGCAAATCTACAGCCAGCCACAGAAAAGGATTTACTAATCAGCCCACCCTTGGGACTCACCAATCCGGTGACTGGGGCTAGAAAGTACTTAACCTGTTTCAGGAGGTGGAGCAGCACGTAGCAGATCTGCAGGCATCTGCCATAGATTTCAGGAAGATCTGCAGACTGTTGGAGGTGCCAGAGAGCCAACAGGGCTTGGCAGAGAGCTTGTGTGCACATACAGACTGTGAAGAGGCGCAGTTCCTGTGTGTAACAAAGACAGAGAAAGGTTAGAGTGTTTGCAGTTGGGCATTCTGCCCTAAAGATGTTTCCCACATGGGGAGCATTTTTCAAATAGCCAGAGATTTAACCTGATCAGAGGTAGATCTGCTGAGAGTGAGTTCCAGATTGAGCCCAGTCAGAGGGAGAAAGAGACACAAAGAAGAGACCATATAAGAGCTGACTGCCTCAGCCACCTAGCTACTTGGAGAAGTCCCAGCATGGGACAGAAGTAGAGGAGAAAGTCCCTACCAAAGGGCAAAGCTAAAAGACCCCAATGGGGGGTGAAGATCAGTAAGGCTAAGATGTCACCTTATGGCTCCTACATGCTACAGGAAGCACTGCAAAGACCCCAGTGCCACTGGTATCCAGTTTCCAGCATCCTAGTAGCAGAAGCTGCATTGAGTGACCTGTTTCTACAGCCAGGCCTTTCAGGGCCTAAGAGATCTACAGAACTTTGAAGCAGAAGTTTATTTATATTTGAACAGGACAAGGTACTAGGCAAGAGCTTGTTTTCAGGACTATCCCTGTGTACAAACAAGTGACGTTACAATAGGATAAAAATGGCAAACATTCACTAACAAAATAACAAAATACAACATTATTCATATACAATTACTGTACATTCCAACAAACACCACTTTGTAAGAGCTGCTTTGAAACTGTTGTATGTGGGTAAATTTCGTAACTTTGGAGGCAATGAATTCCTGTTGCAATAAAATTAAATGACATTGTACCATATCTTGAGCTTGTTCCTGGAACATGAAGGCCCCTCCCAATAAGTTCCTGAAGATAATATTTTAAAGAGATTGGTGTTAGCTTTTCTTTGTTTTCTGTAATCTGTTTAGCTCCTTGTTGCCCTGCCTGCCCCCTTCAGACCGACTCCTCCAGCCCCATCACCCTGGCTTTTCCAGGGCTTACCTTGCATCATTTACCTCTGCCATAGGACTGTGATGGTGCCCGGTCACCGGTGCGGGGCCTGCAGAGGGTCAGGCTTCATCTTGCTGCTGGGTATTGTTTTTCTCTGATGTATGCCCTGGGGCTCATGGATGTGCAAAGGCCTTGCTGTGAGAGCTCCACTTCTGTGGAGATGCCCCAGGTGACCTGAATAAAGGGTCCTCTTCCCTTACGTGATGGCATTGCATGTGCTGCCATCCAGCTGCCACTGGGCGGCAGGCAAGAAGCGCGCCACACCAACCCCCCTTCCCGAGGAAGGACAACTGTCCTGAGATGCTCAATCATTCCTCTCCCCTCCTGCCCCCAAGCAACCCGAGTCCATTCCCGATCCCAGGTCACCAGCATGGCAGAAGGTAAGGCATTCAGTGCCTCAGTCCCCCATGCCACTGGGCCTTAGGGGTTAGCTTTTCTAATAAGTAAGGTGGAGTTTGACCTGCCATACATTTATATAGACAATTAAACAAATGTCTCTCCCTTCAAATTTCTAAAGATGTCCAAATTACTTCTCATAGCAATACACAATGATCTGTCATTGCTGGAAGACCGGTGAATCCTAGAACAAACATAATACGGTAGTGCCATCTATCCAGTTTTTCCAGACTCACCTTTCCAGACATCCCATATATTGCACTACTGTAATCTATCAAAGGTAGAATAACCAATGATGCAAGTTTTTCTCTAATGTTTCTTTTGTCATGCAAAACGTATGCCTCCTAAGGGCATCCAGCTTCTGGGAGACTTTAACACAATGTTTGTTTATACGATCATCAGACTTTAACTGAGTCAAATCAAAGACTCAAGCATGTACATGAATAAACTTGGTCAATTTTACACCATCCAAGGAACAGATATTCAAATCATTCGACACAGGCCCTGTTTTTTTCAGCTCCAGCTTTGGGAAGGGGGAACATTGTTTAACCAGGAGTAGCACAGTAAGCCAAAGCTTGTTTCCAGATGCGACCTGGGAGCACAAGGAAGTTAAGTGACTTGCTCAGGATCACACAGTATGCACCTAGGTGGCTGTGGGATTTAAACCTAGGTCTCCAGATCTGCAGCTCAGAGTCTTAACCCACTGTGCTATACTGCCTCCCAAGGTGGGACGCAAACTCATGACCCTGGGATTAACAGTCCCATGCTCTACCGACTGAGCTAGCCGGGAGCTAAACACTGTGTCTGTCTGAACAGCACTGTGTCTGTTTGAACAACATTGTGTCTGTTTTCTTACAATTCAAAATTAATTGTTGTTGTTATTGTTGTTTGTTGTTGTTTATTAAGGAATGACCATTGAGAATCAGCTCATTCACAATGGTGACCTTATAGCAGTGCAAAATATAAATTACAATAAAAAAATCATAATTTTCATCACGATTTAACAATACGTCAATAACATTCACAAACATGCTCACACAAAGATAGATGCTGTTTTAACATACAGTAGATACAGAAGGTGAAGGCATATATAACCTACGGAGTTCATGTGGAAGTCTATTCCAAAACAAAGGAACAAATTGGCTAAAATATTGAAGGGAACACTTAGTTTTAGTAAAGGGAACAGAAGGTTCACGCACAAAAGCATTTCTCAATGATGGATCAACAGATCTAAAAAATAATTTATTATTCAAATAATCAGGAACAAAGCCAAGACCACATTTATATGCAAATATGAATCTGTGATTGTCCCTTCTTTGTTTTAATGATACCCAACCCAAGGATTTATACAAAACACAATGACGGACCTCCACTGGACATTTCAAAATCAAACAAGCCAAAGGATTGTAGAGTATATCCAATTTATGTAGATGCTCAGAAGTTGCACCAGCATACAAAATATCTGCATAATCAAATAAAGGAAGTATTTGTACGGTAATTATAATTTTCATTGTGGCCGAATCCAAACAATTTTTATTTTTAAATAAAAAACCTATCTTCTTGCCAATTGCACAACCAAATTTTCCACATGAGTAGTCCCTGAGGCATACTGGTCAAGCCAAAACCCTAAATACTTATATGATTTAACATTTTCTATTGCAACTCTGGAACTATCTGATATTATCATCCTATGACCCAGCTTTATTTTGGAGGGGGTCCAAACAACATGGACTTTGTCTTGGTTATATTTAACTTCAATTTAGAATCTAAAACAAAATGTTTGCAATGAATCAAAATTACTTTGTAAAACAGTTTGAATTTGTGAAACCGAATCATGAGAAAAATAAACAATAGTATTGACTGCATATAAATGATAATTAACTTCACCTAAAACTTGACCAAAATCTTTTAAATATAACAAAAAAAGAAGAGGTCCCAAGACAGAGCCCTGTGGGACACCCCTTACTACCTCTAATGAAGAGGAATCTTGATGACCAATAGATGTAAATTGTTTTCTATTACTCAAATTAGAGTAAAACCAGGTCATGGCCTCATTACCTCAACCCAACTCAGCCAAACGCAATAATAATATTTGGTGGTCAACCATGTCAAAGGCCTTGGACAGATCAATCACTATTGCTCCAGTAAATTGGTGTAAATCATTAGCCCTACCGATGTCGTCCAAGACCCTCGACAAGGAGACAACTGTCCCATGACGTTTACGAAAATCTGCTTGAAATTTGTCAAATAAATTGTTACCCTGCACATAATCAACCAATTGTCTAACCAATAGCCTTTCAAAAAGTTCACTAACAAGAGGAAGAAAGGAAATAGGTCTATAACTGGAAAGGTGACCTGAGCTGCCCCCTTTAAACAAGGGGAC